>CM061047.1:30478091-31078091 GCA_030762985.1 Adelphocoris suturalis | reverse complement strand
CGAATTCAAAAACACATTTTACATTACTCAATGCGACCCGATTACGCTTTCCGCTTTCTGCTGCTTTCATTTCAAGACTAACGCCCATTTCACACGGTCACACTTCAAAGATTAACTCTGATTTTCTTACAATTTGATCGTTATTTTTTCGATACTTTCAGCTCCCTGTTGTAACAACGTTGAGAAATCCGAACTTGAAACAGCGGCACTGGCAAAGAATCGAAGAAGTTATCGGGTATAAATTTGACCCCGGGAAAATTATAAGTCTGACGCTATTTGATGAGTTGGACGTCTATAAATACGATGTTGAATTGGCGGAAATATCGGGTCAAGCATCTTCAGAGGCGAGTCTGGAAGCATTATTGAAAAAGGTATGTGGTTCTTAGTTCTATCAGTACCTTCCTTTTTTCAACAATATAAATATATATTTTTCAACAATAATCTTACAATGTATAAAGTAAGTAACAGTGCTCAATGGATAAACGTCAAGTTTGCAGAATTTATTGTCGCAAAGTAATGTCGGTTCCTACACAGTGTATCAGAGCTTCACAGATTGTTTAACGATTTCTCTGATACAACAATTATTTTTTACTTTTGAGAAATGTTTTTGCCGAATCGTCTACTATTTTAAACTTTCCTTGTTATTGTATACGTTTATATACATCTCTTCCTGAATAATTGCTGGATGGTGTACTAACTGCGTCCTTTATGCCGTTGCTGCCAAAGATAGGGACCAGGCTGGTGTAATTATGCAAGAGGTAGAGAAACCAATAAGAGCGTGTTGGTTGCGCAAACAATAATGCGATAACGACCTCTTTCTCACAATCAATGTTTACCCTAGGAATTCGAGGATGAAAGGCTCAAGTTAATGTGTCATCAAGAATTTAATGGCGATTGGATAATAGCATACGTATGTGCAAACATAAAAACGTCTGATAAGTTTGGTGCAACACATAGCTTCCGTAACATTTATAAATCATTGAAATGTTTTAAATGATCTTAAAAATTTTCATAGCGGGAAATAGTAAATCAAAATGTAGCAAAAAATGTTAAAATTGGTCGATTAGGAAATGCGAAATCATGCTTGATGTGATTTACGTTTGTGCATGAGCGGAGTGAATGATTCATTTCAGTACATTGAAATTGGTAAGGGACCTTCTACAGCCTAACCCGCACATTTCCTGAAAATGTTATCAAAATCGGATGAAAACTTTGGAAATTAAGCTCATTGAATGATTACATATTCACGCATGCGCAGCAAATACTAATGATATAATCGTATGAAAATTTATATGGTATGATTGATTCATCTTCTCCCAACTTTCCATCGAATTTGAGCCAGATCAGACGACTTGGGCATGAGAAAATTATGCTTGTTGGAATTTACGTTTACGCATGTACAGAGTGGAGTATCGATTCGGAAACAATGAAACTGATAAAGGACTATCTACCTACTGCCTAACCCTCAGATTCCCTGAAAATTCCATCAAAATCGGATGAAAACTGGGGATATTTAGCTTGTTACAAGGATTTGCGGTCACACAAACACACTCGGACAGACAGGACGAAAATTGTTCAGAATGGTCTAAAACGTTAAACGCGAGTGGAAATTTCGTTTTTGAAGTCAACGAATTTTTCATCTCCCAAAAGTGTAAATAAAGCTTCCGCTACCTGTAGGTAGACTCTGAAGTAATTTTTTGTCAGCTACAAAACGTTGACACTAATCGGGCAACACAATGGTTAATGATTAGGTAATACCTATAATAGATTGTTAAAAAATCGTTCCATCATTTTCTCGTCGGCTGATTCTGAATGTCCCTTAAATATTAAATTAGGAAATTATAGTGTCCCACAAACTTGGACATCATATAGTTTAATTAAGCAATTATATTGTTTGTTGCTCTTTTTTTTTTTTTTTTTTTGAGTTTTTGTGGAATTTATACTTTGCAGGTATGTTGATAAAAATCAGCTAGAGCAAAAGCATAATTTCCATTATGGGAATCCAAAACGTTTATCAATCTGAAGAGATATACCGAGGAATAGCAATCAGCTACCATTTTTAACCGCCACTTTTATTTAGGTTGAGGACGCTTGGAAGTCACTGGAATTCGTAGTCCTCCCCTACAAAGACATGAAAGACGTTTACATTTTGGCAGGCCTAGAGGAAATTCAGACTGTTCTCGACGAGACAAATATAAATTTGAGTACCATAACCAGTTCGAGAAACGTCGGCCCCATCAAAACTCGAGTAACTGAGTGGATCAAAAACATAGAACTATTTTCAAAAACGTTGGTAAGCTTCATACACCTAAGAGACTACATGCAAAAGTTCGTGATGAATACTACGAGTAGAATCTACTGATTATTTTTGACTGTGTACTATAATTTTCGGTCTCGTTCAGGAAACAGAAAATGAGTATACGTCTATTAAACAAATTATTCATTAATCATTTAGGACGTATATTATTTATTTTTAGGACGAATGGACAAAATGTCAAACGAACTGGATGTACTTGGAGCCTATATTCTCCGCGCCAGATATTCAAAGACAGCTACCAACAGAAGCAAAGCTATTCTTTATTGTGGATAAGTCGTGGAAAGAAATTATGAAACATGTTGCAAAGGTAGAATAAAACTAATACGCAATTATCAGGAATGGACAAGAATATTAAGCAACCGTTTTCCGATGTCTAAAAATTAGCAGTAATTTATTTACGCATTGATTGGAAGCCTTTTTTAAAGTTTTGATTGATTTATAGAAGTAATGAAAAAAATAGTTATATAATAACTTGATAATACCACCACACTTGAGAGTAGATCATCAGCTTTTTAAATTGTTTTCATCTAAATGATCTAATATAAATGAAATAATGTAGGCATATAAATATAGTTGGTATAAATATAGCATTAAAAGTCTCTTTGATCCAATGTGATCCAAATGACCCTTTTTTTTCTTTTTTTTCTTTTTCAATCCGAGCAATTTCTGTTCACAAACCTGTAAAAAATGGGCTTTTTTAAAACATTCAGATTTATGGTGATTAATCCAACTCTAAATTACATTCTGCATCAAATATAAAAAAGTAATTTCATTCCAAATTTGTTGGCCATGTTTTTTAGTGATTTCCGGACCACATTATATTGAAAGTCATGCTCGACCGTGAATGCCCTAATATTTCTTAAGACTAACTTCTGAAATAGAAACTATCAAAGCCTACCTGCTTGTTGTCATTGAATTTAGATAAGTCACGCATGTACATTAATAAAAACAAATATTTTAATTGTACAGAACCCACTCGCCATGAAAGCTGCGATCACTCCAGGACTTTGTGAGGCTTTCATAAAAAATAATGAATTCCTGGAGCAAATACTTAAGTGCTTGGAAGCATATTTGGAATCAAAGAGGGTTGTGTTCCCTAGGTTCTACTTTCTATCCAACGATGAGCTCTTGGAAATCCTCGCCCAGGTATATTTTATTAGTACAGAGCGTGCTCCGAAATGAAATATTCATGCTTTAGGAATAGATTTTTAAAACAATTTTCCAGAATTCTGCTTTTCTCACGTTTTCATGGATTATTTTTTGCTTTTAAAATGTAGTACCGGGAGACCAAGCTTAGCTCGATTAAGACAAAACGTTTATTTGAAAAGTTAATCGGACCTCACTCAGCTAATCTATGGGGCTTTAGGCTTCATAATTCATTTTTGATGTTCCAAGAGGATTTCAAATTTCCTCTTCATAGGTTTAATAGTAAAGAACTTAGCTCCGGATCTCACTCAGCTGATCTGGGTGACTCTAGACTTCATGATTCGTTTCTAGACTTCCCAAGAGGCCTCCATTTCAAAATTCAGCTTCATAGATTGAATAGCAAAGAAATTATCTCCAGATACTCAGCTAACCATATTTATTTCAGACTGGTGACTAGCGTCAATCGATTCTTCGTGACCGAAAACAAAAAAATAAAAATAAAAATAAAAAAATCCTTGGGCGAAATAAGAAATTTGTTCGGGCAAAGAGAGGCTCATTTTACATTTATTAGATTATATATTATTAAATTAGATACTCGTAGGTTTCGATGTTTTCTTTGTTTTCTCGCAAACTAACCATACATACTAAGCATGTCCGAAGTGTTCTCTCATCTTAAATACCGTTATTTTATCGTATAACACTCCTTAGATAGGAGAAGCTGCTTAAACCTGGCCACTATGTTTTGTTTTTTATAACTTATTGAAATGCGTCATAAATGAGTCATGTATTTTGGAAAATCAAAGCGAAAACTGTTGTTTGTTGGATCAAAATTACAATTTCCAACTTCCTTGTGCGTGACTCAAAATTCTTGGTAGTAAAGTTCACATTCACTTCCTATTGGTTCTTGTCAATTAGAGTAAATTGTGGCGGCAAGCAAAACGCAATATAAGTAAATATATAAGCATTATAGGAGTGGGTACCAACTATTTTTAATAAAGCAGATTAGAAGAAAGAAAGAAAGAAGATTATTGAAATTTTTCTTGCTCATTTTGTAGGTGTAATGAAGTAAATAGCAGGTAATTGTATTATTTCTTCTTGATTTCACCCTCTCTTGGTCTCTGGTGCGAGTGGCAGACTCTTTGACTGTAGGACTTAGAATCCGAACACTAAACACAAGTTAGTTACTGAGTCTTTACTGAACATCCAGAGACTTTACTCACTGCAGACAACTTACTGTTTACTCACTGTTGTTAAGGCGGAATCATCACCCCGGATTTTACGCTGCTGAAGCTTTGGCCGTGCCATATTTTCCTAAATAAATAGCTATCCTACATTTTATTTTCTTTCTTCCCCTTTTTTATTTTCAATAATGAACCTTCGTATTCCGTTGAATTTTCCAGCTTTTCTCTTTGCTTTAGGTTTTTTAACTACAGATTATCTGTGAATTGTTAACCCGAAGTCCCCCCCCCCCCCCCCCCAAGATTGCCCGTGTTTGCGTTGGATCCCCTCCCCTGTTACTTGTCTTCACACTAGGCTTGAGAAGTGCCAGCTCAACCTTGATCTTGAAAACCTTTAATTTCCTAGTTATTTGCCTACAAACGCAACTTCTTCCTAACATTTTCACGGGACATATAAAGTCTAACACACCGCTGAAAAAAAACATGAAATTTAGATGTGTTTTCCGTCAACAGAAACCGCCAAGAGTTGGGTATATTAGTTTCATAATGTCACTGAAACTTTCAAAAATTCGAAGATTGGAAGAACAATCAACTTTGGGTTGAAAGTTATAATATGATCCTCATTTTTATTGGAAAGTTTCAGGCTCTTTCAATGGTAATATTCAAATTTCCATCGAGGCGTTGTACAAAAATGTTTTCTGAAAAAAAGGAATACGAGTGAAAAAAATTATAAAAGTGATAATACCTACTCCCTAATACTAGTGGTTATCGAAATGCTATGGGAATCAATCAAAGATAGCTTTAAAAATTAAATTAATGAGGTAGGTATTAATATTCTAATCTGAGTTAACCTGTCTATTTAGCTAGTAATAATTATTGAATATCACAAATCGGTTCAGGTTTAAATGTCTGCTGCACTCAATCGTATCAATCAAAAACAAATATTCACTTCATAGAAACAGGCTGCTGTTTGGATTTTTATATCTTATTAGAAAAGTATATCAATAATAGGTATGATGTCTTACGAGTATATCAAATAGGTATAGATATAAATTATTATTATTATTTTTTTTTTTTTTTTTTTTTTTTTTTTTTTTTTTTTTTTTTTTTTTTTTTGCGTTGGTACCAGAAACGCAATTGTTCATACGGAAGAAGCAACAAACATGATTTTCTTAGTCCACTTCCTAACGAAAATTCTCAAAAAATATACCTACCTCACTTTCATGTTTTATTTAAATTTATTTTTTCATGATCTTCAGACGAGGAATCCACATGCCGTTCAACCACATCTGCGAAAGTGCTTCGACGCTATTGCGAGACTTGAATTTGGAGTTAGAAGAGTATTAGGTGATGACAAAGCGGAAGGAATTCCCACAAATGACATCAAAGCAATGATATCGCCGGAAGGAGAAATCATTCAGCTGGGAAAAGTAATGTAATTCTTAAAACAATATTTAACCCTGGATTACAACCCTATCTTACACCCTCATCATTACAATTGCTACGTCATAACAATCGATCATTTAAAATTTCAATAACAAAATTAGAAAGTTGCCTATTTTGAAGTTTAACGCCAATAAGCAGCTCAATAGAAGACCATAACAAAGTTTTCAAAAGATAAAGCCTCGAAATAATGACGCCGCGCAATTTTTTATTGAAACCTGTGAAATTCGCAGTACTTGTTCACATATTTAGATTTTTCTAGGCGGTATGATATTTTTAGGACAAATTTCTTATGAATTTTCCATTTCTATGAACCTATCAGAGAACTTAGGAATGGATACCGCCACACTAACGCCACAATATAGGGACGCCAGCTCAATTAAGTACAATTTTCAGCATAAATTTGGGCTTTAATTTTCAAATGTTCTAGTTCATGGTTGATCCACTTTTGTTGACTAAATTAAATAAATTGACTAAATTAATATAATTTTAACGATTTTTATCCGTTCATGTCATTTTTTGTGAATTCATGGTACATTTTTTGAAATTCTAATTCTGTTCCCAATACCCCAGGGTCTGAAAGCGAGAGGAAATGTGGAAGAATGGTTAGGACATGTAGAGTCTTCCATGTTCACTACTCTATGGCTTCTGATGAAAACCTGCATCAAGGATTTTCTCTGCAAAACACGCACAGATTGGGTGTTGAACCACGCCTCCCAGGTGAGCCCATTTCAAAATCTACCAATTTTTGCATTGTTTGGATATAGCTATTGTAGAATTCCTATAAAGACACGGTACTTCTCCTCACTATATTGTGTACCGAAAGTTCAATGGGGAACTTTCATCTGTTGGAATTTTACTATTTTGGCCTCAGATTTGGATTCAGCGCACTTGAGAACCTCCTCAAAGCAATTTTCAGCCCAAAATACCGTTTCGTTTGGCTAATAAATTGGTAGGAAGAGCTTGCGACGTAATATAGTAAGGGGCTACGAGGTCACAGGGCAAACTAATTTAAAGTTGTGTTACTAGTTATGTACGCATCATACAGCACCTTTTCAGAAAGCTTCCACTCAGATCTTCCTTTTGAGCAAATAAAAATTAACCATGAAAATTCCCCATTGCGCATGCGCTGTTTTGAATAGTGCCATTCGCTGAGACACAATATGGATGAGGCATCTTATTTTCGATTGGCATGCAGTCCAGGGACAGTCCTCTATAAGAAGGGAGGGGATGGATGTTTTAGTCGGAATGCCACTGTGCCACCATGTGGTGACCCCGACACAAAGGACTAGAAAGCCCAGCGTCGTTGTCAGAGCGCAAAACACTTCACCAACCTCAGTAAAAGAATAAAAATAAACAAATTGTTATTACACTTCTCTCTTATTTCTTCGATTTGTCCTTTTCCCAAGTACTGCGCTAGTAGATATATTCTTTCCCCGATGTTTTGCACTCATTATTCTCATTTCCTTTTGCGTTTTAAAACTGAGCTGGATCGTGGATTTTACGATTTTATTTTGAGTTTTACTTAATTTTCCTTTTCAATTTGATTTTTTTACATTTAAATTACAAAGTTTAATGTGAGGCATTTGACGATTCAGCCGAAAAACTCCTCAACATGGAGCCAATGAAAGTCCTTTTAAGTGACTCAGAAATTTGACTACTTAGTTAATATTCCTTCTGGAACGTACGCAAAATAAAGTTAGGTCATTTCCTTGGTCAGATTTTAACATGTATCATGTTTTAGCCCTGGGGTCCTAGCGAATTTTGCGAGTCAATTTTTTTCCGCGCACGAAATTAATTACAGTGATTTCCGCCTACAACCGAGTCGTTGCTAGGGAAATGGTACTTCGTCGTTTTTCATCCCACAAAATTCGTTGACCATTCGTTCGAAAGCTCTCGATTTATCCAACAATATTATGTTAACTACGGCGAAGTGCGTGTCCAACAAACTGAGTTATGAGCATGGTTATATAAATAATTGTTTACACACAGGTGATCATTCTCAATAATTGATATTGTGAACATGATTGCAACCGCTTGTTAATTTCTGATGTTTTCATAGAATTTCGAATCAATATCGAGGAGAAAACATGATACATGGTTGAAATTTTTGGTTCTAGAACAGAAATAAGTTTTAAACAATGTTGTCATTGAATGTTTTTCAAGATGTTAACATTACTTCAATATAAGCCCGTATTTTATCATAATAGCTTTATCGGATTAAATTAAGAAATTTTGACTGGTCTTCTTTGGAGAATAAATTCATCCATTTTCTCAATTTTCTTCTAGTTGATTTTAACGGTCTCACAAATCATGTGGGTGAGAGGGGTACATGCCGTTCTAACAGATAAGACGTCAGTAGCTGATGCACTTTACCAATTCGAACAAAAAGGTTAGTTTTACATTTATTTTCTTCTTCATTCACAAACAGAAATCAATACACTATGAGTTTAATTTTAGAAGTAATAAAACCATATACGATCTAGACCAATTCCGTAAAGGAAAGTCATTTATCAGCCAAAAAATTATCTCCCGAATACATTTATAATCATGTAATTGTTGATAGTTATACGATGATGACATAACTCTCAATTCCTTCTCATAATGGGAACCTTCTTCCCATTATTGACCTCTGCATATTATGTACTTAGCCGTGTACTTAGCAAAATAATAGTTTTAAACTAAAATAAATGAACCTAAAATAAAGTTAGCAGTGTACAAAATAAACCCAACAATGTTACTGTTTATTTCCTAGAAATAGAAGAAGTTTTCATCAACATGTGGTTCCATGTGTGTTTTCTTCATCGAAATGGATTTGCTCGTCTTCGTTATCTAGTTTGTACGTGTCCATATTTCGAACACTGCAAACTATTTAGCTCTCTCCTTTATGTATTAAGGAGAGTCAACAAATTCCAACTTTTCTTCCAAACGACCTTATCGATTTTTACTCATATTAGTTCACTCCATTCATCAGAAATTAAATTGAATAGTCCGCAACACCGGATGGGTCATTCTCATTTCATTTGCCGCTTTCATGTCCCCGACGACGAATTCTCACAATTTTTGACCAAAACTAGCGATTTTGGGGAAAAAAAGGGTCGTATAAGTTGGGAGATCAACGAAGTAATAATTTGACTGCCCAAAATCCCCTTTAACCAATACTCAGTGATGACAAATGAAACCTGAAATCCTGGAAACTCATGAGTGTTACTGTCCCCTCCTACCTAACACGTAAGTAGAAGTTAGTAGTTACGAAACAATGAAAATCTAGAACTGGCCAGGGTTACTAGCTGCAGTAAGTTGGTTCCTCTTTATTTAGAGTAAGGATTTACATTTTTAAGATTTTTCCCAACCCGTGAAAAACTAGTTTTTCAGTCAGTCCCCCATATCTCTTCTCAATGGGACCTCAGGAGTGTTATCATTTTTGCGACCAAGAAAGCCGATGGAAAATGGTGGGAAACAGTCAGAAGTGAAGGTTATATTATCCAGTTGAAGATGTGAGACTGTAGTGGAGTGCTTGGAGTTGCAGCAGTTTTTACAGTGAAAGAAGCCTAAAAACATGAGGAGTATTTTTATTTTCAATCATGAGTGTTACACTAATTACTAGTGTTGTTAGTGCTTAAACAAAATATTCCGATATCAAGAACCATACTGCTTGGTGACAGGTTTCAAACAGTAGCCATCCCCGAGTTTTGCCACTTCATCATCCTGTGTGACGCCATTTTTACTGGAAATTCTAATGAGTGTTACCTCTCAGGAGTGTGACCAAGGATGGGTAAAAAATATGTAAAATACAACATCAATCAAAAACTCACTGTTCATCTATAGAACACAAATCTGCAATGTACAATGAGCAGTATTTGCCGATCTAACCTCATTTTTGAGCACTTTCATATTTCACGTCTTTGAGGTTCTCAAACGACCCAAAGCGGCAAATGAAATGAGAATGACCCGGATCTCATCTGAAGCTTGGAATCTTAACAAATATTTAACTTTCAATAAATGCTAAAATTTATTCATTACCTGCATTCCAAGACGACAGCAATTATTCATAATTCCTTTTTTGGGAGGCATAAAACACAAAATGACGTCATCATTATTTAATATTGGCGATTTCAAACAAAAACATTAGTAATACTCATTTAAATAGAATACGTATCAGAAAAGTAGTGCCAAACCTCGCTCCAGATGTTTAAATAACAGATAGAGCTGACTGGCTTGAAATTTTTAATATAAAAAAATTCCAATAATCTGCCAGAACCAAATACCCACCTCTTATCCGATATTCAACAGAAGGAACAAAATAATTACCAAGTTGAGTATACCGCTGGAGAGCTTACTGATGAAGACTTTTTAATAAGATTTGCCAGTAACCACACAAATAATGTAGTAATGTTCCAGAGATTCATAAGAAATTCTAAAGAGTCGTCTATATTTGAGCTAGTGTTTGAGAATGAATGTACACAATTCTTATCGGAACTAAGAGGCTGGTTTGAAAACCTCATCAAAAATGTGGAAATTAGTTGAGGTTAAGTGGATAAATTCTGGTTTTGTCGATAAACATGGTTTTTCTCGATTAGCTGAGAACAGATTGAGATAAAAATATAGGAGTGTTAATACTAACTTACGAGCTGAATTTGTTCATTCGCGGTGCATGTAGGTTTCAACGATCTAAACGATCTGGCTGGAATGGTACGCGGCGAGCTGACCCACATCCAACGAGAAGTCCTGAAAGCATTGATCACCGTCGATGTTCACGCAAGGGACATAATTTCAGGACTAGTTCAATCCAAAGTCCGCCAAGTGTACGTCCTCATCTACTTTCCTGTTGTTATTGCATGTATTTTTATTGTCACGAGAATTATTAAGTCTTATTGGTATTTTAGGTACTATTTTCTTCATTAAATATCATCCACTACTATATCTACTTTCATAATCAGTTGTGGTACATCATCTAGTGAGTGAAGTTCTTCTTTTTCATCTGTTCAATTAATTTATTCTTAAACTCGAACCCCTTCTGTGGACAAAACTAGTCAAGACTTAGATTAGCATACAAGCTGTTTCTAAATAACAATATGCTATTATAAACAGCAATGCGTGTAACACTGTCAGTACATTAAATGTGCTTAAAATTGAATATTTTTTCTAATTTTTAAAAACGCATAATTAGCCGAAACGTAAATGTAGTTTTTGACGTTCCTTGCTGTTTTATTTATTTTTCTGAACAGCGCATTTGCTTACTGTGCTTCTGGACGTCGATTTAATCCGCTATATATATATATATACCGAACCATCTTAGAATGCTCCATAACGGATTTTACTCGTGAAATTTTGGAAATCAAAATTGTGGATCCATCGCAAAAGCTTTTTTACTTTTATTTTTTCTTTGTTTCCATCGAAAACTCGCTAATGGCCATTACATCGCTGATATTTTCAGTTATTCGGGTCAAAACTCTTGTCTATTATACTGAAATACAGACGTACCTACATAAATTTAATTATGAACAAGATAATGTTTTACTTTGTTGAACGGGTTTTGTGAAATGATTCAGAATGATTTTGTCGCAGATCCAATTTTGAATGGGTGAAACAACTGAGATACTACTGGGAGAAAAGGATAGACAACTGTGTTGCTTGCATGGCCACAGCCCGCCATATATACGGCTATGAATACCTCGGAGCAACGCCCCGCCTCGTCATCACACCTCTAACCGACAAATGTTACCTGTGTCTCATGGGTGCACTCCAATTGGATTTAGGTACAATATCGTACTAATTAGATTTTAAATAGGCTGTTAATTGAGTTTGTTAACAATCAGAATAATGAGATGAAGAGCATGCTATTATTTACGAGAAGTTTGCGTATCTTAAAGATTACTTCTCGGAGAAGCTTAGTTTATCTGAGCAGCCCTGATTGGATCGCTCCAGAAAATTCGCGTGATGGCTTGCCCCTACCTTACTAAAGATCCAGCAGCAATGAAACGTTTGGAGATGGCAATGAAACGTAATTCTATAGCCCCGAAGCGTTGTTCACATCCTTGATACATACATCATCATAAATTTGTCATCGTATAGGAAAAAAAATTTGGTACTTTTCCGTTATACAGCTTGATATTTGTCACCAATTCTATAGAAATATGTAATCTAAGTAAGAAGGAATGCCTAGAAACATCGGGCGGGCGTGTTGAAGACAAATTGACTGGGGGGGGGATAACGGAAAAGTACCAACAATTTTTTTTCTCTCAAACTTTGTCACTTTACATTTCAAGGAGCGTAGATTCCAAAACTGCAATTTCCATATGCCGTCCGGGCAACTTGATGAAAAAAATCCGCCCTTTCCCACATGGGGTCTAGTTCGTCCTAGAATCTAGCCAGCCTGATCGCTTCAAACGCATCAATGTTGTGAGCCAAAAGTGGGCCCGAAAACGATGTTTTTCTCCTCATTTTTCCTCATACTTGGGTTTTTCTATTTCTATTGATTTTCACGTACAACCAATGCGTTACTAGCGAAGTGTGACTCCCTTAGTTTTCATAGAAGAAAAAATTGTTCGCCAGTTTTTGGAATGCTCTCATTTTATCACATCTCATGATCCCTTTACCGTTGTAGGGTCAAGGGAAGCTGATTTATTACGCTAAGCTAAAACTAATATTGCCTAGTAACCATAATGTGAAAAGAAGGCACTAGGTACATGGTAGGTATACTATTGAGTAGTAGGTACTTGTAAGCAGTAGGTACCTACTAGACGATTGCAATTATTGGGTCTTTCCCAATCAGCTGAGTAAGCTAAAATCTCTCCTGTTCATCCTAAGAAGTTGAGATTTGATAGGGAGACTCCCTGGAGCACTATGAGACCATTGCAATTATTGGCTCTCTCCCAATCAGCAGAGTGAGCAAAATTCTCTCCTGTTACCCCTAGGAAGTTGAAATTTGATAGGTATACTTTCTGGAACACTAATAGTCGGTTGCAGTAGTTATTGGCTCTTTCCTAATCAGCTGAGTGAGCTAAAATCTCACCTGTTCATCATAGGAAGTTGAAATTAGATATGGAGACTCCTTGGGACACTAAAAGACGATTGAATTGATTGGGTTTTTCTGATCAGCTGACTGAGCTAATTTAATTGAAACATTTTTAACTTGAGACACAAAACATATATTTCACAGGGGGAAAAATGAGGTTAATCCATGTCCCGATGTATCTGCATGTAGTGTAGATTTTCCCTTTGTTATGTGACATCGTCCAGTTATATCTCGATAAAGCACCTTAG
Source organism: Adelphocoris suturalis (assembly GCA_030762985.1). Lineage (NCBI taxonomy): Eukaryota > Metazoa > Arthropoda > Insecta > Hemiptera > Miridae > Adelphocoris > Adelphocoris suturalis. The sequence continues at coordinate 31,064,741 of CM061047.1, read as the reverse complement.
TCTCAGTTTGGTAGGAAATTTTTTTGGACCAGTGTTCTGCGGTGAAGAGCTATCTAACACAGGTTTACTACATACGGGGTTTAATAATAATTCATGGATATCATCCTAAAGCATCGAAAGAAACCACCCAGGTAGCTGTAACTTCATAGGTTTGCTCTCCTCCCTAAGGGCTAGAACTTTAACAGGGAAAAAAAATCAACTTAGGATGAATCGAAACAGGTGAAACATGATAAAAATGACCTAATCCACTATGACAGCCGATATAATTCCAAAGGAATTCAGATTATTATAACCTTTGTCACCTATAAACTTTTTTTGCAGCAATTTTTTCAACACTTTGTGCGAACACACAGCTTTCCGACCCTCAATAGTGAGGAAGCAAAATGAAACGTATAAGGAACTCTTAGGAGAGCACAACGCCTGAATATATCAATAAATTCATCCAAATAGTTTAAGTAGATATTTTATCTCTAAGGATTAACTTTACGTTTTTAGATTGGTCGTGGTCATTGAGTAACTCTCCACGTTGATAATCTTGAGTTCTAAAGACCGTATGTTACCCTGGTGAGGAACTCGCTGGTCCTAGGTGGTTTTAAATTATTTAGATCGAGATAAATAGGGGCATTCGTTTCGCACACACTGGTGTGTGTGGGATCTTTCAAGTGGTGGGGGGAGGAGAGAAGAAAAAAGGTAAATTAGAAAACAGCCAGTTTAAAAAAAAAAATCCCCAAGAGAAATTGATTAAACGATTCTGACTGACTTTTTACGTGGCATTTTAAGTTTCCTCATACAGCTCTCTTTCCCCTCTGTACTTATGTTTTTTGCCAGTTCTTTTACGGGAGCTGAAAATCTATGCTACAGTCCATAAATTGTACTCCTACCCGTTTCCACAGCAACAATTAAACTGATACTGCATTAACAACTTGACATGAAATGAACATGTCCAGTCCTAACAGCACGAAGAAAACTAGTAGGGCGTGAGTAGGAATATAGTTATCAGATTCCTGATTCATCTTCTTCTAGGTATAAAAGATGATGTCATAATTCATTCTCGGATAAGGCCGGGAGACTTGGACCGGATTGGATAAATAGGAAAAGGGAAAAAATGGGGGTGAGAATAAGAATTGGAAACAATGAATTCTTCCTTCTTTAGTTTCTATAGCAACAAAAAACACCAAAATCAGCTACGGTTCAACTGTTCAACTAGCTATCTTAATTCGAAGTTGTATTTTCATGTTTTTTCTCACAAAAAACTGATTTACAAGTATGTGCTACATTTTTCTGTAAGGTTTTTAGTAGGTTTTCATGATAGATGGATACGAGGAGTTTTCATAGGTATACACTATACGAATAAAGTAGGTACCTAAATACCTAAGGCCGTTTTCTACTAATCACAACTTTTGATAGCGCAACCACAGATAATAGTTTGAGGTATGAAGTTAGTAATAATTATCGACCCATGATTAGAGGTAATATAGATAAGTACATAGATAATTCTGAAAAATGTGTCAAAAGGTGGAGCACCGGCTGGACCTGCAGGAACAGGTAAAACAGAAACGACGAAGGATCTCGCTAAATCTTTGGCCGTGATGTGCGTCGTGTTCAACTGTTCGGATGGTCTTGACTACAAGGTAAATTTAATTAAAACTATTTTGCAATAAATAATACTTATTAAGCATTGAATAATATTATTCAGGTTCCTATATCCGTCCTGTCCAGCAAAGGTCGAATATTTATGTGGTTGCTTCTTAAACAGCCGATTAGTAATTGTTTTTAAGGTGACCATAGGAAAGAAATTAACCTCAAAGGTTGCGAAACTGATCAGAGCCCCTCCATACTTTATAATTTATTGTATTGTAGATGTCTAGAAGGAGCTGTATTCCAGGTTCAGGTGACGAGTGGGGTGTATATTGGAGTTAACACCCTGCCAATGCGACATATAGGTTGGATCACTATAAGATGGTTCAGGGAGGAATATTTCACTTGCACCCTTCTAGATTGTATGATACACTTCATTCAATGTCGCAATTCTACCACCTGGGTCATTTCAGTGATTGCGAGTAAACGTCCACAAATCCAAAACTTCCTTTGCTGTAGTTGCTGCAATCAAGGCCTTTTTTGATTTTCAGATTATGGGAAGATTTTTCTCCGGCCTCGCTCAATCGGGGGCTTGGTGCTGCTTTGATGAGTTCAATAGAATTGACATAGAAGTTTTATCTGTGATAGCTCAACAGCTCATCACCATTAGAAACGCAAAAGCAGCCAAAGTCAAAAGGTAATCACTAGTACGTTTCCAAAACGGCCTACTTTTTAAGGAAATGGTTTTAAAATTATTGTAGCCTTAGAAAACGAGTTAATCCAGTATGCACTCAACATGGCTACTCTTTCTATTTTTGAAGACAACCAAATTTTGCCAGCACTTAGAGCTTAATAGCTCTTCATATCAAAGTATACAAGAATTTTTACAACTACATTGTAATTGCTATGAATGAGATTTTTCGAGCATTTTATGTGCCATCGCGATTTGACATTAACAAACCCGTAACATTACGAAAAAATACTCACGCAGTTTGCGTAAACAAAATCAACTTTTCGAATCGGTCCGCTGGAGCTCTGGGTGGAGCCCGTCATTTCTTTCGTCCCTCGATTTCCTAGAGAGGCTCCCTATCAAATTTCATTGTAAACAGACAGATGACATAACTTTTAGCACACTCAGCTGACCAGGATTGAACCTGTAAGGTCATTCGTATCTTGTTATCCCAGAGAGGATCCCCATCAATTTTCAACGTCCTACGGTGAACAGGAGAAATTTCAGCTCAATCGGCTGATCAGAATGGAGCTCCTCACTTTGTTCGCCTCTTGATGTCTCAGAGAGGCTCCCTATCAATTTCGACGTCCTACAGTGAACAGGAAAGATTTGAGCACGATTATGCCATCGCTATGATTGATATTACGGCTCGTGGTCAGCTGATCCGCACCAAAGTCAGCAAGGCACAAGTTCCGACATGGTAATACATCATTTCAAAATTTGGTCCAAATCGGTCCAGCGGCTCCAGAGGAGAAGTGAGCACAAAACTGTATCAATAAATATATATATATTCAGATTTCTGTATATATAATCTGAAAATGAATGACTATTAGCTATTGGCAACTAATGACTCTGAAGCGCAAAGAAAATGCATCCCCACCCCCAAGTGCCTACTTGCTGACGGCTGTAACACCCTCTTTTCTACGAAAAGTTGGGTAAAATGTCCCAAGCGTAGGGATGCATGATTTCTCGCTTATCATATCCACTACAGAAGACATATGGCCTTTGGTTTTTCCGACTGCCGGGAAAATAAACTCGAATAAATGGAAAGAATAGACAACAATTCTTGGAATTCTACAATTTATTCAAAATTTCAGGTTGATAACAGGCTACATAATTTTTCACGTTTTAAACCAATTTCTCTACATTTTCCATTTAAAATGGTGCCATTGGCATCCTGTTCAAAACCATAAACGTCGGGAAAGCGATTTTTTTAAGTTTTTTATTTGTCAACTTTTTATTTATTTATTCATTTATTTTTATTTTTATTTTATTTTTTTTTAAATACATAAACTTTATTGTACATGGTACATTACAGTTCGGCGGATTAATATTTAAATATACGTATGATGTAGAACATGTACAGTGGACTCCACCCAATGGTGGGCCACAATATAATAAATTATTTAACATATATGAAAATTAAATTATAAGTTATAACAATAAATATCTAGCTCCAGCTGGTAACAAAATAACTATAGTTGACAACAGTAACAACATGCATAATATTATAATACAAAATCTCAATGTCCGTTTTCCGCGAGGTCAGTATGCCACTTTCTTTTTAACCTTCTTTGATTTCTAGGGGCTGGAGGGTTTTCGGGTATTCTCTGTATAAGCTCATTGGGGTGGGATTGCATTCTTTGTTGATGTTTGACGAACGAGTGCTGGAGAACCTCTGTGACCTCGGGAATGTCCAGATCTTTGTGAATGGTTTTGTTGGTGACAAACCATTCAGCATTGGTGATGAGACGTAGTATTCGGTTTTGAACCGTCTGTATTCTTCTAATGTGCGAATCTGCTGCTGATGACCATATGACGCACCCATATTGCGACACTGGTCTGATGAGCTGTGTATATATACATTTTTCATAGGCAAAGACATTGTGGGGCTGGTCAGCATGTGCCTAAGCAAGTACATTCGTGCACGTGTCTTTTGGACGATTGAGGAAATATGGGATGCCCACGTGAGCTTTGAGTCAAGCTTTAACCCGAGGTATCTCGTTTCTCCGGTTTCTAATATAGAGGTGCCATTCAAACATATGGAGCTTCGTGGGATGTTTCTGCGGAGGGTGAATTTGACCAGTTGAGACTTGGAGGTGTTAACTTTTACTCTCCACTTGGTGCACCATTCTTCAACCGTTTGGGCATAAAGCTGTAGGTTCTCCTGCGCAACTTGATCACTCAAATTAGTGGAAAGGACCGCCACGTCATCAGCGAAATGAGCAATTTTCATGGCATTGCATTCCGGATAATCATGGGAATACATCAAATACAAAAAAGGGCCCAGCACGCTGCCTTGGGGAACCCCTGCGTGAATTGCTGTTGATCGGGACTCAGCAGATCCATACCTAACAGCGAACGTTCGTTTGGATAAATAGGATTTTATTATTCTGAACAAAGTGTCAGGCAACAGTCCCTTCAGCTTGAAAAGTAGGCCATCATGCCATACACGGTCAAAGGCTTTTTCCGTATCCAAAAACAGACCCAGGCACACCTTTTTTTCCTCGTATGTAGCGAGAAGTTCATCCACAACACGGTGCTATTGTAAGGGGCAGGAATGCTGTGGTCTAAATCCAAACTGAGTGGGTGGAATGCAGGGTTCAAGATGACACAAAAGTCTCGCGAGTAGCAATCTTTCAAAGATTTTGGACATTAGTGGCAAGAGACTGATAGGTCTGTAGTTGCTTACATCCGCCTTGCAGCCATTCGGTTTCGGAATGAGAACTACGCTTGCGTGTTTCCATTGGTGAGGATAATGTGTTGTCCGCATGATACCGTTATAAATCTGTGTTAGGAACACGAGACCCTTCCTGGGTAGGTGCTTCAGGAGTGGTTGCACTATTAGATCGTGGCCTGGTGCTTTTCTGGTGGGCGAGTTATTGATTGCTGAAACTACTTCTCTTGGTGTGAAGAGAGGGGGTAGAGGTGACAATTGTAGAGGTTCATGCAAAACTTCACTAACTCTCTCACAGAATTGCACGTCAGCAGGTGGATTTGGTGCGAATTGGTCTTTCAGGCTGTCTGCAAACGCATCCACTTTCTCTTGAGCTGATGAGATCCACCGATTGTTTACTTTTAAGCTAGGAATGCCTTCCTTATGTTTGAGAATGGATTTTGTTTTCCTCCATAAGGTGCCATCCTGTGAATCGAGTTGTTCTAATGATGTTTGCAGTTATTGCGCATTTAGAATCTTCAGGGCTGTGCGTAGATCTTCCGTCGCTTTATTATAGCGTGTTTTATCTGGCGGGTATCTAGTTCTTTCCCATACAGATCTACATTGTTGTTTCACTCTTAGCAGGTGAGCTACGTGAGCTGGTGGCGGAGGCGGCTTTCTGTGGGTATTCATTTGTCCATTTTTTGAGGATTGTACGTGTGCTTCTGAGGCTGCTCTTTGTATCACTCTTGTTAATTCACTGACTGCCCTATCAATATCTTTTGAATCTTTAAGTCGCACCCTTAGATCAATGCTAGATTCGATTACTGACTTATATTTTTCCCAATCAAAGGGCATTTTTATCAATGAAGGTGGCTTTTCAATGCCCTGATACGTAGCGTTAAGTGTAAGGTGTACTGGGTAGTGGTCAGAGTGAAGTTCGTGACAAACTGTTACATTTGAACACAACTGACTTGCGTTTTTCCCGACAAAGAAATCCAAGACGTCAGGGGTGCTGTTATTATGCGGAAAATACGTAGCTTCCATAGGACTGATATATTCCAACTGGTGTCTGTATCCTACCTCATGCAGTACAATGCAGGATTTCCTCTAGGATTTGCGATGTTAGAACCCCACCTCGGGTGCTTAGAATTGAAGTCTCCACCAACAAGAAAATGAAATCTCAACTCGTGTAACATACCCCAGAAATGAACTTGTTGTAGTTTGTTCTCGGGAGCGGAATAGAACGATCCAATCTGATAGTTTTTTTGTATCAGCTGTATCTGTATTCGCGCTATTTGCATTTCATCTTCACAAATCGGAGGTAATGCATCATGTTTGATAATTGATCTAACGAGTATAAGAGAACCCCCTTTCCGACGACCACTTGGATGATCTGCTCTGTAGCATCGAAATCCGCTGATATTAAATTTAATTTGAGGGGCTAATTTGGTTTCGGTTGCCAACAGTACATCTATATTGTGTTGATTCAGATATAGCACCGTTTCATTATACTTATTGGCTATGCCTTGACAATTCCAGGTACTTACTTTTATGGTTTTCATTTTTTGTTCAAAAGCACAGGTAAAATTTGAGACATCATAGATAGCAATGGTTGGATTGTTGATAACAGTGAATCGAGCTTTGATATCAAAGCCTCTATTTGATCATTAGATTGGTTTGTTGGGCGGGGATTAGCTACATCTGCGTATGATACATAATTATATTGATTTGTTGGGTTATTCAATTGTTTATGACTTGTATTAATACGTTGAATCTGCGTCAGACGGCGGTTAAATTCATCTGAAACTGAAGGAGGAACAGTGTCATTTTCCGGAGGTTTTTCATTCCGATTATTATTTTGAGTTCCGGTGAATTTAAATGTTTTTTGGAGTTTTACGGCGACCGGGCATCCCCTATAATTAGCTGTGTGATCCCCGCTGCAATTGACACATTTAGGAACTGCTGAAGTTGGTTTTGGACAATCGCTGGTTGCATGATACTGATCGCATTTCACACATCTTGGGTTTTTATGACAAAAATTTTTAGTATGGTTGAACTCTTGGCAACGTGTACACTGCACGATTGTTCGTCGCGGTCGCGGGGGTTCAACCTTTACTACACAATGGTACAACCGTGTGAGATTGAAAATTTCTTCATTTTTAGTATTAGGCTTAAGATCCAAGAAGAACATAGGCATCGGTGTTTTTGATACGGGGTGGAATACGGATGTCATATTGATTGGTTCAAATCCATGGGTTTTAATTTCTTCCATCATTTCTCTAGTATCGCACGAAGGGTGAGGACCTCTTACAACTACGCGAAACGGCCTTTCATTCCTCATTTGGAAGGTGTGGAATTCCGCTTTTTGACCATCGAGGAACTTGATAACTGCTCTATAGTCATCTGAAGTTTCTAAGTCCAATTTAACTTTATTTTCAACAGTTTTATACTTATAAGATTCGATTTTCATATCCTTCAACGTTTTCATTAATCCATTCATATTATTAATATTATGAATATAAATTGGCGGTGGCGGTTTTTCAGCAGGTACCGAATCACTAATATCAACCGTATCCATTATGTTTGAATCTTGTAATACAGCAAATCGGTTTGACGTTAGAAATGTTGGCTGCTCAGTGGAGAGCTTTATTTTTTTCGTTCCGGGCGGTTTATCTACGTCTTCTCCCATACCTAATGGTTGGAATTTAACACTAGATAAGCTTTGAATGACTCACCCGATGTTCGATGAGATAAGACGGAGCAGAAGATAACGGATTAGCTATTGATCCTTACTCGACGAAGTCTCGAGCGCAACCCAAAGGTAAGGAACATTTCCTTACTACCAAAGGTAAGGAACATTTGTGTTCGTGATTGAAGTCGAAATAATATTTGTCCACCAAAGTCAAAACGTCCACTTGCTTTTTGCGTTTCAGAGCTTGCTGATCAATTTTGGTTCCGTGTCTGTCTGTCAGTCTGTCTATCTCTGGTAAATCCTTGTCACGCCCAAAACTATACCAAGTTTCAGTCTGATTCCGAAGAAATTTTTCAGGGATTGTGCGGATTAGCTCCTAGACGGTTCCCTATAATCAATACTGTCGAATCAACAGTAGCAGCATGCGCAAACGTGAATTTCTCATAACGTCGATTCATTATCATCTGTTGGTTCGATTACGTTCTAACTCGGTTGTTAAATGGATGTGTTCTAGAAAAATGTCCTATAAATTAGAACGTCGATTCGTACTTTGTTCTTCAACTAATTCTATACGTTCATGTTACAATATGTGAAGAAGCTATACTGCCCACCCAACTTGGCAGATGTTTTTCTTTATTTTTCAACCGACACTAAAGCTTTTGATAGATCGGGAATAACTCTACATATATACAAGGCTTGGGGGCTCTAAAAAAATCGTAAAAAACGGCAACAACAGAAAATTGCTAGTAATAGCCAAGAATGTTGAATATGTATTGGGAAAATTATGTTTTAGCCCTAGGTAACGTGAATATTTATAGATAACAGCTGGTCGTTTCACAATTCTTTACTTTGAATGAAGTAAGATTAGTTCAAAAAAATTGTTGAGTATAATTAACATTCGAGTATTTATACTCCACGGAAAAAAATTGTTACGTGAACATGTCATTTGGCACTGAGTGAGTTTCCGAACCGTTAAGCAGTTAATTAACTGCTAGGCATGGATAGGTTGTAACTGAGGTCTGTCTTAGTTTTTATTTTAACCATTAAGGTGACTTCCAGAGAAATTGAACGTTTGACAAGAGGAAAATTAAATCGCGTGAGATGCTGTAGGACGTTTGATAAATCAAGAACGTTGTAACGAATAGTGAATAAATTTTTAGCGGTAGGAAACGAAGGAGTAAAATTTTTGTAACAACGGTATGAATACATTTAAAAATCATAGGAGGTAGAGTATTTGTGCCGTCGTTAGTAACAAAGACGAATTTCCTAAATAACCCCAAGGTAATAAAAATATATCTATTGGTATAATAATAGAACACATATTTATATTATCGATGCAATAATAGAAACCCGATCTCGAAATCGGAATTTTTTATTGTAATTTTTGGAAGTTCTACCACTACTTAGTGAGGGGTAGACAGGAAGATAGCATAGAAAGTTGGAAACAACTTCCACATGTTTTACTGATTCGTGAAAAAATTCATATTATCAGTTTGTTATATCAATTATGATTTATGTTACCAAACTGAGGAAGTTCAAGCAATCAATTTTCTGATTGTTTACATAACTTCAATTTGGGTTAACTTTACATCCCCTTGGTTGTAAGCAAAGTAAAAATATCATCATTAATATCATCGTTGTAAATGTGTCGACTTTTTCCTACAGTCATTAGGTATGTTTCGTCTATTAAGTAGTAGTAATTTATAATGAGTTGAGGTGTTATTCTTGAGCATGAGTTGAAGAGAATGTGACAAGTTGGTTTAGTTTTCATTATCTTGATAATAAAAATAGTGTTTGAAATAAAAATGGAGTGTTCTGAGGTCTTAGGTTCATCTCCTGCGCAAAGACAGTTATTGATCCACGAGTACTAGATTTGAATGTAAATTTATTAGGTACTAACCCCCGACAATCCCAGAAAACAAAATCAAATTCGGGCAAAAATATGGAAGTTGTACGTGGCGCAAAGATTCCTAGACAGACAGACACGAACCCAAAATTATTCAGCAGTGAAATGTTTTACTTTAAACCTGTAAAAGGACAGGAAGGCCTCTTTTGTAAAGTCTTGTGTGTTTCACGCTACAGGCCGCAAGTTTGGAGCAATTAACTTGGAATTTGATGGTAGAGTTTTTAGACATCCGGAAATTGTATAATGTAGAAGCTATTGTATAGTATAGTATAGAAGCTGTATTGTTTTCGGTGAGGATCCGACGACTGGAACTCGTCATTAGCGACGACAATCGGCTTCAAATCAACCAAAAAACGAGTTTGACATAATTTTCAATAGTTTTCGCCAAAGAGAATCGACTAAAACCACTATAAACAATTTAAAAGTCGCCCTTGAGGACAATAACGACGTCGTTGTCGTCAGTCATTGTCAAATCATCAATATTCAAATTTGGTATCATTTTCAATAGTTTTCGTCACTCCCAATCGACTGAAACCAATATAAAATCTATAAAAGTAATTTTCCTTGACAACAATAAGACGTCGTTGTCGTTTTCTCTTACGCCAATCATAGCCAAATCATCAAAAATCGAATTTGATAGCGTTTTCCATAGTTGTGTTCACATAAAATCGATTGAAACCCTTCTAGACAACGACTTTTTCTAGACAACGACTTTTTCTAACTTCGCGAGGAACCTGTTCAGCGGACCAACTAGTATAATTTTTAGTTCATTGGATGACTTGTGCTGATTTGACGGAAACAGAATAATTCACAGATCACCTTCAATTTACAGATTCATGTTCGAAGGTAGAGAAATTAAACTCGTGCCGTCCTGCGCCGCTTTCATAACGATGAACCCAGGCTACGCGGGTCGAACAGAGCTGCCGGACAATCTGAAATCGCTGTTCCGGCCGATGGCGATGATGGTGCCCGATTACGGACTCATTGCAGAGGTAACGCTCTACTCGGAAGGATTCGAAACATCAAAACTTCTCGCTCAGAAGATGGTCAACATGTACAAACTATGTAGCGAGCAGTTGTCCCACCAGGATCACTACGATTTTGGAATGAGGTTAGTGACGTTAAATGTGACTGTAAAGTACAAATGAACACCAACTAAAACCACTCGAAGGTTACATAATTTGAAGAATTCGAAGGGAAATCAAGTCATCTTAAGATTATCTCAATTCTGGGAAAAAGTATACTGTCTTTCAAAAAATGCTACACATATTCCGATTTCATACTTCTAAAAGTCCTGAAATCAGACGATTTATTCGTTCAGTAGATGTTATTTAGAGAATTAAGTAACATTGAATAGACCCGACTGGTTGTATTCAGAAAAGTTATTTACGAAAATGAGCTCAAATTTCAAAAAAAAGTTTCTAAAAAAATCACTAAAAAGGAAAAAATCACTGAAATCCTTCGTCTTTATAGCAGAGTTATTATATATGTTACTGTAAAAGCCCGAAATACGGTAAATGCTAGCTAGGATTTACCAGAAAATCCTAGTATTCCCCATTATTGTTGGTAAAAGCCCGGTGTTGGCACTCAAATCGGACTTTTTCCAGTAAATCTTAGGATTTTCCAAGAGGCTTGGTAAAAGCTAGCATTATTAAAGTTAGAGAGCGTGTTTCGGACTTTTACCAACTCATTTTGGTAAATCTTAACATTTCCCACCGTTAGGCGGTAAAAGCTGAAATAAAGGTGAACGGTACTAACTTTGTAAACTTTATTTCCGCTTTGCAAACTTGTAAATCAACTATATAAATGTACTAACATTTTAAACTTCTAAACTTTATTTTCACGTAGTAAAACTAAGTAAAATGTCAGCAAGGAACTTACAATAAATTACTTGTTGCAACAAGGTAGAGAATTATGGCACCGAGTTTCACTTTATATTTGCTGCCTTCCAGAGGCATTTTTTAGTGGAACACTTTTTAGAACAATTGCATTTCTTGACACTCTGGCCGCCGACCAATGATTGCTTCCGAACCGCGGTGCGAAGGCTTATTTCTTCATCAGGGACATCTTCAGGGTTTACGAAGGTCTCGGCATAAATTTCGAATTAACTACGTGAATACAACGTATTCAACTTTCCTGAAGAAGCCCCAAGTTGGTAGAAATCATCTTCTTTCTTCAGGACAACAGCAGTTAAATTCTTTGGGTCGATTTTAGAACCGTCAACGTCTGGAATTTTGATTCAAACGTTCTGGCCAACTTCAGGATCGGGAAATTTTTCGTTTGATTTTTCGTTTTTTTCGCCTGTGACTCGAGTCCTTTCCTAGCGGATTAGCGGATTCCCTTGAGCGTACACATCTTCCTCTCGGTGGAAGATGCTAGATCGAAAGCACCATGAGGTTCAGTTTCAGCTGCGGGCAAGTTCCCCATAGGTTGCAAAAGTCTGACCTTCACCTGGTTGAGACGTGGATGGGACAGATACGTCACTACCAACTAGTATTTCCTCTAGCTGTTCCTCAGAAGCGAGTTTCATTATCGTATCAAGAAGGAGTTTCGAGGTAGCCAAACCCATTTTCATTGGTACTCCAAACATGGCTTCAGAATTAGACTAGTCTGAACATACCGCCCATTCTTCTGCATACAAGCCTCTGCATGCAAGCCTCTGTAGGTATCACATTTACCAACGAGTCGTGGGAAATCCGCACATTTGCCAAGAGAGATTGGTAAAAGTCCGAAATGCCTCATTCACACAAGGTTTTTTTGGGCATTTACCAAATTGGTCAGTCAATCTTAAGAATAACCAACTGTCAAGCGGTAAATGCCCGTTTTTCATATAAGTTCGGGCTTTCACCAACATTATTGGGAAATGCTAGGATTTTCTGGTAAATACTATCATATTTTACCACACTTCGGGCTTTTACAGTAACATATATACAAAACGTTTGTTTACCATGAATTTAACCAGTGAAAACATCAAACAATGGTGCTTCCTATCACTTAAACAAGAATACAAAATTCGTTATGATGAATTCGCTTAAAGCTGCTCTACGGCTCGCTCCCTTGAGTGGAGAAAGTTTAGCCATGCAGAAACGAGAAAGAAATTAAAACGGTGTTTCTATCATTCCAGTTAAGTATATATTTCAGGACTTGATTACAATTACTTCATTGGCAGTTTTTAAATATTGGTAGATTTTAAATATTGTAAGTTATTTAAAAATTGAATTTAAAATATTGGAAAAAAAGACTGTGCGTACTGTACTGCACGTAATCCTAACTGTTAAAGTACCAGTTTTATCATTATCAACGTGATATCATTGGTTTATCAACAATGTATGCTTTTCAGAGCTGTTAAAAGCGTTTTGGTGATGGCAGGGTCTCTTAAAAGACAGAACCCGGACAAGAAGGAAGATGTGGTGCTGATCAGAGCATTGAAAGACTCAAATCTGCCTAAATTCTTGGCTGATGATGTCATCCTATTTTGGGTAATATTTTTTGTATTTTCAGACACCAAATGTCTTGTGTTTGGACGGAAATTTTTGTTTACCTCTATGTACGGATATAGTACTGATCTGCACTGTTACTGAATACGTATCTATTTTTTTAGCGAATTTTCGTGGAAAATGAAACTACTGCAATGGCCCCTACAATTTTAGAATCACAATTTTCAAACATTTTCTCCATTAAAATCCATTTGAAACTTTCTGAGACAAATCCTTGAGTGTAACACTGTTTCATATCTGTGCGTGTGTGTGTGTGTGTGTGTGTGTCCTTTCAGACGATAACTCTCCTTAGGATTAAGAAGAAAATTCTGTTCTTGCGCCAAAAAAAATCAAGTTTTCTAAACGTAAGGATGAGTTCGTTGGCCAGCATTTTTTGAGCTCACTAAATTGGTGACATTTCAAAAAAATTTTTGCAAAAATCACTAAAAAATTATAAAACTGCTATAATTGTTAAATTTACTTGTTTTAGGAGAATTCTAGTCAAAAGAAGTTTATTAACGATGAACTAGAACATTAAAAAACGATGCAGAAATTTATGCTAACTAATTTACTTGAATTTCATTAATATTTGTCGAAAAATATACGAAAATATATACTCGTAGTTAACAATTTCTTTTGACTTAAAGTACGGAATTTTCAAAACAATTTAACATAATATAGTACAATTATATACGAAAATGAACTCATACGATCCTGCTACATGACTGGAACTTGTAACTTTACTACTCTTAAAATTGTTCATGTTTAGGGGATCCTCGGGGATTTGTTCCCAGGGGTGGTTCTGCCTTCGCACGATTACGGCGAGTTTCAGAAAGCGATAGAGTTTGTTCTCAAGGACATGAAACTTCAGCCGGTACCCGTCACCTTCGTGAAGACGATTCAGCTTTACGAGACTATGGTTGTTCGCTGGGGAGTGATGACCGTTGGCCCAACTGGAGGGGGCAAGACTACAGTTCTCAACGTAATTTGATTTTGTTTCTTAGTATGTAAACAAAGAATAATGAGTGGTAGAAATTGTTTATTGTCATCAGTTTTGCTGATAGGATGGTGAGTGAAGCTGTTTCTTTTAATGTTACTATATCTATTTGGTATGTCCGGCAGTTCCGCCAAGTCCTTAAGATTGTCATCCACATTGCAGTCAGGCTATTTGTTTTGTGAGTTAATATTAGTTATAGATAAGTATCATAAGTGGTAATTAGTAGTGGTTATTAGGTTAGGTGGCTCAGTGAAGTAGGATTCTCACACTAAGTAATACTAGTGCTAGGGTGGTGGAATTGTAGTAATAACTCACTTCCCACGGATCCTGTAGCTGCCAAAAATGTGCCAGGAACCTCGGCTTCACTTCTAATTGAAGGGTTGAATGCAGTACAAGATCGCTGTTTAGAGTTGTGCTGAGACACCATAGAGGTGTACTGGGTGTGGGATAGAGGGTGTACTGCGCTGAGCGGGCCAATCGTGTCATTTCGTCAACCGATCGCCAGTCACTCATTCACTCTCAGCTAGTAGAGTCCTTTGGTTGCCATCAGTGCCACCACGACCATTGCCGTTTTAAAAAAACTAGTTGGTATCTCCAAATTGTCAAAATTAAAAGGTAGCTTATTAGCGTGATTTCATTAGGATTCCTCTCAACGACTAAAATTAAATGGATCACCCAGGTTTATGTTTAACTATCTATATTCATGCCTCACAACTCAAAATAGGAAATTGATGTACTGTAAATCATGTTTTTTCCATGCTCAAGAATAAGATGAACTACAGTTGATTCGGTTAGACCCTGTTTCGGTTTTCAAGCTTAACAAACTACCAAGTTTAAAAAAATGGTTCTTAACGAAAATAGTGATAAGGAAATCACTACTATGCGGAACTTTTGTTTTATGCAGAAAAATAAAATAATATTAGTATTTAAACTAATAATAAAAAATTTTTATGAGTAATTAGCTGCCTCATTGATTAGTTTCCCTGCATTAGGTGCTGAAGAACACGTTGACCAGACTTCACGCCATTGGCATAGAAGACCCGCTATTCAGACCAGTCACGTCCTATACTTTGAATCCAAAGTCTGTTACCATGGGAGAGCTGTACGGTGAAGTTAACCTTCAGTCAATGGAGTGGCGTGATGGACTTCTTGGCATCTTTGTTAGAACATCTGTTAATGTAAGCAAATAACGAACAATATTAAATTGTGTACCTATTCATAATACAAGAACCATCAACATAGAACACAACCAATCACAATCTGGATCCCTAGGGGAAATGTACCAGTTATTGGACATTTTTTTGAATTGTATTTTCGTTGTATTATACATTGTATATTACTTTGTACATGTGTATAATGTCAAAACATCATGATGCAGTATTCTTCTAAAAACCGTCAAACCGAAATTTCATAGCACCAGAATTTAGACAAAAAGACGTAGACTACGTGATGCCTAGACTATGGTATGCATAATAGATACCATACAAATGAAGAGAAGTAGAGAAAAACATTAAGTTTTGTAAAGAAAGAAGCTTTGTGAAGAAACCCCTGCCAAAACGTTTATTAATTAGAACAATACAAATAAATATCCAATAACTGGACCCCATCCAATAACTTTTACATTTCCCCTATATGCAGGGTGTCCCGCATAAGGTGGTCTGAACTTCAAGTGTCAGTTTTGGATTTTATTTCTGATCGAAAGTTTCTCCGAGAGATTTTTTTTTTCTTTTTTTAATGCGTAGTAAACGAGTAATTTAATTTTTAAGGTTTTTTCGTGTTTTCGACCTTTTGGTTGATTATTTCCAATAATAAGCCTATGTGATCGTATAGCAAAAAATTTTTATAACCCCCCCTCAAACTTTGTCACTTTACGTTTCAAGGTGCGTAGAATCCAAATTTGAAATGTCCGTCCGCCGTCCGCCGTCCGTCGTCCGCCGTTCGCCGTCCGGGCCATAAAAGGCCTAAGAATTGACTTAAAAAATCTGTTCTTTCGCACATAGACTCCACTTGGGGTCTAGTTGGTCCTAACTTCTCGCCAGCTCGATCGCTCCACTCTCATGGGTGCTATGAGCCAAAAATAGGTGAAAAAGTGTCTTTTGTTTTGTATATTTCAAGTTGTATAGAAATTGGAGATTTATGAGTGAAAAGAAAATGTTAGCTATTAATTTTATGGAAAAAAAAGTATTCTAAATGATACTCTTCTATTCAAAAAGAGATTTTGGATTTTAGGCTATTTTTTGCAATTTTATGGATTTTTTAAAACAAAATTTAATGAAGTTCAAGTTTTTAGCATAATTTCGTACATAAATTTTTGAATGTTCTATTTCATAGTTTTACTAACTTTATTTGACCAATCTTATGCTAAAAAATATCAATTTAACAATTCTTAGCCATTTTCAGTGATTTTGTCAGCACATTTTTTCAAATTTGACGAATTAGATGATATCAATATACAGTATAGGTAACACTTTTATGTGTTGGAAAGATGACTTGGTAATAAATTGTTTTGTTTATCAACTATATTAAAAAGCGTAAAATTGTGAGATTCCGCTGCTGTAATGGATTGAACCCATTTGTGAGGTCCGAAGCTCCGAGTTCCGATACTAAATATACTATAAGCGGCGTTCAATACTTATGGACCAGAGGTCTAATACATAAATAATAAACCTTTATGTAATAATTTGCAGCGTTTTTTTTTTTTTTTTCACTAAAACGGTCATAACTCCATGAACCTGTTTTTAAATTCCAATTTAAGGATACCACTAGAAAGAACTTCAAATTTCCTGTCGGATAGATGCCAGAGCTTTTCTAAGAATAATGGTTTGAGACATGAAAAAGCCCTCTGAAAAGAAAACTACCTAAATTGGGAAACCTCGAGTTTTTTCAATCGGGAAATTGAACTACGAGAAGCGAAATTTTTTCAAGGCACAAGAACGGTAAAAAATGCACCAAAACCTCGCCTTTTCAACGGTGTAGTCAATTTTACTTCTACTTTGCTAATTAGGGGAGAAAACTATGTTTTAATGTTGAAAAACATTGTTTTTTCAATGAAATCGAGAATTTTCTTGAAAAATGACTTTCTATGAAAATATGAGTTTGGGGTCGGTTTCGATTTATTTTTTACACTGAATCGCATGTTAACACTTGCATGTCTTCCCAACCCCGTTATAACCTAGTTTTACACATTAGCTTACTAAAGTGTAGAAGCTAAAGCTTACTTTAGTTTCACCTCTAAAAACACATTAAATTTATCAAACCAAATGAACTCAAATTCGGAGTTTAAGTGTGAAACTAAGTTATAGTGGGGTTGGGGAGATATGCTAGTGTTACCATTCGATTCAGTGTAAAAAAATACGCTGAAACTGATCCCAAACTCTCATTTTCTTAGAAGATAATTTTTCAAGAAAATTTGTCATCACTAAAACATAGTTTTCTCCCCTAATTAGTACAGTAAAAGTAAAATTGACTACACCGTTAAAAAGGTGAGATTTTGGGGCAGATTTTATTGTTCTTGTGTCTTGAAAAAATGTTACAACCCATAGTTCAATTCCCGATTGAAAAAACTCAAGGTTAACTCAAGGAGTTATCATCGTTTTGGTGACGAAAGGTCGAAAATACGAACAAAATCTTGAAAAACAAATTACTCGAAAACTAAGCGTTTAAATAAATTCTCTAAAAGGAACTTTCGATCAGAAATAAACTCTAGAATCGACTCTTGAAGTACTGTCCACCTTATGTGGGACACCCTGTATATATCCAGAATCTTTTAAAGTTCGAGTTTCACCTTGAGCGTCCAATAACTGGAATATTCCCCCTACATGAACTTAGCAACTTTACACTTTACAACTCTAAATCACGCAAATGAATTTCAGTGTACAGAAGAAAGACATCAATGGGTCGTTTGTGATGGACCAGTTGATGCTGTTTGGATTGAAAATATGAACACAGTGTTGGATGATAACAAACTCCTTTGCCTCTCTAATTCGGAGAGAATCAAACTCACACCGTGGGTAAGTCACTGCATAAGTCAAATCTTCTTTCTTAATAACAAATTAATGTTTGGATATCGAAAGTTCTTTATGTTCATATCGGCATTGGGCTACATTATTGGAATGGCTGGTGTAACTCGTGTGTAATATCAGTATATCAGTTAGCCGAGAAAAATACATAAATCATGAGAAAAGTTAAGTAAATCAATGTTAAATTAGTCATGTGCTTAGTAAAAATATGAGGAGGAAAACAAGAGTTTATGAAACGAAAATGCCACACAGGGATTAATCTAGTGAATGTTACAGTATAGGTACAGATAACTCAATTCTCCAATTTTGTCCGCAACAACAGGTACCTATGTCAGTATGGAAAGGAAAGTTTATTTGTGAAGAGAATGTGATTTCAAACATGCAAGTTTTATTTATATTCAATTTCGAATGCGGTTTCACATTAAGACCTTTGTTCAAATATCAGCCGAATAAATCAGTACCTACTACAACAGTATGGGAGCATTGCCGTAGATTCCACTCTCTACGGAGTTAAATACTGTCCACTCTTATATATCTGTAGGCTTTGAAACTCTTAAATCTGCTAGAAATGAATTCCAATGTAACAAACTGTACCGATTAGAGATTTTTGATTGATAACATCAACATTTGGTACAGGTTCACATGGTGTTTGAAGTGCAAGACCTAGCGCAAGCATCGCCCGCTACAGTGTCTCGCTGCGGGATGGTTTACATTGACCCAGACGAATTAAAATGGATGCCGTACGTCGTCAGTTGGGCTCAGCGTTTCAAAGCCAAGGAGCATTTCACTGACTTTCTCTACAACACCTTGGTATCCTTATTCGAGGACTACGTAGAAAAGGGATTACAGTATATCAAGAAAAACTGTCCCGTCGGAATACCCCAGGTGCGTATACCAAAAATGCCTTTATGGTTTAAAGAACGGCATTGTTGGGTTATTATTTTCACTAATGAACCTTTGTAATTGACCCAGAAAAAATTTCAATATATATCGATTATAGTAGGATTACACAGGTTAAGATCTCGGTGGTTCCGTCATCCTTTTACATTTTCCCTAAGTTTTGCTGCAGAACCATTTCTAAATCAGAATGTGCCACTTATAAATATTTTTATATTTACTTATTTTTATTTTTATAGTGCCACTTTACAATTTTAAAACATTTATTTTCTCCAAAAACAAAATAATTGCTTGAAGAATAATTTTTCCAAGAATTGTAGAGTCCCAACTTTTTTCCTTTGTGAAATCTAAATTTTAGACCGGTACCCACAAATCGTGCAACACGCATTACAATTTTCATTCAAAATATTTTTTGTACTGTTCATATTTTACATTGTTTAGGTCTCAGGTAGTCTCAGCGCTTACAGTTCAATAGCAGCCTCTCACTTGCTTCAAACGTCGAATCTGCAAAACCAATTTCTCGTGACCCCATGGTCACATTCAACTCGAATCTCTATAAATAGACATTTACATTGATTCGTTATACGGAATATTGTACTAGTAGATAACATGAGTGTAAAAAGCCACTTTTTTCCTAAGGATTCCATTATTTCCGAAAATTGGATCTTGCAGAGGATATTCTTGATCTATGATAAATTCTCAACTATTTCGTTCTGTTCGTTTTGTGTGTTTCGTTCTGTAATACCTAGTCCGTTTCATCAACCCAAACACGCACACACGGTGAAATGTTTCTACCACGTTTGTCAACCATCGTCGGGATCTCCAGCCTGGGAATTATCCTATTTTCGTTGTTTATCTTTTATTCTCCTATTCCGTTTTATATCACCAGTTTTAAATATGCCGGATGAAGACAAATATTATGTTTTCGGGCCCTACAACAGTGGTTACTCAACTGGTTACTCCTCAAAACCGAAGTTGTTTTCTCAAGTCATGGTTAAATTTTAGGAGGTCGAGTGTTTCGCAGTATAATCGAGTACCCCTATCACTAAAACTGTAGTTTCAGACCCATAACATTATATAAAACCATTTACTTCCGTGCGAACATTGTAGAAAGTGTCGTTTGGGGAAATCGCTGCAAGAGACAGGACGATAATTGTTGACTATAACTTGAATATATTATGAACTGTTTTCCAGCTTTGCCTCGCATGTTTACTTCTGGATGCGCCTACATTGGGTCCGAAATTCTCCCGATCCGATGTCACCCGATCACCGGACGACGCCGGAAGATAACCAAATACTCGAATCAGTATTTCAAGACAGGTGACTTCATTGGAACCGTTTTTCCCGATCCGACGACTCCCAGTGTTCCTCGACCTTAACCGGTCCGGCTGGCGATCAAACGTGTTAGTTTCCAACCCGCATCCGGGGCCCGACGTGCAGTCAAATGTAGAGAATGTTTGACAAGGAAAATCTTATTCAGCTCGTCAGTCGCGAGGGATCACTTTCGGATGGTGAAACTTTTTATTTCTCCAAAATCAAAGTTTCCACTAACATTTCAAGATTCAAAGCTTCATTGGTAAATTAGTACAGAAAAGGTGAGAAAAAACGAAGTACCTACACGAAAAAAAAATCATAAAAGACGGTTGAATGATAAATTAATAATTAAATTAATTTTTGCTCACCGAGGAATAAGTGAAGGAATAAGAACTTGCGCTCCTCGGAGGAGTTCTATCAATACGATAAAAAATTTAAATGAACTATTCACATTCGGCACATATCAGAGATTTTGATGAAATAGAACTAGCCATTCTTTTTCAAACGACCCATAAAGGATAATAATCTAATATTAAAAGCAAATTATAATGTATTACTCAGTAAATTAATGAAATTAGATGATTTGCTATACTTTAAAAAAATTGATGCTTTTCTAAAATAATATTCGTGGGCTGTGATATATGCATTTCTTCATTTAAACCAGGAGTTTACTTTTGGGAGAATAATTTGAAAACTATGTTGGCACTGTAATTATGCGTACTTATTGACGGCGACAAATGTTCAGCATCGATGCCAGGAAAAAATTTGGAGACATGATTGAAAATTGAACATTTGGATAACATTTTTACAACCGAATTCTTATAGAGCAGTACAGTAGTGTATCTTGAGCTCTTGTTCAATATTCGTAACGTTTCTTTATTTGGACAGTTCAAATTATAACTTTACGAAAAATGGGGAGAAACGTTGGAGATAATAAAAAACCAATTAAAGGACAGAAAAGGTATTTTTTTGTAAACTTGTTCAGTATTATCCTTAGCAATTTATTCTGGTTAATTTGAACCTACATGGCATTGGAAGTAGGTTTTATTATGATGATAATGATGATGATTAGTCGATGAAATATTAGTAGATGAGTTGGAATATGAGTAGATGAATGATTAGTTTGAATGAAAACAATATAAAATAGATCAACTCCAGTAATAAAATTAGCGTTCATGGCTTGATGCTTTCGTTCTGCCATGGAACTGCCCAATTCCTGCTGGTCGGGCATCATCGGATCATATCGGGAGAATTCCGGATCCGTTGTAGGTGCAGCCGAAGCTTATCATGATTGTACGATGTCACCGGCGCGCTTCCGACCATTGAAAAGGTCTTGAGAATGGAAACTACACTTGGTTAAACCTTACAGGTCACAATCAGCAAGATATCAATGATGTGTTCTCTAATTGAATATCTTATAACAAAGAAAAAATCTCCAACTAAATTCATGGACGTCGGGATGGCTGTCCGCATGTTCAATCAGGCCTTCATATTTTCGTATATGTGGTCGCTGGGAGGAAATATTGTTGATGAACCACGGGAGCTCTTTGAACAAAACGCCAAAGAAACATTCAAAACCACGCTGTCCGAAATCAGGTTCGTTTAGTGCACTTTAACGAAAATATTGTAATGACTTGAGTAAAGTCACTTAGTGGGTGCCTACCCACACTCACACCTTTCAATATTTAATGGAATCACTCCAAACCAACTGAAAGGTAGCAAAATGTTAGCGACTTTTGGTATTTTTCCTGAAAAATGAATTTGTCTCCTCTAAACTCTCTTAGATCTGTCGTAGGAGTAGAGTTTCCGTATGAAGGCAAGCCGCTTTGAATGGATTTGGCTCTTAAGGTTAGAAGTACATAAAAGGGTAAAAACCCAAAATTAAGCTAAAATCAATAAAAAATATAAAAAGTTCCAGTCGTGGAGCATAAACTTTTGAGCGAATTTTTGTAAGCTATCGTAATATAGCTAATTTAGTTAATATAGTTAATTTATGAACACGAATTATTAAGTTAATGAAGAAAAACGTATAATAGATAATAATCAATTCAAAATTATTCAAATAAAAATTGCAGTTTTTTTTTCTAAAGAAATTGAAAATTGAAAATTAATTTTAAATTTGAGTAAATTTTTCAGCTTGATTTTTTGCACATATTTATTGCTGTTCAAGTTCATAGTTAATCCTATTTATTTGAGTTGACTCAATATTAAACGAAATTGGTCAAAACTAGGAATGAGCTATTGGTGTGTTATTGTTTTCATATCTACTAAGTTTTCAGTTTTCCAGAGTGCAACCATTAAAATACCAATTCTGCCAGAGCCTTCCACAGAGTTATTAAAATTGAAAAATGACATTTAATGCCATTATAACATCCAAATTATATGAATTTAAGCAAAATTATTAATTTCACATTTTATGCACTAAACAATTAATTAAATTTAGAGTTTGGGAGAACTATTATGAAAATCGCAGCTTTGAAAGAAATTTCAATTGATCCATATCACCTCAGATGATAACAGTGGTATGTGGTTAATACTGTTGGTACTCCAGTGAGAGTAACTGATGTGAATGTTATTAAATCCTTAGGAATCGAATATTGAGAAAAAAAAAAAGGGGGGGGGGGGTAAATAATGTTCACTGAGCTTTCAGTGTGTTTTGCAGCGAAACTGGGATTAAGCAGGGGTGCCCACAGGGGGGGGGGTCACGACGCAAACTGCGTCGTTAAAATTTTTGGGGGGGTTAGAAAAATGAGTATTTTTTAATTTTTTTTATGAACAAGTAATAAGATTTATACTAACAAATTAATTACTTACATTTGTAAAACAAGAAATACAACATTCTTTATCACATCAGTGTATCATTTACATTACCTATTTAATAAATATTTTAGTTGGGGGGGGGGGGGGGTCGGGAGTTTGGGGGGGGGGGGGGGCTCGAGTCGTTGCGCTTGGGGGGGGGGGGGGCACCCCTGGATTAAGTACGTAGACCCAGAAAACCGGCTGAAGACTTTCATAAAGACTGATTGATAGACACTCATATGCATTCGTTTGCAAGTTTACAACATGTTTCAGTTTGGATCTCATCCATGTAGTGGGATAGGTTCTGGCCAATTACATAACTCATACTTGACCCTCCTAATGTTCGGAAAGTAACTAGGTCGTTATTTGCGATTTGGGATGGGGGTTTGGGATTTTCCTCCGGAAAGACTCCAATAATTTTTTCAAATTAAAATATGAGTTACTCTCCCAGTAAATCCATGTCATTAAATTATGATGGAAAGGTCTAGATTACCCAAGTTTTAATCAAGACAGTTATTATGTTATTAGTTTTGAAGAACACTCAATCTCAGGAATTTTTATTGTATATCTTTTATCTCGTGAAAAATAAACCTTGGTAAATTTTAAGTTAGTACTTCACTAGCCCCTAATACCGCTGTACTTTACCATTGCACCTAAGAAAAGAGGGAGCTCCAATTACAAAATATCATTCACATATGGAAACACTTGTAGCTAGGTATGTAAATGTAATAGATGATAAAAAAGTAGCATCGTCCTAGTTGTTTACTAATCAATGTTGTGTGGCAGATTCGATTTGAGTAAGAGTCTTTGGGATGTGTATTACGACCCAGAGGATTCAAAACTCAAACTTTGGTCAGATATCGTTCGACCGTTTTTGTATCGAAGGGATGAAAGCTTCTCCAATATGATCGTTCCCACAGTGGACACGATCCGATTCGGAAATGTGATGACCTATTTGTTAGAAATAAATCACCCAGTACTCCTCACCGGACAAACAGGTTGGTCCTCAGCTGTCTTCTTGGTTGTTATGCTCATATTTTTTTAATTGATACCATGCCTACCAGCGTTAGCCGAATAGGTAGGTTCATTTTTTTATGAGTTGAAAAGTCTGCCAAACTGGGTGGAACTGGGTATAGCTTGTCCAATCAATTACCTTAAGGTTCTGAAAATTGAGGCTTAAATTTTGAAAATGTTGGTGTTTTTGGATATTGCTGCTTAACTCGAAGACGACAATTAAAACATATAGAGTGCTTGAATGAATTGAAATCTTAAATGGCATCTTCTACGTGGATTCAAAGTATCCTAATTTTTGATAATTTCTCCCTGAGAAACTGTTGATTTTTATCTGCCGGTATGTCAGACAAAAAGGTTGATCATCAACTGTCCGAAATACGTTTAGTTCGCATTTCTTAGTTTCGATTCCAAATCTACCGCTATGGAAAGCACTGTATTAACTGTGCTGTGAACATTTCATTCATTCAAAAATTGAAATCACACTCAATTTACAGTTTAGATCTCATTTACCGATTATGGTTCCAGGTTTATCTGTTTTTTTGTTTTTTTTTTCTTGTATGTTTGTAGATCCTTGCTGCTCTCATTCACAACGTTTTTGAAGTTCATCCATGAAGTTCTCGTATTTAGTTATCCTAGTAACGGATCAATAACAGCTTCTACGCATACGTGCATGTTGAATTTAAAACGTAGATAGGTGTACCTACCTATATTCCTCACAACGTCATGGTCCGTATTATTAAATATCATAGAATTCTGCGTGAATTTCATAATTGAGAGATCAATGGTATCTATTTTTCGTGAACAAACGTGAAAATTTGGCAATACGCTTATCTTCCGCAGTTTTCTTGTGATTTAGATATTTTCCGTACGCCAATGATACTCTCTGCACTTGCAAACATAAAATCCTCACACTCTGCTCTTGCACTCATGATAATGATTAATTAATCTTCTTCCCAGAGATTATTAAATTTATTCTCCTTCATAACAATTTATAAGTAAATATAATTTAAATCATCCTTTCTCACATAAATTTTATTGGGCTGTCAATCATGATATGGAATAGCTATAGGTACCCCATATCCACAAGGCAGACTTTTATTTATGCTATGATGCTTATCGACTTTAACCGAACGATTTGGAGTAGGTGAGGTAGGTACTTGAGAATTACACACTGCTTTTATACATATTATGTCTTCCGATCTCCAATTATAAACGCAATTAAGAAGAATGTGGCTTGGTGGATCAGGTGTGGGCAAGTCCGTCATTGCCAAGGAGGTCTTGGACAATCTATTGAAAACGGGACTTTGGGTTCCAACTACACTCAACTTCTCCGCTCAAACATCGTCCATGAGAACCCAGGAAATGATTGAGAACAAACTTGAGAAGAAAAAGAGAACCGTTCTGGGAGCACCCATTGGCAAGCGCGTTGTGGTATTCGTGGATGACGTAAATATGCCCAAGCTCGAAGTTTACGGGGCGCAGCCACCAATTGAATTGCTGAGGTAATCATTGACTACTAAAATTTTGTTTGCGTTACTTACAGTAAACAAGAAAAACGAACTTATCTATTTTGGAATTAACATTATTATACCAAACTAATAAATGATCCCTACCAACTGGCTCATATAGAAGTCAATTCTTGATTGCGAACTGTAAAAGTCTGAACCCTTCTAAGAGGCACGATGCGTCATATTCTGATCATATATTCCATATGGGGTTTAATAATTGTAGACCAATGATCTGCGTAGAAGGGATTATTTCTATCACAGAAATGATAAACCATTGTGTAATAATTTGCAGAGTTTTCATAATATTATGTCTGATGTAAACTGACTCAAGATTCTGATATAATTTTAATCTTAAGAAGAGCGTAGTTCTTTGAAAAAGGACGTTTCCATGTAACAATTTTTCCATGCACTTTCTTTTAATGTCAGCATATTTTTATTTTGAAAAATAGTAGTCTTTTGAACTTACTACTCCTTTTGTTATGCTTCGTATATGTTGGTGACTGTTTTCTATTTTATTTGTTAGTTATTATCCACATATTTTGAGACATCAATGGTACCTTATGGATATATTTTTATACTTGTGTTTCAAAACTAAGGACACAACATCTGTGACAGAGTTCCCGTCAGAATCCCAGAGAAAGCGCTGCAGTCGCTCCGTTGTTTCCCAACGGACGTCGCACGCCTGTCTCGTGTTCTTCAAAGGCTGCGTTTGGCGTTGGATGGGTGATCCAAGACGTGGAAAACCAATCTACTCCGAACATAGCACATTAATGCTATTAGTAGGAATGGGTATCTCTCTGGCGGGATACTGTCATGCTCCTCCTACCTCTTTTTCGAGGATTTAGGACCCCATTGAACCTCTGGGGGCGACGTAAATTCTTGATATGGTAGCAGAGCGTGGTTAGGATTATGGACGGCTAACGCCTAGTAATCCAATCCACTATTTTTGGGGCGTTAGTTCCAGAAGAAACATGGCCCGGGGTTCCAGAAGGAATTCCCATTATCATCCTTTGGTATATAAATAATTTCATGGGTCTTTGACTTATAATTTCTCTTTTATTCCCTTCTTATAATTTCAATTTTCATACCTATGGTATACCTGGCCTTTGCCATTTTTATTATATATTCTTTTTACCCGGGCATTGTTCCCAATTATTAATTAAAGGCATTGTTCCCAATTATTCAAGGGCATTGTTCCCAATTATTCAAGGGCATTGTTCCCAATTTCCAGGGCTTAGTTCCCAATTTAAGTCCCCAACGTGTGTACATTAATTTATATCTATTTTATTTTCCTAAAGGTATAAGTCTCCATAGTTGAGCCACCGTTTATTCCCGATTGTTCCAATCTTTGATTGGGGGTTAAAAACCTAATGAATACTTCATATTCATTGACAATCCATCCTGTTTTAATTTCTCTTTTCTCATCCTCAATCGCTAATGTAGCTATTTATTAATAAGCATCAGTTCTCAGCCAGTAAACTATTCCACCTGGTTTACATACTTGCTCTTCAATCAAGTATGTCTTTAAGGGGGGGGAGTGTGACAGAGTTTCCGTCATAATCCCAGAGAAAGCGCTGCCGTCACTCCGTTGTTTCCCAACGGACGTCGCACGCCTGTGCTCGTGTTCTTGAAAGGCTGCGTTTGGCGTTGGATGGGTGATCCAAGACGTGGAAAACCAATCTACTCCGAACATAGCTCATTAATGCTATTAGTAGGAGTGGTATCTCTCTGGCGGGATACTGTCACTCTTCTCTACCTCTTTGTCGAGGATTTAGGACCCCATTCCACTTCTGGAGGGCTACCTAAATCCTTGATACATCTACTATTATCTTGAGGTATCTCAGAGGTCCTATTTGGATTTCAGGCAATTCCTCGATTTCGGCGGACTCTACGACCGTGAGAAACTATTTTGGAAAAGACTGGAGAATGTGGTTCTATGCGCCGGTTGCGCACCGCCAGGTGGTGGGCGTAATCCTCTTACCCCTCGGTTCGTTCGTCACTTCGGCATGTTATACATTCCCTCCCCAAGTGAAGGAGCACTTAAAGTTATCTTCAAGGTAATTACCTGAATATTATCATATAAGCTTAAATACTAACTACACACTTGAAGAAATCTCATCCCTAATAAATATTATTCCCACGTAATAAAACTGCACACTGTACGGTTTTAAACAAAAAGTCCCAGCTGACATTTTCATCATGGAACCTAGCTACTGAAATGTGTGATGAAACAGCTTTAGGAAGAACAGGGATGGCTTTTCATGCAAAACCGATCTTGCGTGGAAAGGATTACTTCCTCATTTACCGCTTCACAGAATCGTTCTTCCTTGGTAAGCTTTTGATTTATCCAACGTATACCATTATATCGTATATGTTTTTTTCTTTACTCACCTGTGTAATTTGCGTTACGAGACTGGTTGCGTATCTAAACTATTCCTACTCACTCTACGAATGTGAAATTTAAAAAGAACCCTCTTTGGAAATGCTGGAAGACGCTGATGAGGAACGAAGCGTCCTGATCTGGCGGCATGTTCCGCGTTTCATAATATCAGAAGTCTGCCAGAAAGTTGAATTGCAAACCATGGATCATGGAAGCAGACCGCCGAGTTGTATGTAAAATATTACACCTATCAAACGGGGAAAAACAGTATCTATATGCGGAAGGATAATCTACCTTGAAAAATAATAAAACTATCTAATGGTTTATAGAATTCACTCGCACACTTCATTCATATTTTGTAATGACTGGTTAGCAATTACTTTCTTCCTAACTACTTAAAATTAATACGTTGAATTAATGAAAATTTAATCTAGATTTGAAATTCGTACTGTAGGAAATTTATTAAATTGTATTTCGTAATTATGAATTTCGATAGGCTTTCTACAAACTTCCATTTTAATTTTCAGTCAATCATACAAGGATTCTTCAACTCCTTTGGTAACGCGATTCAAGCTCTGGCCGAAGGACTGGTAGTGGCGGCCATTACCGTCTACAAACGTCTTGCCCACGATCTTCTTCCCACTCCTGCCAAGTCCCACTACGTTTTTAATCTTCGAGATCTTAGTAAATGCGTCCAGGGTATCCTCCAAGCTAATCCGGACGTTATGAGAGAGCCCAATGAAATGCTCAGGTAAATAGTCCAGTCAGCTTAGACTTTGACTAGGAAAGTTTTGGTATACCTCTACTTGCAGTGTTATCCTAAGTTTCTTCGATCGCTAAACACGAATCTGGTGTTTGCGTACAAAACTGTTGCCCGGAACATGGCCGATATTGCAAAGAACTGAAAGATAGATTCGATTCTCCATTATCAGTCTCTATTCTCATTGATTCACCATTGTAATTGTGAAAGTGTAATTGTATAACACCTATGTTAGCTCTACAAAATGAAAATGTTTTCTTTGGTATTACCTTTCACGCTCTCTAAACAAATTTAGTACCGGGTCTGTCTGTTGCGAATTCTTCCAGCTGTTCCAAACAAAACTATACTGTAACAAATAGCAGTCCAATTTTTATGAAACTTTCAGGGATTGGGCGAATTGGCCGTTAGACGGTCTCTTATCGTCACCGTCGAACATAGTAGCGTGTGAGTTGTGTAGGTTGCTTCTCAGTCAACGTATTGTATCACAATGTTTTCTATTTCATGGAAATACATTTCTTATTCACCGACATCACTTAAAAAACATGTTTTTTTTTTTTTTTTTTTTTCTTCAAAAAGTAGACAGTACTGAAGTTGTTAAACTCGCTGAAAGGATTATTCATGTTCATACACTAATTATTTTCTTGCACTCTCTGCGCACTGCGTAAAGTTTCTTATTTGAATTAAAACAAACGGCTGAGTCAGCTTTCCAAACCTCTTGGTTAACGATTAAAATCAATAAAACCCAATTAAGGGAGTTAGAAGGCCCTTTTTTGAAGCTGATTTAATTATACACCATAGGGTATATCGGGTTATTTTTCTTAGTACTAAGAAGTTGGTAAAGTCACCTCCAAAGAAACACTCAAGAGCTATAAACTCGAGCGAAGGGTGACATGGGAAGGTAGCCGGGAAGGTAAATTAGCTGTTTCTGAATGTGCCCCCCCATGTGTGACACCCAATATACCTATTAAAGGTCAGATTCTGGCATGGGAATGAGTGATCACGAACCCAACTCATTCTGGTCGCATTTTGGGGTAGTTAGATTAGCTGTTAGCTCTTTCTGAGTGTGCTGAAAAAAGTTGCATAAAAATAAATATAAATGAAATATTGATAATATATACTAAGCGTCTCTGAACTAAGTTCAACAATACCAAGATTTACATATCATGATCTATATCATAGGTTGTTCTTCCACGAGAATCTCCGAGTGTACCACGACAGGCTGGTAGATGCTGAAGATAAATCTTACTTCTACCGCCTCCTATCCTCCACTTGTCAGTCAACATTCCAGACTCCTGTCTTGGACGTACCAGCCAAGGGTATCATTACGTCCCCGCCGCTACTGCTATTTGGTGATTTTCTATCCCAGCAAGCCAAAGAAAATAGAATTTATGAGGAAATCACGAACATCAATAAGCTCAAAAATGTACTTCAGGTTGGTAATCCGCTTGGCTAACGCTCATTTTTTATTAACCTTGATATTATTTAGAGCTGGATAACATTCTAGAACATGCAGCGGATGTTCTGTATACAATTAATTGGTAGATATGGCACAACTTGGTAGGTAATTCTTTCATCAATGATATTTATTTTTTACCTAACTACTCCCCGATAAAAGTCTAATAGCTGCTTGTAAGTCAGGATTATGGTATCTGCTTCTGAATATTTTATAAATTTATTTATTACCATTATTATTATTATTTTCTTTTTCAATCCGAAGAATTCGATTTGAATATTAGGAGTTACTATTTCACATCAGATGACACCGAATTCCAGCCCATTAGAAAGATTGGATCAGGCCAAATGATTTAAGGCCTCTAAAACCTTTGACATCCTTCAAGTTATACCCTTTTGGTCACAACATTTTTGAAACTTTGTATAAATTTCTGCATTTACAGCCCAATAAACCTAAGTTGTACCCACTGGCAATGCATTTTTCTGGGGTTGCGGGGAAAGTTGTATAAGGAAGTCATAGTCGGAACCTGCTTGTTTCTGCCGGAAAGAAACGAAACATCATCAACACGATTTAAAATCTTGGTTTGTAAAAACATCAAGTGCTCGATCGCTCAGTCTTGGAAAATAAGATTTGGCGCCGATATACTGTTAACAGCACTGGACGCTCCCTTTATAGACACAATGGCACATTTAAACCAACGCAATTGTTTCCTGAAGTCAGCAGGTTCACAATTAACGTTCAACAGACAATCACATTAGTCCCCAGTGCAATTTTGGCCAAAACCTCAAACGGATGTGTTTTGGTGAACGGAGTGGTTACTAACCGGATTACTGTTGTCTCGTGTTTCGCCGTTCTACATTACGCAATGGATCCTTCAAATTAACATTAGTGACGTTGAGCCTCCTCTTCATTGTCCACTTACTTAGAGGTCCTTCCAAACTGTAACGATGTGGCTTTATTGCTGTTCGTCCTATTTCGAAAAAAAACCATAGAACATATAGAATTGTATAGTCATGTACAATACTCACATGCTCACATTCAGACCGTCACGAAAGAAGTTACCTTTCAACTCCTGTAGATAGGAAACCTTACGCTTCTCATGCGTTATCGTTATTACTTACGCGTTTGAATAGTCGCAATAGTAGTCACTGCTGTTTCCAAAGTACAGAACCGAAATCAAAGCTCGGTCATGCGGAATGGCTAATAGAGCAAATTTAAAAAAAAAACGTTGTGAATAAAAATGATTGGCACATAAATTCTGATCATTGAGGCCAACCATGTCCTGAATAAAACTGAGAGGACAGCTGTGTGACGAGATTGCAAAGAAAATTTTAGAGCACCCAGTAAAACTCAAAAATTTGGTAAATTTTGGGATGTTTAATCTAAAAATCGATTTTTTTCACTTACTTATCAGTCATAGAGGTCTGGGAGTGGTCGCAATCAACTCTACGCTGAAAAATGCAACACCCCACATGCCCTATGGTCAAAAAACCGATTTTTTAGCATCTTTGGGGCCACTAAATTGTAAATTTGAACCTGCAATTCTGGAGCGATCGGGCTGGGCAACGAACTCAACCTGTCTTTCGCCAAGACGGATTTTTCTGCGTTGAAACGAAATTTTCACGTCGTATTTTAAGAGAGTTATCGTCTGGAAATATATATATATATATATATATATATATATATATATATATATATATATATATATATATATATATATATATATATATATATATATATATATATACATGAACTTAATTGATAGAAATTTGACAAGTATAAAGATGAAAGAATGATTTGATATTTCGAGTAAATCTTTTTCAAAATTAGAAGAGTAATGGTTTTTCTGAACTATGGGATCGGTAAAACCAAGAGTATGCTAAAATTCTAATACGTAAGTAAGACTTTTTTTTACACTTTAAACAGAGATCTCTATGCACGTTGGTGTGTACGTTAGATTGCTCTTTCTAACTAGGGAAAATAAGCCGTACTTCAAAGAGTTTGTCTCATCATTACGATAACATTCTGTTGAAATATTCGAGACTTGAATGAATTCACAAATCGACAGCATCAGACTACTAATTAGGATTCAGGAGAAAATCCGTAAACACCACTTGTCACTACCCTGTATGTTACTATGTGTACCTTTTATAATCACATATCTTCTCGTTCAACTTAAATGCGAAATAAACTAAATGTTGGGAAACAGAATACTATTTTAAAGAAAGCCCTCTTAAATTCCGACGTACAGATCAACGTTATCATAATATTGATTAAAGTTACAAAAGAATTTTCATACTGAGCTAAGTACAAGTTATTGTTTGTATACAGATGTAAATTTTGGATTTATTTATATTTATTAGGTATGTACCTCGGCGTAACATTTTATTGTATTTAAAAAGAAAATGGAGAGAGGCAAGCCAACTGACTAGGATGGACCAGTAGACTTTACATCTGAATAACAATATAATAGAAGTAGGTTATAAAATCGTTGAACATTAATTTATTGCGTCTTCAAGGTTTTTGGCTGACTTTTTGGTGCTTTTTCTCCAGTTAAACCGTATTGATATTGCCATAACGAATTTCTGCCTGAAGACCCTGTTTTTTACAGATGCCTAGCTGCACATAAAATTTTGTATACTGGGTATATACTGAGTGTACAGTACACTATCCCATGTTGATGATTTGAACTGAATAATGATCTTGAACTGTTTTCTAGCTGCGTTGCTCAATAAATTTACTGTCCGTTCATTTGACAATCTTATTTAATATCCATTAATTTATATTTTCGTTATACGATTTTCATTTTCACAGGACTTCCTCTCGGATTACAACCTTCAGAGGGGTAAAGACATGAAATTGATATTCTTCATGGACGCTTTGGAGCACGTATGTCGACTAGCCAGGATCCTTAGAAATGAAAGGGGCAATGGACTACTAGTTGGTGTCGGCGGGATGGGAAAACAGTCATTAACCCGCTTGGGATCTCATATTAATAGTTGCAGGTAAGGAGCACATGTAATACTGTACCAAAGTAATATCTGTTTCAATATATTTATATTCTATTTTATTGGGAAGAAAAGCCCCGAACTGCGTGTTGGCAACCGTATATAATAAAATTTCGGGAGCCAAACAAATCGGTTTCCGTCTCGTTCTTCGATGAAATATCAAAATCCCTTCTATCACCTATAAATACTTCAACCCCTGCTTCACTCGGAATACCCATTCAGCGACCCGACAAGGCTTCTCCACTTGTCACGAATTTCCACTTGTCGGAAAACTACCTGTTAGCATCCATAATAACAAAAGTTCGGTTGCGAAGGGTAGCACCATTTATAAAGTTGGAGGATGTTTTGGAGGTTCAGACCAAGCCTATGTTGTGCGCCGGAACTTGCTGATCATCATGATAGCTCCCGTCAGAATCGGTCCAGCCGTTTAGCCGCCTATAGGGAGCATACATAGATAGATAGAAACAAACTTTGAGTTTTATATATAAGGAAGATTTTAAAAAACTCTTTAATAATAAATATGCTGGTAACATTTATATCAGATTTTTTTCTATCACTTTTTTTTATAATGTCTTTATTCAATTCCGAATAACATAACTACAAGAGTAAACTACAGCCTGGCATTTCCTCCATCTGGATGTTTTCGGATGATACTTTCTTTATTATTCTCGTGCCAGAAGGAGTGGGGTGTCATCCTCAAGACCCAGCGCCACCTTCTGTCTTTCGACCAGATTATGTTCTCCTGTTGTAGATCATTGCAGTAGCTTCCACGGTCCTCGCAACCTTGGGGAAATAGCGCCCATTGCTGCAATTCGGTTCTGACAAACCCTGCAATGATTGAACCAAGGTACCCGTTAGCCACTTTGTAAACATCTGGAGCTCTTGGTGCTAAACACTTATAAGCAGAGTTACAGGTGCTATGGGATAAATTACCGGACACAATGTGAAAACGCCATACAGACATAGATAGGTAGTTAATTTCTACGCATGTAGACATAGATAGCTGTATGCATTTTCCATATAAAACCCCTGTTCGTCACCCTGTCAAAATCGGACATATATGTGGACAATTTCGGTCTCTTCATTTAAAAACTTTTTGTGCACATTTTAAGAGATGTTAGAAATACTTTTTTGTGCGATAATAATCTCAAATATGTAGGAACTTACTCATCCCTTTGACGATAATATTAGTATACCGTATAATAATTTAATGCGATCTATCCTTTAGGAAATCCCAAGGTGTAGAGCTATGATTATTTCTATTTAGGTAAAGAAAAGGCAAGAAGAACATGAATTGAAAATGTATGCTTGTTTTTTTCCTTGAACATAATTTCACCTATATCCATATAAATTACAAATTCTATTTAGCGATTATTCACCGTCGTCTAAAACTGAAAGAGAGAATGTTCAACTAACGGCTTAAAGAAGAGATCAAGAGTTTCTTGCTATGAAATAATGTGACAAAATTACAAATTTCATGATTTTGGACAATAAGGTCGCCAAAAGGTAGGACTGCCTTGATGTAGTTTATTTTTTTATTTATACACGAGCGAACCGGCCTAAATAAAACAAATAGCAAAATAGACAATAAAGTCGCCATGAAACATAAAAATACATTACATTCTGCGAAAATATTGAGTTACAATACAAATTTAGTTGGTTTAGTTAAATTTAGTTTGCTTAGATGTCACGGCAGTACGTCGGTGAACTGAGTTCATATGGCAGCGCCTTTTGTATGCAAAAATGTAGATACCTAACATCAAATCGTATTTATTTCAGTATGTATATTATTTGGAATAAGTCATACGAAAATTAAAGTATGGATGCAATATAGTTCGTACCTAATGAGGTTGGGCATCCAGTGCGAATGAAGGCTTATTGGCAAAATTAAAGGAAATAATGTCCCTCAAACAATGAAGGGTGCAATCAAAGGAACTATCATATTGAAAGAGGGTGGCTAGTTATTTACGTTTCAATAACAGTTGTCGAAATTTCCTATTGTTGAAGTCGCGTTGTTAGAAAACATAAAACCGGACATTCGCTACTGTTTCTGCAAAAACCGGACATTTGGAGTCCAGAGCGGCTTTCAATTCTACAGCTTAGAGAAAAATTGGACACCTGGCAACCCTGCTTATAGGTGGTGAGAAAGAACCGTAAATGTCTTGAACTGCTGCATCATATTTTCAGTGCTTGGCTCTTTCAGCCAATCGTTCACCAGCCGCTATTTCGTTCATTTTTGATCAGCCACGAGATCAATAAAAAGAAGAATCCCCGTTGATAACGCGGATATCATAGAAAGAATTCTATCACTGGTCATTATACACGACAGGACTGAATGCTAACTACAATAAAAGATTGTTACCCTACTCCTTGTGTAGATAAACTCAACAATACATACAAATAATATTAGAACGTAGATATTTTATAACTCCCTAAATTCTGACCTTACAAAGACCAGGGTGTAGTTTAAGTCATGCTATCAAAAATATTCTTAACTTCAACTATCGAGAAATTGTCAATATCAATCAATTAATTATGTTACTATCAATTGTTTATAATCATTCTACACGCTTTCACGAATCATTATAGTAGAAAATGCGAGAAAACTGTTTCCATGCCACACACTATATTGGATGTTTTATGAAATATTTCATCCCGTTTGTAGAATTTATTACGGAAGTCACCTCAACTGGGCAGGCCAAGTTTCAAATTAACCAAATGTATATTTACAATGTTTGTTAAAATGAACATGAGCCTTTTTGTGTTTATTTATCCTATTTGTTTTGCTTGAAGGGATTTTCAAATTGAAATCACAAGAAATTACGACTACAATTCGTTCCATGAAGATCTAAGAAAAATATATTTTAACGCTGGAGCGAAATATGAGGATTCCGTCTTCCTTTTTACCGACTCGCAAATAGTTCAAGAAGAATTCTTAGAAGACATTAACAACGTCTTAAATTCAGGTAATAGACTTGAATGAACTACCTACGCAAGAGAATCTTTTAGCTTTACGCAAAATGACCTTTGTCTGAAGTAAGAAAATGATTCAATATGATCATTGGGTTTACGAAATGGTTCTAGGAAATATTTTTACATTCACAAATTATTCTTACAACTGGAAGGTTCGGAAAAGCATGGTTATATGAATCCTATAATTACGGAAGCCAACATGCTCTAACAAAAGCCGTTCATTCCCCACTTCCAGCAATACCAGTAGAGAAGATAGGTATTTTGTTTTATTTGCAAATGAAATCAAATTAGTGGGTTAAGGAATCTGTGAAGATGGAGTGACGTTATTGAACCGATTCCGTGGACTTGGAAAGAACTTTAAATTCTGTCTTTGAAAAATCGGCTTAACAAAACACTTCTTTTGCTCAAAATCGTTTTTAACGTTTTTCCCGAGTACAGGAAGTATTGGGTAACGTCCCAAAAAAAAGAGTAATGTCCCTGAAAAGAGTGACTTCATCAAAATCATCAGATCCATTTTGGAAAAAATCCAAAGAACTCGAAAAATAGAAACCACATTTTTACATCGATTCCAATTTCTTCACTCCGCCTAAAGAGCTAACTTTTACAAGGTGTATTACTCGTGGGAATAGCTGTCAAATCAGTAGGCACTTGTCGCAATCTTGTGCACGAGTCATGTAATATATACAAATGGTCGCTGCTAGGACCTTGATATTTTTCACCTGTGTGCTCATCTTAGCTCAGATACTACCAACTTGAAGCAGGTCATTCGGATTATAAGTTTCATCTATGTAAGCATGCATCCTCCACACAACCATGAACACCTATTACTTGTTGTACCCATAAATTATATTCTATAATAAGCAAAAATAAAAATAAATTGTGAACATATGAAGCGAACTTTTTCTTTTTTATTTTATTTGATTTTACAATATAAACTATTTCCAAAGAAATTTATATAATACCCTAGAGTTTGCATATCAAGACCCTACATGATATTGCTTCTGCATCTACCGAATCATAATTTACTGCATTTCATATATAGGTAAACTTTCCTGAATAATTTTGGTTCCGCTTCTACCTGTCTGTAAATTCATCCATGTGAATCACAGTTATTGATGAAAATTTTTGGGGTTAGACGGTTTTGGAGTTTTCACTGTAATAAGAATATATTGGCGTTTTCACTGTAATGTAATAATAATGGATAATTATTATGATCTAGGGGTGCATAAACGTTAAATTCTTGCAACAATAGTACAGCTTCCACTCTTTTCATCTGATATTGATGAAACTAAGCCCAGACAACCCCCTAGGGAAATTTTCGATCGCGGATCAATAATTATCAATACGTTTCTTTGAAAACTTCGATATTCTTAGACACTGACAAAAACCATATCAGACATGATAAGATATCTCCCTCCATTAAATTGACAAATCATTGCACTATACATCTTCTCTATTAACATATATTTCAATGAACCACAGAATTATATTACGAATATGAGAAAGCTTTTTGTCACACCCGCATCACGACATGTTTTTGACATAGATGTATTATGGATATCTGGGGTCAGTAAAATAGTTTTGATATATATAAACACAAATTGCAATGCTCTAACCGCTAATGACAAATAATTGGGAACTCGAACGAAATTGCAGGCGAGTAGGGAAATAAGGTATTTGCTGTCTTTCTCATCTTCCAGGCATATCCACACTCCAATGTCTTTCCTAGTTATTAGCTCTTTTATCCTATCTTAGGTCCTAGTCATAAGCATTTATTAGTCATATGTAAGGCAGGTTCGTATAGTTATAGTATGCATTTTTCTTGAGATTTCTTCAACTGTTGACATGTTTGCCAGGCGAAGTACCTAACCTGTTTGAATCTGACGAATACGAGAAAGTTATAATCGCATGCCGTGGCCCGACCAAACAAGCAGGTCTAAATGAAAGTAATCGTGACGTGGTCTACGATTTTTTCATCAGCCGCGTCAAAAGCAAGCTACACCTAGTAATTTGCATGAGCCCCGTGGGTGAGGCATTCAGGTAAGAGCAATTTTTTCCCCTGAGTACATATTTATATACCGGGTGTTCTTGTCCATCCCAATTCTGGAATAGATTCTACCACTAATTTCTTAAAGGAAGTTTCACCTAGATATTTTCTTGAGGAGTTATAGAAATATTATAATTGTCTTGCCAAGCGGGCAAGCCACCCTGGACCCCAGGTGGGTCAGTGGTCAGATCTTTCTGCTTTAGAGCATACGGCTCGAATTCCAAATACATGGAACATGATCATAACGCTTATATAACAATGTTTACGTGAAGCAGGACTAGGGTCCTCAAAAAAGTTTTTTGCAGAAAATCATTACATTTTCCTACCAATGACCACCCTCAGATGAAGTATTCTTATCTTATATAGAAAAATCAAACTTTTCTATAGAAACGTCTACGTAGCCAGATTACAACATATTATTTTATTATAACCCATCGACTGTTTCTCTAGAAACATAGGTACGTCATCTTGCAAAAGAACTTCAGGAGCTGTATTACTAGTCAGATGCCCATCCCTTTTAAAAAGCTCTCATTCAGATCTTTCTATAGAGCAAATAAAAAATAACCATCAAAATTCCCCATTAGGTAATGGCAATATGTGAATGAGGTGAATGAGAATGACGCACCTACATTAGACACCATTTACGGCCTAAACCAGCAAATGACATGAAATCCGATAAAAACTGTAAAAGCCTTGCTTGCTTCAAGGATTTGAGGTTCGCGCATGCCCAGCAGCTTCTAATGACATAGGTTGTGGTAAAACTCATAGGGGTAATCGAACCTTTATTTTTCAAAATGGAGAGGAATTTGTTCCTTGACGTCAGCAATACCAGACATATCACAGTTTACCATTGATATCGGCATATGACGAGAGTAATCCAAAGATGAGGGCGATGAAAAAATTATTTGATCTGTTAATAAATTAAGAAGTAAGTCCGTAGAATTAAACAGCGTTTTGGCTGTCTGGAGTATGTTCTGCAAATCATCTTTTTCGTAAATATCTACCTCCACCTTCAAGAGACGTCGCTTTAGTAACATCAAGCGAGGAACACAGAGAAGCGGTTCTCCCGTCTAAGCCAGAAGCTCTCAACATAATATTCATACATAAATACCCCACGCTAATTTATTAAGGTCGGTTGACGAGAAATGAATTGACATGAAGGAAACTGTAACGTTAGGGGTAGCATCGGAGTCCGTCAAACAGAAATTCCTTGTTGAATTTATTGTGTCAAATGAGATTTGCAAATGTCCAATCAGAGAAATTCTCTTGTTTATTATATTTCTTTTGGATATAAT
This sequence comes from Adelphocoris suturalis, assembly GCA_030762985.1. Lineage (NCBI taxonomy): Eukaryota > Metazoa > Arthropoda > Insecta > Hemiptera > Miridae > Adelphocoris > Adelphocoris suturalis. Next base: position 31,025,236 of record CM061047.1, on the reverse strand, counting down.
AATTTAATGCAAAATAAGAATCGTAATCATTGCGAAAAATATATTTCAAATTCTCATTTTTTACCACTATTTACTTCTTTTCTGTTTTATAATCGTATAAAAGTGGTTTTCAGAGAGTTTGTTTATATATAATGTAGATAGTCCTTGAAGACATATTTAGACGACCACATTTTAAAAACTCCACAGGAGAAGATGCCGTATGTTCCCGTCGTTGGTGAACTGCTGTACAATAGACTGGTTTACAAATTGGCCAGAAGAAGCTCTCATCTCTGTGGCTCAGAACACACTTCAACAACTCGTGCATTCTGACCAAATTGAAAATTTGGCTTCCATTTGCTACACCATGCACTCTGTAAGACCCTTTTCTACATGCGTAGTTCCAATTTCATTCGACGAAATCGAGATAATTACCTAATTTAATAAAAAATGGTAATTCGTAGAATTAGTGTGATGTGATGCTTTGTTTTTTTAGACTGTCGAAGCCATGACGATTCGTTTCTACACAGAAATGAAGAGACACTATTACGTGACGCCAAGTAGCTATTTAGACCTTTTGAAGTTGTATAGTGGAATCCTCAAACAGAAATCGGACCAAGTTACCTACCAGAAGAACCGTATCAGCAATGGCCTAAAGGTAACGCTATTTTTATTTCATTGCTTCCGAGTCGACTTAAGTTTAATTTTTTGAGATGTAAAATACCTTAATAATTAAACTTTTTAATCGTATTTTACATTTTAGATCTCCTTGAACAATTTTGGTTCCGTGGTTTCCCTCAGATGTTGATGTCGATCAAGGATTACTAGGGTTAAGGCTTCCTAGTTTCCTAAGTTTCCTATAGAAATAATCACTCAGTGATCAATAGGAATCCCTGCGCACGTGTAAACATTTAAAACGTAAAATGTCATTTTGTCGCGACTTTAAGTCCTGAACCCGCTCAAGTCCATGAGCTAGTTAAGAATTTAACCTCTCCAGATGTTTCGTGAATCTCTTCATTGTCAGCACAATAATTAACAATAAATTTATAAAGTTTAATTTAGCTTGTTCATAAACTAAGGTTAGTAGAACAAAAATGGTGCGATTATCTACACCACATGTCCAAAATGTTTATTAAAGGTTCAGAGGAGTGTTTTTCAGTGTAAAATTATAATTAGGTTTTTCCTGATATTTTATTGTTCCTTGAGCCTCTCAGTGAATAATTATTTATAATTATTATAATAACGACAAATTACGTACCGTACAGTGTTTTGTATTTTTAAATCTATTTAGGAATATACATTAGTATAGTTCTGTCCGTCACGAAGATTAGCGTACACGGATTGAAAGACATGACAGAAATATGTAAAACAAAAACTATTCAGGATATGTGCTTTACGATAAATTGAGATTTTCGAGGATATTTTTGTTTGACTCCGAAAAGTGATATCGTCGTTTCCGCTACTTTGATAGCCTCAGAAGTAGTAGATACCTACCTGTTTCACCTGTGAAAAATTTGACTTCACTGTTAACTAATATTTTCAAAATATTCATTTGAAAACCCTCAAAACATTTGAAAACAAATCCAATAATTAATGCAGTTGAATTTTTCTTCATTTTATTTTTGATAACACTATTTAATTTTTTAGAAACTATTCGAAACAAACGATTTAGTAAACGTGATGCAGAAGCAACTAGTGACCATGGAGCCGGTTCTCCTTGAAAAGTCTGCAGCAACAGAACAGCTCATGATTTCAGTTGCTAAAGAGAAGGCAGCAGCGGATGAGGTGAAGCAAGTAGTTCTCGTCGATGAATCAGCAGCCAAGGTAATTTTGAACTTCAAGCTAGAACACATTATTTTTTAGTGCAATATGGAAGATCATATTTCTAGGTATGTTTAGGCTTCAATAGAATTTTGAGAGCTGTGTCTAAGCTTCTACTCCTCTGTTCTATGATGATCTAATTAATTAATACCAGCGTTCTTAAAAAAGGAACTGGAATTACCATTAGTTTTTCCGATTACTGTAGGAAGAAAGTAATTGCAATTACCATCAACATTACTGTAACGGTAATGGTTTGTAGCAATTACTTATTCGGATTACATGTAATGGTAATGGTTTTTTCAATTTCCAATACTTGTTAATGGGAAAGTAATAGGTCCTTCCAATTATACATTACAGAAAAGGTAATGAAAAATGGGAATTTCAGTTTTTCATCATTGTTAGCGATTTTTAAAGAAAATCTAGCTATTTCAGAGATATTACCAAAATTATCACCAAAAAAAATATTAATATTGTTGATATCAAAGACCAGCCTAAGTTTTGTAGGCACATACAAACTGTTTAAATTTGTGTTTTTCGGTTCTAAAAATCGCTGAAAATTGGGAAAATCTGAAAAAATTTTGCTAGAACACATTATTTTTTAGTGCAATATGGAAGACCATATTTCTAGGTATGTTTAGGCTTCAATAGAATTTTGAGAGCTGTGTCTAAGCTTCTACTCCTCTGTTCTATGATGATCTAATTAATTAATACCAGCGTTGTTAAAAAAAGGAACTGCAATTACCATTAGTTTTTCCGATTACTGTAGGAAGAAAGTAATTGCAATTACCATTAACATTACTGTAACGGTAATGGTTTGTAGCAATTACTTATTCGGATTACATGTAATGGTAATGGTTTTTTCAATTTCCAATACCTGTTAATGGGAAAGTAATAGGTCCTTCCAATTATACATTACAGAAAAGGTAATGAAAAATGGGAAATTCAGTTTTTCATCATTATTAGCGATTTTTACAGAAAATCTAGCTATTTCAGAGATATTACCAAAATTATCACCAAAAAAAAATATTAATATTGTTGATATCAAAGACCAGCCTAAGTTTTGTAGGCACATACAAACTGTTTAAATTTGTGTTTTTCGGTTCTAAAAATCGCTGAAAATTGTGAAAATCTGAAAAAATTTTGGAGTGGTACAAAAATTGTGATTATCATCAGGGTTGCTCAATAAGATGATACTGTTCATACTATTCACTTTTTTTCCCCTTTCTTCTTATCAACTCTACCACAACAAATGCCCGCACACCTGAAAGAAATCAAGTTCTACGTAGAATTTATGAATTCCATCAAACTATCATAAACATGTGAACTGAAAATGTAAAAAATAAAACTATTACTACCCGCAAATATTATTTTTTTAAATGACCATCCGGTCGAGGTAGAATCCAGAAATGACAGCGAACGGCTTGAAATTCCAAAGCAATATACTCGCCTACTCAGAAACCATTAGAAAAGCCAACAAATGGCAACAATCTTCAAGTTAATTGTTTTATATTACATAATGGAACATTATTCAGGGACATATTTTGTTATAAGTTTACTGCATGCCGAGGTCTGTGACGACAGAGTGGAGGGAGAATTAATTAATTCATATGTATACATGAATACATGTATTTTATGAATATATGAATTCTGTACTATTAGATACATGTATAGAGTTACATACATTCTACAGCGAACATATCTGAATCTTTAAGTCGTGAACAAATCCGATAGCTTATCAGAATTAATATCCAGTTTTATGTTTTTGTCTTTTAGGAAGTTGCAACTGAGTGTCAGTCATTAGCCGATGATGCGCAGAAAGATTTGGACCAAGCCCTGCCGGCTATGGAAGCGGCCGTGAAAGCTCTGGAAGCTCTCAACAAAAACGACATAAATGAAATTCGCGTTTTTCTCAAACCTCCCGCTCTAGTGAAGTACACTCTTGAGGCAGTTTGCCTACTTCTGGGAGCAAAGTAAAGTTCTAAAATTCAGCCTTAATGTAATGTACAATTTAACCGTTGCCAATGGATGAGATAGTTTTAAATAGGAATTGGCGATAGTTGATAGTAAATGTTTGCCTTTATTATCTTGATCTTTATCATATATCTTAAATTGATAGGTATATCATCTGGCAATTTTGAGTGTTATTTTTTTGTTTATTATTTTTAATGATTAAACTAAATATTAGCCTAATCGACAAAGAAAAAAACCTGTTTTAACCCCACTCGAAATTTGTTGGTTTACTTTCAAGGACCAAAAACTTATCTAAAAAAATAAAATAAATATAAATAATGCAAACTTGGGTCTAGCTAGACATTAGGGTTCTAGTTTGTGCTGAATCCTCGGCATATAATTTGAATAAATCGCATCATGCTATGTCTTTTATCTCTCTGATTCCACATACCCATGTTTGCCGGGTTAACGAGACCATAGAGAACATGCTATTATTGATAATAATCATAATAATACGATAACAATCGTCATGATAAAAATCATGCCATCGCCATCGTTTGGTACAACTTTATCTTGATTAGACAACTCAAAATAAAGACATGAACAAAGAAAGCCCAGGGTATTTTATGAGTGCTTGGTTTTAGATTTATTGACTGCCAATCCTTACATTTTTCCTCCATGGTTTTGAAAACCTATGTGATAGTCTTTCTTCGAGTTACATGTAATTATAAACAAGTTGCAAGTTAAAAAACGAATTTTTAGCTGCTTTAGTAATTTTCTAACGAAATGTTAATTTTAGACAGGACTGGGCGAGCGCTAAAGTTGTTCTTGGAGACGGAAATTTCTTGAAAAAACTTCAAGACTACGATAAAAACAATATAAGTGACACGATGATGAGAAAGTTGAAGCCCTTCATCGAAAACCCGCAATTCGTACCAGAAACTGTTGCTACGCAGTCGAAAGCTTGCAAGTCATTGTGCATGTGGGTGCGTGCGATTGACACATACGCTAAAGTTTACAGAGTAGTTGAGCCGAAAAGAAAGAAGTAAGTTTGAAAGCAATAGAGAGCTTGGTGTTTTATTATGCTACTAACCATATGTTTTACGGTTCTAATTGATTATTACAACGGGGGTATACAGTGAACTGCTACGGGAATTTGGATGGGGGTATTGCTTCCTCACCACCGAAGGAATTTTTTTTTTTTTTTTTAAATCAATCCTACATCGAAAAAAGTGGACACTTATTTTCTTTCCTGCTAATGGGCCTTCAGATGAGGTTAGATGTTTTTAAGATGTGTGTGTGTGTGTGTGTGTGTGGGGGGGGGGGGGGGGGGTATTTGGAGGGTCTATTCGCTGTGTAGATTTCGTCAAAAATAATTCCAATTTCCCCAGAAATAACACCACAAGTTACATACATTTTACGTCATCACCAGCTTATTTATATCTCACTGCAGTTTGGACAAACTCTAGTATATGAAAATTATTCTAAGTCATTTGGCTACAGATTTGGTGCCTCCTTAAAGCACAATAGAACAAAGAAAACTAAATAATACGTAGATACTTTGATTTTCACCCTTAAAAAGTTAAAATCAAAGAACAGCCGGAATCGCACAGTGTTTCGATCCAGAGGTTTTTGGTTGAAAAAAAATTCCGAAACCACAAAAACCTATAGTACTACAGTAATGCGAATTACGCTTTTATTGTACTATCTAATAGTGGAAACTAATAGAAATAAGACAAATACAAAAAATAATGATTTTGAGGCGTAATAGCTTCATTGTTGAAGATAGCGGTTGGCAGTTAGCGGTTGTTGAGAATAGGTGGTAATTTTGCATTTATTTCATAAAAGCCCACGAAATTTACTAAATTATATGAGTTTAGGAACTAGGAAGGTATAAATTATCGTCACACGAAAATTGGGTTCCATGGCTAATTTTAAATGAAAATTCGGTGTTTTAAACTATGCAAAGTGCAACCGAAAATTGAAAAATTCAATATTTGTGGAGGTATCTTGAAAATTTCAGAATTTCTGAAGATTTCTTCTCTCTCTTTCTTCTCTACTCATACTTTTGGTTTAATATTTTCAATAATGAACTGTTTGTTGTAATCGGCAAAGAGAACACACTTTTTAATGCGTCTCAGAATTGGTTGATTTTACGTTTCAATCCAAAAATTGATTGCCTACAAAAACGCTACAAATTATTACACAATGTTTTATTATTTCTGTGTTAGATAGCCCTTCTTAGCAGATCATTGGTCTATAATTATTAAACCCCATAATATAATATATGATCACAACATGGCGCATCGTGCCTCTGAGAAGGGTTTACACTTTTACAGTTCCAAAACCCCGCAATTTTACGCTTCACAGTTAAGATGTTAAAAAAAAACGGGAAAATTATGCTTGATGATGTAATTTACGTTAGCACATGTGCAGAATGGAGTAATGATTTGAGAAAAACGAAATTGGTAGGGTAATGTAATCAAAATTTGATGAAAACTAGATCGTGTTCCTCGGAGTGCACTTTCACGCATGCGCAGGAGCTAATATAATGATGCAATCATGTTGAAATTAACATGGAATAATTAAACCATTGTCCTCCAACTACACCAAATTTGAGCGGGATTAGACGACTGGGCCTTAAAAAAATCATGCTTGAAGGAATTTATGTTTGCGCATGCGCAAAATGGAGTAATGATTTGATAATTATGGAATTGATAGTGTACCATCTTCACCCTAACCCGCACATATCATGAAAATTTCATCAAAATCAGATGAGAACTGTTTAAATTAGGCTCGTTTAAAAATGAATACATATTCGCGAATGCGCAATAGCTACTAATGATGGGATTACGTTGAAATTGCCATGGAATGCTCAAATTAACCTGCTCCACCTATCCTCTAAATTTGAGTGAGATCGGACAACGGGGGCGTGAGAAAATGTTGGTTGATGGAATTTAAGTTTGCGCATGCGCCAAGTGAAGTATTGATTTGGAAACAACGAAACTCATAGGGGACCATCTTCACCCTAATGGCATACATACCATGAATTAACGGTATGGCATATATACCATTAATTATACCAGTAATTTTAGCCGGTAGGCTTTTTAAGACTACATCTGAGAGGCCCAGATTTTTTTCCCATCAATCGAAGTCCAGACTTCCAAACCTAATAGAACTCATCCAAAACAATTTTTAAATAAATTCTTCGACAATGTTACTTGTAGAGTCGAAGCGGCTGAGAAACAACTGAACTCGATTATGGCAATCCTGCGATCGAAACAGCAGCATTTGGCGAATGTCGAAGCTCAAATAGCAAAACTTGAGGAACGCTACGACAAAAGTCTTCAAGAAAAGTCCAATTTAGAAGCAACGATGGCGTTGTGTGCTGCGAGATTAAACAGAGCAGGGAGACTCACTTCTGCCCTAGCGGACGAACAAGTGCGGTGGGAACAACTCGTCATAGTACGTTTAAACTAAATTTACAAACAATAATGAGATATACACCTAATTCAAATCTTTAAATTTTAAATTGTATTACATTAAACTCGGGCTTTAGCCTGACCCTCCTCCTAAAAACGACTTGAAAAAGCAACAGGAAATTACCAGATACATTATTTAAAGGGCGTTCAGAAAATTGGTTCAAATATGAGACAACGTTGACTAGGTACTACAATCATTTTTTCCTTGAGTACGACAAAAAATAAATTTACAACTCACACCAATGAGCAATTCAAACGTTATTTTCTGAACAACCTTGACAGTACGTGATGGCTTTCAATAACAATTTATTTTGAAGTCAACCTACAAAGCTGAATTTGGAAATGGAGCCCGATTAGGAGCACCATGGAAAAGAACAGGGCCAGTTGGATGGAATAAAAAACTACACATCAACCTTGTAGAAATTCGAAATAAAGTTTCCTTGGAAACAATGACAAATACTAAGAGAGCTAGGAAGCTAAATATATTCAAAGAAGTTTCACTATTTTAGTCTTCAGGCTATGTAGTCTAGCGAGGCACCGGATTTTTAATTAAATTTCTTCTTGAACATTGAACATCATCAATATTTATAGATTCGTTTGATTTCAATATTGGACATGATTAACCAGATGAATGTGTGCTATTATTCAATAAGGATGTGTATTTATGCAACTTGTTTGGAACTTCAAGGATTTACATTACATAAAAATAGATTTTTTTTAGTTGGGTTTTTAAAAGTAAGAGTAAGGAGGAATGAGCTTACATCCACTACCTATACAAAAATGTTTTAAGAAAATAACCTTCTTCTAATAACATACTAATCTTCTTTTTTTGTCATTGTCCTCGAGTGGTTTGATCTAATTCTCAGCTCGAGTTTCTTTTCTGAAATTGATGAAAGCAGAGATGCTCCATTTCATTTTCACATAGATTGTACAAGCAAATCATTGCTTAAACAATCAATTGATTAATTCGGCATAATTATCTGTATAAAGGATCTTGGAGAAGAGCTCACGAACGTGGTTGGAGACTCAATGATAGCTGCTGGCTCAGTAGCTTATCTCGGACCCTTCACTAGTGACTTCCGAGACGAACTAATATCTAGCTGGTTGGGAGCTATGAAAACGCTAGGTGTTGCCGCCTCAAGCAACTTCAGGTGGGCGTGGAAATTTCAATTAACTAGCTTACGTCTTGAAACGTCAAAGCATCCGAGTGTTTGGACGTGTGAACAAAAATATCATGTGATAGCGAAGCTTCGAATACTTATTTTTGATTTTATAACTACTTTAATTTTAACCGTCGCCGAGTGCATCAAACGCGTGCATTGGAAAATTTGTTTCCGTATGAATTGTTACGGTTGTTTGTTGGTTAACAGAACTATTGATTGTATAAATGCAATAACGTCCAGTCCTGTGAAAATAGGATATGAACTGGCCAGAAAAATCAAACAGGTACTTGAAAGCGTCTCGCGTTTCCATGTAGGACACAATTTTTGCTCCATTCAGCAAGACGCAAGCTCTATGCAAAACGGACATGGCGGCGGATCCACCTATCCGCCCGAAAATAGTCATTTTCTATGATAATTTTAATGTTATAAGGATCGCTTTTTTTTTTTTTTTTTTTTTTTTTTTGATTGTTGGCCATAGAGCTCTCAATCGTCAGTGGAAAGATTAGAAGAACTTTGTTCTTCATTATTCCCAATAATGAACCTTTGTAATAGAACAACAATAATTTTTTTTTTTTAATCCCCAGTATTCGAAGGTTGGCGTTTCAAGATACAGGATTTCGAAAACTTGAAAACAATTTCTCTGTCATGTCATCTTTTGCTTTAGACTCTGCTGTAAAAACTAATCGGAAGTTCATGAAATTTAACTCAAAAACTACATAATTTTCCAATCAACCATAAGTATTTATAATCAACCATAAGAATTGAAATTAATGAGTGGAAACTTTCTAAAATAAGTGTATGGAAAGCTTTTGATAATAGGGAATCCTGGGACCTTTGATAACTGGCTTCTTAGGTACCAATAGAATTTTTTAATATTCAATTTTAATGAAAAAAAAAATTAATTGAACGGGGGCCTGTACAATCAACAAACATTTATGAACATGTGGCGAAATCAGCGTGATTACCATTCAAGTTACGAAAAGTAAAAACGCAAGACATCTCAGAGTCCTCGTAATTACCTCACGACTAAAATTAAGTGTTAACATAAACTAATATATAAAGGGATTGATTCAAGATTAGTCAAAAAACTTCGACAGCAATTTTAAAAATAAAAACTTGATTTGTCAATGGCATTGTTGAAACTGTATCTCGTTTTGATATTAGAATTATTGATCTCATAATTAATTTTTTCGTGACAATTTTATTAGCCATACATCAATATGTGTTAATTTATTTTACTATTTCAGTTTGGTGCATGTAATGGCTGACGCATATGAGGTTCGGGAATGGAATAGATTCGGCCTTCCACGGGACAAAGTTTCAGTTGAAAATGGGATTTTTGTTACGAAAACCAGCCGGTGGCCGTTGATGATTGATCCTCAAGAACAGGTTGGTGTACCTACTACGCCCAAATAACCAGGCCACGTACAATATTCGTATACACATTTCACGAACAGTACCTATAATTTGCTACTTAGGTAATAATATAATTTGCTAATTACCCAATAATACATATATGTAGTTCGCTAATTTATCGCTTCAAAGTCCATAACCAATGTAGCGAAAGACGTATACAAAACCTCGTAATTACTTTCGAAGACAATATCAAATCTTCGTTCTCCAAACTCAAAATATCAGTAAGCATATTGCGATTTTGATCTTTTATTACAAATTCGGTCTCAGTTCCTTTCTGTAGTATCGGTACCAGATCCGATATGTAGTCATCCGATTTTGATGACATTGTTCAGGGGTAGTGAGGTTCAAACCCAAAATGGTCAGCATTTGTTGTAAGAAACAGTAGGGAACATACGTAAAAGTTATAGTTTAGTAAGAGAGAGAGAGAGAGAGAGAGAGAGAGAGAGAGAGAGAGAGCGTGTGTGTGTGTGTGTGTCGATAGGCATGACACTGTTCCTTCGCCAAAAAATCAGGCATTCCAACAACAACAACAACAACAAAACAAAAAAGAGTTCTTACTGAACAATTTGGATTTATTATTTTTATTTAACTAGCCATATAAATATTACGACCTTAAAATACGTATTTTTTTAATATCAAACAAACAAATCGCACCAGAGATGAGAAATCTGGAAACAATTAACTTTTTTTTTCTATCACGGTAATGAGTAATTCTGAAAACTATATTTTTTCTTACAAAAAATATATAAGCATCTAATCTACAGGTGTACAAAATGTCGAAATTCAGCAAGGTCACAAAAACTTGACATGTTTTTCTCAGTTCATATGATCAGAATCGTCACAAGACGTACCTACTACTTTCATTGAATTCCTTGCTGTCTCACACACTCTGGAAGGTACCTATAGACCAAACGCTGCTATTTTTTATTTTTTTTTTTTTTTTTTTTTTTTTGTCGGATTTTAAAAGATTTGTTTTTATACGATGTTCCTTCAGGTGATTCGCCCCCACTGTGTGACGTACTCAGACGGATGGATTATTACTGATTTGATTTCAGAAATCTGCGTACATACCTATGTGTCTTCAAACTTTAACAAACAAATTTTGAGGAGCAGTAATTTTTTTCGACTACAAAGGTTCAATATTGAAAATAAAAACCAAATTCGCTAAAAACGGCTTAAAATCAAAGAATGATATTTTGTTAATTGGAATATTATTTGGTTACGAAAACTTCATCGTAAACTAGAACATTCAGAACCATTTGTTAAAAAATGTACTTAAAATAACAAAAAAAATGTAATTGTGGAATAGAATTCATTCTCCCTATCAACGAAAATGGAATTCCACAAAATTAACAGTGACACCATCCAAAAACTCAGACTTAAAATCACTTTAAATGTGCTGAAAAATAGATAATAATTATCTTCCATTGACAACTAATATCTAACCAAATTTTATAATTATCAATTTGTGTACTCATAAAGTAGTCTAATTTCAAGGGAAATTACAGAAATAGAATCATGTAATGCTAAACGATTGGAACTTTTTTTTGTTATCATTTGTATTAGGCTAACCGATGGATACGCCAGATGGAAGCGGATAACAACCTAAAGATGGTCAAAATGACCGACTCGAGTTTCATGCGCCACTTGGAAGGAGCTATAAGGCTCGGTCTGCCGGTTCTCATATGGGAAGTTGGCGAAACTTTGGACCCCAGTTTGAATCCCATTCTTTTGAAACAGGTTTTTACTCAGGTAAATGAAATATTACATTATCGATAAACTGTTTAGGGGTTCAATGTGCGACTGTGTACGAGGAAGAGCTCATCTATTTCCCTGTACCCCAAACAACAAGGTTTAAAACAACAAAGTCCCTACCCATAAAGAATTCTAACAGTTTTTCACATGAAGCTATAATACGTACCTACTAACCGTCTTTCTGAGATATGTCTTAGCTTTGAACCTTGATAATAAAAATCATATGGTTCGCCGAAAAGCCAACAGTCTCTATACTATGAAAAATATGGTTTTGACTCTAGAGCGCTACAACTGTTTGCATACTACTATCAGGCAGGATAGGTATCAGGTTGTTAGTGGGATGATGAATGTTCCCCATGAAACGAGATGTTGATGGGAGTACCACAGGGCTCAATTTCGAGTCCTCCGGCATTCTTAATTTAGGTACGTGAACAATGTTGAGAGCGTTCCTCAAACCACATAGGTACTTCGTCCGATTTGCTGATGATACCACGGCGCTTGTGAAGGGGGGTTCCCTTAATGAAATGATCCGTGACATTGAGGAAATGTTACGTGGAACAGCGGAATGGATGAACAGCAGTAAATTATGCCTAAACTACATCAAGACAGCCGCGAGATCGATGTTACACTCCGTCCTGCTGATCAGAAACAACCTGAATCCCTCAAATTCTCGGGAGTTAATCTGGATTCAGCACTAACGTAGAATAACCTATGTTGGTGAATTATCAATAACAAAAAATAGTGTGTCTCAAGGATATCTTCATATATTGTAAATACGGTTGCTTCCACTCACACTTATAGTATGCTATCCTAGCCTGAGGGCTATCGACCCCAGATTTACGTAAAAGTTTATTTTCATCTAACCATTCAATGTTCTATTAAAACACTCTATAATAGACGATTTCTCCATGTCTCTGTATTTATCTAGATTGGTTTTGAAATGCTTATTTTTGAATTCTAATCCTTTATCCGTGTGAAGGAGATTGGGGGACGAATGATTGTTCCTTTTGGCTTTTGGTATTATTTTCTGGAAAGCATTAGAGATTGTTGCTCCGTCTTTCTTTTTCAAAAGCTCACTCCAAGATGTTTTGAAAATGTATCAATCACATTAAGCACATTTTACAACACTATATAATTTACCGAATTCTAGTTCAGAATACCTTTTCAGCTCTTTAAACTTCCCCCGATTGGATTTAAAGGGTACTGATTACATTCAATGAGGAAAACATTTTGAACGGTTTCTCAGCAATCGCAGCTCTTTGTCTTTCTTATTATAGTATGTTGACGATTCCACAACCACAATTTCACCTTTTTTAATTTCACGTTGATAGAATTTTTTTCCAGCTCGAAAGTATAAAAACCTACATAGACAACCGGACATGAACCGTCATTCAGTTATGCACATTGACCCAGAACCTTCATGGGTAGGTTATGTGGTACGTTTCGACAAAGTAGTACATCAGTAGGTTCTGTGTAGTACTTCGGGCCAGGAATCCCCAAAAAGTATACAACTCATGTAATTACTAACAATTGTTGGCACTTCATTGAATGCAAAGTATGAAATAAATGTCATTCATCCAATCATATTTTCGGAAACAAATGAAATTATAAGTAAATAATCTTAAGTTAAGGGAAGATTTGAAATATCCCATTACATCTCCATGTCCACAAAAACTTATAGTTTTTCACAGTTTGCATTACTAGAATACTCTGGCGCAATAATGCTAATTGTACCAGAACGAGTACATTTTTTTCAACAAAGGAAACGTTGTTCTTGTTGAAGTTGAAACTACACATTGTGATGCTCTCTCCACAGGGAGGACGGCTTGTGATCAAACTGGGAGACACGGATATAGAGTATGACCCAAAATTCAAACTGTACATAACAACCAAAATGCCTAATCCTCACTACCTGCCGGAAATCTGCATTCAAGTTACCATTGTCAACTTTACTGTTACCCCTTCAGGTTTAGAAGACCAACTTTTAGTGTAAGTTAACTCAAATGTACAGACAATAGGTAATACTTATTACACCTAAGTTGGATGGTATCTTGGATTGAATAGAATAGAAAAGAATAAATCGGCATGAATAGTACAGATACAAAATATAAGGTGAGTACAATCTTTATATATAATTCCGAACGGTCTTTGAAATTGTGAAGAACTTCGCGGTCCGATTTTAGTGTTAGACTGCTCATTCGAATCAGCACGGCCCCAAGTTTGTTGCAAAAGTGTCGCCGTTCGTCTCTATCCCCGCCTTGATCGTCTTCTAGGTGGTCCTTATCAACGAGAGTTGTTTATTAGGCTGTGGGGGTAACAACAGTTGCCATCAATTCACGGTAATAAGAAACGTAGTGTAGTTACTAACATCTAGGCAAGTTATTTCTGAACGAAGAAATTGAAACTGAAGAACAGCGGACTTTACATATTACTCCGAACGGTCTTTATATAATTATAATTCCGAACCAGCACGGCCCCAAGTTTGTTGCTCAAGTGTCGGTAAGTAAGAAACGTAGTGTTGGGGTGTTTTCTGATCAGCTGAGTGAGCTAAATTCTTTCCTGTTCACTGTAGGAAGTTGAAATTTGATAGGGAGACTTTTTGGGACATGAAGTGATGGGGTCTTTTCTGATCAACTAAATGAGCTAAATCCTTTCCTGTTGAAATTTGATAGGGAGATTTGAGATTTGATCTGGAAATCAAGCAAATTATTACAGTTTATTACAATATAAACCCATAGCAAATGAACATGTCGCCTTTGAGATACACTGAAAACCTGGGAATAATGTAGGTCAGACAACTGACTTCACTAATTGGCCAGAAACCACCTAAACTGGGCTGGAAATGCAAATAACCTCATCTACGAGAATCACTTCATCCCAAAACGATCTCAACCAGGTAACATATATTTATACCAGCATCACCGATCTTCCAAACGTCAATACTGCCAACATTTTAGTGATTTGTGTTGGTCCAGCCGATGTGTGCATAGTGTCGCGCAATGACGAAGAGTTGACACTACAAAATCCCGATTAGGGTTAAAACCGGAACCGTCAATCTAATCCAATGGGGGAAACAATTCAATTTCAACTCACATGACATCGTGGCAGCACACCTCATTACAACCAAAAAATTCAAAAATATGTGCGAAGCACGAATTGGACATGACACAACACTCGAAATTAATCCAGATCTAGAACAAGCACGAGCTTTGCTGGAGTGGTACCAGACACATCAGGACGAAGACAGCTGTAGCATCTCCTACACACAATTCAACACCAGTTCGACATCTACGAGTACTACCGATCAAGATACAATCAACGACATAAAGAAGGAGATAGAAGTCACGGACGCGCAGATTCACACGCTTACAAAGAAACGAAGAAGACTTGAGACAGAATTACCCCCAAATTCTGAATTCCCCGATTCAACTTTTTGTTTAGTCTCATAGTGGCGAGGACCACCTCAACTGGTGATATTTATTTTATTACATTACTTACATTTTGATCGGTATTTCCTCTTTTTAGCGAATTTTTGAAGAAAATTAAGCTATTGCTCTCGCCTCAAAATTTGTAGAATGTGAATTTTTGAAAAAAAATTATGCAGAAATCCGTTTCAGGCTATTCTGAATCATATTCTGAAGTTTAACGCATTTTTTTATGTATGTATATATGTATGTATGTATGTATGTATATATGTATGTATGTGTCATTCCAGACGATAACTGTCCGTAGAATTGTGCTAGAAACTTCAAACAAATTTTAAAATGTTAAGGGCACAAAACGAAAGTTCAAGTTCGTTGGCCAGCTAGATCGGATTACATCTTCGGGTTGAAATTTTCAAAAATGTAGTCAAAAATGTCAAAATAGCCTGTTTTTTGCGATTTGTCGTGCGAAATAATTTTTTCAGCATACTAACATGTGGTATATTCGGAATCAGCGTAAAATTTCCTATAAGAATATGTATCAAGTTTTAAAAAATTTCAAAGTTGAAAAATCAGTCAAAAATCGAAATAATGCCGTTCGCTGGTTGTAAAAATCGGTAATATTCTTCAAAAATTCGCTCATGGGGTCATGCTGCATGACTGGACTTTTTTAATCATTTAATAACATCGCCTTAGCTTTGCACCAGGTCACATAACGCCGCAAATAGGTAGGACTTATATCGTTACTATAATTTGCTGAGTTCCTGTTAGGTACTACTGTTATACGGACTAGATTAGGGCTTTCCAAGCCCTAACAGGCCTCTAGTAGATAATAAACTGTCTAACGCCAGGCTTGACCCGTTTTACCAGGCATAATGAAGCACTTGCCGTCGTGTCATGCTTTAGGTACATTCTCCAATTTCGTAAGCCATTTTTTAAAACATCATTTGTCATAAATGCAGGTTATGGGGGGTTCCTACTATCAAAGAATTTATATCTCATAATATTACATTGTACACCATATATATTTTGGTGCTCCATTCAATCAATATCTTTGAAGGAACAGTTGGATCTCAAGGGTACAAGACTGTAGTTTTAGAACAAATAATATTGATATACCTATAATAATTAACTACTACTAGCTGTTACTATTGAATATTGTAATTGAGTGTGGAAACACTTGCATCCGAACTCGATGATGTAGATATATTGATTACCTTTAGATTAAATAGAATCTAAATTCACCCTTTGAACAGCAAATATCTCCTACTAGTTGCTTATGACGATTCCATTTTAGCGATGTAGTCAGCAATGAAAGACCTGAACTTGAGGAACAACGTACCGAATTAATAGTGCGAATCAACAAGGATAAAGCTCAACTGTTGGCGATCGAAGACAAAATTTTGAGGCTGCTGTTCACATCACAGGGAAACATCCTCGATGACGAAGAACTTATTGAAACCCTCAATGAAAGCAAAGTAATATATTTTTGGTATTATTTTCAATAGCAAACCTTTTGTAATCGACCAAGAAAACACAACATTTTAATTTCCCTGCAATACTTGTTTGTTGGTTTACGTAAATAGGTATACTTAAATTTTGTATTTTCAATTAAAATCTTCCTTATGATTTGTATGTATTTTTTCACGTAGAATCAGTTGGTGACATCGTGACATTGTAAAGTTACAACCACGATCATTTTGGAGGCTTTTTAAAGATGATATACTTGATTTTTCGAAACCTATGGGATTCCGTTTTATTTGAAAATCAATTATGTATACTCTTGTTTAAATTTTTCCAATGCATCCCAAGACGAAGCAGTGTTTGTGAAGTTCTTTCTTCAAATCCTTTAGGTCTCTTCATTATTTCAAATCAATAAATTGTTCAAATGTCAACCTGCAATGTAGAAAAGTATCTGATCCGAGGCATTACTCTGTCCAAGCAGAAGAAGTAGTCATTTTTTTACTCCTTTGGGAGGAGGGGTTGGGGGAAGAATTATTTAGGCCTAATAAAGGTATATTAAGTAACGAGATCTATCCCGATTATCTGGAAAATCCACCAACTTCTCAAATAACTAAGATTTATTTTGACATTTCCATTTCTTTACTTTGGCACACAACAGATGAAAACGTTGGATACTTTTGTGAAAGCGACACTTTTTTAGGGATGATGAAAATTTCTAATGACTCTCGCTTACAACCAAAACTGTTGCTACGGATCTGTATCTTTGCCATTTTTCATCTCACCAAAACCGATTATCAGTCGTTGGAAAGATCTCAATTTAAGCTAAGATCTTACGCCACCTCAACCGCTGCGAAAATAGTGTAACTGAGCTACAAGTCAAGTAATAAATTAAATGTTAACAATCCTCGCGGTATAGTAGGGTACGTGATTAATGTAGCAGGTACCAGGCTGGCTCATTACTACTTACTACTACGAAGGCGAATGTGGTAACCGATACAAACATGAAAATGTCTCCCGTGATTGCGGACACGTACGCAAGCTGAAAATTAATATTTTTCTCTCACGCCAGAGATTTAGCTTGGCCGTAAACAAAAAATCGTCACCATAGTAGTTATTTCTACCTACCGAAGATATAGAATGGCTATAGAAGAGAAATCTCGGAACAGCTTCTTGTAATACGTGGAATAGATATTAGAACCAGTTAATGTCAAATGTGCATAATTATTTTTTCAGAATCAAAATATTCTTCACAATACAACAAAAACCAGCGCAACAGTATGAAAAAGTTAAAACAAGCAAAACGTGTCTTAATAAATTTACACCTCTGTTACAAATATGAGTCTTTTCCCCTGTTTTCAGATAAGTTTCGTTAAGAATACGGGACTGGTTGAACTGTTCGGTAAAAAGTTCGTGGCTCTGGACTTTTAGAAAGGCCTCACGAAGTTTGCTAACCTTTGCGTGAATTGCCATTTTGTCACACTGAGCGTTGTACAGCCAGTAGAAGCTGTGCTCCCTTGACCGAACTTTGAGAAATTAGGCTGAAATTTTGCTTATCAGTCCAGGATCTGCCTCAAATCAGGCTCATTTTCTGTCACTCTGAAAGTGGTGGAATTTTAATATCATTATCATGATTTATTTCCATTACATTCCTAATAAAATGTTAGTTTGTTAGTGTGATTTTGATGGATTCCACTTCAATGCGACCACCCGGAGCACAGTATTGAATAACTCCTCGCGCTACAATTACTATTACGCTACGATTCATATGATGAAATAAAAATTTAGTGTAAATAAAAGCTAGTTTTAAACTTAGGAATTGGCTGAATTCTTGAAATTCTGCTGATACAGGTCTATCCTATTCGGTTTTCTCGTTCAAATTGAAATGCAGGTTTGTTTAGAGAAGTTTGCTAAAAGAAAACCTTATTCTGAATCCTCACAAGCCTTTGTTTAGACCGATCATCTTACCAGGTGGACTATCTATACAATACTGAAATAATAAACCATTGTTTAATAAACAGTTTTTTTCCGGATGAAACCGTTGTGATTTCAACTTTTCAATATTTTATTTTATTGTAAGCTGGATCACAAACATGTTAGTGAATCACTTCGCTCTTGGTTTACGAGTTCTATAATTTAATCGGCGTGAAATGAAAATTCCAGGAAACATCAGCTGTAATATCTGCAAGGTTGACCGAAGCAGAGGAGACTGAAGAAAAAATAACAGTTGCTCGTGAAGCCTACAGATCAGTAGCCTCGAGAGGGTCTTGTCTCTACTTTGTTGTGGCTCAGCTTGGACTAATTGATCCTATGTATCAATTTTCTTTGAAATATTTCAATATGGTAAAATGACAGACTGCACAATATTTATATCTATTGGTCTAAATAATAAAAATTCTTTTATCAACCTATTGCAGCATGCTGATTTTTGCAGGTATTCAATTTAGTAATAAAACAAGCGCCGAAGATGCCCACACTTGAAGAAAGGTTGAAACGTCTGATAAGTGACATCACTTTGACCATCTACAGCAATGTTTCTAGGGGTCTGTTTGAAAAAGATAAACTTGTCTACAGTTTCATGCTATGCGTGAGCATTTTGATGCAAGAAAACGTTATAATGGATGAGGACTGGCAGTTCTTAATTAGAGGTGCTGTCATTCCTTCTCAGGTAGGTAGTACCAAACCTCAGCTAGATTCATACAAAACTTCAGTTTCGAAAACATGATTTAAAAAAATGAATCATAATGATTCAATTGACTGAACGTGTCCACGTCACATATATTTTGTTAACAGGAGGTCCCCAAGAAACCTGACATTCCAACGCTTTCCGACCTGAGTTGGCAGAACACAGCGTACTTGGATCTTCGTAAGCCCGCGTTCAAAGGGCTTATGCAAGCCGTCAAGCATAAAATATCCATCTCAGTTGGTGATTACTCACTTGTAAGTTCAGCAAACTGCGTAACCCACCATTTTTACATGTTAACCTGAAAATAAAGTGCTAGGTGGGAACCGGAACCCATAATAATACAGATTTATCTAGCAGAATACTCATTGGCCTTGAAGTTTTGTGTATCACGTCTGGAATTCCATAGTTTTTACTTAGTTTTCAAAGAAACTGTAATGTATTGGACATTAACCTCATCATCAAATCCATCAGTACCTATATTAATTTTCAAATCAATTCGTACGCATTTCTTCTGTTTTTAATGTACGACTATTTACGTACCACGATGTCAACAGGACATTGCATTGGTCAAGGACGCTCCTCCAAGTAATATACCGTGGAATGATCGTCTGGACTTATTTCAGAAGATGATGCTTATGAGAGCCTTGAAAGAAGAGAAGGTTAGACAGAGTTGCATTCAAATTTTTTAGTCCTAGATAGGTGAAATTCATTTTGATACTAGTGGTGGATATTGGTATATTTTGAATCATTAAGTACACTGCCTTCTACAAAAAAAAGTTCCAGTCATGCAGCATAATCGTATGACAGAATTTTCGTAAATTAGGTATCGTACTATATTATGTTACATTGTTTTGAAAATTGAAAAATTGAGGTCTTTGAATGAAAAGAAATTGTTAACCACCAATAATCTGCAATTCAAAAGGAGATTTTCGATTTTTACCATTTTTTGTAGATTTTATCGATTTTTAGCGCATTTTAATGAAATTTATGTACATTTTCAATAAAATTTCGTTCGTCTATTCTTTATTATACTATTTTATAGTTAATAAACATTATTTTTACAATATTCTGCTAGAAAATATAAATTTAACGATTTTAAACTATTTTTTGCCATTTTCAGTGCCTTTTTTTTAGCACTTTTCTGAAATTTTACCAACTTAATGTACTCAAAAGATGCTGGCCAACGAACTCGTTCTTTTGTCTGGAAAGCTTGATTTTTTTATGCAAGAACAGAATTTTTATCTCAATTCTAGGGAGAGTTATCATCGGGAAGGACACACAGATAGACACAGACACACACACACACACCATATATATATATATATATATATATATATATATATATATATATATATATATATATATATATATGAAAAAGTGTTAAACTCTAGGATTTGTTTCAGAATGTCTCAAAACGGATTTCAATGAAGAAATTTTGAATTTAATTTTCTACCAAAATTCGTTTAAACTAATTGCCGGAAATTTATAAGTTATTTAAACTATTTATAGCGACAAGTATGAAAGCTTGATTATGTTACATCGAATTGGGTATTTCTAATAAACAGATTGGTAGGTACCTACCCGCACTGTTTGTATAAAATTTTCAAAATACAATAAATAAGCAATCCTAAGAAGTCCTCTGGAATTTGATCTCTTCAATGAACTTAGAATATCTTTCGCTTGATTCCGGTTTTGACAAAAACAGGCTTGTTGAGCGTAGTTATCGCTGATTAGCTTTCAAATAAATAATGCATTTGAAAAGCGTAAATCCCTACCATAAGATCATTTATAGTTAAACCTTATCCACCAAACTCCCGCATTTGCGTAGATAACTCTCGATTCCCGTATGAGGCAGGTACCTGTGATTTGTACATCTAGAAAACCAGATACAAAAACAATTTTCATTGCCAGTTTTTCATCCTTCACAGGTAATTTTCGCTGTCTCTGAGTATGTGAAGGTGAAAATGGGAAAAGAATTTGTGGAAAGCCCCATCGTCAACCTACACATTTTGTAAGTTCAAAATTCTCAATAATAATATTGTGATCAACATATCATTGATTTATAGATTGTCATTATAACCTAATGATCATATTAAGATTTTTTGCCTACCTATCTAGTTGACGAAGGTATGTTCAAGTTTGTGTTTCAATAGTTTGTTGTTTTAGTTCGTTATTAATTTTTGGCAGCCAGGCTGTTAATAAAACCATTTACAAAGGAGTATGTTTTGAGGTTTACCTCCGAATAGTAGAGTCCAAGTACCATATTGTCAAAGTTTTCATCAACAAAGACGCATTACCTATCATTATGAGATATCCTAATTGTTGAAATGTATTAAATTTTCATCCGAATCCTACAAATTTGATTTGCAAGTTGAGTTTATATGTTTTCACTGGCATTTGACAGATACGAGGACACAAGCAAAGTGACTCCTTTGGTGTTCATACTCAGCTCTGGAAGTGATCCTGTAGGCGCTTTCCTTCGGTTTGCATCTGAAACAGGGAACCTCGAAAAAGTCCATTCGATATCCCTAGGCCAGGGACAGGGACCCATCGCTCAAAGGATGATAGAAAGAGGGCAAGTCAAAGGGGATTGGGTATTCCTCCAAGTAAGTCGTGGATAGCCCATAATTGAGACTTAGGTACCTAGTTAACCACCTAATGGGTATTTTAAGTTAATGAATCAGTGGTGAATCAAATAAAACTAATAAAGTTGAGTTAATACGCAATATTACAATAATTTCACTTCACTAAAATTAAATTTAATTTCTCATAAGCTATGCAAGCAAAGCAAATTTTAGGAATCTTCCTTTATTATAAGTAATGAATATATGTAAAACTTCACCGTAATTATTCATGAACCCTAAGAGCCGGTTTGTCGGCATTATAATTCTCGAGAAAAAATAATGGTTATGTAAGACAGATAGTGACTGTCGTTCAGGCACGCAATACCTAACCCCCACGCATTTCTTTGAATCGTCTAAGTCTTCTCTCATTTTCGAATAAAACGACAAGTTTTTTAATATAAACAATATACGTTGGAATAACTGCCGGTAGCAGGTAGGTACTAACTACTTGAAAAGGTGAACGCTTTAGGTATATAG
Organism: Adelphocoris suturalis; assembly: GCA_030762985.1. Lineage (NCBI taxonomy): Eukaryota > Metazoa > Arthropoda > Insecta > Hemiptera > Miridae > Adelphocoris > Adelphocoris suturalis. The sequence goes on along the minus strand of CM061047.1, from coordinate 31,003,003 downwards.
GTACCTGTTGCAGTAAGCGGTGATTTTTCAGTCTGAAGAAGTCGTAATAATTTTCTCTACAGAACTGCCATCTGGCAGCATCCTGGATGTTGACGATGGAAAACATCATTATGAATATCGCCGATAATCCAAGTGACGTCCACAACAACTTCCGCCTGTTTCTCAGTTCGATGCAGTCAACGAAATTCCCAGTTTCTGTTCTTCAAAACTCCGTCAAGGTTACCAACGAACCTCCTAAAGGTATTCGAGCAAACGTTAAAAAGGCATTCTTGGATATGCAAGAAGACTATTTCAACGACCATCGTAAGTAATGTTTAGCAGCAATCCCCAATGCTATCTTTAATTATGATTGTTATTTCACTAAGTAAGCAAAAACTACCTGCATATATCATGGGTAGCCTGATTTTTCGTTGGAGGCCCACAAAGGTTTTAGGAATAACAAACCAAAATGGAGATTTCAAAAACCCATAATATGGTTATTTTCGGTTCTGAATCTTCAGTACCAAATGAACCTTTGCAAAAGTTGGTCTTTCTATCAAGATAAAAATCTTCAACCCCTCCTGGAAAGTTGTTGGTCTATTTCCAAGCGTGTAGGTTCCAAAACTCGTGACTTTGAGTAATAGCAGGTGGATGTTTCATTTTATTTTATTCATTTTCTTTTGTAAATGTCCTTTTCTATAAGATCTATTTAACATTAGACGATGTTCAAATAATGAACAAAATGATTAATGATTAATCAATAACCTTCGATAATGATCGATAATCAATAATCATTGATCGATGATTAATCAATGATTAATGTCTTAATTTAATAATTATTTATACACCTGATGCGATCTGTGCAGAAGAGCTATCAAATGATAAATGACTTGCAGCATTTTAAAATTTAATTTCTATGTTGTCCCCAGCTCTCGATTCGAAATGGAGGAAAATGGTATTCGGGCTTTGCTTTTTCCACGCTGTCATTTTGGAGAGAAAGAAATTTGGACCGTTGGGATGGAACATAGGCTATGAGTTCAGCGAGAGCGACAGAGAATGCGCTCTCCTCAACCTGAAACTATATTGTCAAGATGGAAAGCACGGCATCCCATGGGATGCTTTAATGTACATAACTGGTTAGTATTTAAAACTTTATTCACACTAATACCTTTAAGTCATAAAAATTAGATATGAATTCAAACATTTAACTTCTGAACAGGGGAAGTTACGTACGGCGGAAGAGTGACAGATTACTGGGATCAGAGAACATTAAAAACTATACTGATTGGATTTTTCTCTCCTCAAACCCTAACAGAAGGTGAGCAATGAGTCGATTTAGAGCAAACTAAATTTTGACTGGTTTGAACTGTGAGGTGAACTGTTTACAAACATGTAGTATAGGCACCCATAAACACACACCAGTAGCACGTTGGCAACGTAAACAAGTGTTAGCTAGCTAAGTATGTACCTCCGTTCACATTCGAAGAATTACCCAAATCCCCTACAATGTTATGTCTGATGAAGTGAATATCAAGATAAATTGATCACAGGCCTCGTGGTAACAATTCCTTTCATAAGAATTCAGGTTCGTAGCATTACAATAGTATCAAAAAGAATAAATAATTTCAAAACAGCATATTTCTAGCACTACGAAAAATAGATCTCTGTTCAGCCATTGTGCCGATAGTAGATGTTTTTTACGAAATTTGCTACTTCTCAACTCATTCTTTCGTATATACCTATTGCTCCATTTCTTTGCAAAATATCAATTTTTTAAATTTATTCCATGGTTATTCTTGAAATCATCTTAAAAATAAATTTTGATTTGATTATTATATTTTACCGAATTATTTAATTTAGTTTTGGTTTTCTCAGATTCCTAAAAAGTTAATTAATTGAGGTGCTCATAAGGTCATGTGGAAGGATAATTCTAGGAAGATAACTCTAGATAACGACATGACAAACATGGCACGTGCCATAAAGGCAAATGCTATTGATGTTCAATTCTTAATGCTTAAGTTTATTTCTTATGCTTAATCTAAAAATGTATAGCAACTTCATTTATTCCTCTATAGGATATGCGTATTCAGCATCGGGAACTTATCATTGCCCTGAAAGTGACACCTGCAATAAAATAGTTCAGTATCGTCAGTTCATTGAAAATCTCCCTCTTATCGAAGAACCAGAAATATTTGGAATGCATGAGAACGCCAATATAGCTTTCCAGGTATTCACTTATTTGTATAGTACTAATCAATGAACCTATTTTTCTTCAACGCGATTTAAAGGGTCATACTATCAAAGTGTCATGTTTATCAAGAACCAGTCAGCGTTAAAGTGTTTCCTAAGTGGCCTTCGTGACGCTTGGTCAACTGGTCGAGTTTGTTTCAGAGAAAAGAAACGGATGCAATCTTGGTTACCATTATGATTTTGTTTCAGAGAAAAGAAACGGATGCAATCTTGGTTACCATTATGATTTTGTTTCAGAGAAAAGAAACGGATGCAATCTTGGTTACCATTATGAACGTGCAACCACAAAAATCCGGTAAAGGGGAAGGAAAGTCAAGTGACGTGTTGGTCTATGAACTGGCGACCGAAATTAGTGAGAAAATAGCCAAGAAAATTGATCCATCACAAATGAAAGATATTTTACAGCGAGTGAGTTCACAAACATGATTTACCTGGTGATCTAGTAAGATTGGAAATGGGTAGGTAACTAGGAATCTTGCTACGTTCTTGGTGGTTTGAATGTAAAGTGTTACATTCCATTAAGTAACAAAAGAATGGAAAATAATTTTACGATAAAAACATAGAGCAATCATCTTCTTTTGCAGAAGAAACCAACATAACATTTCATATTCATGTATTCATTAATATTCACATTCAATATACTACACCAGATTCTTCAAATTTATCTGAACGTAAATACAATTTCAACAGAATATATTGTAGAGTTAGACCTTCATACCTACATCGTTGAATAATTCGATTGTCTGGCCAACACAAAAGCTGTCTTACTTATTTGCCGTGGCTATTTTATATTTTTAAATGTCCCATCACATAGATACTCGTATTTCTCAGTATGAGATTGTAAGTCATTGCTAATTATCCTTTTGCTGCACATTCCTTGAAAATTACATTGAAATTAGGTGATAAATCTGGACAATGAACGACAATAAACAATGATGGACATCATCTAGGGCCATATCCGAACAATCACTCATAATTTCATTAAAATTTGAATTAATTTCAATTTCAAATGAGTTTGATTTTCCTTGCAGCAGGACTAAGGGTAGCCTATGCAGGTACATGCACCAAACTCACATTTTGCCAATAACTTAGCTTCTCAATCTGAAAATACCCAATTTTAATGAAATTATACATTATTATTCGGATAAGGCCCTAGATGATTTCCATCATTGTTTATTATCTTTCATTGTCCAAATTTTTCACCCGATTTCAATGTAATTTTTGAGGATTGTGCAGCAAAAGGATATTTACCTACGACTTACAAACCACTCTAATCAAGCTTAACCTCTTCGCATTTGTAATATCTTAAACTCTTGCAACACGCATTACTTTCTTAATTCTCTAGTAAAAATTTCTAGAGGTTAAGCGAATGAAGCCTCAGACGATCCTCTCTACATCCACAATGATACTATTTGTGATAATTTTCGTTTTCTGTACTCCTTGTTTCAAAATTGGTTTTAAAAAATGCTTGCCAAATTCATAATTCCCTGAATTGCCATTCAATTTCGACTAAATGTTCCGAGGTTGACTCTGCGCACGTCCAAACTACAAATTATTTAAACATGCATAATCCTTACAATGATCTGATTTCTATCAAACGTTCAGGAATCATGTGGGTGAAAGTACATCAATACTACCCATAGATTGAATAAGTTGGAGATGGTTTTCACGTGTTTCTTTTGACCTAGAGAACTGTAGAAGTCTAACAATATAGTCTCAAGTCTGAAATTCTCCATGGATTCCGAAAATACCTTGAGTGAAAGGCATTAAGTTGATGCACACTTTCCATCAAATGAGTATGATTGATTCAAAATTTTAGTTACTGTAGTAGGTGTTGCTTATCTTACAATTATGCACTGGCAGTAAGAGATCCTAATTTTTGAATTATACTATTCTGAGCTCATAAACATAAGAACGCAGATATGCGTTTGTTAGTATAAAATATTGAGCCGCTAAAGACTCTTCTGGTTGAAGTGCGGCTTAATCCATTAAATAAAAATAAAAATAGTATCAAATATTCTTTACATTTTTGCTTATTATGCATTTATTTTTAGAGAGACTCTAAGCAGAGACTTGCTTCTTTATCAACGGTTCTTCTCCAAGAAATTGATCGATTCAACAAGTTGCTTCGAGTAATTCACAGCTCTCTCGTTGACTTGCAAAAAGCTATAAAAGGTCTTGTCGTCATGTCGGACGCCCTGGAAGGGGTTTATAACGCGTTTTTAACGAACACGGTGCGTACACATATAGCTTATTATCCTATTTCATATACCAACATAATATTTTGTAGGCGGAACGCAATAGACCAAAACAGTATGCAAAATTTCCCGTCAATAGTGTATTTTAGAGGTAGTAATCGAATCTATTATAACTTTTCTATTACATACCCTTACGTTTTCACTAACCAAGACAGTTCTATTTACAGATTCCTAAAATATGGGCTAAGGTTTGCTACCCTTCGTTGAAATCTCTTGGGAGTTGGACTAGAGATCTCGAGCTTAGGATTGACTTCATTGAAGTAAGTGGATTGCTCCCAATAGGCAAAATGTTATTCCTATAGAACCTTATCTACCTATCCGTACCGGTCTAGTCACACAATCCACAGCTCTCCTGTCGTTGCTGATAGGAACATAACGAATCAACTTTGGATTTGAAATACCAACGTTGTCCACCCCGACAACACTGTTATGATATTTTGAACCATGGAAGTTGGTGCATGAAATAACTAAGATGATTTCATGAAAACGTACCTATCTGCTTTCTGTTACAGACTTGGCTCAAATACGGACTTCCCCAGTCTTTCTGGTTGTCAGGTTTCTTCTTCCCTCAGGGATTCATGACGGGCGTTCTGCAAACGCACGCCAGGAAGTACGATCTCCCCATTGATCAACTTAAAGTCGGTTTCGAAGTTACACCAACAACGCTGGCCCAGGAGCAGATATACACCCTACACAAAGAAGCCGGGAAAGAAGTAGGCAAATTTTTGACATTTTCATGTCTTAGCTCTGACTTATGAACTGAAAATCGCTCATGAAAAATAGTTACGCTAGTTACAAAGAAACGCTAACGGATACTTTTTCTGATGAATGTAGCTGACAGCCAAATCGTTCCTACGGAATTGTATCTTAGCCCTTTTCCATCGAAAAATCTTTCGCCAGTCGTTGGAAAAATCTTAATTTATGCTGAAATCTTAAGCTGTCTTAACAGCTCCGAAAATAAAAGCAGCTGAGCTGTACGCAAAGTTATTAATGAACTACAAACATTCCTCAAGATATAATATCGTCATTGGTAGTAACTAGGCTGGCTTACTAAAAAGGCGAATGTGGCAACCGAAAAATGAAAATGTCTCCCGGGGTTGAGGATTTGAACGCAAGATGTCATGATTCTACTATTATATTTTGTACCTAAATGTAATAGATCTAAAACAAACATGAATGTACAAACAAAAGGGTAGAAAATTATCTTCACTAAAAACGGATAGTAACATGGATCCGTTTCTTTCATTTCTCATTCAATCGATAATAGAACAATTATTGTACAATTGTGTACGATTTGATTGTTTTCAAACAAGGCGCTCCTAAGTATACTATACCTGCAATACCGGAAGGTTGTGCGGGTTAGCATAGTCTCGAACAGTGGATGGTTGCATTACAACCGACACCCGTAGGTTTAGAATTGAGCCGGCTCGAAATGAAGGTGGCCCTCGACGTTGTTATTGCCGACACTGACACCCATGAGCACTCTACTTTACTCTGTGCCCTTGAGAGTCGAAAACTATATACGATGTTTGATCAGTAACACCCGGACCACAGCAAAGAATTTAATGGGCCACTCTCCAACGTTTACACCTTTGTTGAAGTGTTGTTAGGGATTCAGACAGAAGTGTAAGCCAAACACCTCTCTTAGGGCAGGAGAAGAGTATGTGCCAAGGCCAGAACTTGTGCGGTCACAAAAGTGGGTAATTCGAATTATCAAAAGGAAAACTGAAGAAGGGAATCTGAATCCACGTTCGTTATGAAAGTGTCGACCAAGCTCCGTCCCCATTTTGAAGCACCCGAGTAATTTGCTCGTTTCTTTCTTTTTTCCATTGAGAACTTTCCAATCAAAAAGGCTTCTTTTGTAGGTACCTATACTATGATGTTATATCATACTGTCGACTTTCAATTGAGAAAGGATTTTATTGTAGATACCTATATTTATAACGTTTTATCATACTATCAACTTTCTACTCAGAAAGGCACACACAAAAAAATCTTTAACCACACCTGTGCGGATCCACACAGTCCTCAGTCTGTAAAAGTGGGAAGGAAGATTTGTTGTAGCAGATAAATCTGGCCTGGGTGTCAGCCTTAATGCATTTTCGGCTGCGGGTGTGGGTCGTTAAACCCCCCAGTGCTTCCCAACTCAGCTTCCACCAGAACCCATAGTTGAGATTTTCAAGACTCGCGACCTACGAGTTAGGATGTTAGGTAGTGAGTCTCTATTTTACCTGGCCAGCATTGGTCCATTTGTGCGTGTATGTCTTGTCTATTCCGCACTACTTGCCGCAATATTGCAGTCATTGACTTGAAATTTGGTAGGCCTTAAACACCCGAAATATGCTGTTTTTGGTGCCAATCCGACGAGAATTCTAACGAAACATCTCAAAAATTCGTGTTTGTTATGGATTTCGATGGTTTTTGATGTATTGAATAAATTGAGACGTCTTTCAGGAACTATCCGTTTTTATCCAACGACGATATAATCGTCAACTATCGCCGACGATATTGGACGATAAATCTCAAATAAATATGTAAATCCACGTGTTGATTGTAGTTGTCGTTGTTTAGTGGATGCTGAATAGAATTCATACTGTTCAAAGCTCAGTCTTCATACTTGTGAAAAATATTGTCCAAGAGGGTACCAGCTTCGGGGTGAAAATTTTGTATGCAATTTTTGCAATTCAGATGTTAGTTTTAGCGAATTTTCGTGAAAAATAAAGCTATTGCAATGCCACCAAAAATTTTAAAATAAAATTTTAGAAAATTTTCTTCGTTGAAATCCGTTTTGAGACATATTCTGAAACGAATCCTAAAGTTTAACGCATTTTCATATGTACCTACATATTTATTTTATTTGTATATTTAAATGTGTCCTTCCGGACGATGACTCTCCTTAGGATTGAGATAAAAATTCCGTTCTAGCGCGAAAAGATCAAGCTTTCCAAATGAAAGGATTAATTCGTTGGCCAGCAATATTTCAGCTTATTAAGTTGGTAAAATTTCAAAAAGTGTGATAAAAAAAATCACTAAAAATTACTAAAAACGGCTTAAAATTGTTAAATTTATATTATTTGCCAAGGTTTTAGTCAAAAGAAGTTTATTAACAATGCACTAGAGCAGCGGTTCCCAACCTGTGGGCCGCGGGCAGCTTGGTACTGGGCCGTGGATGCTGGTCAAAAATATAAAAATATATTTAAAAAATCATCTGAGTTTCAACAATTAATATCGGAATAGAGATGGAAACAATTAAATTTAAACCATGCTCTGGTTTCTTCCACAGGATCTTCCACAACTGATTCTACAGTAGTGAGATTGACAGTATGTCGAGGCCAAGTTGTAGCAAAATAGCAAAGAAAACCAAAACATATTTTCGAAAATATAACACTGATTTTTTAAAATGCGGGTTTGTGTTTGCTGGTGCAGAGGAGGAGCCTATGCCTCAGTGTGTAATTTGTTTTGAAACGCTATCTAATGAGTGCATGAAACTTTCGAAACTTGAAAGGCATCTGTCGACTAAACATCCCAAATTTGTAGGAAAATCTATAGATTCCTTTCAAATGAAGAAACGGAATTTTTCCTTGACTAAATCCGCCATGGAAAAATCGACTAAACAGGACAAACTAAGTACCTACCAGAGTTTCGTATGAGCTTTCTCTATTAATAGCAAAGAAGGGATCAGCTCACACGGTGGGCGAAGAACTGATCATACCCGCAGCCAAAATAATAAGTAATGCGTTATTTGACGAAAAATGAGCAAAAAAAATTAATGATATTCCGTTATCAAATACAACCGTGAAAAGAAGAGTTGACGAAATGTCTGAAAATGTGAAAGAAGCTCTCATTACGAGTTTGAAACAAAGTGAATATTTTTCTCTACAACTTGATATATATATGGGCCTCAAAGCTTTATTTTAAGAATAGTTGAGCCTCACAATTAAAAAGGTTGGGAACCGCTGCACTAGAGCGTTTAAAAATGTGTGCAGAAGTTTATGCTGAAAAAGTAATTAAAATTCATTAATATTTGCCAGAAAATAGATAAAAACTGCAAAAAAAACTTGAATAATCACGGGAAACTGAAAATTACAAAATACGAATTACACAGCATAATAATTGCGATTGACTTAATTTACTTTCACAAATTTACGGGAGTTCGGATCACTTTATCGATCAGGGATATTCGGGATTGCAATTGGGAAACATTAGTGTTCATTGTTCCATTCAAATATTATGTAAAGGGTATGAAGATTGATTTGAAGCTACGCTAGCGCTAACTCGGTGGTTCAAAGAACTAAGTTCCGTGGGAAGTCGACTTTACTTCTAGGCGGGAATTACGAATTTGGTTACGGCCAAACAAAACTAAAAATCCAAAATATTTTTGAATTGCCAAATATTATTTAGAACGAGTTTTTTGCCATAAAATTTGTAATTAACAATTCCTTTTTACTCAAAGTCCTGAATTTTCAAAACAATTTAACATGATATATAGTAAGATAGATTACGAAAATTCGCTCACACGAGCATACTGCATGACTGGAACTTTTCGTTTTTTGCCAATAGCACATGGTTCTCTTATCCTTCGCAAATTCAACGTCCAATGCAAACTTAATTATATGTACCTACTTAAAATATTGTTGGTTTCTGCAACATCTAAAAAGTAGGTAGATCAGCGGACACACTAGTTGCAATGGGTAACTACAAGGTATTTTTTCCCAAATATTACTTTTTCTTCTTGAGGCTGTCGCGACGCACCTGGAACTTCTACATGACCCACCAGTCGAAAAATATTAGTGGAAAAACGGGTTCCTACGAAAAACAAATGTTTTGAACCAACTTGAAAAACTAAAAAAAAATACATCAGCGGATTGGGAGTCGACCATGGTTGAGGAGGCCTCATGTTCGCTTTCGAAATCTTAAAACGTATTGACCTTCCAAATCCGAATTTCTATTCGCATTTTCCGTATATATGTGCTTGCTGAACATGTGTATTTATCATTAATAATATGATCTTGTGTCTTTCTATCGGCGCATCCTCACTACGTTATTTACTCGTAGGTAGTATCACAGTTGAATCCTCTCATCCATAAAAATACAATAATTCTCCGAAATGTAACTTTGAAACTTCCAATTACCTATCTAATACAACTCGCAATGAGTTTTCATCGTACTCACTATTTAGGTACTCGAGAGCTACAAGGGCTTACGCCAGCCGGAAGATGGAGTTCTTGTGCACGGTTTGTTTCTTGATGCTGCCAAGTTTGACACTACCAATATGGTTCTAAGCGACCCTAATCCAGGTATGCATAGTAATTTACAAGTATATTTATGGTCATATCATTCATCACAGTTTCACCATAGATACGCATCACTTAATTGTTGTTTATTCGTAAAATATGCTCCAGATAGAGAAGTAGGTAGGTACTAAGAGAAAAACTAGAGAATAACTACCGTAGAACGGGGTTACAATGGTACATTTTTCATGGTTTTTTATAAGTGTTTGGATGAAGGAATGAAGATTCCCTATTGAAATTCATACAGGTGAAACTAAAAAACATGTGTGATGTGCTATCTAAGACCACGGTGGATTGGGAGTCGACCATGGTTGAGGAGGCCACAGGTTCGCTTTCGAAATCTTAAAACGACCGCGGTGAACTGTCAAAGCTGTACTACTTTTACCCCATCAAACGGGGTAACTGTGGTACACCATCTCTATCCTGTTTCTAGTGCCTAAAAGCACGCTCTGTACTAATGTTACCCAGTCCAGATTGTAGCTGGTATTTTTTTAAAATAAATTAAAAATTTCAAAAACATTTTGGCCAATTTTTGGGTAATATAAACACGAGTGAAAGTGAAAACTCTTTATTCAAAACTATTGTCAGTTTTGAATAACTATAAGGCACATAAAGGAACTTTTTATAGATACAAAATAATAATGATTACTTTTTTATAAACTGGAAGTGAATGTAAACTAGGTTAAAAAAAATTACTTAGAAACAGGAACTGATTGTAAACTAGGAAACTAGGTAAAAAAAATATTCCCAGGTAGAGGGTACCAGTAGAGAGTTAAAGACAGATTTCCAAGGAAACAATGGCCTTCGTGCACTAGCTTTAGTTGTACCAGAGCCATAGTTTATTGAGTGGCCACAACGAAGCGAAATGATTGGAAACGGGTCATAAAGGAACACTTAGAGTATGTAGCACAGCAATTTCATGGAGATGGTGGTCCAAGTTGTGGGCGTCATGGACAGAGGCTGCTTTTGCAACCCAGCTAGCTAACAAAGTGTCCTTTTGAAGTATAAGCCAAGTGGGATAATGTTTACACCGTTCCTTGGAAAATACACAGCTAAAGATGCCATGCACATATGTTTGGAATATTAGGTCCCTATGTTACGGTCTATCTGGTAGCAGTGGGACTCTCATTCATGCTATGTATCACTATTTTCACAGAATTAGCATCAAACTCACAGGCTAGTAATGTTCTAATGGCGACGGGTTTTCGTTATCAATGTACCGACACTTGTTGAATAGACATTATGTACAAATATAATCCTGAACATTATGCTAATAATCCCTTAATTATGTAGTAAGAATAATGCCGAGGCAATTATTGACTATGGTGGAGCTTTAGTCATTAGAACGAGCATCAATTGATAAAATGCCTTCCATTTCATGCATTGGCCGATCGTTTGGCCACTCTATAATGCCTGTCAGCTGCATAATATAAGTAACCGAACTATTTTCACACGTTGATCAGGTGAAGTGAATCCGCCACTGCCGGCAATGGCCCTAGTCCCCGTGACTGAGCGCCCGTCGTTGGAAAATCGCTACGAGTGCCCTCTTTACAAGACATCTGTACGCGCCGGCACCCTCTCGACGACCGGCCACTCGACCAACTTTGTCATCACCGTCCTACTACCGTCCGCTCACCCTCAAAGCTACTGGATCCTCAAGGGAACGGCTCTCCTCACACAAATCACCGACTGATTTCACTAAAAAAAGGGTAGATATCCAGGTCCGAGAGGGGCAAGGTCATTGGGTAAAATGACGCGAAGAAGATATCCTTAAACATCGATGTAAATATAAGTACGCTGTAATCATCAGTGTAGTTTGATTTAAATTAGATTAGCTTAATGAAACCGTAATGTATCACAGTAATATCAACCAATAAAAATCTGGATTCAAATCGTGCTGAAGAAAATACTTACTGGACATTATGATACCTTACTTGATGTATTCCTAATCAAGAGAAGAAGAAAAAACGCTGCACATTATTATATAGGTAACGGATGTTGAAAGACCCTTCTGAGACCCAGAACATTTCATCAAAATATGATAAAAACTGTAGACGTTATTCATTTATTAATGTTGTACAATTTATAGATGCATATAATAATAGATTTATTCTCAAGTAAACAACTAGGACAGTTGACTAAAGAGTATGTAGCGACCTGCAAGTTATGTTTTTTGCAAGGATTTCACATTCGCACAGCTATCGTAATAAAACTATGGGATGATCGAATAGTCTTTTTCTAACTGGCCTCTGAATTTGAACGAGATCGAATGACTAGAACGTGAGGAAATTATGCTTGATGGTAGGTATTCACGTTGGCACATGTGTAGAGTGAAGTATTGATTGGGATGCAATGAAATTGATAAGAGGCCATCTACAGCCTAAGCCGCACAATTTCCGAAAAATTATCAAAACGTGATGAAAACTGTAGACATTATCAGTGTTGCAAGGATTTGTGGACACAAGCCGCACTAACATACACTCATATACACAAACAGACACGCAACCAAAGTTGTTCAAAATGGTCCAAAACGTAAAACCCAAGTAGAAATTTGTATCATCAAATTTTTCATCTCCCGAAAGTAAAAACAATGCTTCCGCTAGGAACAAGTTCATAATTGGAAATAATGCACCCAAGATATCTTTTTTCATGTTCCTACCAGTACCAGTGGACCTAAAAACTGAATTGAGAATAATAACAAAATTATTTATGATAACTTTTTTATTTTAACAAAAATAATACCAACAAAATATGAATATTACACAAATAAAGTCAGACATAAATATAGTATCAAACATAGTATCAAATAAATAGGACAAATGAGGCGTAGATCTAATAATGTATCACTTTAAAAACTCAATGATGAAGCGATAAAGAGCATTACGATGGTCATTAATGATTCATTTTTGGATGCCTACTTATTTACATATTCTTTTTTCAAAGTTCTGTAATTGTAACAATTGGAGTTGGTGGTAGTTTGTAACAATGCAAGTTTATCATTATAAAAATAAGATAGATATACTAATTAATGTTTCGGGTAAGGTATAAATATAAGGATAGCAGCAAGACAGAGAAGCTCTGAGTACCAGAACAATATACATTCCGGTCACTTGGAAATATTAGCAGAATTTTCGAAGAAAAATATATCTTTGGTAATTTCACTATTATCAATTTTATCCAATCTAAATATTAGTGTAGAGTCACACACGAGATAAATTTTTATTGACAGCCAAAACACCTCCATGTGAAGAATGTACTTATACCTAGAATAACTGCTTCACTGAGAGAACTCTAAATAGTATCAAGATTTCAAAATAGTTTCAGGCTAAGGACAAAATTTCCGTTAAATGAATCAAGAATGTGACATCACAGACATATTTATAGCAGTATGATTCGTTTACAACAGGATACCTTCCAACAGGGTAAGCATTATATATAATGTATCTGATACATCTGATATATATGAGCAGGCGGGTACAAACAAAGATTCGTGATATTGCCCACCTTTTTCATGAGGAATTATCATTTGAGTTGTCTCATTTGAGGCATTTTATGAATATTTGTATCATGCCAGTATTAGGTATCCATCAGTATACAGTGTACAAAGCTGTTTTGTGGAGCTAAAATGTATTTACGTTTGTTAAATTTGCGTGTGTGTGTTTCTCAGTGATTGTTCTCAACTGTAAAACGTAAAATAAGGGGTTCGGAATGATATTTGAATTGCACGTACCACATATTTACGCAAAAGGATTAAGATTTTTATCGTAATCATCGCTTTCACCGTATTCATCGTCTGCATCCCCGCCAAATGGATTGTGCACGTCGTCGTTGTCACTGAATGGGTTGTAAACGCCTTCATCATCGTCATCGTCATCTCCGAAAGGATTGCTCCCCGACTGCTTGTTGGCGACTGAGGTGGTAATCCTCTCAGACAGAGGAGGATCCGCAGATTTGACATTGGTGGGTTTGTACGATCCATATGACAAAAGACTAGGAGGTACAGGAGCTCTACTCGAGATTTCACTGTACACAGAGCTTTCTTGGTGTGGTGTCAAAGCTAGAAAAAAAGCAGTTAACATGAAAAAGTTTAAATGGGCTAAACAATATGATATTCTACTACAAGAAGAAATATCAAGCATCTTCTAAACATATATATATATAAATATATATATACCGACTAAATTGTCATGTTAAAAATGTGTAATGTTTGACGCATAACCTGAAGTTGAGAAAATCCAAATATCTTTTTTACTGTTTTGTTATGTGACATGTCGCATGTGGATACCGAATGGGCATCATCTATCTCTGGCCGCTGGGCCTTAACCCTTTCGCGACGGCCGCCGTATTAATACGTCGGCACAGATGTCCTCCGTAACGCCTAACGACGTATTAATACGTCGGCCATCAAGTGCTCCGTAACGCCTAACGACTTATTAATACGTCGGCCATCAAGTGCTCCGTAACGCCTGCTGACGTATTTTGGCGTTTTCGAATTTCCCTCCCTCGATTCTCATGCCATCCGTTGAGAGGCATTGTAACTAACATTTGCGTCTAGTATCTAATAGAATGCGCTGAGATCAAAGACGTTGTTGAGAGTTTATATTCTGATCAAAATAGCGGGAAAAACGTTGACTTGGTCACTGTTTTGTTTTTTGCCCGCATTCGGTCTTTGTCATAATTTTACTCATACCTGTTTCCATACTTGTACATTCTTTTCCGTTTTTATTCCTCACCATGGACCACCGCAGGTGGACGGATGAAGAAATTCTTAAAGAAATAATAACCGGGAGTGACAGTGAGTTAGGGAGTGATGTGATTGACGTTGAAATTGAAGCTCGTTCAACAAACCTTTTGGATCCACTCAAAGACGATAGTTTTGACGATTTTCTTGATAATGGTGATCATGATACTCGGGAAATTCCAAATTATAATATTCTTGATCCAGTTCCGAAAAGCAAAGGTGGTTCACCGCGCGTGGAGGGCCAATCATTCAGGCACGGGGAGCTCCAAGGCAGCCAGGCCAGGCGCGTTGCAGTGGCTGAACGACGCCCGTCGCGAAGGGGTTAAACAGTGGTATATGAACAACGCCATGTTCCGAATGCAGTATTCCAACGCGCGCCATATTAAAACTAAAGCCCACCTAAGTAAAGAATGGAAAGAACGCTGACCCGGTGCTTGGAATGCCCAGAAGTTGGGCCCAGCGATTGGCGACGCCGCGTACCAATGGAGACATCAGTCTGGTTAGATATCTCGACCGCAGCGTTCGAAACGCTCACACATTTTTGTGTTTCATATTTGACATCATTTCTCATTCACATTTCACTTCCCCCACTATTGCGGAATAAATTGTATTCTCTGTCGAAGAAGAGGAACACCTGATCGAATGTGTTCGCGATTTCCCTCATGTTTATGACCTCGGGAATCCTGACTACAAAAATGTTGAAAAGAAAGAGGTTGCTTGGATAGAAATAGCAGAAGTGATGAGTAAATCTGGCAAGTTCTATACATCTGTATCAACTATCTATCTACCATATCTATGCTATAAGTGATTTTTATTGCTTCCTAATTTACCAAGGTATTGTTTTTCACTTTTGAGAGGCAAACAATAATTCGAGGAAAACATTTTTTTCTGTTTCAAACATTTTCCTGGACAATGTTGGTTCTATGTCTGTCTATCTGTGTGTCCACAGATCCTTCTAAAACGGATATTTTTCAATTTTCTTCCGATTCTGATGAAATTTTCAAGGACTATGTCAGTACGTATAGAATGCCAAAATCCGTCCTTAAAATAATAGCAAAAAACCACGCAGATTCACTACAACAGCCAATCTTTATAACTCTCTTCGAGAATTCTCAGATCATCATCTGTATATTATAATTAGGCCATCAATCATTTTCTTTCGTAAACATCCCGATTTTTTTAAACGTTTCCATACACCTCCCTCTCGCCTCACTTCGCAAGCTTTACTAGCTGGCCCAAAAACACGACTCCATACATATATTTTACAGATTGCCATTTTTCATTCGCTACTTGCTAGCTGAATTGAGAAATCCCTCAAATTTTAGAAAGTCTACTTATAAAATGAAGATTTCCTCGTGATTAATTTCAAACGGACTAGATAAATGCCAACATTTCCTTAATATCATGTATTTGGTTAAGACAATCTTGAATTTCAGTTAAATTCATACATAGTTTCCTTCATTATTATTATTATGGTCGCAAAATGTTTTTTATTTACCTTTTTTTAAATTAAACATTATGAATTGTCGCTACGTTGCCAGTATAACATTATTGTCTTTTTTATATCTTCTTAGTATTATGAAAGTAGTTCAGACTAGAACTAGTTCAATCAACTCCCCCTTACCGCACAGGGCTTGCCCTTTGATTAAGGGGTAATAATATATTATTTGTATTGGTTAAGGGTAATAATTATATCAAATTCCATGGAATTTAATACATAGTATATATTTTTAATACATCCCTTTAATGGAATAAATTTCTTCATTATTACATTCATTCATGATCGTTATTGTTGTGGTCAAATCAAACTGTGCAAAAAATTAATAAATCGTTTGAGTAATTTCAGCTATCTGTATACACTCATGTGATTGTTACTGCCTATTCATTTGGCTATTCTATGGAAGCCAAAACCAAACTGAATGAAAAAACGCGACGTTGTGGTACCATGTACCACACCCCTCGGCGGTCGGACCGCTGCGTTTTCGGAGAGTTTGCGTTAGGAACGCGGCGTTGGTTCATGTACCATGGCTTTCGGGAGATCGCTAGTGCATATTTGAAAGAATAATCTTATGTAGTCTTACAATAGCATTAAGGATCTCTACTTTCTATTGGCGTTGAATAACTTTCGTGTAAATAAACCCTCTAATAATAGGGAATCTAAACTCCGTGTTGTTTCATCATGGACCCTGACATGTTCCCGATATATATATATATATATGGTTTTTTTTTTTTTTAAGAATTGTCTACAACCACTATGGAAATAGAAATAGGGAGACCACAGAGGTCGATACAGACCTTCGCCCTTCGGAATGTTCTGAGTTGGATTACGACTAGAATGTGAGGAAGAAGTAGTGGACGCAGATTTGGGATCGATCCTAGTGCGCAGATTCTCAACTCCTGAAACAAACAAAAAATTCGTTAACACAACAATATCAGAATAGGATCGGAATAAAAAACTAAATTTCTGAAGGAAATGCCTTCCTCTGCTACCATATTTTGATAGCAACCGAACTGTGATGTCAATCATAACTTAAAACACTGAAACCCCCCCCCCCCCCCCTCCACCAACCATAGGCAGTCAGAGGTCTGTCACATGAATTAGATAATGGATTGATAATTCCTATATCCCAAGATGTCCTTGGGTAAAATCTAAAGGTAGTAATAGCAAAATTCAAGTACCTACTGGAGGCGAGCGCTTTTGACATAAGGACATCATCATCAGGCCGTCGAAACAGTAATGTTACAGTGCTGTCAGTAATGTTTCGACGGCCTTACGTTGATGTCCTTAGGTAAATCGAAAGCTCTCGCCCCCAGTACCTACTCGACTTCCTGGTGACGAGGGACTCCTCTGATAATAAATTGCCCTTGTTGTTTTTGCCAATTTAATGGGTTCTCATTAAATTTAGGGGGGATCTTTATATTCCGTTATTAGACATAGAGAGGGTTCTGATTTCAAGTTCTTCCTCAGAAAATAAAGCATCGAGCTCATGTCTAGCTGGAGTACCTGGACCATCACTTCCAATTTAATTCCGATGGTCCAGCACACAACTTTTTCCACCAGTTTAATTTTTTTTCATCACCATTTCAGTCATAGAATTTTCAACTAAAAATTGGAACAGATGATTGTTGAAACTAAAAAGTTTACATAATTATATCCAATGGGACCTATTCTATAGAGGTACATCGAATTCACTTACTCATAGCCACTTCACCATAATTTGTAAGTTTGGTGAATACGCCCATGCCTAAAAAGTCCGTAACAAGTGAGAACCCATCTTCAGCTTGCTCCAGTTGACTGTGGAACACCTCATGCAGATCCGTGTTTTCCTCCTACAACACAACATACGAGTATGTTTCGATCAGAAAAAACTTGTTTATAGATTCAAACCACGTACTGCACTATTATTGTTTTGCCTTTAAATTTTACGAGTATCTAACAACATTTTACTGTAAAAGGGTCCCTTCAGGGTAACACCAAACCACCGTACCTAGATTCCATCAAAATCGTATGATTCGTTCGAGAGAAAAGTCGGGAAGAAACTCAAGAATATGTTAAGTTTTGATATACACTCCGATAAGTTTTGACCAGGGACAAATAATTTCTCCCTTATTGGGAAAAACATCTGATCATGGATATGTCTGTATTTTTCAGAAAAAGAAAGATCCCATTATTGCAATTTTCACTTTTGTAATTGCCACCACGGGAATCACGACATTTTTTTTAATCACAAAAATCCTGGAATCAGCCATAAGACATATATCAAAAAGGGATAATTCAAACATGTAACCTGTGAAATGGCGTCCATGAGTCGTTTATTTGCTTGCATACACGGTTGGCATTCGTTATCATTATCAGTCCAACTCTGGATACAACTGAAAACACAATTGGTTTTATTCATCAATAATTAATAATTATCCTTAAAAGAAATGGTCATAAAATTAATATTGTAGAGAAAGATGATAAAAATTGGATGGGAACTTATGCATCGACCCAACGAAGATATGTATGGGGGTCATCAAGAGACAACTAGTGGATAAGG
This sequence comes from Adelphocoris suturalis, assembly GCA_030762985.1. Taxonomy (NCBI): domain Eukaryota; kingdom Metazoa; phylum Arthropoda; class Insecta; order Hemiptera; family Miridae; genus Adelphocoris; species Adelphocoris suturalis. The sequence continues at coordinate 30,984,444 of CM061047.1, read as the reverse complement.
ACACTGAGAAACTGTTATCTTTGGCACTACGAGATGAATGGTAGGTTCAAACGAAGGCAGCAGTATATGGGTGGTTCTCACAGAAAAGGTCAGTTTTGAGTTTGACTTTTGAAAAAAGAAAAAGTGATCGAATCGAGCTGAAAAAAATCACAGATGCTCTCTATATCGTATGTATCGAAATTCGAAGCAAATCCAAACAGTAGCGCTTTTATTAATTCAGAAAAAAAATATTTAAAAATTTAGGCGGACAGGTCGATGACACTAGGACAGGGCGATGATGCTGGGGTTGATAATCACCATTTGCATCACCACCCTGTCCTGGCATCATAAAAGGAAAATTTGCTGTAACTGCCAAGAAACATTAACCCTCAACATTTCAAGTCAAAAGACCGAAAAACGTGACCACTGTAGGGCGAATCCAACAAACGAAGAATGACAGAAATTCTCAAATAACTCCTAGTAGACCTTCACAACGTTCGGCTAAGTAGATATGTGTTTTGAATGGTCAATACGAAAATATTGGATTACTAAATGCGAGAATACGGGAATACTAGAAAATCCAAAAAACATAATAGATTTGCCTTTTTCCTCATCGACCTGTCCTCGAATTTTCAGGAGAGGACAGGTTGATGATGGACAGGTCGATGACGATTCTTCAGTTTTTCTCAAATGTTTCACCTTGTGGCAAGCTTTTTCCCAAATTCGGCATATAACATGAAACTAGACCGTTCGGTGCACAATAAAAATACCATAAGAAAAAATTGAGTTCAAGTACTCACTTAGAAAAAGTGGACAGGTTTCTGACGATTGTGATTGACCAACCCACGGTCCAGCACACATCTGCTCCCGCTGACGACCACGAGTTGACTGAATTAAAACGAATGGCGGTTTTTCTGGTAACTGAGAAAGGGCGCGAAAAAAAAAAGCGGAAAAAAAAACCCGCTAAAATACAATTGTGACCGCGAAAATTCGAAAACCAATATTGGACAGGTCGATGACGGCGATGCTCCGGACACACATATTTCCATCCAAATACACTTTTCTAGCGGTTCTACATTAATTTTATCGATCAGAAACGCATCTCAGAAATCATACTGATGTAGAAAAATTGAATAAAATCCAAACTCAAAAGCGGAAAGACCTTTAATTAAAGCTTGAAGTTGGGAAGGTCGCATTGGGACAGGACAGGTCGATGACGATTTGACTATATTTAGTTAATTTTCTATTTAAAGGAATAAACATAACCTAAAAATGGAAAAAAGGGTTCTAGATAAAAACCTATACTACAATTTAAGACCTTCGCCAGCTCCCAAATCCTTATTGGGTTGCCGCAACTGGTCCGGACATCACTTCTGCCCCTTTCTGTGAGAATCACCCATATACGCTAGCCGATAAGAAAGAAATGGTAAGACAATCATCTATTCACTTCACCACAACCCCAGCCAATAAAAACTATGCATTTGACCAGTAGATAGAAAATATATTGTCATTTACAAACTGACTGAGAGACAAGGGGAGGCTATATCAATTCTACATGGAAACTAAGTCAGAACGTATTTATTCTTTCCATCTTTCCATGAAAAAAAATTGGCGTTAATGGGCGTTTGGGTGACCGAAAAGTTTTTTTTTTTTTTTAATTAATTTAACACAGAATGTGTTTTTCAACACGGATAACAACCGACACGAAATTATGTAACGAAAAAACGACATGCGATTAACTTTGTAGCAAACCTTCGCTTATAATTAACAACAGTTGCTATGTGTAGGATTACTAGAATCCAAGTTATTTCTTACATGTTATTATTATGCATTATCATTATTAAATGAGGTAAAATTAACATTAAAAACCCAAAAACTCATTCTGTGTTTTTGAAATTACATACGGAGTATGGAAAAAGAACCAACCAGAGGCGTAGGGGAGGCGGAGTTTTATTTTTAACTGTTTATTTTTAATCTTTTTGTTTGTTACACTCCAGGAAAATAACTCTCACAGTCGAAGAGGTTTGATCACCCTGGCCTCATAGCTCTGATCGTTAGAGCGTTGCAACTTCGGGAAATTTCCCGTAGTTGTAACGACGCGAGTTCGAACTCCTGTCGAGGTATCAAATATTTTTGGGCCATTACAGTGGCGCAGTCGGTAGGACCCGAAATCATACAATTAAATCCCTCTCGAGCCAAAAGACTGTAAACATCACATTTCCTGTCGTTAGTTCCTTTCACTTCCTCACTCACTTGAGTCAAAACACAGCGTGACAATGACCTCGCTCCACTGCTTACTTGTTTCAGCGAGCATCTGCTGAGCCAGCAGCCTGCAGTTTCACTTCGTCATCCGAGACGGCTGGTATTTGACTACGGGGAAATGTTACGCTCCAGGAAAATAACTCTCACAGTCAAAGAGGTTTAATCACCCTGGCCTCATAGCTCTGATCGTTAGAGTGTTGCAACTTCGGGAAATTTCCCGTAGTTGTAACAACGCGAGTTCAAACTCCTGTCGAGGTATCAAATATTTTTGGGCCGTTACATGTTTTCCTATCTCACATGGAATTTCGTATTGGTACCTAGATAACGATACAAATATTTTCATTGAGCTAAATTTGACAAAATACTGAGCCATAAATATACGATTACGAAACAATAAAAAATTAAATAATTAGGTAATCAGTAAAAATGAGCAATTTTTCAAAGTCAAGTGGAAGTGGATTTTTCAAAGGGAAGTGAATACTATAATTGAAAACAGAGAAGTGGAGATACTAGTATCTACAGTAACCCTAGTGAACTGATGCACTCTTGTTCTAAAGACTTGATCCACCCCAAAATAGGTACCAAATTAAAATCTCATCGGGCTTATTGCAATACTCATCTTATATCTAATTGTATGATTCCGATTTGATGGTATATGGTATTTTATTAATGCTATCTTGATAAAATCACATTCTGAATTATCCTATCTGTTTTAGGTAAACGTATAATATTAAAGTCTGTAAATTCACTTGGAAATGTCATTGACCAGTGCTAAAAAAAACTAAATTGCATAAACCTACTAAAATGAAATAAAAGTTGAGGAAAACTTAAAGGGTGAAACGAAGGTAGTGGGAGGTTACTTGAATCGTAGGTTACCCCAGGATAACAGGTTATTTCAGAGCCCTCTACGAGATCCCTTCAAAAGGCTGAGCCGCTTGAAGAATCCCTAGTAAATTTCGGGTTCGTCAGAACAAAGTACCGTTTGACTGGATCAATTATTGACTTTAAATAAAAAGAAGCCCAAACTAAGCAAAATCATCACTTAGCAAATTCAATCATTGCACTTGGTAGACTGGTACACTATAGGGTCATTCCATGTCAAATCAACACACTTTAAATTTAAATTTTACCTCACCATTTTAGGTTTTGTTCAAATTTGGTATACTCATAGTAGGTGTTGAGACTAAGAAAAATACCAAATTTTAAATTTTTATCTCAAACCGTTTCTTAAATATGGCTATGTAAAACTTACAAAATCTCGCCAAAAAACCATGAACGGATTTTATACTATTCGCTCTACGAACTGTCCTAATTGAGCTAGAGAGCTGGGGGAGGTCTCATTTTGCAGCTTTTTTTATGCTCTTTCCAGTGATATACAACAGGACATAGGTTCTAATGACAAAAATTTTGTCAAAATACAAATTAAAATTTTGATTTAATTTTTTTCCAAAAAGTACATAATTTAAAATTTTCAAAATATTCCTATAAATACTTAGTACGGTTGTAAACAATGTGACAAAATATAAATATGGGGTGATGATGGGTTCATTGTTAAAAAAAAATATTCCTGACACTAGTTTTCCACCAATAGCCCGGTTTTGACTGAATAATAAACATATTACGTACTTTTACCAAAGAGGTGAGCTATTTAATTAAATATATAAAGGAATACTATGTATAAAGGTAAAAAATATCAGAAATATTAATTCAAAATACTATCTTGTTAAAACAAAACCAATAACCATAGATATACTCCAATAAAAATTAAGTTATTTAGGTTGTTTACTTTAATTTTATACAATTTAAACCAAGTTAAACAAAGCATATTAATTAGTAAAACAATAATCTTGAACATTTCTATAACAATAAATTTGAAAAAGGTATGAAAATAGGCTACTTAAATAGTTATGTAATAATTCTGGTACAAACAAATTAATCAAAATTTACATAATATTGTACATATTTATGATGATGAAGTAGGTATAAGAGTTGGTAACTAAATGTATCGAAGAGTAAAAAAAGTAGAAAAAAAAAGTAAATCTAGCTGAAAGCGATCTTAGCGAAAACCCAACTGGCTTTTACAAAATGTAATTCCGTAAACTGAGATAATGTTTAGGGAAACTGCTGTCAACTCAAAACTTAATTTTTCCTCAGGTTAGTGTTAATCTAGATAGTTGTTTAAACATTATCGTTAGTACTGCACCAATTGTGTTACATTTACTCGTATACCTACTTCATCATCATAAATATGTACAATATTATGTAAATTTTGATTAATCTGTTTGTACCAGAATTATTACATAACTACGAGTATTTAGGTAGACTATTTTCATACCTTTTTCAAATTCATTGTTATAGAAATGTTCAAGATTATTGTTTTACTAATTAATAGGCTTTGTTTAACTTGGTTTAAATTGTATAAAATTAAAGTAAACAACCTAAATAACTTAATTTTTATTGGAGTATATCTATGGTTATTGGTTTTGTTTTAGATAGTATTTTGAATTAATATTTCTGATATTTTTTACCTTTATACATAGTATTCCTTTATATATTTAATTAAATAGCTCACCTCTTTGGTAAAAGTATGTAATATGTTTATTATTCAGTCAAAACCGGGCTATTAGTGGAAAACTAGTGTCAGGAATATTTTTTTTTAACAATGAACCCATCATCACCCCATATTTATATTTTGTCACATTGTTTAAAACAGTACTAAGTATTTATAGGAATATTTTGAAAATTTTAAATTATGTACTTTTTGGAAAAAAATTAAATCAAAATTTTAATTTGTATTTTGACAAAATTTTTGTTATTAGAACCTATGTCCTGTTGTATATCACTGGAAAGAGCATAAAAAAAAGCTGCAAAATGAGACCTCCCCCAGCTCTCTAGCTCAATTAGGACAGTTCGTAGAGCGAATAGTATAAAATCCGTTCATGGTTTTTTGGCAAGATTTTATAAGTTTTACATAGCCATATTTAAGAAACGGTTTGAGATAAAAATTTAAAATTTGGTATTTTTCTTAGTCTCAACACCTACTATGAGTATACCAAATTTGAGCAAAATCTAATATGGTGAGGTAAATTGGGTGTGTTGAATTGACATGGAATGACCCATATACTGAAGTAGGAGATAGGTACCTAACATAGAGTACAGACAGTCAATAGATCCATTTTTGAATATGGAGGAGAAAGTACAGCACAAAAAACCTAAAAAGAAACGTATAATTGTACAACTATTGAATAGGTGAAATCTTTGAAATACTAACTGTTGGTGGAATGAATGCTGACAAAAGAAATGGACTGAAGGATGTTCCAATTGCATCTTACAGATACCGCACCTTGACGCCTGAAATTTTATGGGCCTGTAAACAACAATAATCGTTAGATAATCAACAATTAACAGATGTAAAAGAAAGGTAAAACAATAGAGAATAGCCTTTTAAAAAGAATCGTTTACACCTCCGAAAAATGTCCCTAATCAAAATCCATAGGTACTATTATTAATTTTCTACAATTACACTTGTACAATAATATATCATACTTTTCTAAGTTTCCCAATTTCCAAAATTTTTCCATGGATGAGCGTCAAATAGTTATTATTAATTTATTCGATGATTTGAAAACCATAATTTTTTACAAGTTCTTATTTATATCCAGAAAAACTGGGGGGAAAACGGACCAAAAGCCATTTATCCTTCGAGTTTCCTCTGGATGTAATATAGTTCTTATCCCAAGTTTAACACGCCTATGTAGGTACGTTTGCAAAACATTCCTACTTCGAGGAGTTAATTTCAAAATCACATACAAAGGAAACAACTAGTGTTGTGGACACAGAACGAGGAATACAACAACAAGGTGTTTTGAACGGTGACGAAGGTGAGAAAGGAAGCAACATCCAGCTAGTGGATACGGGGGTGGGGGGGCGGGTTGACAGTTATTGTTTTCTACGATTTTTCGGTCAGTTTATTATTTCAAGAATTCAAGATCCTAAATCATTCGAAACTATACAAGCGCCGAAATTCCATAGCATGGAAATCGAGAAAAATAGTTGATTTCAAAGTTTAAAAAAAAAACACATTAATAGTTCTTTTCCAAAGTTGTTCTTCTTCAGGGAGATCCAGAGACAAGTGGTGTGACAACTTCGAGCTCGAGAAACTTAGGTCAACTGAACACGCATAAAGAAGAGAAGGTTCCTGGATCACATTTCATCGACATGCAGAGATGCTTGAGGCGCTACAATGGGAGCAGAAAGTTGTCCATGTCTCGCAGGATCATCCTGTACAGGCCAACACAGCAATTGATATAGAGCGAGAGAGGCCCAGGTATGCTTCTGAGGATTTGAGGCAAATGGCAGCAGAGGAAGTAGAGGCAGTGCGCAATGGGGCACGTTTTCCCATACGCACACATTCTACCGTTCAATATCTTTGCCTGAGGCCCCACTATGAGCAGCTTGACCAGGATGCGATCCTGGCGAATAGCCGTGGAGCCTCTCCCACATCGCACAGTGGTCCCGAGGTGTGTAAAAACCCCAAAAATGAAAGTTTTTCTGTAGGTTTTTAAACATTTTTCGATACCAAAATACCTCAAGGTAATGGATTTGTGACAAACTTTCTCTCAAGATAGGCCTTTGTCTATTGAAATAATCGTTTTTGAGGAAAATCAATTAAATTGGCTGTTTTTCCTGAAACTTGGAGTTATTTTTTCCTGCAACCACTAGTGTCTTTGAAAAATCGTTTTTTATGTATAGGGCACGATAACCATAGTAAAACGAGGTAAAATTCAACAGGTTGAATTTTCCCACATTTAATCAAATTTTCTGGGCAATCTATCTAACCATTTAGTATTTTTGTCTAGGTTCGTAAATTATCGTCGTTATCATTCGTTGCGATCCGGTTAATTTTAAACAATACTTAATGACTCTGAGAGGGAATCTGGAGAGTTTCAGCAGCTAAAATGTGCTACTCCGGTACATGTTTGAAGTTGTGAAAGTTGGCGTTGACTCCTGGCTGTTTAAATGGATATGCGTCAACATGAATCTCTCAGTTACCTTGTTTCGACTCACTTGCTTCGTCAGTCTCCTAACGGATTTCCTGCCAAATCTCACGGCAATATCAATTTTGAGTTAGACAAATATTTTTCTGGCAAAAACAACCAATGGCAGTAGAAAATGGGGGAATATCTCCGAAAAAAGCACAACTTTCAAAAATGTTGCCACATAATTTTCCTGTATCTAGATATTAAAGAATCCAAATTGTTATTAGTCAGCTTTATCTTTCATAGTTCCTATTCCTACAAGGCCGAGGAATCCATGGATATATATCCTATAACCTATCACATAATATAGGGTATGCATGTGCCTTAGAAAACATACCTTTTTTAGGCTACTTTTCAAAATGTTGTTTATTGGAATGTCTTGACCATTCACATTGACCTAATTCAAATGTTTTATTTATAATCAGCCCAAGATGAGTACCTACGTTGAACATTTTTGCAATTAAAAACTATTTTTAGCGGATTTTGGCACTAAAATTTTCTATTTTACTCTTAAAATTTCGAATTTCTATTGAAAAACATTTCAAAAAACTTTCTTTGAAAATCGTTGAACCCATTGCAACTGTATTAATTCAGAAAAGGGGAAAAATAATACTTTTTGATACTATTTATAATATGTTATAAGTATTAGAAACTCGCTAAAACTTATAAAATTTATGAAAACCGCTATTGGAAATTTTTTTAAATAATGACCAACTTCAAATTCTTATTCTGCGCCCCAAAAAACATGGGCGTACCTAGTTTTGTGCAGAAATTCCGGCGGCAAAATGTTTTTGCACCTTTTGGGGGTTTTGGACCACAATGTGCCATTCAGCAATCCTCCCTCGGGACCTCCGGTCTTCTTGGGGACTTGAAGACTGAAGTATTGGGACTCGAGGAGCAGGTAGGCCACATCGGTGATTATAGCGCCTACCCGCATGACCTGGTGGGGCAGGCTGTTGAGGGCCTGATAGTTAAAAGCTGATCGTTAAAAGCAAATGTAAAACTACAGTAATTTACTGCTAACTTGATGTAGTACATACATATACGTATGTATGAAGTAATAGATAACTCACTTGGCCACAAGTTCGTCAATGCCATTCTGAATCTCTTGTATCTCATTGCCATAGCTAGATATCCGTTGTTGCTGTTCATCTTTCAAATCCAACTCATTTTGGAGAACTTTCTTTAAATAAGGTTTCAAATGACCAGCTTTGAAATTTGGCGACTGGCTCAAAGTATCTATGACGAGCATTGGTGACATCAAGCATCCTCTTTCTGAAACAAGAACAAATGATTAAATTTGGTTGATTAACAAATTACATAATAGGGTATACATGACATAATAGGTCGTTAAAATTTTTGAAAAGTTGTCCAATTCGAAATTTTCTATAATTTTTACTAGCATTTTATCGTTTTTAGCGTGTACCTATATATTGGTAACGTGACGCAACACAGATGCAATTATGAGAGGTTCTGAAAAAAATCACCGAGTTTGAGCAAAGGTGGAGTAGCTCCACTTATTGATGTCCGAATTTGAATATCTTTGGACTCCTTAAAACTTAATTATTTCCCGGTAGAGAGACGAATGCAGAGATGGTACCAATCGATTCTACACCTGAAAATACAGAGAACCCAGGTCGTGACCCAACGTGTCCAAAAGTTTGAAGTAAAAAGTTAGGAGCCAAGTTACCAGTAATGTTTTGAGGGGAGCTAAATTTATTGGAGTTATTGCATTCACGTGGTTCCCACGTCTCACAGTTCTCGTTACCTCCCCATTATACACAAAACATAGCCACAAACATAACTCAAATGAAATTTCAACTTCCACATTTCCTGGGATTTCTTCGAATATTCATTTCTAATAAGATTATTCTAAATGATTGAATACTTAATTTAATTGCTAAAGCCTTTTTTGAGTTCAATGGTTTAGCTGATTTGCAGTCAAGTAATTAACGATAACCCCATTTCGTTCCCCACTTAGAAAGCCATAGTTTAGGCTAATCTAAGGAATTTCAAGAATGAAGGATCAGTACCTAACGTATTCGCATCTAAAACAGGCGACCCAAAGTGCTGTCACCCTGTTGGGATAATGAAAGGAAGTCATACTCTGGAAAATCTTTGGTAGACCAACAACTATGTCCTTCTGTGCATGAATCACACCCTGGCAGTAGATACCAGAGCAATAGATCTTTATTGGGACACGTAATCCTGAGAAAGGAACCAAAACAAGGTTCTCTTCTCTACTTTGATCTAACAATCAAAGTCAAAGGTTCCTCGGGTTTTATGTGAGATGGTATTCCTACCTCTTCCCTCTTTTTGATCCTGGCTAGGAAAAGGTAAATGTTTGATTTGAAAAGCCCTAAACTAGCATGAGATTAAAGGGATGTTTAAAACTTAAACTACTCTGGGTCCAAGCTCTTGGAGGGTGCCGGATTTCACACTTTCCGATCAAAGGTAATACCTACAAAGGCACAAGTTAGGAAAGCATGGGGTGTAGTAAGTCAAACAGATATCATCAGTGTGAAAGCAGAGGAGCACCTCGCCAAATCTCACAGGTTCAAGCATGAAGGAACAATGTGGAACAGCCTTCAAATTACATATAACTTTTGTCAAAATGAAGGTACTGATTCAGAGGTAATTGTAAATTTCGCCCTAGGTTTTAGTTGGGAAAAGAAAAATCAAAGCAACAGCAACAAGTGCCACAAATTATATTTATATCGCAACTACCATTAATAATGACATAGAATTATACATCACGACGCTCCAGTAATGTAACCAATATTCTAAAAAATTATCACTAATCAACATACCAATCGCACTCAAGATTTCTGATAACACCTCTTCTTTCAATGTATTGTTGGATTTGAGCTCCCACAACGCTTGTACCCAGAGACCAGGTTCCTGGTGTTCAAACCTCCTACAGCATCCGAGAAGAGACAGATGATCGTTTTCCTGCACGTGGTATTTCAAGATGGACTGGTACCTAGAACACGAGCATGAGTTCTAATAATATTTATAATACAATATTCGGACAGGAATGTTATGCCAAAATAAAAATAAATAAAAATGTCGATTTTCTGTTGCAATTGATAAATAAAAATCATGTATCATGTTTTAGCTCCAACTAATGTTGCTAAATACCCAATTTCAGTTTCCTCCATCTATTGGGAGAAAAATAAGCTTCCGGGTGGGTCCTCACTTGGTCAATCGTACACAGCAGGACTATAGAGCCTCAATACCAAATGTCAGCCCCCTAGGTCTATCAGAAGGGAAATGAACTTCCAAGCTGACTCAGCTGATCTGAATGGTTCCTCATTTTGTCAATCGTACACAGCAGGCCTATGGATGATCAATTCCAAATTTCAGCATCCTATTACAACTCTATAGCCTCCTATTATGAGTCTATTACAACTTCAAAAACTGCTGCTTTTGGACTGTAGGACATCAAGTTCAATGCAAAGAAGTGTCCAATGTCACTAGTGGATGTACGTGGTGTGATATAGAAAGGTAGAAGGAGAGTCTGTTTACTATCAATGGTGGTTTCAATTGCAAAAATATCTTCAACACCATTGTGTGCTGTAGAAATACGCTTCACGATAATTTCTCCTTTCAATAGGCTCAGTTTAAAGTTTTAGCTTCATAGGAACGTCAGCAGATTAGGGTGGTTCCGCACTATGAAATACTATTCCACTTGTGTCATAGAGGCTCTGTTTTAAATTTCAGATTCAGAGATTAAATAGTAGTAAGCTTATGCTTACTGGCTCAATCAGCAAATTGTGGGAGTTCCGCGTGTTGAAATTCTATTCCACCTGCCCCATAGAGACTCTGTTTAAAATTTCAGCTTCACGGATTGAACGGCATAGACATTAGTTCACAAACTCAATCAGCAGATTACGGGAGTTCCGTAGGTTGAAATTCTATTCAACCTGTCTCATACAGGCCCTGTTTCAAATTTCAGTTTCAGATATTAAGTACCATAGAAATCAGCTTTAGGAACCAATTAGCTGGCCAGAAGTCTATGCATCTCCTAGTACCTACTGCTCAATAGTACCTACCACGTAGTGCCTTCTTTTCGCATAATTAGTTCATTATGATTACTTAGCAATATTAGTTTATAAAGTAGCGTAATAAATCAGCTTTCTTCACAGTACAGCGGCTTAGGGATCATGAGATGTTGTGATAAAAAGAGCATTCCAAAAAGTGGCGAACGATTTTCCTGTTATAAAAACTGAGGGAATTACACTTCCCTAGCAACGCATTGGTTTTACGTGAAAATCAAAAGAAAACATGTCGGCACGTGCTGAACTTCGCTCAATTTTCGAACACAAAACCCAGCGATAAAACATGGTACATGTTAAAAAACTCTTTCCAATAGTGATTCACGAAGAATGAACCATAGCTCTGAACTAGAAACTACTGCACAAATTATATTATATACAAAAGTATTAATAAATTACATTTTTTTCTGCTCGTATAAATACAGGAGTCCCGTCTTGAAGTTGGCAGCTTTGCACAAAATAAGAGCCTGAAGTTTATCACACGTTTCATCGGAAGATTCCAAAAGTTTCATGATTTTGGATTCATATAATGACTTAATAGCATTGTCCCTCTGTGTCAGCCATACTTGAAGATAATGCTCGAGTAACGTCGTGTAAACCTGGGGGTTGCCAGTCGATCCAGACTACAAGAATTCACAGACAGTACTCGTTGTAAGCATAATTTCAGAGTAGAATATTAAGAAACACAATCGGTACGTATAAGATCACCTCAATAAGTTTTTCAAGAAATTCCACCAGCCGTTCAGAGTTGTCAAGGAAATAATGGATAAAGCCTTCAGGATTGGCCTTTTGAGGTTCTCGATGAAACCCGTTCATCATAGCCTGGAGTGAAACAAAGCATAACATGTATTTCTACTTACATACATAATATCTAGCTTCTTCTTTTACTAGCCATGAAAATCAACCCGAATCTAGGTCTTGATAGGATTTACAAAATCATTCATCCATAGCACTCATGGTAATATCATAATAAGTAAAAGTGTTTCAACCAACATACAATCAAAGTGAGACAATCTGAATTGTTAACAATCAACGTGTGAGTCAAAATAACATCTGGAATTACGCCTGAATTCGACTTATACGAACCGACTAGGTAATGGAAACAGGTGGAAACTGCTAAAAACCAGCAACTAAAAGGTACCTAATTGTAGGATATGATATATGATGTGAAAGTGATGCACATAGTTATTTCCTTTGTTCAAATTTGTAATTCGTTGCTGCTAACTTTCACTATCGTGATGAAAACCTTGCGGTGGGCATTGCATTATTTTTCTAAATTCATGGTCCAGAAGTTTCATCGTCAAATCATTGAACCTCAAAACATGAGTTTCGACTCATTTCAATGCGCACTGATTGGAATAAGCTTTAATGGTAAGGAGCAAATGAAAATACGTCTAATGGAGGAAGAAATTGGTTTTGCACAACCCTCACATCGAGTCTTACTAGTCTTACCAAATCTTCGTTTCGTTTCATCTTAATAATCATTTCCTTTATTAATTTCCCCTTCAGCAGACACCTACCTACGTCTGGCATGCTCAATATTTTCAAATCCCACACCCGAATGTCAGCAAACCACAATTCAATCCCATTGCTACTTTGACAATGAGAATTCGTTGAGGATGAAATTCAAAAACTGCTGAAGAATGGCATCTGAATTAAGAATCTGATTCAGAAGAAGTTGTAGATGACAAATTACCTTCCACCATGAGAGACTGAAGAACTATGATGGCCAACAAATGACAGTGGTGGGGGTTACTAGACAGCTTATGGTATGGATAAATTGTGTTCTGTCCGCCATACTACTTTGCTGGGTGCTAAGAAGACTGTATTGTTCTGTACCAATTGTCTTCAAACCCCAATAACTGCCACTGCAGATGTAATGTTCTTCCCACTTCCCACTTCCTCTCTCCGCCCCACTACCTACGAAATTACGAGACCTGCTTCCAGAACTTGCCTGGACAACATCTTCACCAACGACTCGTCTGATACGGTGTCACTCATCATCGATAACCTCCTGTCTGACCATGTGTCCCTTTACCTTCCGATGCTTTCTGTGGTGCCCGCGACTACCCCTGCTGTCTCCAAACTGAAACGCTCTTTTGGTTCGATAGATCTTGAAAATTTTGGGAGACATCGATTGGAACCCTATATATGACATCCCCTCAGCTGTCTGAAAATATGATCTGTTTTGGACGACTTTCTTCTATATTTTTGACCGCCATTTTCCCCTCAAAAAGGTCACACTCAAGGCTCCAGTTGATCACTTGAAACGTTTTATTAACAACTCGCCTTTGGTCATAGATTCTCGTGAGGGCCTCAGAAATGCTTACTACGCCATTGATCCTCACCAACCAGAAGCTAAACGCCGGTATCGACAACTTTTAAAGGCCCATTCTAAAATCCTCAATGAAACGACTCGTCTGTTCAACACCTCGCGGATATTAAACGCAAAAAACAAACCTAAGGTAATCTGGAACATTGTCAAAAATGTAAAAAGCAAAAAATCTACTTTCCCAGAGATACTGCAAAACGGTGAACCCGTGGAGGATTATACCAACATGGCAGAAGTTTTTTCTAGCGTGTTTGGGAAACGCAGTTCCACACCTCGTCAGGCAAGGACTGTAAGCGCTTGTGTCACTAAAAACATTGACGTACGCTGCAACAGTTTCTTCATAAACCCAGTGACGATTGAGGAGATTGTTGGCACTTGTGCAAGACTCAAGAACACGTACGGTAGCCCTGATGGCGTGCCAGCCAAAGTTTTCAAACACGTTATTGTCGTCATTGCCCCCGTACTATGCAACATCTTCAACTGCTCCTTTGAAAGCGGAATTTTTCCTGAAGCCCTTAAAGCGAGCCTGGTCTTTCCGATCCCAAAAAAAGGAGACCAACACAAACAACCAAACAATTATAGGCCCATCAGCCTCATCAACTTTCTAGGAAAGCTCTTGGAAAGCTTAATGCTCTCTCGATTAACCTCTTACCTGAACTCTTTTGATTTCATCAATGATTCCCAGCATGGTTTCTGCAAAAACAAATCGACAGAGACAGCTCTCTCAGACCTTACGAATGAGATAAGTAGGAATATCGACCAGGGGCTATGTGTCGCAGGGTGCATGGCTGACCTGGCTAAAGCGTTCGATGTTGCTCCACATGACATCCTTCTAATAAAAATGGAAAAAATAGGCATAAGAGGGGTATCCAATGACTGGTTCAGGTCGTACCTCACCCGTCGTCCCTGGACAGTGCGGATCGATGGTCCAGATGGCCCCCACTTTTCAGCAACCAAGCATATGGAGCGATCAGTTCCCCAAGGAAGCCTACTTGCTCCTCTACTTTTTTTGATCCTGGTCAATGACCTGCCGTCTGCTTTGATCGATCGGTCCACCCATATCATTAATTTTGCGGATGATACCAACTTTTTGTTATCAGCACGTTCTGAGAGTGAGAGTTTTGATGCACTTGGCACAAAATTCAATGAGCTAAAGAACTAGATAGAAGCTAATCATATGCACCTAAATGAGGCCAAAACAAACTGGTTGTCTTTCCGATCAAGAGGAAACCCTGATCCCACTTCAGCCATAACCTTGGGAAACTCGCTGGTCCAAGTCTCTGAATCCACCAAATTTCTGGGCGTGATCGTAGATGCTAACCTTAGCTTTGACCATCACATTCATGAGCTTAAAAGTAAATTGAGTTCAGCATGTTTCTGCCTACGCAAGATACGCCCTATTGCTTCTACGGCATACCACGGGCTGTTCATGTCGCGAGCAAGGTATGGGATCCTGACTTGGGCATCGCCAGCCAACCTTGAGAGCATTTTCATCCTCCAAAAGAGGGAAATTCGCATTGTGCTAGGGCTAGGGCTATTTGCTTGTGTTATGTCCCTCAACATCCTGCAGAGGCCACTTCAAGTCGGGGAACCTCTTGACTCTTCCCTCTCTTTTCATACTTGAGTCACTCATGTATTACCTCAAACATAAAGCACAATTTGATGACCTCAAGTTTGCCCATGTGTACTCGACTAGAGCCGGCGCATCAACTCTCAGGGTGCCCCACCACAGCAAACAATTTTTCAAAAAATGCCCAGCCTATAGTAACACCGCTGTAGTGAACCATTACGTCCTACACGTACAAAAAGCCGTGATCCCGCTGGACGCGCCCTTCCGACAGTTCCGGAAAGCAGTGTGAGCGTTCCTGACAACCGAAGAATTCTACCGTGTGGGCGATTTCTTCGATTTTAGATGCCCGACGAATTGACTTTGTACCTGCTTATATATGTATTTTTTATTCATGTATTATTATATTATCACTTTGTGTTTCGACATTTGCTCTATCCACCGGATGTTTTACGGCAATAAAGAGTATATTATTATTATTATCAACCAAGTAATGGTAAACGAGAAAACCATTTTCTGATCCCCATGAAATCTCTATTTTTCAAGACTAAGTGAATAAATTAATCAAATACCTACCTCATCCACTAGTAATTCATCACTGGATTTATAATCTGTGCAAAGTCGAATCAAGAATTTAGTGGTTTCTTCAGGTACGTTTTCCAACAATGTGCTCCCATATTTCCGAATCATGTAATCTGCCTGTGGATATATGAGGATAATTAATACCACAACAAACGAACAGACAAATTGTATATATTATTACCAGCGATATGAGGAAAGCACAGAAAAGCGGTCACGGATTTTGATCAAAATTTAAGCATTATGTAAAATTGTTGAAGGGAGCATTAAGGTGTTTGGAATTAAAACAAAAAACAAACCATGAACTTGTATTACTGGTGATATATGTAAGTACCAAATACCAGATGCACTTTTAGAGTGATTTTATTGGATTATTCAAGAATATCTACTAACTCTAATAATAATTGTGAACACTAGGAAACGTTAGGCCGAAATCGACGACCAACTCACTGCACTAACCGTCACCTTCAACGTGAAATTATTTCATGGGTTAATATCAGAGAGATTAGTTTTATAACACGAATTACTTACATCATCAAAACGCAATTTAGCAATGTATTCTAACGCTTCATTGAACTGGTTGAGATCTTCAATCTGTATGCTAAGATACCAGTCGTGTTTCTTGTGCTTTTCTGCCAGTAGGAGAGCATCTTCAGGTGACACATGACGACATACATCTATTGCCACTTCTACATCAAAATCTATTTCTCGGTCTTTGGTCTACGGAAAAAAGAACAGTGATTAACAGTGAATTGACAAGCCGAGAGGGTTTTATGGACCCGTGCAAACTAAGGACATATATAAACCTAGAAACCAGAACTGACTGAAGCCCATATAACGCAAGTGTCTTGTTGCCACTTAATGCTGAATGGAGGAAGAGTGGCAATGAAGCTGTTGACCAGCCACTTACATCGCTCACTTGTGATCCCCAGTTTGCATTCCATTTTCATGAGCTTCATGATGAAAATGTGAATTAATTTGATCAAGCATTATGTTTAACAGTGTAATCCTAATAGTGAAAACGGAAGTTAGTGAAAAACGTTGTCTATTTCCACGAAAAATAAAGAGTTACAATGTTAATAGTGGCTGGAATCTTAGCCAGCTATGCGTTTCACAAAAGCCTCTTGGGCCTTTAGTGGAGGTGGCTGTAATATAAAGAAGATAAGGCATGCTAAATGCTTGATGAGAAGCAGTCACGTGGATCCTAGATCATTCCTCTTCATTCTTCAAAAAAACGCTGATATGATGTAAGCTTACAGCAGATTATGTACACATTACTCCAAGTTCTGTAAGTTAAGTGTAATCTAAGATATGATATTTGCATAAATGTTTTCGAGAAAGTTTTTCAACCACAAACATACCATGATAAATTCCTTGAGAAGTTCTGGTTTGTTCAACTTAGTGTAGAAGTTCAAAAGGAGAGTAGTATGCTCTCCAGAAGCAACTCCTTCCTTGTGCAGGGCTTGTAAATATGTTGTCAGGTTCTCCACTTTCTGAGTGCCAAGATACTGAAAATATATGTGCAATTTAGAAATAGTAATGAGAATAAAGGTATTTAATATAAGAATGGAAATACGTGAATAAAACCCAAAACCGAGTAAGTTCAGAAACAAATAAAGCATATGTACAACTTTATCCAGTTTCTGAATTCGCTAAACAACATTTCTTCAACAACTCAACATTTCCAGAAAAATATAAGTATCTGAAACTGAGCATTTTCATCAGCTCAAACCAAACTGAGGATAATAGGTAAATCTTACTCGAATCCAAAAGCTATCGTTGAATAGGGAAAATCAACAAAAATAATAGGGCATTTTTGCTTGGGCATGGCCAAAATCTAGGGTGTTGTCTTCTCAACAACTTCTCAAGCTACCTATCTAGTTCTGCAACAAGTTTTAAAGAAACATCACATGTATTTCTGTGGTCAGCGTTAAAGCTCTTTACCTCTGTTACAACAACGTAAATCTTTTCGATGGCCAGGGATCAATAAAGATTAAAATTATGTGACCATAAAAAATAGACCCCCACCCCCAAAACTATAAGAAAACACGTACCTTCCTGATGACGTAAGATGGTTCCAGTTTCCCAATAGTTTTGATATATTGCTCAATCGCTCCCTTGTGGTCTCCTTTGCTGTAGAGATGGTCACCATACTGCCTACATATCTCCATCAAACCATCTGAATCGTACTGTTGAAATTTAGCCACTCTGAAACGACAAAATAGAAACAGTTAAGCTATGCTAAGTTGTGCTGAGAGACTGAGATATTGAGGAAATTTTTTCAGCAGTCTTCAACGATCAAATGATTCAATAGCTGATTGGCAGAAATTTCACCAAGTTTCTTTCAATATAATTTCAACAATATCATAATAACATAACTATATCATTAAAAAGCTTACTTGATAGCAACGTCATAAAGGTTCTTTTTGAAAAGAAGGGTGAGTTTCGAATGTAAATCTTTCTCTTCCAAACAGGACAATTTATTGTTTGCCGAGAGAATATAAAATGATCCCCATTCTATCAGAATGTTTTGAACGTCGTGCTCTTTCGAGTGGTACGCAGTGACATTGTTTTGAGTATCCAAGACCGTTATGACATGCGAACCTTTTTGTGATTCATTCCTGGAACAACAATGGACATTTCATTCTGATAATTTAGAGCTCGTGTGAGGGCTGGTTGTTAAAGTAATGGGTTTAAAAATAATATATAGTGCAACAGAGTTCAAAAAAAGTTCAATGAACTGATGCATGATAGATAATGTTCGGAGCTGAAACCAGTCCTCCGGTCCCATTTGGAGACGTTTGAATTCGGCGCTTATCTGCACCGAATCACTGCCTTTATTCCATTCCTGCCAACCCCTTCCCCGATCTAGCCTTCTCATGTGCTACCCACTTCGTCCCTGTACGTGTTCATGGCCACGCCTACGCTTCCATTATTTGCTATTATTGCTTATTACATTTATATTTTATTTATATTAAATCAAGCTTACAGTTGGTATTTGGTTCGATCGTCATTTCGGGCAGGAGTACAAATCTTTTTCAACGACGACTAACTGGCTGCAACGACAGGGGCCCCCTTCATCTCTGCTGGCGCCAAATTGAGTCAGCACAAGCTCCTTTACCTAATACCTTTCTTTTCTGATTCATTGTACAATTTCAGCGTCCTCCACTTGCGGTTGGACGACTGGGCTTGTCACACTATACTTATTTTTCGAACAATTCGGATAGTTTGCATAAGGTTCCTGTACATACCATTGCATATTGGTCAAATTGGTGAACCACATTCTTACGGTGATAATTTTTTCGGGCATAATTACCAGCGTTTGCTTTTATACAGTCCACTAACGGGGGGATGGAATACCTCCACCGAAATAAATAAATAAATAGCTAAGAAATAGGATTTGGAACAACAATGAAGTGTAGGTGATGGGAAATCATCTTCATCTTTGGATTTCTTTATTTATATTGTTTACAGTGTCAGAATTGTTTTATTCAATTTTCTATCTCAAGTTTTATATACATATATTACTTATATCCTACCGTGAAAGCCCGAATTCGTCGAAACCAGTTTTAACTAGTCAAGGATACTATAGGTCAACTAATCTGAATGTTTACTAAGGGATTGACTAAGAAGGTTAATGTTGAGCAGTTTTGAGATGCAAGCAAAGCGATCATCCCGACCACTGATCTAAGCAAAAATCTGATCTATGTACAAAATCTCTTCAAGAGTGGTTGTAGACGAGCTTTCACTAGTTTTGACGAGTTAAAACTAGTTTTGACAAACTTTGGGTACTTATGGTGACATATATACAGTTCGTTGGAAAAAAATAAATTCTCCAAGTAACAAATAATCATCAATACACTGATACTGACCTAAGAGATGGCGGCAAGGACCCCAAAATGGAGACTGAATGAATGTCCTCAGACACAATTACCAGGTAACCTCTGAACCAATGAAGTTGAAGTTTAGCTCCATTAACAGCGTAGCAAGGACCCATCACTCCATTTGTATAGCAGAACACCGCCTACAGAAACAAAATTTCGGAATTCAAAGATAGCCTCCTGGACTCAATTGTTAAGAGGTTGAACCGCAGTCGAAGAGGTTTGATTAAATGGACCTCAGTAGCCGAGTGAGTAGAGATGGCTCAGGACTTATTTCAGAGAGAAGCATGATTTAGAATTCTGTAGAGTATCTATAATTTTTGGGATAATAAACACTGTTGACTATCAAGTAGAGACACGAGGTTTAAATGCGAGTTATCTGTTATTACCTGTTAATCGAATACAAGACCCACCCCCTCCAACACTTTGTTACATTCAAGGGAACCCACCCCCCCGTAGAAGAGGTTTGGGGGTTTGGCCACAGTAGTGCGTCTGGCTAGATTTCTAAAAAGCTTTCCTCTAAAAGAAATTGAAGGAATTTTTGGGAGGTCACAATTTATTACTGAATCAAGTAGACATAAATTCCGTTTCAGTCACCACATCTGGTTTTTAAAATTGACCGCTTGCCAAATCCGAACCCGAATTTTCCCAAAACGTGGTTAAGTGCAACTTGTTGTCAGGTCTGGACTTGTAACAATAACATCGAGAACTAATATTCCAACGAATTTCACTTTAGTCTCCTTCTGCATTCCGAGTTCATGGATCAAATTTTATTCAGACTGAAACAGGTACTTAGACTTATTGGATCATCTAGAGCAGTGGTTCCCAAACTGGGCCGATGAGAGGTCTTTGGCAGGCAATGGATTATCAATGGGAAGTAGAAGGGCGTTGAGCCGAAAAGTGATAAGGGGGCGATGATTAATTTGCTGAATTTGAAAATAACTCTGTAAATACTAGGGAAATTCCTTGAATTGAATTAAAAACAAATGATGAGCTGATGCTTGATTTCAAAAAAGTTACCGTAGGTTTTAGCTGCAAAGACCAGCAGCTAACAATATTCATGACTATGGGCCATCGTTCAGAAATATTTAGTTGCATTCCAGTCATCTTATCTTGTTCATCGTAGTTTCCGACCTAATCTCTAAAAATAGAAACCGTCTACAAATCTCATTGTGGGGAGACTTGAGGCGGAAGCTGACCAAATTTAACGCAACGTAAAACAGATTTTTCATGCTCGTCAAGTTCATCCATCTCAGTAGTCTCCGTTTTAATGTTTTATTTTTCAAGCGTGAAAGTTTGTCAAAAAATACTTTTCCAGAAAAGGAAGATTTTTTCGAGAGCGAAATATCTTTTTCTTTCTCACATTTGCGTTTTTCGAAGTGTTTCCAAACTATTTCATGTTTCAAGCTGGAATTTTTGGATGAAAAAAAAGAATTTCATAATATACCTATTAATGTTGTGATAGTAATGTGATGTGTAGGTATATTTCGGCAAGTCAACTTAAAAGTTCAGTAAATATAGAAGTTCAGGTCTCTAATTTTAATATGTTTTCTTCAATGGTTTCTTATTCACAGAACTTCTAAGTCCTTTAGGTAATTTGGACTGACTGGGTCTATTTTCGGTACAGCCAGTTTAAAAAATTTTCAAGGGGGCGATGGAAAAATTCGGACGGCCAAAATAGGCGATGGTCAAATATAGTTTGGGAACCACTGATCTAGAGCTTCATCATTCATAGCAGTGCTTCCCATCTGACTCCACTTCACAACATGATTCAATTTGATTAGCAACCCGTTTGTTCAGTTAGAAATATTTCTTGAAACTAATGCCTTTACCTGCGTCGATTACAGTATGAAAACACCAACCTTTTTTTAAAGTATATTGCCACTTACATCATTATCATACGTATGAGTCTTTCAACCTTCCTAGCTTTGTCTTAAAATCTGACTTTTATGCAGGTTCTACAACCATTCAACACAGTTTGGTGGTCCCCGTTGTGCGCATTAGTATTTATGGCAACCTGCTCCTTTTTCTTGAGAACCAATGTGCACCCTAATGGTTGGGCACTAGCCTCCCACCTCCCTCTCCTGAACCCCTGATTATTTGCAGAAGAAGATGTCTCCAATCCCCAGCATAAAACTGAGGGGTTGGGGGCAGGTACGAATTCTACAGGTGAACTGCACGTAGGTACAGAACTGCTTTTTTCGAGTAAAACTACATAAATCATTTTCAACTCTGGGAAGGATATTTTCCTGTATTTCTTCCCATTCTGAATTATCTTCAGTTCCATTATACACAATTTTTTATTCAGATTATAAAAACGGATTATGTTTTATGCCTACAAAATTCCAGCTTCAAAGGTTCAATACAATCAAATTCGCTCCGGAGCTCACTCAGATCATTAAAGAAGAGGGTGGGTCCCTGAAGTGTATACATGACCTCAGATTCAATGTTCGCAATAATGTAAATGTTAGGATAAAAACAGATAATGCCGCTAAAGACCCTTATGGTTGAGGACCCTTAAACCACTAAATAAAAATTTTTTAAAATATAACCAGATAATCAGATAACCAAGATTAAAATCAAGTCATGTTCTGTGGAAGTTTTCCGATCAGTGTTCCATACCGAATATGTTAATATAATCCTTCTCAATTTGTATAATATGATGTGAAAAACAGTGGCAGGGAGGTAATGTTTTCTGCACTCACCATTTTTGTTATAAGGTTTGTCAACTTTAATTTGGGAGACAGAGAGAAAGAAATATTACGTTAATTAGAAGGGATTATTTATTGATAGAACACGGTTCCATGGTTGTAAAGTCTGTTTGAATGGTGGAAGAGGGAAGGGATTTCTCGGTCAGGTAAGAATTCGAAAGGTTTGGATAGGTGCACCATTCTGCGGAAATTATGTTGTTCATGAAACATACCTCATCTTGCGCAACATAGAAATTGTTTTCTTTCTCGTCTTCAACCAAGACAGAACATCTCAAAGAACATCCCTTTTCTGCGTTCAAGGTAAACTATAAAAACAAGCAAAGTTACGTAAAAAGCCATGTGAATTCAAATAGTTCTGCATTTTTCTGACTTCTTTAGAATACCAGATCAATAATATGCTTGTAAATACTGCATTTTTCCACAAACAAAAATGAAGGGAAAACACACCAAAATTTCAACTATTTTTAAAGTAATTTCAGAAAATTTTAAAAAGTTCCAGTCATACAGCATGATTGTATGAACAAATTTTCGAACTTCTTTGCATCATAATAATCTTAAATTGGTTTGAAATTCGAGTATTTCGTGCAAAGAAATCTTTATTCTTAAATATTATAGAGAAGAATGTTTTCTAAATAATTTTTAGTTTCCAAAATAAATCTTCGGATTTTTTTCAATTTTTTAGTTTTTGTTCTTTTAGATAATTTTGATGAAATTCAATAAATATTATCAGCATAACTTTTTGATGTTCTAGTTCTTTTAATGAGTACATAATAATTTGCTAAAGAATATAAATATAACGATTTTACGCCGGTTTTTGCAAATATTAGTGATTTTTGCAGCACATTGCTTATTGTCTGGAATGACAACTCATAAACATATAAGAAAAAGCGTTAAAATCCAGGAATCATCTCTTTTTTTAGCCGTTGCAATAGCTTTATTTTCTACAAACATTGCCTGAAAGAAAGAGTATTAATACAGTGTCTGCATAACTGTGAACTCTCTCTTGATTTAATTAGCTATATATGTTAACATTCACCGAAAATGCCAAGGCTATTCATCATCATTTCTCCTCTATCATTTAAAAATGATGAACTTTCTCATAGTAAACTTGAGTTGTGCGAAGGACACAAACTTCCTTTTTTGATATATTTGTTTCTCGATACTTCCTTTAAAATAAATTTTATTGAGATCTGCGTTAAATTTCCCATATGCACAATGTATTTCAATTCTTGATAAGTACATCTAAAGACTACAAAACTAACGCAAACTTAGACAATTTTGAAAAAATGTATATAAATGTTTTTTAAAATCTTAACACGTTACTACTCTAGAAACAATGAATAAATACAAATAGTAAACTAGCAAAACAAGGAAACTTCTTCATTGATTAAGTTGTAAACTTCTCAACAATACAGTCAACTTTTCGATTACGTTTCTTGTTCCTTCATAAGAAAAACTAGGCTCATCTTAGCAACTTATTTGATGCTGATTTTGGAGCTGAATGATGCAACATCCCCTACACATTTCAAATCACCCTTAATGATCCACTGTTCCCAATCACTCTACATATCCCATTCAACAGTAAAGACCATACTCTCTACAGCCATATCAAGCGAGTGAAGCGAGCGAGAAAACTTTGCTAGTTTATAAGAATATATACCTACTAAGCAATAAAAATCTATTCACATTAGAGAGCTACTAAAAACTTACTCTCTTCTCCTTATCTTTATGTGAGATATCATACATTTCTATTGAGTTTACTGTAGCCACATACAGCGTAACAGTCTTTCCGAAAGCAGAAAGCCCTAACCCAGTTATGCTTGATAAATAAATGGGAGCTTCAGGAGATCTGGGATCTTGAATTTCTTTGAGAAGTGCTTGCTTGCTTGTTCTTTCTTTTTTTATATCACCTGTCAACAAAACAAACTATATGAGAAATAATGTTGTTATAGATCATAAAGTACCACACGACCAAATGGACTGAATAAAGCAGCTAAACATACAGCAACGCCCCCGTTTCGTTATAAATCGGAATTTCCTATTTTATGTATCAAATCTAACTCAAATATCTCTCCTGATACGTAGTTTTGAGAGTTGTAACATTAAAACTCTACAGCGTGAACATGATTTGGAAAACAAACCTCGGTAAATCAGGATAGAGCCATCGTTGAACCCAATGGCCATCACAGTCATGTTGTTCGCAATACTCATGGCAGTAGGTATCACTACTTTATTTGGAATAGAAATTTTTGAAACACGAAGACACTCTGGCAAGTCATTTTTGTCGAATTTTTCAGTGTGCCAAATTCTGAGATGGGGATTAATCCCGATTCCATCTTCCTGTAAATCATTACAAAACACATGAACGATTTTTGTTTTAAACTGCCACACTCAAGCCACGAGTATTTCATTGAAAATCATTATGTACTATTGTTTTGGATTGTTGGAAAATTTTCAGTTAGTCAATCTATAAAGAGTAAGCAGCGGTACCTAAGTTATTCAATCATCACGATCTGCCATCCCTTAGATGCACAAATTTGGAACAGTAAAATTCCCAAATACCAGATAGTCACTATAATATCAATTAAAATGTTCGTTTTGAGATCGAAATTCCATCCTTGGAACATTAATCAATCGAACATTCAGAAAATTATGAGGGTAGTACGATACACACTAAAAATGTTTGGTTTCGATAAGAGAATGAAGAATAAACTCACTCCAATCGTAATGAGGTATGGTAACTGTTTACACTGCTCAACAAGAGTAACGCATTGATTGTAAGCTTGAAAACTTTTGACTTCATAGGCTTTCTTTACGATATGGATTCTTCCAGATGAATCTCCGAGAACCAACGATCCATTACCAGTACTGCATGAAGTGACACGAGCATTCTGGAATATTTATACAGTATTGGTAAGAGTTATCATGAATTAACCAAGTCGCAAACTTTATGAATAAATTTGAAACGAGGAAAGGTTGATTGGTAAAAATTAAAATACTGGTGAATAGTTGGGTAAGCGGTTAGGAAGACTGTGCACGAGATATTGAGCACTAGCCTTTTGTTTGTTTCAAGAACAAGTTTTATTGGAGCAACAGAGTTAGTGGAAGACAGTAGCTTAGGTTGTCATAGCTTAGGCCTAGGGAGAAAATCAGATATTAACCTCCTAGCTTCTTCTGCTAGCTCGTATTTTTGAATTGAGAGCTTATCAACTACCTAACCTCTACTTGGTATATATGTCACAAAGTGAAGTGAAACGTGACGTTAACGTCATATGTTTAAGTCAGAGCAGTATCTTCTGTTTTACTTTGGACAGCAATTATTGGCTGATTTTTATTCAAAAACATGTAGAACATGAATGCCACTAGAAATTGTTCACCAAAACTTCCTCGCAAATATTTCAATACCACATTGGTTGTCACATACCTAAACAAAGCATGTAGCTTCACAACTTACGAATTGAGTGAGTTTAGGTTAGGCTACTGAATGACCAGTGGCATGGTGGAAAAGTTATGTGCCTATACTTTTTTTCTCTCAATATTTCTAAACAAAAGTAGATTTTATCCTTTGAAGCTAAAGGGTTATATATCTGAAGGTAGGAATAGTGAAATTAATCATACCTTTCGGAGGAGTCCTTCGAGTACTCAACTTACTAGTGATGATGGACTCCTTTGAAAGTTATGTAAATGATAATTTTATCCGAAGAATATCGACTCTCCTGTGATGAGTATTTCAATTTCAAAGACTTTCCAAAGTTTTAAATAATTAGGTACCACACCACAGTGGGCAGGGGGGGGGGGGGTCCTTCCAGGCGGGAGGGGTGCTGTAAGGCAGTTGTTTAAACTTTGAACAATCATGGAAAAAGAACTACTCATTGTAGAAGAAAGAGCGTAGTTCGAGTAAAAATTCTTAGGATGGGATCTAGCTGTATTTAAAAATAATAAATCACTTTTCCGACCCACGCACACACCCTATTGGTCCTGAACTTAGGCCTTCTTTTTCCATTCACAATTAATTAACGAGCCCTGTTTACTTTTGTCAGATCTAACTGCTTACAATCTAAGAGGTTAAGTCTTTTGGTGAAGCAACTCTTCCCTAATCTCATGGGTCCACTGGCTTTCTTGCATCTCGTCAGCAGTAAGTTTCAACACATTGTGTAGCAGAGCACCACATTAAATTTGTTTCCCTTGTCCCCAGGTTCCTATTTAATCAAACTATACTATCCCAGTGAGCGAAGTGAAAGGTAATGACGTTCCTACTGATCCTTGGTTCCTATTTGGTGCAAGCAAGAAGGTGTTTCCACTGCCCAAAGAACATCAACAAGCTGCTCCCAAGAAAGACCTGCAGGATACTCCGTGCCCGCCAACTATGGAATTCAAGATAACCCTATATATCCTTCCTCAAACTTCTGTGACCTTTGTCTGTCTTTTCAAGCCTGTAAGTGATCTTAAGAGCCATCCAAAGTTTAAAAGAATTTCATTAGCTCAAAATATTTTGAGTGGATGCCTTTCAATCTTCGACAACCTGAATAAATTATCAGTAGCCATTTTTCTACATAAATGAATCAAGTTTTAAACCACACATTCAAAACGACCATATAATCTTTTCTGATAACACCCCTAAATTGGATGAAAATCTGGAACGGTCATGAAAGATTGTTAATTTGTCTTCATAAAATTCATGAAAAACGTGATAAATAAAAAAACTTACTCCAATTGCTTCCGAAATTTTCCCCACATCTACATTTTGTTTAAGGTCGAAGAAAGTGAATCTTCTTCTCTGTAAAAATTAAAGAAACAATTTTCGCCAAATCAGTCAATATTGTGAAGAAAAACAAAAATAAAATAAAATAATAATAATTATCAAAAAATCATTGATAGTTTATTACAAAAGTAGGGATAACTAATTGGTTAGAAATGTTATGACCAGAGAAAGGTGGACTCAAACAATGGAGACCAAGCTCATAAATTCAGAGTTTGTGTACAACAACTACAAAGTCTACAAACTTCGTAACTTCCCAAGGTAGTGGTGTGTCACTTTTAATCAGCCAGATATTTTAGTAGATAGATAGATAGAAGTAGTATACCTATACCAATCCTGGCTCACCGACTTCAATCTCTGTTGAAAATGCTTTTCTGTTAAACCTCTGATAAAAATGATTCCGACTTGAATCCTGTTAAAAATGATTTCGACTTCAATCTCTGTTAAAACTACTTTTGTGCTAAACCCTGTTAAACCCCTGATAAAACTTTTTACCACAAAACATCAGAACACATTTTTTAACACAAAACATCAGAACCAGTAACTTTTTCGGTTTAGCGACTTGAATCTCTGTTAAAACTTTTTTATCATAAAACATCAGAGCCATTGACTTTTTTTTTTATCAGAAACTCTAGTGAACTCTAAAAAAGCTTTAACAATTTAGGGGTCGATATTTTCAAAATTTATCTCCCTCTGATGTTTTCACTAGAAAAAAATAAAATGGCGTCACGCTAAAAAAATATTTTTTGAATCTAGAGACCCAACTTTAAGTATCCAATTCAGATGTTGGGTAAGTTAAAAGGATAAATAGTATCCATACAAGAATAGGCAAAAGAAAAAGTGGGTGGATAAAAAAAATGAGGGGGATAGTTAAAAGAATATATTCTATAATAAAAATAAAAGATGGATAACAAAATTGTATTACCAACTGAAATTTACATGGAGATTCGAGACAAGATCACAGATGCTTATGACTATTTCATTTTTTGCAAAGCTATGAATATTCCAGCAAATAAAGAGAAATGTATATTCTTAAATGTAAATCCACAAACCTTCATATTAAATTTTGATTCGATCAAACATAAACAGTTTATTAGAGATTTTGTTGAAGAGTCTGGTTATTTTATACCTTGGGATGAGATTTCTAGACATCAAAAACTATCTGATGAATTCATCAGAGAATTTCAAGACAAAGTAAATTGGTATGAGATTTCTAGACATCAAAAACTATCTGATGAATTCATCAGAGAATTTCAAGACAAAGTAAATTGGTATGAGATTTCTAGACAGCAAAAACTATCTGATGAATTCATCAGAGAAATGCAAGATAGAGTATATTGGGATGAGATTTCAATTCACCAAACACTATCTGATGAATTCATCAGAGAAATGCAAGATAGAGTAGATTGGAGATTGATTTCAATTAGCCAAACACTATCTGAAGAATTTATCAGAGAAATGCAAGATAGAGTAGATTGGGATGAGATTTCAATTAACCAATCACTATCTGAGAATTTCATTCGAGAGTTTCAAGATAGAGTAGAATGGCATTGGATTTCTAGAGAGCAAAAACTCTCTGAGAATTTCATTCGAGAGTTTCAAGATAGAGTAGATTGGATTTTGATTTCTGTAGAGCAAACACTATCCGAAGACCTTATCAGAGAAATGCAAGATAGAGTAGAATGGGATGAGATTTCATTTAGTCAAACACTATCCGAAGACTTCATCAGAGAGTTTCAAGATAGAGTAGATTGGGATGATATTTCATTTAGTCAAACACTATCTGAAGACTTCATCAGAGAGTTTCAAGATAAAGTAGACTGGCGATGGATTTCATTTAAACAAACACTATCCGAAGACTTCATCAGAGAGTTTCAAGATAGAGTAGTTTGGAATTCGATTTCATTTAAACAAACACTATCCGACGACTTCATCAGAGAGTTTCAAGATAGAGTAGACTGGTATTGGATTTCTAGACATCAAAAACTCTCTGATGAATTCATCCAAGAGTTTCAAGATAGAGTAGTTTAATATTGTTCGTTTTAATGGAGATTCTCCATTAAAACATATTGAGATACAACGAAGTGAGCTTCTAATAAAGTGATTTTAAAATTTCGTGAGTTGTAATTCCTCGGGATAAAAAGTTCCTTGGATTTCCTCTCCGTTTAAATCTCTTATTCTGTAAGTAACTGGAGTCGTTTTTAAAACCTCAGTTATTTCAAAAATTTCTTTCGTCCAATTTGCCTCGTATTTATTTGCAAAAGTTTTCTTCGATTTCGTAATTCTTATACGATTTCCAATTTTAAATTTCTTTTTTCCATTTTTTCCACTCTTTTTAAATAAATTTCTTAGGATTTCACTTTCATTTCTCGCGTCAACTTGAGCAGGTGTCATCCCAATAGAACGATGAATATCTTGTTTGTTGTATTCATTAACTAATTCCTGTAGAATATCGATCCAATTTTTATTTCCATTCACCTCGAAACGAATTTTCATTTTCTGATTCAAAGTTCTGTTAAATCTTTCTATAATTGCGGATTTTTCTAAACTTTCCGTGTGATACATTTTTATGTTATACTCGTCTAAAAGTTCTTTGAAAAGTCTATTTTCAAATTCTAAACCTTTGTCCGTGTGAAGGAGTTTAGGGGTAGAATGGTTATGAAATTTCACATTTTCCAAAACGTCTTTGAAAGCTTTTGAAACTGCTATTCCGTTTTTCTTTTTCAATGGAATTGACCAAACGTACTTTGAAAAAGTATCAATGATATTCAACATGTAACCGAACCCCTTGTTTTCATTCTCGTATTGTTTCATTATAATCAAGTCCGCAGCCCAAAGATCATCTTTTCCATGAGTAACAATTTTTCTTTTCTGAAATCTTTTTCTAACGGGTTTATGTAACTCTTTCGCAAATTCTAACTTTTCGTTTTCAGGTAAATTTATAACTTCAGTTTCAGGAATTACGTTAGTTTCCTCATTCGGATTTTTTATAAATTTACTTTTGTTAGTCTCACATTTAACACATTTAGCTGAAATTCTCCACCTTCCGTTTGCAGTTTGTACAATTTCCGCGTTTATATTTTTTGTTCTTTTCTTACACTTATGACAATAAATTTCATCCTCCATGTTTTATTTAAGTCTAATACGATTTTTTTTAATGGAGATCACTCCATTAAAAATATATAGCTTATAAAATAATTATAAAATTTCCCGTTTAATCATATTTTTAGTCGGGTCGTACACAAAATTCGATCCACTTACAATAATAGCGTAACACGTAGTACCTACTGCGCTACTTGTTGCTGCTGTTACAAATGTATTGAAATCAACATTGAGCATCAAATTATTGCTTTTACCACTAGATAGACTCTGAGGTTGATCAGACAAATCGATGCTAAAAATTGGATATTCTTTTTTGAAAAAATGAGGCATGATGTATGGAATAGATTGTTTAGAACTTATAGTCTTTTTGAACTCTAAAAATGCATCGTAAGCCAAACCATATCTATTTTTATTGAAATCTAAATCCTGCGTTTCCTCAGGATACCTTCTACCTCCTAATTCAAGCCAATAATTTTTCACATCTTTATGATGGAATTCAGAATTGTTTTTTGTCTGATCGTTCAAAACATCAGTTTGAAATACCACGAAGCACCATAATGGGTTATTAACGTTTCTGTAAACGCTAGATAAATCGAACTGTAACGTTCCAAATAAATTTCTGTAAATAAAGTTCTGTAAATTTCCAGTAACGTTCCTAACTATGCATTGCCAACTTTTAAATTGGAGTTTATACGGAATGTTTCTCAAATCTGTGATCAAATTAACTTTTGCTTCATCCATGTATTCAATCACCGGAACTCTCAAAACGAAAGACTTAATTTCTACAACACCTTCATTAGGAATAGGAGATTCTCTATCTTTTTTCCATCTAAAAATAATATTATTATCGCTGTTTCTCACAAAAGTTATTTCAAAACCTCCCTTGAAAATTGGAACTGTTAAATCTTTGAAAAAACCCAAACCTAAGTCACCAAGGTAACCAACAGCATTGAAATTCCCTCCTCCGATAACTATTGAGTTGAATCCTGAATTCATACCTTGTCCGTTATAATCTTTTGGACATTCTTGAGTAGCAAAACCTTCCACCAAGCCACAAATGCCCGGATTTTCAATTTCATCTACTATCACATTGTGTTTTTTCACTTCTATACTCGAAAACATATGACCTACGAAATTATCTACCAACTTAACAGTATCTAAACCTGAATACTCCTTGGTTGGATCTTTTGACTTTAGAACTCCCTCCACGTTATATTGTATATCTTTAGACAGAAAATCGTCGCTTAAATCTATTTTGAAAATTGTTCTTTTATTCTCTGCATTTAAATTCTGAGTTGAAGTTGGATTAATGGTACGAAATTGCTTTCGCACAATAAAGTCTTGATATTTATCAAATACCTTTTTAGTTTGATGCATACTTTATTATAGTAAATATAATTTTTTTTAGACCCGGTAATTTACCGGGTCTAAAAGTTTTAAAAATTTCTTTTAACGTGAACAGTATAATTTTTATTTACTATGAAAAAATTAATTACTTTTCAGCAACAAGTAAGCTTTAATATCGTTGAATCGAATGGGTTCGTTATTTCCCGTGGTCGTTGACAATTTTATCATATTTATTTCTTTCAGTCCTTTTCTTAGTGGAATGAAAACTACTTTCTTTGGTTTTTCCGTGTAAATAGTATTAGGTGACAGTGGTTTCTCTATGAAAGAAACGTGTAATAACTCATGTTCATCGTGCGAAAGTGGGTGTTTCTCGTGATTAGTAAAGCTGTATTCCGTAATGTTGCAATGCCATTCGATTATTTTGCTCGAAAATACGAGTTGAGTAGCATTGTTATTTGACACGTAGTTGGTGTTCTTTTTGAATGAATTATCGGAACAAGTTCTCAATTGGAATATGTCACAAAAGTTACCTTCATTTATAATTTTGATATCCATAGGGAAGTTAGCTGCAATTCTGTAACTATCGTCAGTTAGGTGTTCGAGATTGAATTTCAAATTATTCGGATTAACTTTCTGTATATCTTTCTGTATATCTTTCTGTATATCTTTTTGTGTAGCTTTTTGTATTTCTACCGTCTGGTTTTCGGGATTTTTCAAAGTATCTACTTTCGCTAACAAAATATTATGGAAACTAGTCAAATGACTAATCAACTCGGCTTTGAACGAACTCATTGTGAATTCGCCATTAAGTTCATGCACATAATCGTAAGTTTCATCGGAGAAAGGAAATATGAATGAAAACTTGAAGTTTTTTATCTCAAACGTTTTCCTAGTTGTAAACATCAATGCTGACATGCCCAACTGATACTCTTTATTCGGATCGAGTGGAATCGGTTCCTCAAACCATATTGTATCTCCTGAAATTTTTATAAACATTATTTATTTATTATATAATATATAATAAATAAAATGAGTCATGAATACAATATTGATCCTCATCCATTTGAATCAAACAAAGTTCATAATGGATTACTACCGCTTCCTCTTCGATGTTTAATAGTTGGAACAAGCGGATGTGGAAAAACCACTCTATTGTACAACCTGATTACTAAACCATGGGGAATTCCCCATGACAATCTCTACATATGTTCCACAACTTTAGAACAAGAATTTTATAAAGGCTTGAGAAAAAATAGTGAAAAAATAGAGGCTAAATTTGAAATGAAAATAGTGCATTTTTACGATAGTTGCGACGAACTAATTGTACTAGATGAATGCCTACCAAACAGTCTTGTAGTTTTCGATGATTGTGTTAATGTTGAACATCAACGAGTTATAAAAGATTATTACGCGAAAGGGCGTCACAGGAATATTTCTTGCATTTATCTAACTCAATCATTCACTAAAGTTGATAGACAGTTGATTAGAGGCAATCTGAATTTCCTGTGTATTTTCAAGCAAGATCCAGATTACATGAAAGTGATTTATGATAAGTATGCTGGAACAGATTTTACTTTCAAACGATTCAAAGAAATATATAACGAATGTTGGGACGATGATTTTGGATTTCTAACGATAAACCTAACAAAACAATTAAAAGACGGTCGATACATGAAAAAGTTTGAGAAAACGTTTCTCGAGTCGGTGAATAAACGGTCAAAAACACCGTTAAACGATCAAAATAACCGTTAAAATAACCGTTAAATTTGGATTTAAATATTCGACAAAAAAAAAATTTTTTTTACTATAATAAATGTCTACTGAAAAACATTTACAAAAACTTTTGTTGAAAAAATGTAAGGAAATTAAAAAAAAGATTGAAACTCGTGATGATTCAGAAACTAGTAATCAATCTGATGATTCAGAACCAGAAAATAGAATTTTCCTGAAAAAACCTAAAAAAGAAATGACTGTCAAGGAAGCTAACGAAATTCAAAAAAAAAAACAAGAGTTGAGACGTGTTTTCCGAGAAGCTAGAGTAGATAAGTTTAACGAAAGAGAAACTCGTAATCAACCTGATGATTCAGAACCAGAAAATAGAATTTTCCTGAAAAAACCTAAAAAAGAAATGACTGTCAAGGAAGCTAACGAAATTCAAGAAAAAAAACAAGAGTTGAGACGTGCTTTCCGAGAAGCTAGAGTAGATAAGTTTAACGAAAGAGAAACTCAAGAAAAGATGTTTGCACCCATCACTGAAAAAGTAGTTGAAGTAATAAATGCTGTGAAACAAGTTGATGAAGACATCATAAAGAAACAAGAAATTGTTCCCTACAAGCCAACTAGTTCTCCTAGAAAGAAAGTTGTAACTTTTGGACCAACTAATACTTTTGACATTAATCCAAACGAAGGAGCTTCTGCACTAGTTGATACTGTGCCAGATGATACCGTAGTAAACACGAGAAGTAGCTTATCAAGCATCATGGATATGGTTGATAGAAATGAAACCCCATCGAATAGCGTTGGTCCGAAAGGAATTGGTCCAATTGCTAGACTTTACATCAGACAGGATGATAAACAATTTGGTATATGGGGAAATGAGGACAAAATTTATATAGGAGACAAACAAATTCAAGTAAATGGAGATACAATCATCATTCAAAATGAAACTTACAAAGGAACTCACGGATTATGGCGTTTGTTAACTGATCCTCTAGGACCTGATCCTGATAAATACACTCAAGAGGATTTGAAAGTTTACAAGAAAATTCTCATTCAAACGAACTCTCTATACCAAAAGAACGATCCAACTACCAATAAAGTAAAGTCTAGTACGGGGAAAAAATGGAAAGAGTTGATCGCACCTATTTGGAAAGAAATCAAAGCAAGTAAAGTTGGTTCGGGTTTGATAGAATATTCCGAAAATCCAGTGGAATTTAAATACATCGACAACCTCCAACAGCTGCTACAGCGTTTGTTCTATTTGCACGCACAAGAACGAGCTGGTAATAACAATTTTCACAATGAAAAATTAGGAATTGTAAAGTTTATAAGCGATCAGTTGGAAAAAAACATAGATAATCCCAAAGGAATAGAATATCTGATGAAAGTTGTTAACAGTTTACCGAAAGGAATTATTAAAAGTGGATCCGGAGTTTTAAATACTTTGCTGAATAAACTAGATGGTTTCGTACCTGAAATGCATTTACCCGGATACAACTATTGTGGCCCATTTACAAAACTAGATGAACGATTGAAAAGAGGAGATCCTGGAATTAATAAATTGGACGAAGGCTGTAAGCTACATGATATATTTTACAGAGATCACACAGACGTGAAAGAAAGACACATAGCGGATAAAGCACTGGAGGAAGTAGCAAAAGAAAGAATGTTCGCGAGTGATTCAAGTTGGAAAGAAAAAGCTGCTGCAGCTGTAGTGATGGGTGGAATGAAAGGTAAACAGGTTTTAGGTATGGGAGTTGAAGGTATGGGAGTTGAAGGTATGGGAGTTGAAGGTATGGGAGTTGAAGGTATGGGAGTTGAAATGAGTAAACGGTCCTTTGGTATGAGAGTTCGTTATTAAAAAAATTTACTATAATAAATAACTATGATTACGAAAAAAATAGATTTAACCGAAAATCAACTAACCAAAATGCGAGCCGCTTACAAGAAGCGCAGAAGTGTTACAGTTCGTTTGGCAGCGAAACAAATTTCAGGAAATGGAAAACATAAAATCAGTCTGTGGGAAACTCAATCAAAAGCATTTGAAAAAGCAAGAGGAGAAAAGAAAGGAATTACGTTAACTTTGAATTATGAACAACTACAATTGAATCACACGGGTGGATTCTTACCATTGGTGTTTGCAGGAATGGGAGCACTTGGAGCGTTATTAGGTGGAGGTGCTGCAGTAGCATCTTCAGTAATAGATTCGAAACATAAAGCTGCTGAAGAAGCGGAAATAAAACGTCATAATCTCGAGATGGAAAAACTAGCTCAAAAAGCAAAAAGTTTAAGTATTGGATCCGGTTTAAAAAAACGAAAAAAACGGAAAACTACCAACCTTTGAGTAATTTAGATTTAAATCGTTTCGCGAAAAATTTTAAAATAAAACATTTCCGAGGTATTTTCATGAAAGATGAACTTCCTGATCGATCTAAACCCGTTGAATGTGGAATTATTAATTTGGAAAATTCTTATCAAAATGGTAGTCACTGGACTTGTTATTTTAAAAAATCCGAAAAAGAAAAATATTATTTCGATTCCTATGGAAACGCACCACCTCCTAAAGAGTTGGTAAAATACTTGGAAAATAAAAATATTTTTTACAATTCCGAACAAATTCAAAAGTATAATGATCCTCCAATTTGTGGACATCTGTCTTTGATAGTGTTAAAAGAACTTTCAAACGGAAAAGATTATGAAACTGTTTTAAAAACATGCAGAGGGAAATTGAATTCTGAAAAAATCTTAGTATAATATTGTTGTTTTAATGGAAAATTTCCATTAAAACGTTTTTATTAATATTTAAAGGTGAGGGCGATTCGCCCCCATCTTTAATAGATTGGGTTTTAAACAAACTTGATGTTATACATGTCTCTCCCATTTATTGATTTGGTGATTCCATGGTACACTAAGCAAACACCGTACTCAACTAGAGCTTGGAGTTCATTTTTTTCAAATTTTTGAATACATCTTTCTGGTATGAACACTCTAAATTCTCCTAGATTGGCTATAACAGCCTCCCACGAGTATTTTGTTGGCACGAATTCAAAGTTTATAATTTTGTAAGGTTTTCCGATTTCTAGTTCGGAAAGCTTGTTCGTGTTGTTTTCAAAATTAATTTTTTTCAATAGCTGCTCCTTATTCATTTCTATTTTATTATAGAATATATTCTTTTAAAACACAATTCCTTAAAGGTGGGGGACGAATCGGCTCCACCTTTAACGATAAAGTCGAATACAAGTCAGTTGACTAAAAAAGCCGACGCTCACATGTGAGCCGCGGCTTTTTCATTTCATACGAAATTTTATGGCTCACATGTGAGCCGCAAAATTTGATCTCGGTTAACAATAACGAAACTACCACAAACTTGATGTTATGCATGTATTTTTTTCATTTTTTGATTTGGTGATTCCATAGTAAACTAAACAACCACCGTGCTAGTTAAAAGGATCTCTACTATAATAGACAAAAGAAAAAGGTGGCGTCGATTCAACGCCACCTTTAAGAATTCAAAAAAATGAGGGGTTAGTTAAAAGAATCTCTCTTCTAATAAAAATTATATATCCTATAATAAAATGAAACCCTATAACAAAATGTATGATGCGAGAAGGCATTGTGAAAAGTGCGATGTTAGCACTACTTATAAAAATTGGGCTAGACACCTAAAGTCTAAGCGCCATGGAAAAAACGACCCGGACCGGACAATGACTATCAGAAAACCTAGGAAAGCGAAACCTGTATTTGTAAATCCGAGGAAATTGCACAAAGTATTTAATTTTAGTGAAAAAATATTTGAAAAAAGCAAAGAATCTAGGAAAGAATCTAGGAAAGCTAAACCTGTATTTGTAAATCCGAGGAAATTGCACAAAGTATTTAATTTTAGTGAAAAAATATTTGAAAAAAGCAAAGAACCGAGAACTGAAGTTGGTGAAAAGGAAACTGCATTTAAATCTAGATTAGTGACTTACGATATTAAAAATATGAAAGGATTTAAAGATGCTTCCAAATTTCTTGACAGTATTGAAAATGTCGTAACAGGTTTAATCAACAGGGCACTTAGAAAAATGAAACTAAAAGTTAATGTAGTTTTAATCGCAGAATTTAAAAAAGGAACTAACGAAAATAACATAGAGTATCATGAACTCAATTTCAAAACTAAAAACGTAATAATATTGCAGTCAGCAGAAGTACCAAATTGTTACGAGGAAATGAAACAGAAAATTCTAAATGAAATGGAATCGTTCGAAATTAAAGGATCTCAATGGCAACTTCACAAAATCAAGCATTTGGAACTGAACGTTAACAAGTACACTCCTTTGAGAGGATCGTCTTACATCCCACTCCCTGATTTTCTACAAAATAGGAAAGCAATCATAAATGTGAAAAATGACGATAATAAATGTTTCCTTTGGTCTGTTCTGTCTGCACTTCATCCAGCTGATAAAAATTCTGATAGAATAGGAAAGTACATAACGTGGGAACATGAGTTTGATGAAGCGTTGAAAGATATCAGTTTTCCTATGAAACTTACGAGTATAAAATTGTTTGAGAAAAGAACCGGGATTTCCATAAATGTTTACTGTCTGGATGAAAATAATACTATAGTTCCCTTGGAAATAACGAAAGAGGAAAAGGAAAGGCACATTGACTTGTTGTACTTGAAAAATGAGGAAACTGAACATTACTGCTGGATCAAAAATCTATGGAAACTGGTTGGTCATAGTCAGCTAACAAAGGATGGCCACAAACGATTTTTATGTAAAATGTGTTTAAATAGCTTTGGAACTCAGATTAAATTAAACGAACATAAAGAATATTGCGGAGCTCATAAAGCTGTTAAAGTAGAACTACCAGAACCTTACGATAATGTTTTACAATTTGAAAATTATAAACGCTCCATGAAAGTACCATTCGTTATCTACTCGGACTTTGAAAGTTTTCTAAGCAAACTTCAAACTTGTCAACCTGATGAAACTAATGCGTTCACTAATAAAATTCAAAAACACGAAGCTAGCAGTTTTTCATATTACATAAAGTATTCCAACGGATATTATAAACCTCCAGTCGAATATTCTGGTCCAGATTCTCCAAAAGTATTTTATCAGAAACTGAAAGAGGAAGTTTTACACATTGCTAAGGAATATTACGATAAAATTGTACCCATGAAACCATTGACAAACGAACAGAAACAAGAATTCAAAAATGCTAAAGCTTGTCACATTTGCGAGAGAGGTTTTAACGAATTGCCTCCAATGCTTGAAAAGAAACTCGAGGAGATGAAAAAAGCTTTGGTCTACTTTCACATGCAAGGAGATGAAAGTAATGCAAACAAAATACAAACGGAATTGACCGAATTAAAACAAAATATCAATATGAACAAAAGTCGTGTGGCTGACCATGACCACTTGTCAGGGGAATTTAGAGGTGCCGCCCATTCTCTGTGTAATTTGGAGTACCAATGCCCAAGATTCGTACCTGTATTTTTCCACAACCTGGCTGGGTACGATGCCCACCTGTTCGTAAAACAACTCGGAGAGGATGAAGGGGGCATACGATTGATTCCAAATACTGAGGAAAAGTACATTTCGTTTTCAAAGATTTTCAGGTACGACTCTGGAAAATTGGATATGAAAGGAAACAAAGTAATGAATAAAATTGAAATAAGGTTCGTGGATTCGTACAAATTTCTAGCGAGCTCTTTGAAAAAACTGGTAGGAAATTTAACGAAAGATCAATTTAAGGAACTGGTAAAACATTTTGGAACAGAGAACTTGGAGTTGATGACAAGGAAACTAGCTTACCCATATGAGTACATGGATAGTCCGGAAAAGTACGATGAAACCTGTTTACCACCTATTAAAGCATTTTACAGCAGCTTGAACAAACAAGGAGTAAAAGAGTCCGAGTACAGAAATGCGCAGGAGATTTGGGAAAGATTTGGAATCAAAAACATGAGAGAATTCACCATGCTTTACAACAAAAGTGACATCTTACTGCTTGCAGATGTAATGGAAAATTTCAGAGATATTTCCCTGAAAACATACAAACTAGATCCTGCATGGTATTACACAACACCTGGATTCTCGTGGGACTGTATGTTGAAAATGACTAAAGTTAAGTTGGAACTTTTGACCGATTACGATAAAATTTTAATGATTGAAAAAGGAATTCGTGGTGGTATATCGCAATGTAGTAACAGGTACGCGAAAGCAAACAATAAGTATATGATTGATAAATATGACCCAGCTAAACCTTCGAGTTACATAGCGTACGTAGACGCTAACAACCTTTATGGATGGGCAATGTCAAAATACTTACCATATGGTGGTTTTAAATGGGTAGAGAACTTGTACATTGAAAAGATTGATGATGAATCTCCTAAAGGTTATATTTTAGAAGTTGACTTGGAATATCCTAAAGAACTGCACGATTTACATTCGGATCTACCACTTGCACCTGAAAACAGGATTGGAAATACAAAATTACCTAAACTGATGACAACTTTGTACAACAAAGATAGATACGTTTTGCACTACAGGAATTTGAAACAATGTCTGAGCATGGGGATGAAACTAAAGAAAGTACATAGAGTTCTGGAGTTTGATCAATCGGATTGGTTGAAAGTGTACATTGACTTCAACACGGAACTGAGAACGAAAGCGAAAAATGATTTTGAAAAGGAATTTTTCAAATTGATGAACAACAGTGTATTCGGAAAAACGATGGAAAATATCAGGCAAAGAGTCGATATCAAATTATGTTCAAATGGAAAGAAACTGGAATCATTGATAGCAAAACCAACTTTTGATCGTAGAACAATATTCACTGAAAACTTAGCAGCAGTTCACATGAAAAAGACCAAAATTCTTTTCAATAAACCCATCTACATCGGAATGAGTATTTTGGACATTTCAAAAACTCTAATGTACGATTTTTATTACAACACGATAAAGAAACAATACGGAGAAAATGTTAAATTGATGTACTGTGACACGGACAGTTTGATCATGGATATCAAGACTGAAGACTTTTACTCGGATATTAAAAACAACATGATTGATCAGTTTGACACGTCCGATTATCCGAAAGAAAATGTCTACGGTATACCTCAAGTGAACAAGAAAGTACTTGGAAAATTCAAAGATGAAATGAACGGAAAAGTAATGGAGGAATTTATCGGACTAAGATCGAAACTTTACGCACACAAAACGTTCGAGAATCAAAAAGAAACAAAGAAAGCAAAAGGAATCAAGAAAAATGTTATTGAACAGGACATTAAATTCATTGATTTCAAAGAATGTCTGTTGACCAAGAAACCGATCTACAAAACGCAAATGATGTTTAGATCAAACAAGCACGATATTTATACCATTGAACAGAACAAGAAAGCGCTCAGTGCCTACGATGATAAAAGGCATATTCTGGAAAATGGTATGGATACTCTTGCTTGGGGACACCATAAAATTGGAATAGGAAAAGAAAATTTCGTAGATCATCTGAAGGAACTTACGAAAACACAAAACGAGAAAGAAAATGGAATTATAGGTAGGATTAAAGTAAATACTAAATTATAATTTTTATAAGGGATCCCTTATAAAAACCTAATGTGGACCTCCTCTTACAAATATACTGTGCACAAAGTTTAGCATAATTTGATTATCCTCTTCGATGCATTCAAAACAAATATTACCATTTCGTACTCTAACCCCACAATTTTTGCAAACGTTAATATTTCTGAAAGGAGTAAAATTTAGGATATTTTCAGTTAGTTTATTTTTTCCATTGAGAAAGTTACGTTTCACAGTTGGTAAATCCAAAAACTTGTGATACTTCCTCACGAAATAATCAGTCAGTTCTCCAGATTCAGATACTTCCTGCCACTCACTCTTGGAAAGACAATTTCCATCTTCGAGTTCTTTTAATGCTTTAAAGTGTTCCATTTTTATTAGAAGAGAGATCCTTTTAACTCACTGCCTCAATTGAATTCCACAGACTGACTGGAGGACGGGCGAGCTGGAAACCAATCTTATCTCAAAAGATAACAAGACCTCCGACAAGATACGACAATATCATTCCCTCTCTGTCTCGCAAAAGGGGAACGATTTTTTCAACGAGCTGAGAAATATTTCACGAAAAAATATTTTTTTTCATCGTTCCCTTTTATTTTATCGTTCCGCTTTTAGGTGGAACGCCTTTTTCGCATCCCGCGTCCGCTAGGCAGCATGAGCTATCTCGTTTACTGCGTCCGCTAGATAGCATGGGCTGTCTCGTTTACCGTGCATTCACACATTTCTCCTATTAATCTAGTTGTTCTTAAAGATGTACCGCCTTTAATAGGACCCGTCGAATCGACGGGTCCCGTATCGCCTTTAATGGCTTGGACTAGATTCAAAAAATATTTTTTTTAGCGTGACGTCATTTTATTTTTTTCTAGTGAAAACATCAGAGGGAGATAAATTTTGAAAATATCGACCCCTAAATTGTTAAAGCTTTTTTAGAGTTCACTAGAGTTTCTGATAAAAAAAAAAGTCAATGGCTCTGATGTTTTATGATAAAAAAGTTTTAACAGAGATTCAAGTCGCTAAACCGAAAAAGTTACTGGTTCTGATGTTTTGTGTTAAAAAATGTGTTCTGATGTTTTGTGGTAAAAAGTTTTATCAGGGGTTTAACAGGGTTTAGCACAAAAGTAGTTTTAACAGAGATTGAAGTCGAAATCATTTTTAACAGGATTCAAGTCGGAATCATTTTTATCAGAGGTTTAACAGAAAAGCATTTTCAACAGAGATTGAAGTCGGTGAGCCAGGATTGGTATTCGGATACTACTGATAGATATTGATTCTGAAATGGCTTGTAAAATCATACGATGCTAGTAGATGATATGAGAATAAGAAGTGACCAAGAATCTACATAGAAATCAGTTTTAAGGTATCTAGCATTGAATCCTTAATAAAATGGTTAATAAGTGTAATTCAATAAATACTTCATCTATTCAGTGAAATCATGCAGTTCTTTTGCCAATAACTATTCTGAAATGAGACCAGATGTTGGTTTTCAGGCCATCGAATCCAACCATGACTTCAGGTCATAAAACGGGTGTTGTGAGAGTGATTGTTGCAATTAGCGTAATCCATGGGCACAAACAAAAAAGGTATTGTAACTATTTTTATGGAAGAAGATTCTACTCTAAGAAGTTTGACATCAATAGCACTCTCCTACGATGAGTAGTTTTGTTTCTATGATTTTTCAAAGTTTAGCGCACTGGTCACATCAAAAAACCCTCCCGC
Source organism: Adelphocoris suturalis (assembly GCA_030762985.1). Classification (NCBI taxonomy): domain Eukaryota; kingdom Metazoa; phylum Arthropoda; class Insecta; order Hemiptera; family Miridae; genus Adelphocoris; species Adelphocoris suturalis. The sequence goes on along the minus strand of CM061047.1, from coordinate 30,941,825 downwards.
CTGAGCGGGATCCCCTAGCCCAGTGTGACGTCACCAATGCAGGGAACTTTGAAAAATCATAAAAAATGAAACTAATCGGTCATTGAATGTATTTTAATTAAAAATATAAAATGAATACTTGGGTAACACTCATTAGCCTCCGCCCTAAGGCCACAGTTTAAGACCAGAGACTCACCCAATGAAGCATTTGAAAATGGGTGGCACGAAAATTATGACGGTGGTGCTCGTAGAGACAGTTAAGAGAAACTCTGCTCACTTTAATATCACCAATTTAACGTTGAGCTTCAGTAGTATACTGTATTCTGTGCCTCTATCGTACCACATACGACAAGACCATTATTCATTATTTACCTAAATACTTTCCAGCGGTACGTCATATTTTGTTATTACCGTCTTTGGACATGGTGGTTCTTTACAGGTAGATTATTTTTAACGTGATTCTTTATATATTTCATAAAATAGATTGCTCAAATACCTTCTACTTGGGCGAATTTCAGAAATTAATGATACCCATTATTCGACGGCAATGAAATTTATGGGGGACCATCAAGAAACTAACCCGCACAAACTCTCAAGATTTCGTAAACATCGTTCCATTAGCCCAAGATTTTTCCCTGTATCAATCAATTTTAGTTTTGCGCTTGCGCAATGGTTATTACTCTACCAATCGTGATATATTTCAAAAGACATTTTTCCAAATACCAATCATCATGATCGTCATCATTTTTCCGGATTCCAAATCACATTTTTAAAATTGGAAAATATGGTTTGAATTGGAGAAATCTCGTTATGAAAATGGAGGGCAGAACTGGAGTGCACCCATAAAAAAATGCACACGAGCTACTATTAATCCGACGTCAGCGAAAGTTATAGGGGACCATCTAGGAGCTAATTTGCGCAATCCCTAAAAATTGGACTACAACTTGGTATAGTTTTGGGCGTGACAAGGATTTACCACAGACACCACAGATCACGGGACCAAAGAAGATCAGGAAGCTCTGAAAACCAAAAAGCAAGTGAACAATCGAGTTTTCGAAGTAAAAAAATTGTTGGACTTCTCGCACGAACACCAAGTTTACATAAGGCAGTGAGAAAGCAAAAAGTGTGGATGCATTTAATTATGGGCACCACCCAGTTTCTACTTCTTGTTAATATTTAAACAAACGTGATTGCGTACCGTCGAAGTACCTACCTACTATTAGTCAATCAAGGGTGACCATACTTACCCGTCCATCATAACAAAGTGCTTCTTTCATGGTATATCTTAGTGCAAGCCCAATAAGTATAATGAACGAAAAAATTATGATTTTATTATTCATGTCAGTAGCCTTTATCTGAGAACTGATATTTCATTTCCGTTACTTTTAGGAGCTGATATGTACACCCTCTGGGTAAATAAGGAATAAACACGAATTCAAGTTTAGAGATAAGTAAACAACTCAGAACTCACTTCAAGAAATGCCATGACTGTGGTATGATCCAAAATCCGAAGTAGTCGGTTCTTGAATTACGTCGGTAAGGCTAACTACACTTTTGGCAAAGTTCCTTATATTTATGAATGAATATCAGTAATTAATTATTAAATTCACACCTAATTAACTTCGGTTAATTCACTAATTAAACTACCTATCGGGTATAAAAATGTCCTATAGGTATCTAGTTTTTAAAAAAACTTTGATAACACGAGTGATAAATACACGTCACCATCCATTCTACGATTTCGCTGTGCTTGGGCCTCTCGACTAGACACTGTAGCAATTCCGTGGACCAACAAGAAGTTGAGTCGTTCTTTCAGAAGAGGATCGGGAGAGCACGATCCATTGCTCGGTGATCAGTAGTTTGGCCGTTTGTTCCATTCCAATACTGGTGCCCTCAGTAGATTGTCCAGTTCCAATGGTGTCCAACTTCCAGTTCCGACGTTTTTATGTGAGGATTTTCCAGGTAATGTAAAAAATGTAGAATCATGTGGACACCTTTCTGATGTCTCCAAAATCATCCCCCGTCCATCCTTAAAATTCTTCTTTCTCTACCAAAACAATGGTGATAACCAAATCGGTCAAAGGTCTTAATTTACCACCAAATTTGTGCAAGATGGGGATTTTTCAAATTTTATATATATACATAAAGATTATATAGATAATCCCCCCCTATAATGTAAATAGGTAAATCCCCGTACCTGTAGATAAATCACCAACAGGTGATAGTTGACAGCACGTGGTTGGTTAAAATAACCTTGCTCAGGGAACTTGGAGGCCCCAGAATTTACTAACGTGCTCCTGAGTTTATTAGAATGAGTTAAAATGTGTGAATTACACTGTACCCACACTCAGAAAAGCTCCTAATGAGTGTGCATTTCTACAAGCCAGTCAGGTGTTTGTTGGTAGGCTGAGTTGGCTGTGTTTGTATAAATCAAAAGTATAAATCACCTGCTTTATCCACCGTTACTTTGTTAGTAATATACCTACTGTTTCCAAACATTCTACCGATTGCTCATCTACACACCCCACACTGAGCGAGGATGCGAAAAAACTACCCAAGTGTAGCATAAAAATAAACAATGATTTTCGACTATGTAGACCAAAGTACGAAAAAATAATAGGAACATACCTACCATGGTAGAAATTTCTTCTGCAGATATCATTTGCCAGGTAGGCAAGCAAAATGTTTTTTTTAAATGAGCGGTAAACGGTACAAGGTTTAGTTCACAGTTCGCTCGGTTGTTGACGCTAGCGAAGTGCCATGGCGAGACTCTTCTATCTTATTCGATCAGTCCACCTTTATTCATAATTATTTTAAAATTAAATTTCAGTTTGAAATATAAAGTGGGTAAAGAAGTTTAATGAATGGATCGTTTTTTTCGAATTGAAGAACAACAGATTTTGGCAATGTTGTACAGGAACAGGGGTTATGTCAACACAACACTGTCCGGGTGTGGATCGGCCGACATTAGTCATCGAAACGAAATCATAACCCATCTTCCTGGTTTTTATCTTTCCAGTCTTTATTTGTTCATGATTTTCATGTGAAGTGCTCGGAAATTGGGCACGAACTCGTGATATTTCCTACGTTTTGAAGATCCAGTTCATGTTTCGTTGAAGACTGTACATAAATTCCCTCGTCATGATCTTGCTAGAGATCAATAACAGGATAGTGGAAGATACTCTGACTGTTAAATTTAAAAATGCTTTAGCAGGGTAAGTAAATTCGCCGGCTATTGTAATAATGCACCATTACGCTTTAGTGTAATAATCTGTTGTATCCGTTGTGTTAAATAGGTCATTTCAAACATCTATCATGGTTATTAGGTATCGTGTAGGTTTCCTCATTTGGATCTAACCTTCTTCCTACTGTTGTAGGCACAAACCTGAGTCAATTGACATAACAATAGCAGACTTTGACGGAGTTCTTTTCCACATCTCAAACGTCAATGGAGACAAAACTAAAGTTAGAGTAAGTAATCTATCTGCTTTAATCACAATCACTTGAATATGCCGTGACCTGGCAGCACACGAGTTGCTTGCCTCAGCGGTAGTCTATTGTTGGTATTGCTGAAACTCGTTCTTCAAGCATTCGTTTCGTCTTAAATCTATGTCTTGTATTCCAGGTTAGCATTTCCTTAAAATTTTACATGCAGTTGCAAGAGCACGGTGCTGATGAACTTCTGAAGCGGGTGTATGGCCCATATCTATGTTCACCGGAAGACGGTAATATCCGCTCTACGATAATTCGCATGACGTAAACCTTGGTATCAAGTGTACATTGTTTATCAGTTTGATAAAGTTTTGTAGCAAATAGTACTTACGGGAAAACATTGCTCAGTTGTGATTTATTTTCTCCAGAATTATGTACCAACCTATCTGATATAATCAATGACCCAGTCGGCTCTACTTAAGTGAGCATACGCCCCGGTTGATTATGTCTCCAGAGGATGTACAAACATCCCCTTTTCAGCTATGGGTCGAAAAAGTGTTCCTTTTCGCGAAATGGTCCTGTCAAGCTTCCCGTGGAGCTCCAAACTAACAGCTCCTCCCCTAGGGGCGTTGTAGACTTTCATGCATGATGAAACATCTTTAAGATGGTCCACGCCACTATAAAGTGGTCTGCCTAGCGGCAGAGGATACCACACAGTTCCTTTGTTTCATCTCGAAGTATGGATACTTCGTTAGGTTCGCTGTTGGGGTGTAGGTACTTTAGTTCTGTCCTCCATTTTCAAAACAAGATTTCTCCAACTCAAACCATTGTTTTCTAATTTTAAAAATATGATTTGGAATCCTCAGACTCCTCTCTTTCTCATCGTTCACATTTAAAAATCCTTAAATCGATTCCCCATACTTAATTGTGGTATGAAAAAGTTGGGGCGCAGCTGACTAGAGATTTGCCTAGTAAAAAACTGTAGTCCTGCCCCCCCCCCCCCCATCTATTTGGCAGTAAAAACCAGAAATCGTAACATATGTGTATGACTGATGAAACTACTTGATCAAAATCACTGTCATCAAAAGTTTTGAGGTTTAGATACAATAATATTGCAATTGGTACTTAATTACTGTGGGAATTATTGGACTCGTCCCTACCAAGCAATTTGTCGGGTAATAGTTGTTGGACTCAACCCTGGGTATTTTCTATGCTTTCAATTTGGAGGTCTGGATGCTTGCAAGCTTGCATCACAAACATTATAAAATACTCTAAAGCAATCCTTAAGTACATATAGCATAAGTTGTATTATTTATTTCAGTTTTAAAAAACTGAGGTGCAGCACTAAATTTTTCCTCTGCAAAATCACAAGTTCCGCATGATAAAGCACTGTCCAGGTTCACAAAATGCTAACGCCAATTTCTTCTCGAGCAGCACCAGCCATAGACGAAAATGCCTACCAAGTTTTTCAAATAATTGAAGAACCTAACACTGCCACTCCTCACCATGATGAGTTTGACCTCTTTTTCATAGGCCAAGTAGAGCAGCTCCCGGTTTCGTTTGAGGATATAGCTGCTGAGACTTTAAAGGACCCCCACATGTCACAAAATCTCCATGCTTTGATGGAAGGGAAGGATTTTAGTTTTTAGGGTTCAAAGGCGTTGAGAGTGAGTACAAACTTTCATCTGCCTTATGGTAGGGCACCGAGTCGTTATTCCACCCTAATTCCGTTAAACCACGCTGAAGGAGTTACACCTTGCCCACCTCGGCATTACTAAAATGAAGGCACTCGCCCGCTCACTAATCTTTTGGCCTAGAATTGATGAGGAAACTGAGCAACTCGCCAAAACTTGTTCAGAATGTTTGTCACATGCAAAAGCTCCACCTGCCAATGGAACTCATTTTTGGGACCAAAGGATCCTCGCTGTCCATGGGAAAGAGTTCATATTGACTTCATGGGTCCGGTGTGTGGAAAGTATCTACTTATAATTGTGGATGCATACTCCAAATGGCTCCAAGTTAAGTTTACTTCATCCAATGCCACAGAAGCCACCTGCCGAATCCTGGACGAGGTATTTTCCATCACAGTTGTCTCAGACAATGGACCTCTTCTGAATTCAGGTGTTTTCTCATGGCTTTGGGGATTAAATTCCATGAAAAAAACTGCACCATACCACCCTTCACCAATGGACAGGCCAAAAGGACCGTGCAGAATCCAATACCATACCATCCAATACCACAGAAGCCACCTGCCGAATCCTGGACGAGGTATTTTCCTGAATTCAGGTGTTTTCTCATGGCTTCGGGGATTAAATTCCATGAAAAAAACTGCACCATACCACCCTTCACCAATGGACAGGCCTAAAGGACCGTGCAGACTATCAAGAGGGCATTGGTAAAATGCTGAGCCACCTCCAGCACATTGCAATGCTCTATAAACAAGGTCCTCCAACAGTAGAACAAGGCAGCACACCAGACCACCGGAGAACCACCATCCCTGTTATTTTTAGGCAGAATCATTTGCTCCCGTCTTGATTGTGTCAAGCCTAGCATGACTGACAAAATGGAATCAATGGCTGCTAGGAAACATTCCAAAGACCCAAGATCCTTTGATGTGAATCAACCAGTGATGCTTTGCTCCTATTCTGTCACAAGCCCTCCTTGGGTTGAAGAAAAAATTACTAAAATAACTTGGAAAACTTCATTACGAGATTTAGGTAGGTAGTACCACTCATAAAAGGCATGTAGACCAGCTGAAGTCGCTTGGGGAGTGATCTCCTGTAGTTATGGATCAGTGAACTGACACCAATGCTTCAGAAAGGATTCACTTTGCTGAGAAACCTATATTGCTAAGCCCCCAATCCTGTGCGACTGGTGCAGGAGTGTTGCATGCCTCTCCCCACAATACTCGGCAAGCACCGGCACCTCCTTCGACTCCATTTCATGTATTCTTGACTCCAGGGTCTGCTGCTGGAACCACTATTAATTACACCAGGCCCTGCTGACACTCCAATGATCAGAAGATCTGAGAGAAACCGCCATCCTCAAAGAAAAATCCTCCCCGAGAGCATGTGATTAGTGAATCATTTGTCTACTTATGTCTATTCCATTGTATTGTATTGCATTTGTATTGTTGTTTCTATTTCATTGTATTTGTCTATTTTATTTGTCCACCCATGTCTCAATATGTGCTGGGAGAATTTGTATGTCTATAACGATTGCTGCTGTGGTGTGCAATATTCTCCTGAACCACCCAACACCATGTTGGATTGGTGATACATCTTTATGAGTTCGTTCTAATATATCATGTTTTATTCAATACATTCTCCATTCCTACTTAATTTAGAGATTTAATGGTAATACCAAGGGGGGTTCTGAGTAACTGGTAACTTATATTAAGAAACCCATGATAATAAAGTAGGTGAATCCGTTATATATTTCCAGGCATTCAAAACTTTTGCCAATCTCCCTGCAAAGAAGGGAAAATGGGTTAAGCTTAATTTAAATGTACTGACCTGGGAGATTATTGTTTTGGTCAAAATTGCCTCTTTTGAAAGGGGCGTTCCGAATTATGTCTCCTTTGGACCCTAAAGGCAGTGTCCCTGGTGGAATGGCCCGTCAGACCTCTGGCGTTTCCCTGGAATGACTTTGAGGGTCACAGGTTTTTATTTGGTTGTGCCAATTGGACTGCTTTCAAAACAATAATTTAGGCACAGGGGTTGGAGGGGGGGGGGGGGGGCTTATATTCTGGGAGCAGTTGCTGCACAGCAACCTATTCTTTTGATTCCAAGATTCTCGGATCAGGTTTAATGTTATGATATTTGAGGATACAGCTGAATATATTGGCTTGTGCTCTGTCTCTGACATGGGAAGGGAGGAGACGAGGTTCAAGGCCTCTGCAACAGCAAGTAGGGCATCTCATGATAAAATTTGAGATTTTCTCACCAACTCATCCGCTCTTGTGGTGGCAGGTGGAAAACAATCCATTAAATTTGGATCCACTTGCAGGGGCAGAAGTATGGAAGCATGGAATCCGAAGAAGCATGTAGTTTTGTTTATTTTGTCTGAAGCTTATTATATTTTGGCTTCTCTAGATCCTCGCGCATGGTCTACCACCATTTTTCCTCCATTGTGTGGTGGATTTAAATTGCCACCACTGGCGGAGTCTCATCAATTCCCATCACTGAATTTAAGTGTTGTGGTTGGGCCAGGACTCCCGATAGCTGGTCCACAGATGGTGGCATGGATGCAAAAATGGCAAAGGCCTCGGAAGAGGGTAATGAGGCACCCCGGAGTAAGAATTCTTCACGAGAGGTTGAATGAGAAAGACGGCGAGGAGGAATCCCACTGTCTTTCACTGTAAAGATGCTTCTTCAGCCTCTTTTGACATTCTACATGACCTGGTCAGGTCACACGTCCTCGTGGGTATTACGGGTGACAACACTGTTGTCTTAAGCCAGACATCCCTGAACTTGACAACCTGGAAAGGATGAAAAGCTGGTGTACCCGAATTTCTTCCCTAAGGTGAGGCCAGACTCGCGACAATCACGGTGAATCCGTGCGACGCCGGTACACACACCACTCCTTGTCTCCTCTTCCGCAGTTGATTTTGAAGCTGGACTCATGATTCTCGGCCCAATACTTGTTCAAAAGTGTTTATGACATGAATAACCCTGAGCAAACATTTTTCCCGAGGATTCTTGCGACAAAATATGTAAGTAAAGCAAAAAAGAAGAAGAGCAGTAGACACGTGTAACACAGTGAAAAAACAAAGTGATTTAGCATCAGCCAATATGGCGGTTGGTGGGAAAGCACAGAGTGGCCATCATGAACGGCCGAATGTTAAATTTTTGTTTGAAAAACCACGCTTTCGCGGGTTTTTTCAAATTATTCTTTTGAAATTATCCGCAGCACAGTGTCTACACGAGAGCTGCATCTGTTAACTGTCTTTTATGAAGACCATATTATAACTGATTCAGTGAACTCACTGGAAGTGAGTGGACCCTTGATTGTCAAGTATTTATTCGTCTTGTCAGTTTGTTTAAATGTCGAATTTAATCGGATGAGGATGAAATGTACCCCATTTTTTTAGTGTAGGTAGGAAGGAACACACGCATCAATTAATCGAATCACTCCATTCGCAATCGTAGTTGTCACGTATGTTTTTCAGGTAGCCAAGTGGTGTAATTTTTACAAAAATTGTTGAAAAAAAAACGTTTTTGACATTTTATGTCTTTACTATGGCACATGACTCGAAAAGTGTGACGAAGAAAGCGTTATGAAAAATTTCTGATGATTTCCACTTACAACCGAGTCGTTGCTAGGGAAATGGTACTTCGTCGTTTTTCATCCCACAAAATTCGTTGACCATTCGTTCGAAAGCTCTCGATTTATCCAATCATATTATGTTAACTACTGCGAAGTGCGTGGCCAACAAGCTGAGTTATGAGCATGGTTATATGAATAATTGTTTACACACAGGTGATCATTCTCAAAAATTAATACTGTGAACATGATTGCAACATGATAACTAAAGACATAAAATGTCCCAATGTGTTGCAAACTCGTATGCAAGCTTTTCTGATGATTATCGAATACAACCTTTTCTTCTTTTGTCAGGTTTTAGGCAAAAAACACGTAAAGGAGGCATTTCAGACACATCATATGTGGTATAGGAGTGTTCAGCATTAAATTTCCAACAAGGATATCACCTTTTAATTGAACATAAATTATCCTGGAATTAATTATACGTCTACGTGAAAAACGGGTTTCGGATTCAGCACCCTCGAAAAATCCCAAGACCAGTACCCGTTTCGTGAGGGCACGACTTCAATTTTTTTTGCAGTGTTATTAAGACATAAATAGAAAAAGTCATATAAGATCGTCAAATATGTTCGGTTTCACACTTCTTGAGCTTGTATATGTATTAAACTCCCAAACTGATACCATCGTTTTCTCTTGCATTATAGTTTTATTCTTATTATTCATCCAACTGTTATTACATCCACTCATTGACATTTTTTCTGATCAACAATGCAGGTTACAACGTCAGTGTTCTCGTCGATTTAGAGAATATTCCTAGCGACTGGGAAGATGTGGTGAAAAACGTAGGGCTCCTCAAAAGGAACTGCTTTGCTTCCGTGTTTGAAAAATATTTCGACTTCCAAGAGCGTGGTGAAGAAGGCCATAAAAGGGCTGTCATCAACTACAGAAATGAAGAAACTATGTAAGTCATAATTTAGCTCATGTCGTAACGACCCCATTTTGCTTTAAATATGAGTACAAATTATTACTGCTGAAAGCGTTTCAGCAAATTTTAATTGAGACGCTTGTTGAAAGAGTCTTACTGACTTCCTAGTTCTCCCAGCCAGATGAAGGATGGGAGATACTCGCATGTTTGTTTTATAATAATTTTTGAAAGGAAGTAGGTAAAATTCTAAGAGTACCGACACCAACTGCACTGTTTCATGATACCATAAAAATATCTTTAGATGAAAGTTCCATAGGTAGTTTTCTTTTTATATTTTTCGAAGTTTTGGCAACAAATAGCATCATCGCTCTGTCCCGCCTGGGCGGGATCCCCCTACCTAGTGTAACTTTACACTTAGCTGAAACATTGAAAAATCATAGAAAGCAAATCACCCTTCGTAAAAAATTGTAAATGGCGTCGAAGTTCTTAAAATGAAATTCCCTTTCATTTAAGAATAGTAAACGCAACTTTTCAGACCAGTGGGTAATCCTCCTTATGAAAATCAATCCTTTCCTACTAGGTATTTAAAAAATGGCAAAAATCATGTGATTGTTTTAAACTAATATAGTGAAAGCACGGGAATGTATAATTTAAAAAAAAATTGCTTTTCCTCAATTTTTGTTATTTAAACTGAATGCATAACTACAGTTGGTATGAGACTCAATATTTGGGCATAGTTTCAGTTCAAAATACATTTAAGTACATGATCTAAGAACATGGTTAGAATCGAATTTTGTGGTTCATCCTCTCTGGTGAATATTCATAGACAAAGTCTGAGTGAGTGTACACACTCACACTCACCTAAATGAAGGGTCACTCTCTACCTACTGGTACAGATTCATAGTTTTTTGTGGTGGTTCATTTGGCTTTTAGGGGCACACTCAGATTACCTGAGTTTGGCAGTGCACTCAGAAGACACTGAACACATTTCACAATACGTTGCAAGCTCCAGCATGTTGTAAGGGAACTTTCCCTCTTATGAGGGGGAAGGAACATGGGAATTCCCCCTATCATTCCTCACTAACTGATTACTGTACTGAAAGGTTACTCTTAACTTTATGTTTTAGCCTTTTTTTCTGTTATCCTTTTACTAAGAATTTGTGTAAGTTGAAAATAAGAAGAGTAATAGGTATTATACCATTATGGGTCTATTGGACAAAAAGTAAGAAGAGGTTTAGGGAGGGCATCAAGCGATCATGTTGTTTGCCCCATGCACCTCTTTTCTTGGCATACTCATTGATGAAAGAAAGGTACCAACTACCTACTCTATCCACAAACCAAGATAAATCGGAAAAGCGTGCACTATAGACTTGGTATGTAGAGATCGCATATCATCGAAGTGTGACTAGAACTTTCCGCTGTAGTGGTTACGGTAATCCTCTCGATTTATTTTGGGCTCCTTCAGAATAATTTTGTGTGGGTTATGCTGGTTTTATAAGCATGTACCTACTCTCATGTGCCATTGTTCTTCAAAAATATGATTATTATATTCTTCGCTCAATTCGTCCATTTCAAACCATTCATTTGAATCTCCGAAATCCAACAATTACATTTTAAAAGAACTCCAAACAAAATAACTTATGCTCTTACTATATTACTATTAAGTACATGAATAATAATAGAAGTTATCAGCAACCACACATTATGACCTCCTGCTCACTCAGAATATTGTACCGTTGAGCTGATAATGAACCTTAATCCATGAATTCCGTTGAGTGTGCATTTGGGAAGCCCACTTATTGTGCCCTCAGCGTCACCCTCAAATCACGTCTTTGAATCACACTGAGTGCAGCAATCCCCTTATTGGTACACTTAGGGGCCACTCAAACTCAATTCTTGTTTATGAAATCTCCCCTCATCCCTAGTTCCTGTCTAGTTATAAATCTTCACTCCATACCAAATCAAGCTGGATACAAAGGGCTGGAGAATAAGTAAATGCTGTTATGTGATATTATTTATGTGAACACATTGCAGTAAACATTTACAGAATATTAGTTTGAATTAAGCGTTTTTAGAGTCATATTGAGGTGATATTCTGGTACAGGTATGTGGAAGCTAAATCGGACCGAGTAACAGTTGTATTCAGCACGATTTTCAAAGACGAAGACGATGTAGTGATTGGAAAAGTATTCATGCAAGAATTCAAAGAAGGGAGGAGAGCTAGCCATACCGCCCCACAAGTCCTCTTCAGTCACAAGGAGCCACCAATGGAACTCCACAACACTGATGCCCGCGTTGGGGATAACATTGGCTACGTAACCTTTGGTATACACTCCACTATTCATTCTGTATTTATGATCATATTGGCTACGTAACATTTGGTATATACTCCACTATTCATTCTGTATTTTTTATTTCCATATTGTTTTAAAGTTTCACTTTTATTGCTTGTATGTTGCAGTACTATTCCCCAGGCACACAAACCGGGAAAAGCGAGATAACACCATAAATTTGATCCACATGTTTAGAGATTATCTCCACTACCACATCAAGTGCTCCAAAGCATACATCCATTCGCGCATGAGAGCTAAAACGTCCGATTTCCTCAAGGTGCTCAATAGAGCTCGCCCTGAATCGAAAAATACTGAGAAGAAAACTATTACGTAAGTGACAATTTTAATATATCAACAATAAATGTTTTGAGTGAATCACAACAGTTTCTAGTTTTAAAATGTAAAAATACATTAGTTCTGTGAATGTTATCGGTTTCCCGAGTGCTGCGTACATATACCAGATATTTGCTCATGCTGTAGGTAAAGTGAAAGTTACACTTCAACCTTCCTTAGTCTTTTTACAGAATTTATGTTTTTACCGGAAAAATAAAGAGAAGGCATCATAATGTTGGCCAACTAGTAGAGTGACATAGATTTGCATCTCTGCAGAACTCAAGTTAGGGATCTCCCACCCTTCTGTTCTGCCATCGAATAGTCTCGATAGTATCGATTCAGCCTCCCAACACATGGATTTGCTCATTTTGGAATCAACCAACCTTCTGAGTGCCAAAATTGAAAAAGTTCCAGTCAATCCCTTAGTAAAAATTCAGATTAGTTGGACAAGTAGGTCAGAATGATGTGTATAGTCTCAAAAATACATAACATCAAGTAGTAAATCCCTTAGTAAAAGTTCAATTAGTTGGACATATAGGACAGAATGATGTGTATAGTTTGGTGGTCTGGATGCTTGCAAGCTCGCATCTCAAAAATACCAAACATCACGTAGTCAGTCCATTAGTAAAAATTCAGATTAGTTGGACACACAGATCAGAATGACGTTCAAAAATTATATTTCGGAGGTTGCTTGAAGCACGAAGCAAAAAAGTTTCCAGACCGCACTGGATTCGAACCTGGGACCTTCAATTCACTAGTATACTCTTCTAACCTGTGGGCCATGGCAGACCTTTTAATTAATGAACAATCACTGTACTTCTCTACTCAGTTGGGAATGCTTTTGAGGGAGGCTGCCAGAGCGCTCTGAAACGACTCCTATCACCAAATCGATACTATCAAGACTATTTGGTGAGGATCCCTACACTTGAGTTCCGTGGAGATGCAAATAATGACATAGAGAGTGCTGCTATTCATGTGGTTAGGGAACCAGTTTCCATGTCATCCTTAGTGTGCTAAATGGGGATTTTATCTACTTCCGGGAAATTAGTTGAATTATATTAAAAAGAGGGTTAGGTGCAAAAGCTTATGTTTTTCATAATAAATTGGCAACTCTACTTATCATATTACAAAGTTCTAGAAACAGCTATTTTTCAACCTTTTAAGTTCAAAGTTTACTGGCAGCCAGATAGGTATGAAAGGATCATTATCAAGCTCTTGATTTATTACATAAATTTCTGCCATAATTTCGTCCCCTTCTAAGATTGCGGGATTCTTTAAAGAGAAATGCTCTTCAAAATAATGCCTGCTGATTTTGAATAAAGGGGATAGGCATAAAACCTCAATATCTTGAACATTATATACTTACCTAATAACTTAGTTACAGTAAGAACAACGCGGTGATTTTTTGTCCCCCAATTTTTATTTGTGATTTGCTTTTGAATTTTTCGTCGATTTATTGATAAATTATTATTTTTATATTTATATTATAATTTATATAAATTGGAAAATATATTTTATAGATGAATTATGTAATTGCTTGTTATTATATAATGAATAAATCATTAAGATTGAAGATAGGTTAGAATTGATATTTTGTTTTCATATTCTTAATAGGTACCTACTAATAGTTTTGTTCAGTCAGGTAAATCGCTGGTGGAACAGTCAGGGAACAATCGGGGAATTTTGAAATGTTAATTTGGCGGCCACCTTGCCCTTCTAAAATCTATACCACAACAATCACACTGCAATGTTTCTACCTAGAAACAACTGAACCAAGTTTCGAAACCCTGGAATACCTACCAATTGATTTGGCGACCTTATTCATACTTTTTGTTATGCATTGACCGTGCTAGGGAGTCGGAAGAATCACTCGCTTATCCTTCTCCCCTGCCATAGTCCATTAACTGAAGCTCTCGCTTTGCGGGAATAACCTTAATATCTACATTTACGAGTCCCAACTAATTTATTTTTCTCATCTGTGACGTATCTAATTTTCCAGGGGAAGAACCTTCATTCGAAAAGATTGATGCGAGCTCGCCATTATGTATCGCCCATTTTCAACAATTTCAAAAAACAGTGCATCTCACCGAAGAACCGCAGGTTCCTGGTCCTTAGAAAATTCCAGTAAGCTGAAAACTCAACAGATGAAAACACCCGAGAAATCGTTTTTACGGTATAGGTACATGTTTCAAAACTTCCCTAGTAATTTATTGAATCGCTCAATTAATGATTTGCTGAAATCGTCACAATTGATAATTTAAACAAAATTAAAAGGATGTCGTAGGCTATCTTTAAAAAATAATATTGTAAATAAAAACAATCATTAACCACCAGATTTTTAATGCAACATATTTTTAGTTCGTATTTAATTAAGTATTATTGGAACATAATCTTAACAGATGCTTAACCACGTTATTGAGACTACAATGTTATCCAGTTTTTAATATTTTGTAATGATTTTTTTTTAAGGAGAATTCTATATATTTGGTTGCCCGTCGTGAGGTTTTTTCTCTATTTTTTCTATTATTCGTGTAATGAAATATTTTACATCAATGATTTGGTCGGAATAATGCATGAATTCCCTCTGAGGGGATTCTTTAGAACTGATTGGTTCTTTTGTACAAGCCTAGCAAATGTGTTGAAACGAGAAGCGTTGCAATGCTTGCAATATTGACTTTTCTTTTAGCGTTGATTGAATTGATTATTTTATAAGAAGAGATAATCTTGTCAATAATCACTAATTTTCATCCTTACCTTGGCTTCTAAGATCAAGGAACTCAAACAAGGTGTTCACAATTGTTAATTACAAGTCGTGATTTCGCTTACAGTTTGCTATTTCATTGTTATTCCGAACTCAATTCTTTTCTTAAAGTAGGTAGACAGGATATCGGATAAGCAACAAAGTGAATAATCATATATTTTTGTCTCAGTTTTGTTGCTACCTACTGTTGTTGGATAATTATGTGGGATTATTTCGCTAGAATATATTCGCACTGATGAATCTTGGAAGCCTTACATCTGGTATGCTCGTCCTAGTGAAACATCTACCTTTAATATGAATTGAGAAGGTCTTACATTGATAGCTCACTAAGAATGCCTATTGGTGGCAGAATTATTGTCGGAATACTTCCCTATGGGAAATTATTATTTGTTTTTTCATTTAGGCCGAAACATCAAAGCTGTTCTGGTACCTAGCGAAACCGACCTTAACCTTCTGAGCTAGGATAAGTTCTGGCTGTTGAAACAGTAAATAATAACAACTAAGTACCTATTATAAGAGTTATTGTTTTCTGTCACTGATTTGTAGATAGTTACTTGAAAAATATGTAAACAATTGAATGAACAAAATTGATAGGATTCTACCTGCCCATGATCTTGCTTTCGTTATTTTTTTGGTCCCGTAATTATTAGAAAACCCCAAAGACTGTGGAAAAGGTAATTTTCTTTCTGAAATTAAGGGTTGTTGAGTAGCGTTACAATCCGCACAATGCTGTTTTACCCTCAATTTCGAGTGGAAAATTCAATATTTATGAGATCATCATCTAATGAAGACTAGGGTTTACCAATGTAATTATAACTTTAAACAATTCTGTTGTGCAATAAAGATAATAATGTTGCATGCGCTTGTGTCGGTATTTATTCATCAATTGCCATCAATCATAATTTAAAGTGGATGTAATTTTTGCAGCAACCACTCTCTGTACTAAATCCATCATGATTTGCAGTTACTGCTGGTGGGTCTCACACAATTTTTATTCGTACCACTTTGTTTCTCAATGTGTAGTTTTCATTGTTGTACAAATTAAGAACTAAAGGACAAAGCCACCTGGCCTATGGGGGTAGTGCTGCATACCCTCCATGTAAGTCTTCAATTATACTAATGAAGAAGAAGTAACTAATAGAGATTAGTAGAGTATAACGAAGATAGTATGAGTGGCTCGTTCGAAAACACGCACCAGTATAGGTCTCGATGCACGACTGATAGGTCGACTTGATGCAATGAGGGCCTGCTTTTCATTTAGGATCACAGCCACATTCAACACCACAGCAAAACTATGTGACTTGGCACTGGCCCGAGGAACTTCGTGTCTCAAAATTTCATATTAGCTGCTTATTTTTTACTTCTAATGGTGTTTATTGCTAATTATCTTCCTCAATAGTCAGTGCCCTCGTGTGGCCTTGATACGGAAGAGGTACATGTCGGACTGGAAGTTCTGAAAGCTTATTTGAAAACAGACTAACGATTTGAACGACCTTTTGTTTTACTATGGGCTTGATGTCATCAAACATCATCGGGCCACCGAGAAAGTATCAATAATGTCTTGAGGCATAATTAGTTAAGAGCATCAGTTATGTGTTATAGCAGCCTGACCAAGTAGCGCCTGCTAATACAGTGGGAGAATACTGAAATCACAAGCCCAGGACCATTTTACCTGTGGCACAGTATTGGAAAGGAGGTTTAAACTATCCACTTAGGCGCTAATCAATCCCTCCTGGTGCCCTCAAATCTCCCAGCTTTTTATTATCTATAGACATTATAGCAAATGCAGGCGTTTTTGGCTCAATTTTGTTTATTTTTAGGTATGAAACTTGGTTATTGCAGAATATGGGAGTGATTCAGCGCATGAAAAGTACGGGCTCCAAACTTGCCAGTTCATGGTTTTTCGTGAAAACCCTTGATTTCACCTTCAAAATTGACCAAGAAGAAACTTTTTGATGGTTTACGTTTGATTTTTAAAAAAACTGATTGAAAATATTGCTCATCGTCTATCTTATTTGAGGAGATTAGAAACTTCAATTTAGTAACTAAGTAGCTATCAAGATAAAAAGTTATAGTATTGCCCCACTTCATGGAAAAACATGGTCTCGTGATTGTTTTTGGACACTGTATTTTCATACCCACATTTCTATGGTTCTCCATGAATTAGAAAACATTAGTACAATTAATTTTTTTCTACTTCCAGGTTCTTTATATTTTTATTTTTACAGAGTGAATGGGCGGATATATTGACACCCTTCCACTTCCCCACAAGGAGACTCAAGTTCTTCATATCTTCTATGTATTTTTTCTCTCTTTAAGTAGGTACCTAGCTAATCAATTGAACTTTTCCGATAATAATTTCAATTTTATTTATTTATTCGTATTTTTTCAAGTTTTTGCCCGCCGGTGGTGGACCGCTGGACCCTCCTTCGTTCCTACCTGCAGCCAAACGGCTTATTGGAGAACGTGGTACCCTCTCTCCCTCTGGTTTCGGGAGTAGAGACTCTTCCGAATTTAAACATTCTAGGGTAAAAAGAAGAGAATTTAGCTCACCAGCTGATCAGGATGCAGTCCGTAATAAATTTGATTCGACTCGTTGACACAGAGTCTCCCTATCGGATGTCAACTTCCTTGGTTGAATAGGTGTTAATTTAGCTCACTCGTCTGATTAGGAAAGAGTCATAATTTCAATCGTCTCTCAATTTCCCAGAGAGATGTCCCTGTCAAATTTAAACATCCCAGGGTAAACAAGAATGGATTTAGCTCACTGAACTGATCAGGAAAGAGCTTGTAATTTCAATTTTCTCTTAGTCCCAGAGTCTCCGTATCAAATTTCTACTTCCTAGGATGAACAGGAGAGAATTTAGCTTACTTAGCTGATCACGTTAGAGCCCACAATGCAATGTTATCGCCTTTTGTTCCCCTAGAAAGGCTCCCTGCCAAAATAAGTTTTTTTAATTGCTATGCAATTCTTAGGCCGACCCCCAATAATTTTTTTAAAATGTCCCAAACTTTTTTTAACATGATTTTTACGTACAACCGAGTAGTTGATTAGTTGCTATAGATTGTGTCACAATTTCAGTGTTTTTCACGTACAACCCAGCCGTTGTTAGGGGAATGAAACTTCCGCAGTTTTCATCGCACAAAAATCGTTCGCCACTCGTTGGAAAGCGCTTGATTTATGTGATAAATGTTCACATTTCAAGCTACCAATTTCCCTCTCCTTACGTACCTGGCTACATTCCAAAACTAAGTTGATTCAGGCTAAGAACTGCATAGCAAATTATCCTCGTTTTCTACGCAGTAGAAAAGATCCGGCGAGGCGCGAAGCGCCGAGTATAGATTAGGGGGGGGGGGGGGGGGGGCGAAGCCCCCGGCGAGGCGCGAAGCCCCGAGTTTTTTTTTTCTTTCGTTTCTGTTTTTCCATTACTTCGGTGACACTATCGTTGCACGCTAAAAAGTTCTTTCTTTTGTTCCTCGTTAGTTTCGTTTCTAGATAATGATCTCGAATCACATATTGGTTGCTTCTCAAAAAACCAATCTGGAAACATAATGTTACCCGTGTAAAAATAAAACCGTCCGTCTGCCGTCCAGAACTTTTTTCCTAAATTGCTGGACCAAAGTTTGAAACTTTGGGTCGAAAATCGCATGTGGTTGGTCCTAGAACCTGGGCATACATTTTGATCAACCCTAAAGGGTAGAATTGAAGGGTTGAAATATTAAACAAGCGAGATCTCGAAAACTTTCAAGAGTAATGTTGTTTGGTTGTCACTAGGGGGATCTGATATCTATAAGTATAAATATCATCCCAAAGAATCGAATGAATTCTCCTCGAACGCTCTTCTTTCATATGTTCGTTCTCCCTAAGGGACTGTGACAGGAAAAACGATCGTCATCATGGGAGCAAATCATTATAAATGAATATAAATATGTCATTTCAGATTATAACTGACATAGGATTGAGATACAAATTCCCAAAAACTCCAGCTTTCCAAATCAAACGACAAGTGCGTTGGCTCTTTGAATTGCTCGATTTTTTTTAAATGTGCTAAAAAATACTCAAACTAAACGGCTAAAAAATTGTTAAATTTACGTTTTTAGCAGCGTTTTAGTCGAACGGAATTTAACTAATATGAACTAGAACATTAAAAAATGTTATAGAACCTACTTAAATATGCTGAAAAGGTAGGTACTTTAATTTCATTAATATTCGCTATAAAATGAAAAGTTCCTGTCAAGTGGCATGGTCGTATAAGCGGATTTTCGTAAGTTATCATATTACATTATGTTACAATGTTTTGAAATTTGAGCACTCGTGAGTGCAAAGAAATTCTTCACTACCTATTTCATCGCAAAAAACCTCGTTCTAAAAAACATTCTGCAATTCAATTTTTTTCCTATAGCTTTTTTGCAGTTTCATTCGATTTTTAGCCAATATTAATGAAATTTAAATACATTTTTCAGCATGATAATGTGCACTCGTTAGTGTTCTATTTCTTTGTTGACTTACATTCTGTTGAAAAATAAAAATGTAACAATTTTTTGGTGAGTTTTTGGAATGTTACCAATTTATTGTGCTCATAAAGTACTTGCGAACTAACTCATTCTTTCGTTGAGAAAGCTTGATTTTTTGGCGCATGACGGGTGTTTTTATCTCAATCCCATGGAGAGTTATCATCTGGAAGGACACACGTGCGCGCGCGTGTCATTCCAGACGGTAATGCTCCTTAGGATTGATGAAAAATTCAAGTCTTCCAAACGAAAGGACAAGTTTGATGGCCAGCACTTTTTGAGCACATTAGATTGGTCAAAAATATTTGCTGAAAAATCGCTAGAAACGGCAGAAAGCTTTTTCCGAAATCTATTTTGAACCGCAGAATATTATTTAGAACGAATATTTTGCCATGAAATTGGTGGTTAACAATTTATTTACACTTAGTGTTCAAATTCAAAATAATCTAACTCAATGCAATACGACGATTTACGAAAATTCGCTCATACGATCATGCTGCATGACTGGAACTTTTTTGAAATGTGTCCGATTTGTTGTACTCTCAGAAAGTGCTGCTCAACGAACTTATTCTTTATTGAAGCATATTGTTGGACTCGGTGACGATACTCCGATGGTTATATTTGCAAACCTTGAATAAGACCATCTTTTTAACGTTAGAAGAGCAGTATGCTAAAGATTTCATTATCAAAAGTGCACACAAACTAAAGGGTATTGGATATCGTGGAATTTCACACGGGGGGTGAGGGAAACTACTTGCTCTGAGAAAAGTGATATTAAAAGAGAGGAAAGACTCACCGGTGAGAGTCTCCTTCGACAATCTAATCACTAACGGGGAGATCTTCTCTTGGGACTCTGAAATGGGGCTCATGCACAAGTCGGGTGATGGTCCAGCGAAATCAATCGAGATGTTAGGGCTTGTCATTGTACTCGTAGAAGATATGAACCGCATTCTTATTAGATGAGGAGGGCCAATGGAAGGTGCGGCAAGTGGTGAACAATCCACTTGACAAGTTCATCAGGCCAACAGCAGAGAAAGCTCATACAGCAACATTAAAGCGACATATGAAAAAGTAGTTTCAAACTCACAGAAGCATCAAGCAAAAACTAAAAATTTTCAGTTGAAATGTTTCGGGATTACAGAACAAAATATCAAACCAAGAATTTCGGAGCTTCATATTATGTGCTCACGATATAATCTTTCTGCGAGAAGCTCACTTAATATTAACGGACATTGACTGATAGACTCAACGAAAAAAGGCCTTTCTGTCCTTAAATAGGTTTTTTAAATTAATATCCAACGTTTCTCCTCTGGAACTGATACTTCATCAGGGAGACAAAATTTGTAAAATAAATATTTTACAAATTTTGAATTTGATATTTTGAATTTTGTCTCCCTGAAGAAGCCCCAGTTCCTAGGGAGAAACGTTGGAGATTAATATAAAAATTAAGGACAGAAAGACCTTTTTTAGTGAAGTCTTGTCATCATTTGAACTGTCCAAAAGAAGAAACATTGACTGATAGATGCCCGATTACTAGGCGATTTCGACGAGCGATTGTATGCAGCCTCAAGATCGACGAATTAAGGCCGAGCATCAGGAGGCAAAGTGTGCTGAGTGAAGAAATAAAGTCGAAGTAGAGGGTTATATAAGTTTTCCTCAGTGCGTGGATTTCATGTCCTACATGCTGAAATTAAAAAGGTTTTGTTCAACATACTCCCAGTTTACATCACACCAAGGCTTGGATCGTAAATCTTCAGTGTCTAATGTGCCATACTCGACGACAGTGTATCTTTTTGCTTCCTCACTGCCGAAGATAGTGAAGCTATGTGTTCGTGAAAGATGTCGAAAAATATTTTGTCCTCCAAAATCAAAATGTTCACTTGCTTTTTGCGTTTCTGAGTTTGCTGATCGGTTTGGGTTCCAAGTCTGATGTCTGACTGTTTGTGGTAAATCCTTGTCACGCCCCGAGCTATACCAAGTTTTAGTCTGATTTCGATGAAATTTTCAGGGTTTGTTCGGAGTAGCTCCTAGACGGTCCTCTAATTTTCAATGCCGTCGGATCAATAGTGGGCATGCGCAAACGTGAATCTATTATAACGTCGATTTCCGTCCGATTCCGTTCAAACTCATTAGGTAGTTGGGTAGTGTGTTCTATAAGAATGGTCTATGTATTGCGATTGGTGGAGTTAGCGCATTCGCAAAACTAAAATTGATTGACACAGATAAAACTCTGAGACTAATTGATTTTCAGGGATTGTGGGAGTTAGCTCCTAGACGGTTCCTCATAAATTTCATTGCCGTTGGATTCACAGTAGGTACCTATGTAGTTTGTGTGCTTACGTTAATTTCTTATAATGTCGATTTCTTATCATCAATTGGTCCGGTTTCGTTCAAAATCGAGAGGTTGTTGGCTCTAGGATGATGCCCTTTGTATCTTAGCGTTTTTGACATTAATTTTTTGTCTTTACTTTGGCACATAGAATCGAAAGTGTAACCGTTACTGAAAGGAGTTACTTTTTGTTCTGATGAGTATCGCTTACAACCCAATCGTTTATACGACACTGTATCTGGTTCGGAACGAAAATCGTTCGCCAGCGTTGGAAAGCTCTCGTTTTACCTAGCCGTATTATGTTAACCACACTGCGTAGTGCTTCGCCAACAATCTGAGGTACGAGCGAAGTTTTCTGAATCATTGTTTACATACAGCTGATCTTTCTCAGTTGATTTTGTAAACATGATTGCAACCACTATTGTAACGGAAAGAAACTTGGAAATCGAAATTTGATATAGGGAGACTCTTTGGGACATCAAGAGATTATTGAAATGATTGGCACTCTCCTAATCAGCTGGGTGACCTAAATCCTGTTCTCCCTAGGAAGTTGAAATTTAATCAGGAGACGGTTGAAAATCAGTTGAGTGACCTAAATTCTCTCTTTGATAGGGAGACTCTTAGAGCCAGTGGGGGGGGGGGGGGGGGATAAAATGTCTCAATGTCTTGCATACTCGTATGCAAGATTTTTAAATTAATAAACCAAATTTTCGATTTGTTGGTTGTTTGAACACACCTAGAGACAAATTGTCTACTTTTTTTCCTACAATGAAGAGTTTACTTAATTGTTGCAATTCTTTTTATTTCAATCTTTTGCTCATTTTGTGCGTGAAAAGCAGTCACTTGACCTCTTATTTTCGTGTTGTTTTTGTTTCCTCTCTAGGTACTAGTTTGTTCAGAAGATTAAAGAAAAATTAGTGCCACAAAAACGTCCTCTTGTTCCTTGTGTTTCACAGCTTTTTGAACGATTATTTATTTTGGTTCCGTATTTGTGCCAATTCTGTGTTCTGGGCAAAAGTAGATAGGTACCTATGTATTAAATTACATACAACCCAGTTCAGATCAAATTTCCAGAGATTGTAAGTTAGCTCCAAGAGGGTTGTAACTAATCGCCTCCAGAACCTTTGAGGCATGTGAGCTTGCACAAATCTTGGAACATCTATTTCTCACGCTCAAATCCGCTCAAAATCGGTGGATACCTAGTTAACGGTCTCGAGATGGAGATGTGAACTATGAAACGTTGAATTGTTGTTGGCGATTTGTCAGAAACTGTTAAAGAGCGCACCTACCGATCGCCTATCTTGAAAGTTATCAGTACAAGATAAAAACCGCAAGCCAATCCTCAGATAAGAAATTGAACCAAACCAAGTAAACATTTCACAGAGTTTTATTACCGGGGACTCACTAACCGCCCACATGATGGTGAGTGTCTGATGACGCATTACTACCACCTTTTAGTGAATAGTGACATTGGTTAATCCTTTCGAAATTTGAAAGTAAATTAGTTATCTAGGATTTGTGTAATGTTGTGCCAGTGTTTGAAACAGCGTGAATGAACTTGGTAGATACCTACATCAAATGTTGCTTGTTTATTGAGCTATTTCTGGATTCAAGTAAGTCACTTATTCCAGAATCCAACGAAAAGCAGAATGTATGATTGGATTAATTCAGGCTGCAACAGAAAGTTCGAAATCGGCTCTAACCAAGAACCAGGTATCTATGAGTTGCAGTTCATGTTCGACATTGGCATCGGATAAGGTAGAAAATGATCGACGTAAATTATATTATAGCATTTTTTATTTAAATACTAAATTACAATCCACCACTATTCTCAGAGATGAATACTTAAATATAAAGTTGAAACGAATTCATTCACAAGTATAGAATGATCATTGGCTCTTAGTTAGTTACTCAGAGCAGCGGTACTGAGAAGGTAGATACCTACCGTATTTTCCGAACATTTTGAATAGCTCGGTAAATGGATCTATGACCACCAGCGCCCTAAGTATTCCTAATTCAGTATATGAGGGTTGTTTGGAGAGTTTCCGGACTGAGGACTGCGCGCATGTTTTCGTGCAAGTACCTACACCTAGTATTCTTTGTTATAGGTACTCCGTTTCCTCTTCACCCCTCCAAATACGTTTAATTTATTTCAAATACTGATACATTTTTACACTTTCAATTTCCACATTTTGGTAAAAAATAAAATGGCTTAGTTATTGGCAAAGGTTTTCTACCACAGTGTTTCTCAATTGTTTCTTTCAGTGCTCCAGTTCTGCACTCACAATTATTTGTAACTACTAATTGCTTCCAAGTCTACCTAAAGCGAAAGCTTTTTTTTTTTTTTTACCAATCTACCAATTTTTTTAACGTATTGTTTCTCTTTTTTTTTCTTTTACTGCTTCAATTTTGCTTGTATTTTTTTTTTTTTTTTACCTATTTTATGAAAAATAAAGTTTGTGTTTTTAAGGACCAAAACAGTGATGATTTCTGAACTTGTTTTCTTTGAGCAAACAAAATAACTCTTAGATGTGGCATTAAATCATTCCATTCCCCAAACACCAAGAAACACCTACTATTTTGGTCCATTTATCACGATTTTTTTAGTGTCAATAGTAATGACAATAATATGGCAGTAGCATGGACTTTTTTAAATATAAAGTAGGGTTAAAAAAATATTTTGACAACCATTTTAAACAAGGGAAGTATTTATTGTTACGTATTGAATCGCATTTTATCTAGTGTAAGTTTGTGTCCAAAGGGGGGGGGGGGGGGCTAAAGAGGCCCTCTAGATCCGCGCCTGAGATGATTGAGTCAACTGATAACATTATCAGGGAATTATTACTGATGGACTCATTTTCACTAAGTAATCATTTGCAGCACTTAGTGCGTAGCAATTTAAGGGTGCTAGGATGACATTTTCGAGGAAAGTTGAAAGTGTAAACAGTAGGTGTGATCCTGCACAGAGGACGACACAACTACGATCTACCTAGGTGCATGGTTATTGATTCTTCAAATGCTATTGTTATTAAACAAAGGTGTATTTTTTTCTGGACAAATCAACGTTAGTTCCTGATTGAGGTATATCTACTTTCGCAACACATCTACTTTGGTAAATTGGCACCTGATTCATTAATTTGATACATAACTTGGATAATATAGAGATTGTTTCTTTTTCAACCGACGTTAACGACAGAAGAGGTTTTTTGTTTCACCTATATATACAGGGTGTCCCCAAACCCCCCCCCACCTGCTAAAATCGTTAATAATCGGTCAAAAAAATAATTTTTTTTGTCAATCTTACTGTTTTTCAAGCCAGAGTTTTTCGAGCTCATTAAATATGTCAAATTTAAAAAAATATGCTAAAAAAATAGCACTTGAAATTACCTGCAAAAAATTGTTGATTTTTTTTTTTTTTTTTTTTTTAAGCAGAATTAGAGTCAAAATAAGTTTATTAATGATGAACTAGAACATATCGTTTGCTCCAGCACCACCAAATTCTACGTGGGCAACGTGAAGCAGGTACTATTTGACCATAAACAGTAGGGTGGTTAAAAAAAAAAAAAAAGTTCTGGAATTTCTTGTCCCCATTGTTTTTTTGCTTCCTCGGTATGTCAGGATGACCCTCCTAAATTTTTAGCAAAAAATATTAATTCTTACCTACCACTTTACCTGGGTCGATTTTGGCCAGTTATCGACCGGTCTAAATTGGTGCCGAGGTGATGATTTGAATAACGGATTTCAATTTTTTTTTGGGTCAATTTATGGGTTTTTGCATGCGCTGAACACGATGAACTTATTTATTTTACGCTCCGTTCACTAGTTATCCGGTAAACTGGCAGAGGGCGCTGCTTGAAGATAAGTAAAAATCGAAAATTTCACCGAAAATGCTGTGCCTGGTTAAGAATTGTACTAGAAACATGCTATTATGGTCGGATAATATGCTTTGGCATGTTCTGAACATGATCCCGTTTTATACTATACTTTTTCGCCGATGATTGCTTCGTTTGTCGGCCATAAACTTCAAATTAATTGGAGGTTAATAGGCAAATTCACCCTAATTTCACCAGAAATTATGTCGCGTTGATAATTTAAGGTCCAAGGTGTTCGCGCTTTTCGTTCAATACGTACCGGGGTTTCCCATTGATTTTATTCCGTCAGAGCGAAGCATCATTGTTGAGCCGAGGGGGAACCACTCAAGGTGATCCTCTCGGTACCTACGATGATGTATGCAGTGAGAACTCTTCAATTGATCAAGAAACTAAAAAGACCACAGTGGAGGCAGAACTGGTATGCTGACGATTCAGCCTGTGTTGGGAAATTAAGACAAATCCGTGAGTGGTTCAATCTTTTACTTGAAGAGGGGCCGAAGTGGAGCTATCACCCCGAACCGGCAAAAAGCTTTTTTGTAATTAAGAGTGGTCTCGAGGAAGAAAGCAGGGCTCTGTTTGGTGAACTCAATGTGAAAATTGTTCATTCGCACAGATTCCTAGGAGGCGTGAAAGGCTGTTTGTCAAATAAAAGGGAGTATGTTAAACAAAAAGTAGAGAAATGGGTTGATAAACTGAAAAATTTGCAGTTGCAGCTCAAGAGAGTCCTCAAGCCGTGCACGCAGCGTTCACAAAGTCATTTCAATTTGAGTGGGCCTTCACCCAGAGGGTGGTTGATGGGTGTGACAACGAATACCGTCCGCTGTGGGACACCATTCGCCAAAGGCTGATGTCAGCCATCATGGGACGGGAAGTGGGAGACGAAGAAGGGAATCTTCTAAGCCTCCCAGCCAGACTTGGGGGTCTAGGTGTCTCTGACCCAACAAATTCATCCCAGGCTTTCCAAACGTCCGAGAGGTCATGCGAGCTCCTTACCACGTCCATTCGCACCGGCAGCTTTCTAAATTACAATGAACACAATAATTATGTACCTATCGACAGTGATAAAGGAAGAAAAAGTTGCACGAGAAGCTGTTCTGAAACAACGGAGCGAAGAGCTGATTCAAGGGTTGGCGCCGAACCAGCAGAGAGTCCTTCGGCGAGTGAGTGAAGCATCACAGTGGCTTTCCATGCTCCCAACAGCGGCAGATGGGTTTGACTTGTCCGCAACCCAATTCAGAGACGCCTTCTCCTTAAGATATGCTCATACCCCCCCCCCCCCCCCCCCCCCCCCAATATCTCCCAATGAGATGCGATGGTTGTGAAGCGGCGTTTGATCTCTCACATACTCTCAACTGTAAGAAAGGAGGAATGGTAAAAAGGGGGCATGAAGAAGTACGAGACGTTGTTGCTGGAATAGCCAACCTTGCCTGGGGGGGAGCTTTGAGCCAGTGATGCAAGAGATAGCCAACGGACAGCCAGCATTAGTGGGTGATGTTATGGTGAATGGTGTCTGGGAGAGTGGGAGACCAGCGTTTTTTGATAATCGCATAGTTAATGCTGACGCTGCCTCCTACCTCTCCCAAGACTGGAATCAAACATCAAGAGCAGCAGCAAATGCAAAACGTATTAAATATGATCGAGCTGCAGAAGACCACCGAGGGTCTTTCACACCCTTAGTGTGCTCATCTGAAGGTGCCCTTCACAAAGAATTTGCTGTTTTTCTGAAACGGGCAGCATACGTCCTGGCCGAAAAATGGAACCGTCCCTACTCACAACTCTCAGGATGGGTTAAAGTGAAGGTTCAGTTCGCCATAATTCGAGCTGTTTCACTTCGTATAAGAGGGTCTCGAAGGAAGGTTCGACCGTTGGGGCTGGAAGATGGAGCAGCTGTACCTCAGATGGTCAACGATTAATTGAAATACTTATTGCCCCCCCCCCCTCCCCAGTCACTACCTACCTTCCATTTATCAAATTTATACACCCCCGATTACCGTCTTGTTAAAATAAAAAATTTGGGTTTAAGGTAAAAAAAAAAATAATAATAATAATAATAATGAACCTTTGGAATCAACCATGATTATTATATTTTCTACTTCGTGACCTTTTTATATTCCATTTTGTGATTTTCTTGCCTAAGGAATAGTCAGCAATGGAAACTTTTGTTATGATAACAATGAGATTTCTATCAAAAAAGTTCTATTCTAAAAATAATTTGTAATGCGTTTCTTGGTGTGAGTACCTAACTAAGACTTTTCAAATACTGAATATGTGATTTCTCACTGATACACGTGTTTTTACATGTTTTACACATTGTTTTTTTAAATTCCTATATGTGACCCAAGGACAATCCCCGACCCAAGGTACAATCATCACTGACCAAAAGTACATTCAAGAATGTACCTTGGGTCAAATTTAAAGTTTAAAAAAAATTCACCGTGTCAAATATGGGGTGATTTTAGCTGAAAATCCTTTTCTCATCTTTTCCCAAGTTGTCACTCTACAATTAAAAAATAAAAGAGGATTTTTAAAAGGTTTCTTTACCGATAAACTTGAGTTTGAAAAAAAAAAAAGACAAGGTACACGACCTCATCCAATTGCCACGTGTAGTACCTACATTATTTTAGAGTAGGTATATTTTCGTGCTACACCTCGTAATGATGTTAATTTATTGATATTTTCAACATCAACCTGGGAAAACATCGAAAAATTGCCCAGAATTGCACTATTCTTACATTTCCACAAAGCATAAAGCGCACCTTCTAAAATGTGGGTTTTCGGTGTTTTCCCAAGTTGGTGCTGCAAATATCAATAAATGGACATCATTACGAGGTTCAGCACGAAAAAATACTACAAAATCATGTATTACATGTGCCAATTGAGTATTTTCAAAAGTTCAGCTACCTACCTATTGCACTTTAGAGCGGAAATGCGCACTTTTGGAGCGAAATTGCGCCTGTTTGTACGCACCTAAAAGATCGAGTGATGGGTCACTTCTTCATCAAATTTCAGGTAGAATTCAAATCTGCAATAAAAAATGCGGGTTCACATTTAAAATAACAAAGTTTATGTCAATTGCGCTCGTGCAATTTTGTCGATTTTGAGATCCTTACAAAAAACATTAAGATGTGTTAGCACACTTTGTCCTATAATGTAGATTTCTCATGATCTATCCATAGGTTTTAAGAGGATGCCCTGTGAATTTTATTCCGATTTACTGAGTAGTAACTATTGCTCCGGTGCAAAACTAAAATTTGTTGTCAAGCGACACTCTGGGACTAATGGGCCGATTTTGATTAAATATTCAAGCTTTTTGTGTGGATAAACCCCTTTGCGATCCCCTACCAATTATTTGGATGAATAATAGTACCTATCAGTGACGGATTAATAGAATGAATTTCGTGGGTGGGGGCGGTAGCCCTCTACGGGGGGGGGGGGGGGGGGGGGGGAGTCCCCCAGCTAAGGAGGGGTCTGGGGGTCCTCCCCGGAAATTTTTTGAAAAAGACCTTAAAAAAACAACAGTTTTACAGGTTTTAGACCCACACTTTATATTATGTAAACATTTTCAAGAAAAGCATAATTTTTCTTGTTAACAAGAAAATTAATACAAAAATTAGTGACAAGGAAAAGGAAAAATAATAATAACAATAAACAAGAAAAAAAATGTATTTGTACAAATATTAGCTTGGCAACTTTATTTATTAATAAATAAATTTAAAAAATAATAAAATGGTTATAGGTAATTTTTTTGCAAAATTATACCTACCAAAAAATTCAGGCAATGAAACACAAAACGCAGGAGTTATAAATAAATACTACATAAGAACTTCAGTACTCGTAGTGATGTTTTTAGAAATGATATATTTTGCTCGATGTGATTTACGCTTGCGCAAATGCAGAGTGAATTATTGATTTGGGAGTAATACAACTCAAAGACGATCATCTACACGCTAACCGGCACATTCCCTGAAAATTGCATCAATATCGGTTTAAAATTGTGGAAATTGAGCTTGTTACAAAGATTTGCAGACACGACAGACAGACTCGGAACGAAAGTTGTAAAGTATCGTCTAAAAAGTAAAATTCGAGTGCGAA
Organism: Adelphocoris suturalis; assembly: GCA_030762985.1. Taxonomy (NCBI): domain Eukaryota; kingdom Metazoa; phylum Arthropoda; class Insecta; order Hemiptera; family Miridae; genus Adelphocoris; species Adelphocoris suturalis. Next base: position 30,911,992 of record CM061047.1, on the reverse strand, counting down.
TTTTGATTTTGGAGAAAAAAAATTTTTCATCTCCCGAAAGCGAAAAGAATGCTTCCGCTACCCGCAGGTAGACACGCAAGCAATAGAGTGAGATAGAGACGCACCTATGCATTTTTCGTTTTCATATAGGTAGGTAGGTATCGGTCTCTGGTTTTGTAAAAACGGCGCTGTGAATAACTTAGCAACAATCTTCAAATTGGATTCTTAGTAAAATAAATTTCTTTTGACCCTTCGGATTGTTAAAAATGATTAGAAAAACGCTGAAATTCGGATGATAGTTTCGCGATGACAATTCGATCATCTTATATAATTTCAACATTATTGTATCATTAATAGCAACTGCCCATGCGCCAATATGAAATCCTTGTAACAAGCTTATTTTCCACAGTTTTCATCCGATCTGGATGAAATTTTCAGGAAATGTGCGGGCTAGAGGGTAGACGGTCCCCAATCAGTTTCATTGTTGCCAAATCAATACTTCACTCTGCGCATGCGCAAACGTAAATTCCATTATGCTTCATTTTTTCACGCCCTAGTCGTCCTATGTTGCTCAAATTTGGATGATAGTTTGGGGATGACGATTTGATCATCCCATATCAATTTCAACATGATTGATCGTTAATAGATACTGCGCATGCGCCTATGTGATACCCTTGTAACGATCTTAATTTCCACTGTTTTCATCCCATTAAGATGAAATTGTCAGAGAATGGGCGGGTTAGGATGCAGGTGGTTCCCTATCAGTTTTATTGTTGCCAAATACTTCATTCTGCGCATGTGCAAACGCGAATTCCATTATGCTCTATTTTTTCACACTCTAGCCGTTCGATTTCGCTTAAATTTGGATGATAGTTGGAAGAAGAGGACTTGATTACCTCATATAAATTTCAACACGGTTGTATCATTAATAGCTAATGCGCATGCGCCAATGTGAAATACTTGTAATGACCTTAAATTCCATAGTTTTCATCCGATTTTGATGAAATTGTCAGCAAAGCGCGGTTTAGGTTGTAGATGGTCCCGTACCTATTTCATTGTTTTCAACTCATCAGTTCATTCTGCGCTTGCACAAACGTAAATTACAATGAGTATCATTTTTTCGTTTCTCAATTGACCAATTATGACATTTCACGCTACTTCTTGATTTACTCTTTTCCGCTATGGAATTTTTCAAGATCATTTAAAACTTTTCAATGATCTATGCATTCATGATAGGTAAACGAGGAAGCTGTGTGCCACACCCAACTTGGCAGACGTTTTTTCTATTCAGAACTTGCTGATCAATAAATTTTGGTTCCGTGTCTTTGGTAAATCTTAGTCACGCCCCAAACTATACTGTTTTTATACGATTTTGGTGACATTTCCAAGAATTGTGCGTTTTAGGTCCTAGTTGATGGTCCCTATAACATCTTCTGCCGACAGATCATAGCGTGAATCATGTGGAAAGGTGAATTTCTTGTAACGTCGATTCCTTATCATATATTCGTCCGATTTCGTCTTTGTTCTCCAATTAATTCTGTACACAATAAGTGAGGAAGCTGTAAATACCAACTGCCTACCAAACTTGGCAGATATTTCTTTTTTTTTAAAGCGATTATTCAACATGTTCACGTATTACTTTCAAGATTTTTCCCAAGAATTAGGTAGGCAGAGCTTCGTTTGCAAATACCTACAGAAAATTAATTACTAACATTTATTTTGTTTATATTTCAAACTATTGCGGCGAATTTTCAACAATGATAGCCTTTCAGATTCATATCCATTTTGAAGCACAAAATGTACTAGCATTTAAATTTAGGATTGAATAAATAAGTTAATGAAAATAATATTCTGCTTTACAAACGTAATATTAGAATGTTGATCAATATTGTATTTTTTGGTAGGTAGGTATTTAAAATTGATATGAAAAGTGCCATCCATTCGGATGCTTGATTTTTCTGCGAAAGTACGAATTTCTTATCTCGATCCTAATGAGAAAAATAGCGTCCGGAATCACAAACATAGGATATCTAGGTAGGTAGGTACTGTTAAAAATCTAGGAATTGTTTCAGCATGTTACGTAGGTAACGATATTATAAGATGAACCTTTTCACAAATAAATTCAACTTTCAATACTTTTGAAGCCATTCCAAAAGTCCAAATGTGGACTAAAATTCGCCGATAAGGTTTGAATTATAAACGAAATAAATTACATTAAATTGTTTTCTACATTCACAGCAGTGGGTATCTTGCTTCATACTACGTATTAATTTGGCAATTATATAAAACTCCAGTTGGTTTTGGTAGAAGTTGAAAATTGCCGCCTTCCAGTAGCCCAGCTGATTCACATATTGATTTTACAGATCCACAGGTATGAATCAAAACAACGCAAGCGCCCCACGACGGAGCCGTGAAGTCTGCCAACAGTCGCCATCACCAGTGAAGGAAGTGTTCTCGATACTCGGACAAACACGACAAGTCCATGTAAACGAGGACAGTCCGAGGACAGAATGCAGTGCCGAGGACGAGGACCTTTGGAAAGAGTACAACAGCTGGGTCTTTTGGAAAGAAATTATCCACGAGTTAGAAGACACCGATCTTGAAGCAAGTAATAATTTTAGATACTTGAATAGGAGGGGGTTGGGAGTGGTCTTGGAAGGGTTTTTGAAGTTTTTCAAAGAAATGGGGAACTTGCAAGGCAGCGAAGGTGGAAAGAGGGGGCTGATGAAGTTGAAAAAGAGCCCGAAAAAGGCTGCGTCGGCCGGAGTTGTGTCTGGACAGAGTGGGACTGTTGAGAGGAAAGCAGGAACACCTGGGAAGAAGAGCGTGGGAGGGGATGATGGAAGTGGTGGGATAGGAAATGTTGACCCCTATGGCCGACCAGGAAACGGCTCCCAGAGGGATCCTCAGCTGGTCAGGCCGAGTTCTTCCCATCTAGTCGTCACTACGGACTCCTGGAGAACAGTCGGGAAGCTACAATGTCACGGGGAAGTTATTCGGACTCCAAGCAAAGAAAGTTCTAGCGGAGAGTCCGTTTTCACCGACCCGGCGGCCCCTTGCGTCAACCACGACGATGAGAACGAAGATGAACTGACTGTGACTCTCACGATGGACGGGATACACCTGGAAGACTCTTCGTCTCCGTCGCTCTCCCACGACAACCTGACGGACCTTCAGCTCTCCACCAAAGAAATCCCGGGAACGAAATTCACTATAGTCCGCCACAGGAAAGCTGAACTAGCCCCGAGCAGGATAAGCGACCAAAATCTCAATGACCTGTTGACAGGTACCCGCTAAGGACATTTTATTGTAGATGCGGTAGTTGCACGGAAACGTAGTTTTTTTCTAAGTAGGTATTGCAAAACACTAGGCAACTAAACATTAAGTTATAAAGCGCCTCTCCCTAAATAAGGGTACCTACCTATAAAATAAAATGTGTGTGTGTATACATACGCGAGAGACAGACGGCACCTGCCTACCTGCCTGCCTCACAGAATCAAAATGGAGCCTTTCTCATTTTCCCGTGTTACGTTCCTTGATGCACTCATTTTTGTAGACGAGTTGATTTCTGTTTTTTAGTTGCATGATTTACTTTTAGCTCTAAACAGCATCATCTGATCACGATTCATGGAATGCTGGTGACCTTGATTGAATTGACAGTTGATAAGATTTGTTTACAATGAGATATGGGGCGGAATCAGTTAGGTAACTGCTGTTTGTTTATAAGGGGAACTTTTCTTTTTAATTAATTTTGCTTCCAAGTCTTCAAAAGTAGCCGAAGTAATGGTATCACTTTTTAAAGCAAATTTTCACACGTTATCTTCTTTTTTAACGATTCGTTTTTTTTTTGCCTACCTACTTTATTGTTTCTTAGAGATGAGCACACATTTATAACGTATATTGTTTAGTGGCTGAAAAAATAATGCTTACCCCGAGATGATGACCAATATTTTTGATTTTGTCTATTTTAGTTGTTTTGTTAAAAATTAAACTATTGCAATGGCTCCAAAAATTTTTAATTTAAAAATTTCGAAGCTTTCTTTCATCGAAATCCGTTTGGTGGCATAATAAAACGGTTCTTGAATTTTTTTTCCATATAGATAGGTAGGTAGGCTGAGAATGGTCTCTATCAATTTCATCACCCAGAAATTGATGGTTTTATCGCGCGTGCGCAATGGAAAATTCATTAATTGGCATTTCTTATGGCTTACCTATTTCCTCGTGGGTACCTACCTCCTTAGTTGGGACAAATTACGATTTGAGTTTTTCAGATATGAGTTCTCATCTCCATTTGATGAAATTTGCAGGGCTTGAATGATTTAGATTGTACACTATGGATGGTCCCCAATGAGCCCCATCGCTACAAAATCGTTGGTATTTCACAATATGTAGGTATTTCTCATAGCCTCATTGACCGATTTTGCTCCAACTCCACAGAAACCCTCCATGGAATCTTTAAGATTTTGTTGATAAATTATTATTAAGTTATTGTTTATTACTGATGATAACGTAACCGTCGAAATCTAATAACAGTGTAACTTTTTGTTTTCGTGGAAACGGACAACGTTCATCTTTAACTTCCGTTTCTCACTCATATTTTCTTTTGTAACGCTTGAATTTTTGAGGTAAGAAGGTTTTGGATTTTTACCTTTTTGGCAATTTTTATCGATTGTTTAGCAAATGGTAATTAAATTTTGGTACATTTTTCAGCATAATTTTGTACATACATTTTTGGATGCTATATTTTTTAGTTAATAAACTTAATTTGAGCAATATTCAGCTAAAACATATAACTTTAACTATTTTTAGCCATTTTTAGTGATTATTTTAGTACATTTTTTGAAAGTTGACCAATTTAATGTGCTCAAAAAGTGCTAGCCAACGAACTCATCCTTTCGTTTGGAAAGCTTGATTTTTGGCGCAAGAACGGAATTGTTATCTCAATCCTAAGGAGGGTTATCGTCTGGAATGACACATATGTTTATATATATATATATATATATATATATATATATATATATATATATATATATATATATATATATATATATATATATATATATATATATACGAAAAAGTGTTAGAATCTTCGCTTTAGACTGTCTCAAAACGGATTTCAATGAAGACATTTTTAAAAATTTTGATTTTAAATTTTTCCAAGCCATTGCAATAGTATAATTTTTTACGAAAATTTTAATTGAAAGTATAATTACATTTCAATAATATTTTCATGAAAATCGAAAACAACCTTTATAAAATCTGAAAAATTAATTTTTTTTGTTAATTGCAGAGTTTTATTTAAAACGATTGTTTTTTTCTCATAGATTTGGTAGAGTGCAATTTTTTTGCATTTAAGTGCTAAAATTTCAAAACAATGTAACACATTATAATACGATAGGTACCTAATTTACAGAAATTCGCCCATACGATAATGCTGCTTGCCCGCCTATCTTTAGAGCGGAAAAAAATTATTCATTCTCAGATTTCCATGAAATTCACAAGGGTTGTGCAGGTTGGGCCCTAGATAGTTCCCTACGACGTTTTATGATCAACGGCTGCCCGCCCGTCTGCATGTGCAAACGTGAAAAAATGCGAAGGTAACAATTGCTACCTTTTAGCGGTGCAACTGTCATTTTCAATTGGAAAATTTCACCAATGGCTCTAGTTTAAAAATGAAAATTTTCTGATTCATTTAGAGAAAAGTCCGGAGTGTTAAAATTTAAAGTTGTTGATCACTAAGAACTCCTAACACGAAGACTTCAAGAGACGTCAATCGGGACGACGACACTCTGAAACCTACTTATTGCATGAATAGTTTAATTTCATTACAACTCTTTCTCATTACTTTAGTGTTTCGGACCATCAAATGTGAGATTTTTCTTTCCGAGTCTTCAACCTTCCTCTCATCTTCTAGTGCGATGCACCTGTGAATCGGTTTGGCTAATTAAACCTTCACGGTTTCTTTCCGCTTTGAGGAATAATTAGGCCGGAAGTTCCGCTTTTCTACCAAGTAAAGGAGTGATGAACAGTCATCGACACCCTTTTTTCGTTTCACAGATTTTTTCTGGAACTAAGAGATTCTGGACTTCTGGAGAAGGTCCTAAATCTCACATGTAACCGCATGGTTCTGTCACAGGGAACCGGCACTCATTGTATCTATCCCGACAAATACAGTTCCCGGGAAAAAAACGAAATGAGGAATAATAATTAATTATTATTCAACATTAATCGATGTTTGGAATCTACGTATATCTTAAAACGTAGACCAACAAATTTTGAGGGAAGGGGAGGTACATTTTTTTTCTCTTGTTCGATTACAAACCAAAATCACTAAAATAACATGAAACTGCTAAAAATAATTAAATTTAAAATTTATAGCGGAATACTTCGCAAAAAAGTTTATCAACTAACAAATCGGACATTCAAAAATTTACGCACAAAATCATGCTGAGAAAGTACCTAGGCAGGCAGGTACGTACTTGAAAATTTCATTAGTTCAAAAAGTCGATAAAAACAGCAATGAAGTTCCAGTCATTCAGCAAATGGTCATATGATTGCATTAAATTCAGTTTAGCGAATTTTCGTAAAAAATTAAGCTATTGCAATGGCTCCAAAAATTTTCGTAAACTTTCTTTATTGAAATCCGTTTTTTTTTACATTCTGAAGCGATTCCAGGATTGTAACGCTTTTTCATATATACGAGTATGTGTCTGTCATTCCAGGCGATAACTCTCCTAAGGATTGAGAAAAAATCCGTTCTTGCGCCAAAAAATCAAGCTTTTCAAATGAAAGGATGAGTTCGTTGGCCAGCACTTTTTTAGCACATTAAATTGCTCAAATTCGTAAATTTTACTACAAAAAAATCACTAAAAAAGGTTTAAAAAAAGGCTAGAAATCATTAAAAGTATATTTTTTACCATCATTTTAGTTTATCAACAATGGAGTAGACTAGCCCATACGATCGTGCTGCATGACTGGAACTTTTTTAACTTTAATTTTGTGCATGATTTCAGATGTTAAAATTCCTATTTAAAATATAAACCTAATGATTTTTAGCATTTTTTTTTTTCGTTTTTCAGTAGGAATATTTTTTGAAACGACCAATTCATTTCTCTCAAAAAGTGCTGTCCAACAAAATCCTTTCTTTTAGGATGATTTTTTGCGAAACAACGGATTTTTAGGACGTCCCTCTAAAGCTAGAGTTCTTTAATTGACCCAAGGGGTGTGGGACTACCCAAGCATGAGCAAAAAAGTAACCTCATACAAATCCGTTTTAGACCATTTTTTTCACCAATCCGTGAAAAAAAAACCATGGATGTGTGTGTGACAAATTTTGTCGACGCTGCCCAGGCCAAAATTCTCAACCGATTTTCAAGATTCTTTCTCTGATTGAACCCAATTTTACTTTTGTTGTGTGATTAACACATAGAGCATTAGAGATATAGAGCATTTTTCTAGATCGTATACCCACTTACCTACCGAGTATGAACAAAATCGGACCAACAGATGATGAGAAATCGACATTATAATAAATTCATGTTCATGCATGGGACAGGCTACTATTGATTCGGCAGCATTGAAAATTATGGGGGACGGTCTAGGAGCTAACCCGCATAATCTCTGAAAATTTCATCTGAATCGGACTGAAACTTGGTATAGTTTTAGGCATGACAAGGATTTACCATACAAAGACAGTCAAACACGGAACCAAAATTCATCAGTAGGCTCTAAAACGCAAAAAACAAGAGGAAATTTTTATTTTGGAGGTCAACAATTTTTTTGACTTCTTTCACGAACATTTTCGAGATTCTTTCTTTGTTTGATCTCAATTTTACTCATATTGTGCAATAAACCCTGGAATTTTTCAATTTAATGATGGAAGAGGGTGATAGGGGGGTAGAGCCGAAGAACGTAGTTTTTTCGACAGGTTTTGTGGACGCCACCCAGGCTACAATTCTGAACCGATTCTCGTCGTTCTTATTTGGTTCGATTCCAATTTAAATCTAGTTGTGCGAAAAATCTTGGGGATTTTGGATTTGCTGACGAAGTGGGGGATGAAGGGGATAATTATCGATTATCAAAGCTACAAATCTCACCGATTTTCGGGGATAATTAGGTACCTATCGATAATTACCTACCTATCTAAGCTACAAATTTCGACCGATTTTCGTCATTCTTATTTTGTTCAACAATGAATTCGGTATAGTTTCGGAAGGTATATCAGGAGTTTCAAATTTCATTATGGAAGGGGGTGAATGGAGGGGACAATGGTAAAATAAATCATGGTGTTTTAGCTATTCTCGTCAGATTTTCGTGTTCATTTTCTGTTTAATTATAAGGTTGGTCAAGTTTTGGAAATTACTTATGTTAGTAAAAAATTTTATGTTAGAAGTTTTATGATGGGAATTTATTGACGGTGCAGGTGGTTAATTGGTAGAGGATGGCTAATTTCGAGAAGTCATGATATTTTTGATTTATCTCTCATTGTAACTCTCACCAAAATGATATACAATCCATTCATAGGGATGGCCATGTAATGCATGCGTTACTTATCAATATGTTTTTTCTATAACGAATTCGATCTAGTTTTGGAACGCATGGCAGGAGTTTCGAATTTCATCGTGGGAGGGGGGTGAATGGAAGGTGTAATACTGATAAATAATGATGTTTCAACTATTCTCATCCGATTTTCGTGAATTTTTCTTTGTTTAACCATGAATTTGGTCCAGTTTTGGAACGTACCTATATCAGGAGTTTCAGATTTCATTATGAAGGAGGGGTGAATGAAGTGGGTAATAGTAATAAATACCTAGTGATGTTTCAACTATTTACTTCAGATTTTCGTGATTCTTTTTTTTTTCAATCATGAATTTGGTCTAGATGTGGAAAATAATATGCGAGGAGTTTCAAATTTTATGATAGAAGGGGGTAATAGCGAAAAACTGTGATATTTTTACTGTATTCACCTGATTTCTTTGGCAGTTTTTATTAATTGTGCGATCCAGATTTTAGTCCAGTTATCCTTGGATGTTTCAAATTTGCTGTCGGTGGAGGGTGTAAATGGGGGGAAGGGTCATTTCGAGAAATCATGATATATATATTTTTCTCTTATTTCAAGCGTTTCGTCTTTACATTCTTTCTTAGTTTTGCGATTTGATGAGCGAAATTTTCTCTTGGTCCCTAGCATTTTGTATTTAAAAAATGCTAAAAAATTTTTCTCTTATTTCAATTCTCACCAAAATTGTACGCAATCCATTCATAGGGACGTCCCTGTAATGCATGCATTGCTTGACAATATGTTTTTATTTCAATCCGGAGGAGACTTATCACCTGGAGAGGTATAAAAAACGGATTTCCATGACGAGAAGTTCTAAAATTGTTATATTATGCCATTTTTGGCAAAAGTAGCTTTATTTTCTACGAAAAATCGTAAAAATGTTATACATAGCAGAATGTTATTTAAAACTAGTAGTTTTTTTCTTACATAAAATTCCTAGATACATACCCATTAATCTGTTTGTACTCAAATTTCAAATAGTAATTGGGTAACATACGTCATACGACAATTTAAGAAAATTCACTTACGGCCATGCTACATGACTGAACTCTTTTTGTAGATGCCTATTTATTGGTTTATTATTTCCAATAATAAGCCTATGTGATCGTATAGCAAACAATTTTTATAACCCCCCCTCAAACTTTGTCACTTTACGTTTCAAGGTGCGTAGAATCCAAATTTGAAATGTCCGTCCGCCGTTCGCCGTCCGTCGTTCGCCGTCCGCCGTCCGGGCCATAAAAGGCCTAAGAATTGACTTTAAAAACCCGTTCTTTCGCACATAGACTCCATTTGGGGTCTAGTTGGTCCTAACGTTTAACCATCCCGATCGCTTTACTCCCATAGATGCTATGGGCCAAAAACGGGCGAAAAAGTGTCTTTTTCGAGGCTTTGAGTGTTAGACTTACGCACGCGCGCACGCCTGGCACGCTTGGCAGGGGTTCACGGTGGGTGGTGAGGGGGGTGAGCGAGGGGTGGAGTGAGAGCAGAATTGACTGGGATAGGTCCCAGATGCTTTTGGAATCCAGTGTGCGTACGGTTTTAGTTTGATTCCCATAGAAATTAGCTCCGTGGATTAAATGAGACCACTCGGGTGGCTGTGCGATTATCCATTTGCTCCCCATCGGGAGCGTAGCCTGTAACGTGAGAACAGAGGTGGGTACTAGAAAAGAGACTGGCGAAAGCCCCAGAGCATGCTGGTTACTATAGCTGGCTATCTGATTCAAAAATAATAAACCATTGTTTAATAATTTGCAGCGTTTTTTATTTGACATTATTATTATAATTTTTTTTTAAATCATCACTACCGATGGTAGGGAAGCCTCATGTTCGTGCGAGAAGGAGAATAACTTTTGTCGACCAAAATTAGAATTTCCACTTGCATTTTGCGTTTCAGAGCTTGGTGATCAAAATTTCGGTCCCGAGCGAAGATATCGTGATTGCTTGTGAATCTCTAGACAATATCCTACCCATTCCATCGCCTTGTATGTACTATTGTTGGTGAATGCCATTGGATTGATGGTATGGTATGAGCATGCGCAAAAATGAATGATTTATAACTAGACCTATTTTGTACGTTAGCATGTCTACATATAAGGTAGGTACCGATTACAGCACTAATTTGCATTTAATCATTTCGACTTGTACTTTGTTCTTCAAATAATTCTGTACGCCCATGTTACAATACGTGGGGATGCTGTTCTGCCCTACTTGGCAGCCGTTTTTGAATTATCCGGTAATTTTTTCTTCAGAAAACTGATTTGTACATTACGTAGATTAATACTCCTAATAAACCATTGTATGTGCGTTTCGTAGCAAAATATTCTGCAAACCATAGTAAAAATAGCATATAGCAAAAAAACCTACTGGTTTTGGAGGTTTTTCTTTAACGAGATGAATTTGACGTAGAAATGTAATACCTACTTCTGTTTGTAGTAGGTACCTACAATCGCAAATACATGATAATGATTGTTTTCCGGCAGGTGGAAGGGAAGCGGATGGGAGGCGGCACTCATCAGCCAGCGACCAGCTGCTCGAGAGCAACGTTCTCCGCAAAGTCGCCAGCCTCACGCTAGACCGCGCCACCCTCGATCAGAAAGTCACTCGACCTAAATTCGTACCGGAAAAACTCGATTTCCAGCTCTATGAAAAATTTGAGGGTTAGTATTCTTTCAACAATACACACATACACAGTTATACTAAACAGTAATGTAGTACCTATAAGCCAACATGGATCAGGAAACAATCCTGATCAGCTAAACTTTGATTCTGAAGTTTCAATCGGAGCCTTCCTAAGACTCGTAGGATAGAAATACAACGTGCGGAACCTCCTTGATCAGCTGTGTGAAAATGATGATTTGAATATGAATCATTCTAATATTATTTTAACATTTCTACCACAAGACATATTAATGAGCCAGTGTTTTTTCCAAAATGGAAAATCTCTTGTATTAATCATTCTAACTGCTAATTTAACTAACGGGCGAAGGCCAATTATCCTAAACTTGGATTTTAATGAAACTACAATCATGGTAAAGTAAGTTCAGAAAATGAATCTACAGGCCAAACTTAATGTTCTTACTGTACTACTTTTTCAAATTTAATTTTAATTTACCTATCGAAGATAGTGTTTGTTAAAGAAAATCTAATTTCTGATCTTTCGCAAAAATCTTATTGTTCTAGGGATATGCGAATTTAATGAATAAAATTTGCGTTGCAGTGTGGCATCAAGATATTCGATAGGTATTCACATTTTTAATTTCTCTCGATGATATCCGGAAACCAATTCCAGCAAGACTTACTTTCAATCATGATCCTTTGTAATCGACCAAGGAAATTCCCCCTCTTCTAGGTACCACTTGGAGCCTAACGGCTTAAATTCAAAAACTGAAGCCTGATTCAGCCATCTGCCAGCTCTCGATATCTGATTTTCGGTTCTGCTGCTTGGCGATTTCAGAATTAATTCTCCGGCTACTGGCTTTGAAGCTTTCCAAGTAACACTTCAATGTTTGACAAATGATCATAATGAGGTTGAGCTTAATCGGCTGATCAGGATAAAACCCGTCATTTCGTTCATATTTGGTTATCTCCCAGAGGCTCTCTATCAAATATCAGCTTCTTAAGGTGACCTATGAAGAGAATTAAGCCCACTCAGCCCATCATTTCATTCGTCCCAGAAAGGCGCCCAATCAAATTTCTTCCTATATATGGTGAATAAGAGAGAATTCTATTCTAAGGTATTTTGTAACGAAATGTGTATGTAAATGTATATATATAATGGAATTTGTGTGTCCTTACATTACCTACCTAATTAACAACGTATGTGAGGGCTGGAGCGATCCCATCACCATCTAGTTCTAGGCGGAAAAGCTAATGGACCCTCAAAAATCCTGTCCTGTATAAACACCATCAATCCAAGCACAACATGATATAAGAAATAAATAAGATATTTTCAATATACTTACATACCACCATCATAAAACGTTCTCAGAGCGTAAATGCTTCCATCGCTTTTGATAAATTTATACTCTATAAATAAGCATTATATTCCTTAACCATTCAATTAGTTCGTCTAGATTTCGCATGTATATTCAAATTCTAAAGTGCTAATTCCTAAAGAAGTGAGAGGCGGCGGAGTGACAGCGGGGGCGGCTGGATTGGTTATACGGAATTTCAGTGAATGTTCCGTTAAAATAACAACAGAATTTATTTCAGCTCCCAAAAAAGATCCCGTATCTGGATACCCAAGATCCCCAAGACACCTATTAACGGAACGAACAAGCGGATTGTGGACTACCATTAACGGTCAATATCTTCGTATTTATCAGTTGTACAGTTTCCATGATTCCAAGTTGTACAAATCCAAACTGCCACCTTAGTCCAGTCAATAAATGACCCAAAATGAGGTGTAGAGTGCGTGAGCAGGTAACTAAGCGATTCCTTCAGAAACTTGTTCAGGGGGCTTAGGTTGTTAACATACCAAAAGTCCTGACTCCTAGGTGATGAGCGGGGGGGAGGAGGTGGGGGTAAAGGTACGAATTTTGGGTTTTTCGCTTATATCTCGAAAACGGTGCATCGGAGAGAAATATTTTTAGATAATAAAATGGAGTTCTTAAAATTATCTAAAACTTTTATATCATATGTTTTTTTCTAATTCCTAACCGTTTTCGAGCTATACCCTCGGAAAAAGTTGAAATTTACAACAACAAAAATCAATATACGTCAAAATATTCATAAACATTGCATCATATTGTCTAAACCTATTCATAAACGAAAATTATGAATAGGAAAGAAGTTGTAGATTTTTAAATTCCCTTTTAGAATATATATACATATGCTGATTAATGTCCAACCCGCCTAAAGTTACAGCTATTTTAAAACGTGTATAGCATTTTGCAATTATCAGAAAATTAGTTTGTCATCATATTCTTAACCCACAACCTTTGTTCGTGTATTTTGTTTAAATTACAGATAACAATATCAGCAATTTGTTAGTCAATTAAATTTAATACTTGAAAACAACATTAAAAGAGCCGTATGCAATAGAACGCCGATTAACCGAATCGCCAATTATCCGTATCGGTCCTAAGCGTTATATAAAAAATTAAAACTAAGTAATTTTTCAATAAAAACAAGTTCAATAATAATTCTTTTTTTTAATGGCCCAAAATATTCTTTGTGAAACACAAATACCTGTTAAACAGGAAGACTTTTTATCAAATCCTACCAACAAAACTAACTTTATCTCCTTACTGGAGATAAAGCTGCAGGAGAAAGGGATTCATACTCTTCAGGCTACCGATGACGCTGACATCCTAATCGTGAAGACTACTGTTGAACAATCCACTCACAACTCTATGGCTGTCGTTGGTGAGGATGTAGACCTTGCTGTCCTGTTGATTGCTTCCACTCCTGCGACCCGAGATATCTTTATGCTGAAACCCGGACGAGGGAAAACCAAAACAATAGTACTGTCCACCCAAGAGATGCAGCACCGTAGATTTGAACACATCCTGTTCCTTCATTCATTTACCGGATGCGACACAACTTCTGCTACTTTCAGGAGAAGCAAGGTGGGCTTCTTTAAATTGTACTTGGAGTCAGAAATCATCCAGCAAGCAGCAATGACATTTTCTAACCCCTCCTCTACTTACGACCATGTTGAAAAGGCTGGGGAGATGTGCTTTCTGAAGTGGTATAAGGCGCCAAAAAAACAAACCTCCCTTAACCAGTACCGCTTCCAATCGTTTACGAGGTCAGTGGCAAATATGAAGCCTGAAATCAGCTCCCTACTTCCAACAGAGAATGCAGCTAAACAGCACTCTCGGCGAACCTACCACCAAGTGCAGCAGTGGCTCGGTAATGAGCTGCCCCCTCAAGATTGGGGGTGGAAACGTGTAGGAGACACCCTGGTGGCAATTACAATGGAAAATCTACCAGCACCAGAGGTTCTTCTGAAAACTATATTTTGCCGCTGCACCAAGGATTGTGTAATTGGAAAATGTGGCTGCCGAAAAGCGATGCTCACCTGTTCTGCAGCGTGCCTCCACTGTCAAGGGAAGTGCCGCCTGAACAGTGTGCCTGTTGACGATGAAGACGATGTAGAGCCCATTCAGCAAGAGCCACCCGCTACTGAGGAAGAAGATGCCATGGAAGAACAATCATTACCTGGGCCCTCAACTTAGAAGAGGATGAAAATTTGATTACTTTTAAAGTTGAGAGTAAAACATTAGGAATATATTGAGAACAATGGGGTTTACAATTATTATTGTATTGGTGTAACGAAACTATCAATCTGTAGAATAAAGTGTGAAATTTGTCATCATCATTGTTTTTTCTACTTTATTTAATAACTTGCTTATAAGTGGCCATATATGTTATTAGATGAACGAACAAAGGTTGATATACAAACTAATTTTCTGAAAATTGCAAAATGCTATACAAGTTTTAAAATAGCTGTAACTTTAGGCGGGTTGGACATTAATCAGCATATGTATATATATTCTAAAAGGGAATAAGGGAGAAAAATCTACAACTTCTTTCCCATTCATACTTTTCGTTTATGAATAGGTTTAGACAATATGATGCAATGTTTATGAATATTTTGACGTAAATTGATTTTTTTTGTAAATTTCAACTTTTTCCGAGGGTATAGCTCGAAAACGGTTAGGAATTAGAAAAAAACATATGATATAAAAGTTTTAGATAATTTTAAGAACTCCATTTTATTATCTAAAAATATTTCTCTCCGATGCACCGTTTTCGAGATATAAGCGAAAAACCCAAAATTCGTACCTTTACCCCCACCTCCTCCCCCCCGCTCATCACCTAGGAGTCAGGACTTTTGGTATGTTAACAACCTAAGCCCCCTGAACAAGTTTCTGAAGGAATCGTTTAGTTACCTGCTCACGCACTCTACACCTCATTCCTTGACTGGACTACCTCAGAAAGAGCTATGAATGGTGTACTGAATTCAAGTGAATGTACTGCAAATATAACTATCAGAATCGGTTCAAACGCCTCAATTAACCCTCGTGATATTATTCTAGTTTATTTTGTCAAATTATAGGAGAGGAGGAAAATTTAAAAACCGACGGGGAACGAAGAGTGCAGAACAGACTTCCAGCAATTAACGAACGCATCTTCGTTGATTATTTATCTCTCGTGTAGCGTCCAGATTTCGCACACATACCTATTTATATCCCTTGGTCATAGCTTACGATTCTCCTACTTTAAGAAAATCAGAAAATAGTACTTACCATGGAGTTTTTCTGATGATTACTTTAGCGGCACATCAACTGGAAGTCCTTATAGTCCCCAAGATACCTACCTAGTTGCCTCCATAACCGCCCCTGGTCTCTCCGCCTCCTGCGACCTCTTTCGGGGATAGTAGATTAGATGATGAATTTGTGGGCTGAATCTGGACATTGTACCACTGATATTAACGAAGATATGGACCGATGCTTGAAGTCTGTCAATCCGCTAGTTTGATCCTCGCCTTTTAATATTTTATTTTTTCCCCTCTCCTAGCTTGACAGAATCAACGAGAATAAGTCCTACCTACGCCATAACGGGTTATTAGGGTTGATACTGAAGCCGATCCTTATGTTTATTTCTGGGGTGTATTCACTGAAAGTTTGTGTCGTTCCGCCGCTACCAACCTCTTTTGGGGGTTGAGGTAGCAGAGTCGGATGTATACTTGAGCGTAATCCGGGCGCTGTACGACCGATATTAAAAAAATATGTCCGAAAATATTGTCTGTTGCTGAAAAACTTTGATTAAATACAACTAAGGTGGGAGAGAGAACGGATGAATCGTTGTGTCTGCTGAATAAGAGCATCGGATGTCATGGTTGGAATATTTAAATTTTTTTGCTAAAAAATCTACTTTTCTCGTTAAAGTGGTTTGCAATCAACGATAGACGTGTTTAGAGAGGATCAGAAGTTTTATCGTAATCTAGGTAAGTGCAGAAAAAAAATCACTATTAAAACGTTTTAGTTTGGTAAACCTCGGAAAATATAAAAATTGGTGAATTATGCACATGCCTACCTTTATCAATAATCGGAAGTCCAGAAGGCTTATTCTGAAGAAATATCATTCATGGGGTCATGGGTAATCGAACCTATAGAAAGTATTTTGGTTGAAATCGGAGATGAGCTCATCTTAAGTCCACTTGTTAGCCAAGAACGGACGGGAGGGATTGATGGACACACATACAATTCAGACAGACAGTTTGTACGGTTGAAGAGTCTTGGATAGGGCGGGCAAGAACGTTATATGGGGATGTAAATTGATGTTAATGGACTATTTTTCACCTTCCGAAAGTGATCAAAATGCTTCCGCTACCTTCACTTTGTGGACTCGGAAGTAAAACGCATGAACTTTCATGTAGATATTATCTGAAGTCGAAAGACATCGTTTCGTGAAAAGACATTGAATAAGACTTATTTCCGATTTCAAGGATACCCGAACCGCCCACGTCCGCGGAAACAAGCCGGCTCCTCTGAAAACAATACTTCAAACCGAAGGCGTGAATAAACAATCGCGATCCCCGCCCACGCCTGTCCCCATCTCTGGGTCAACACGGTACCTACCTATGCAAAACTGGAGGCCCCCGCCTGACCGGGCTTATAGCTTTTTAAAGGACGGCCTAGTGTACAAGCTAGGTTCGTTACATAATTTTGCATAAAGTTCTCCCCTCTCAAGAAGATATCCGAGGCAAAGGTTGAACAGATGCGGTAGGTGTTGGAAGGGAGTGGACCCATCTGAGATCCTTCTGGCAGTTCTCTCTGCTATGGCTTCGGGCCAGGATTGTCCTGGGCGATTCGGACTTTGGCAATTATGTCTCCGCCGCAGGTCGGGTTTCAAGGTAAAATGCGATCTCGGTACCTAACCATTCATTTCCTCTGTAACAACCAGTCCGATTAACTTGGAAGCTTTTCACCCTCTGTGACTCATGAGTTTATTTTTATTCCTGATCGTGATAATATCGATTATACTAGTTCTAATTGCCTAGTACCTAACTACCTTTTTATAGGAAAATATTATGTCAACGTACGTACTTACGATTGCCAAGATTCGTTGGCTTTCACAAGGGATGATTTATTATGGACTCGGAAATTTCAGATGTATTTTTTTGCGCACTTTTTACTTAGGTACAGACAATGAATTTTAGGGTCCAAAACTCCAAGTTCAGAATCGGTCTTAAACAATGCATATTGACTGAAAATTGTCATGCTAGTTTCCAAATTGGTTAGAAAATCTTGTTTTATCGTCAGATATGAGTATTATCTCGTTGCATTAAGGTGTTGGAAGAATTGGCTCACCTAGTAAGATACATACCTATACTTTAATTTAGGTGCTTCAGTAGCAGATATAATAAATGGATTGTCTACAGTTAAGTCTATACAGAATCAATTAGGTACCTAAAGTCTGAAGGAATCAATATTGTACAACTAACTCCTAAAAAAACTTCCTCCTAGATATTTTTCGGAAAACCCCATTATTTTTCTAGACTTGTCACGTATAGCAGTTTTTTTTTTTTTTTTTTTATCTATTTTCCATATTCAAATGCATAGTTTTATAAATAACCCAAGATTTATAAGATCCGTCAATTTTGTGGTAATTTCCAAAATTTGCACTTTGATCTGATTTTGCACCTAATAAAAGTTTGTAATATATTTTGGTTTGGCATCAGGGATGTTAGCAATTAGTCGTTCTTTCTAACGATTTTTTTTTTTTTTTTTTTAAATCTTACACTGCAGAAAGAAAAGGAAAAAAGTTCCAGTCATGGAGCATGATCGTATGAGCGAATTTTCGTAAATGATCATATTTTATAATGCAAGGAAATTATTGACTAAGTATTGATCTTACAAATCTTGCAAAAAAAAGTATTCTGAGTAATAATTTTTTATTCAAATAGAGGTTTTGAATTTTTAGCTTTTTTGTAGCTTTTATAGATTTTTTTAGCAAATGTTGTTATGTATTTTAAGTACATTTTTCAGTATAGTTCTGTACATAAATTTTTGCTTGTTCTTGTTTATAGTCAATAAACTTGACTTGAGCAATATTCTGCCAAAAAATATTAATTTAACAATTTTTAGCAGGTTTTAGCCTTTTTTTTTTTTTTTTAGTACATTTTTTTAAATCCAATTTACTGTTCTCAAAAAGTGCTGGCCAACGAACTCATCGTTTCGTTTGGAAAGCTTGATTTTTTGGCGCAAGAACGGAATTTTTATCTCAATCCTAAGGAGAGTTATCCTCGGGAATGACACACACACACACTCACACACACGCACGCACGCACGCACATACACACACACACACACACACACACACACACACACACACACACACACACACACGTAAGTAAGTACGACAATTTGAAAACAATAGGGTTCGCAAGAAGTGTCTATGGGGAATATTTTGAATTAGTTGTAGAAAAGATCTCCTGAGTTTGTTCAGATGATACAACAGTAAAACCCCCCCAACCGGCAACTTACAGGAAATTTCGTCGGGAGTTGTATTATTTTAGGTAGGTACCTACGTTGGCCCGTTTCTGAACCTAAACGTTTCATAATTACCGTAATAATGTTTTAATAAACACCTGTTTCTGATTTCCCTGAATTTATTTTATTTCTGACAGTGTCGTTGAATGAGACATCAGCGTACGATCCTCAGATAGGTAGATATGAAGCAAACCTGTATATAATTACCCCTAACGCTTAGCCCTCTATTTTCGTTTTTTATAAGTAATGATTATCCATGTCGAGCCTAATCCCAGCTCTGAAACTAGTCGAACGGGGTTGTGGAAACCTTGAAACTCATTTTGGGTGTCATAATTATTGTCGTCCTCCAAAATTACAATCACTCGAATTACAGGTTTGTTACTGGATGAGATGTTTCTTAATAAATTTGATTTTGTGGCTCTCTGTTAGTACCTTTGTACCTACCTACTAGTTCGAGTTTGACTTACAAATAATGGTTCCCTCTAAGATGAATTTCATCATTCCTATTTGAATTTACATTTTCCACTGCTCACCAGAGTAACCGCCATTACCAGATTACCACGATTACCAGAGTAATCGCCAACATTAATCGTGTGACACAATTACTTTTTGTTCTTTTATTTACATTTTTAATCGTTAATATGACGATTACAAATCTCACTTAAAATATCCGCACGACTCAGAGAGGTACCTACCTACCCAACATAGTTGTAGATTAGAAATTTTAGTCGTCAATTCAACGAGCATTTAGTTACTTAAGAAGATTGAAAGGTTACCTGCTAGGATTTTAGCACTAATTTATATATTATCAACGACAGGTGAACGATTTTTGTACGATGAAAAATGGCAATACTGTTCCGTAGTAACGATTCTGTTGAAAGCGAGAACCATAAGAAAATTTTGTAACACCCAAAGAAGAGCGTCGCTCCTGAAAAGTCACGCTTATATATATATATATATATATATATATATATATATATATATATATATATATATATATATATATATATATATATATATATATATATATATATATATATATATATATATATATATATATATATATATATATATATATATATTAATTGCTATGCAATTCTTAGGCCGACCCCCAATAATTTTTTAAATGTCCACTTTTTGTGTAACGTTTTTTGTCCCGAGATGGGAAGCGAGAGGTCGTAGGTTCGAATCCCGGCCAGGCCTGAAAATTTTTTTTTTTTTCTCGTGAGACGAATCGCATAGCAAATTATCCTCGTTTTCTACACAGTAGAAAAGAGAAAAGATCCGGCGAGGCGCGAAGCGCCGAGTATAGATTAGGGGTCAAGGGGCGGAGCCCCTTGCGAGGCCCGAAGGGCCGAGTTATATATATATATATATATATAATTTATTCATGTTTTTTTTTATATTTTTTAATCATATTATAAAATATCATATCATAAAATTTATATCGCATTAATATTTAATATTTTTGATATCATTAACATTAATAATAAATATTGTGCTTTTTTCATTAGGTCAAATGCTGGTCAATTGGCTTATTTCGGCTTTCCAGAACGAAGGCTATTTAAAATCGGTGCTTCAAATGACTGATTGGAAGATTATAATCGTTCAGTTTTGTACCCATCTCCTGGCTGCTGGCGTTCTCAGACAGCTTCCTGACAAGGATGCTCCACCAGAGTTGGTGTTTAGGGTGAGCTTATTTCTTCAGGTCCCTCTTGAATTTGTTAAACCATTTCACTTGCTGATTATTTTGATGAATTTTCAAATAAAATTATGAAGAGTACAACAATTTAAACCTTTAGATAGGTACTTACCTACCAAATTATTTGTGCTTTCAAAATAATATTTGTGATACCACAGTCAAAATGGAAACATGTTGAAAGCGATAATACCAATGAGTCGGTAATAATAACAACGTTCATTTCCTCTCGTTTTGTACAATAATTTTGCAATATTCTTGATTCCAAAAGTAATAGGTACTAACCTTTTATTAGTAGTACTATTAAATCGACTTAATGACTATGTAAACAATAATGGTTGATACAAATGCGAGCCTTTAGCAAAGCTAGTCTTGGCTCGCTCTTGAATTGGTGCCATGGTAATGTCAATTTACACACACAAAAATAATTATAATTTCTCCTATCTGTTTTTAAATAAACTCCGTCCTACTGCTGATGGTTTGATGTTTAAACGTAAATGGACTTTACCAATTTGGTTTTAAATTCTTCAATATTTATGGTTAGTTGCTCAGTGGATCATAATTTTTTTAGTTACGAATTTAACATGTTTTAGCGAATTTTTGAAGAAAATTATGCTATTGCTCTCGCCTCAAAATTTGTAGAATGTGAATTTTTGAAAAATTTTCATGCAGAAATCCGTTTCAGGCTATCTGAAGTTTAACGCATTTTTTAATGTATGTATGTATGTATGTACATATGTATGTTAGAAACTTCAAACAAATTTTAAAATGTTAAGGACACAAAACGAAAGTTCAAGTTCGTTGGCCAGCATGATCGGATTACATCTTCATGTTGAAATTTTCAAAAATGTTGTCAAAAATGTCAAAATAGCCTGTTTTTTGCGATTTGTTGTGCGAAATAATTTTTTCAGCATACTAACATGTGGTATATTCGGAATCAGCGTAAAATTTCCCATAAGAATATGTATCAAGTTTTCGAAAATTCCAAAGTTGAACAATCAGTCAAAAATCGAAATAATGCCGTTCGCTAGTTGTAAAAATCGGTAATATTTGCATGAAACATTGTCCAAATTCAGATTGAACTACTCTTATGGAAGTATCCCTGTATAACCAATTCCGTCCTACATTTGTCTTTAAATCTACAAGATTACTTCAATAATAATAAAGTATGAGTACCTCCTAATTATTTTTAATAATTTGATTCCATGTTTGTCTATCAAAATCATAAACTAAAATTACTCTACACGATCAATAGCGACTGAAATGTCGAAGATTTCTTCAAAAATTCGCTCATGGGGTCATGCTGCATGACTGGACTTTTTGGTTTGCAAGTATGGGATGGAAAAATGGAACCAAGTTGTTCAAAACCTATTTCAGTTTGTAAAACGGAGCATTTTAAGTTAGCGATTTTTTGTACGTGGAAGTTCGAATCGATAAGGCCACAACCTTGAATAGATAGTAGGTACCTGATCTGTTTTATAAATTTATTTCTATATTTATAAGCAAAAAGAAGCAGGCTCTTCGTATAAAGCTGAAACGCAGTGAAAATGTTCGTATCTGCAAATAATTCTTCAGTCGAATATCTTATTCGCATTCGAAAGGCAATTTCATAGATACAATTTTGAATTATGTAAAAGGGTTTTAGATATGTCCGATAGGAACCACCCCAGATTATAATTCCAGACTGAAATAAAGACTGAACGAGAGATTGGTACACCATTCTCACTAGTTTGTGCCCTAAAAATCTAATACCTATTATACATAAGGTTACACTTCCTTAATTTGTGGCAGAGATTGTTTATGTGAGGCCTCCATGACAAATTACAATCAACAATTACTCTAAAATATCTTGCTTCGTTCGATCTTTTAATCGTTGGGCAATCATATCTCTTTTCCAAGTTATTAAGTACCTACCTACCTATATGCCATTCCATGAATTACTATGCGATTACTAGTTGGGCTATCGGAACTACTTTGGGATGTTCGACGTTTGCTAGATCACTTTTGGCATCCACATAACATTGTTCCCATTCCTTTTGGCAATATAGAGTGCACACGTTGTCGGCAAATACAAACATTTTACCACACAACTTTGATGTGAAAATATCATTTATGAATAGGTACTAAGAATAAAATTTGTGCAATAGCTGTTCTTTGACTTATTCCATATTCTTCCATTTGGCTTACGTTTCTTCTTGTTCCGGAAATGTCTGCAACTTATTCCCTATTCGTGATATAAGAAGTAAACCAGTCGTACGCCACATAAATTGATTCTAGTTTTTCCATTAAATGTTTTTTGTTGATGCTATCAAAACACTTCGAGACAAACAAGTAAATCAGAATTTTCTTTAGTTTTTTTTTTTGGAATTTTGTGTGTGCCGATTACCAACTCTAGTAAGTGACTGGAAATTTAATTTCGATTTATGAGTGGGATTAGTTGAATGTTGTGGGTGGACTGCTCGGTGGTTATGATTTGGTTTAGTGGGATATTCCAGTTCCAGTGGGTCGAAATGTTGTAACCTTGATGTTAATTCGAATCCGGACATAGAAATTGATGTATCCTTCATTCAGGCCTAAACTTTTGAAATCCATATGTCACTGCAGTTATTTACCAGACATTACCATCTTTGGTTTTATTTTTACTTTTAGCCTGATCTCATGTACTACTGGAGCCACACAGAAACGGTGAGTGTGGCGCCCCCCACTCCAGGCAGACTGTCAACTATCAGCTGGCCTCCACCCGCATCTGCTCCTGCATCTCCAGATCCATTGAAAAGCAATGGAAGATCTCCAGGTGACTAACTAATAACTTACTAAAAATAACTTGTGTCACTGTAGTCTATTACAAAAGTGAACATTGTCGCTAAGCAACCCTGTAGCTCAGGAGTAACCTGTTTTATTACGAAACTGGATCTCTAGGTGCAACCCCTGAGTCGATATATTCAATACCACTATATTCAAACCACAGATTTTGATTTATTTGTCCAACTAATCTATAGTTTACCCAAAGGATTGATTTATGACGTTTTTCATGTTAGATGCAAGCGTAGGGAGCTTCCAGATCAACAAACTATAAATACCTACTCAAATGATAACACAAAAGTTCTTCTACCGCCAGGGTCGCTCACACTGCAATCAGTGCACTAGGTGAGGAAATACGATTCTCCGAAAGTTTTTGAGTCTTTCAAAGAGATGGGAAAAATGTTGGGAAGTTTTCTGGTTAAGTTGCCAATACTAAGTCAGAAATTTTGTCATGGTGTATGGAATGTCGACTCCTACAAAACGACTCGAATAGTAAAGTGTGTATTACTAGTAAATAACATATTGGTACCTAATCAATGAACTCAAATTGGTAACCTGGAAAAAAAGTAGGTCGAATTGAGATTTTTCTTCACTCGGAATAAATAGAGGGGAGAGGTGTCACGTTCAATTAAAACTCCCACAGTCGAAGTGGTTTGATTAAATAGGCAATAGTAGCCAATTTTAACTCGTTGGAGCATTGTTTCTAAAGAGTGATTCTCTAAAAAAATGAAAAACATGAGTTCTAACTCTGTTGTGGTATTGTAGTGGATTTGTTGCTATTTTTGGGTCGAACATTTGGCAGTAAGACCCAGTTTTAATACGAAATAATCAGTCTCTTCAGCCAGGCAGTAAACATTTCCCTGACGTGGCATCTTTCACTAACTCACTCATTTGAGTAAAAACACCGTGACTATAACCTCACTCGACTGCAACTTCTTCCAGCAAGCATCTACTGAACCAATGGCCTGCACTTTCACTTCGTTGTTCATCCAACCTCAATTCAGCCGAGGTCGCCAGTATTTCACTCCGTGAAATGTTATGTTTAAGTTAAAACTCGGCTTGATTAAATCGGCCTCAGCGCAACTCGGAGCACTGTTTCAAAAGAGAATTTCTCTAAAAGAGATGAATGACACATTCGAACTCAATCGAGTAATCAAATATTTTTGGGTTGTTACAGAAGAACAAAATATTGGTTTTCCCATTTTCTTTGGAAATTAAGGACTCAAAAACTGTCAGAGATAGTGGCCCAGTTTTTCTTTTTAGAGATTTTTTTAAATTTTGGGCGTTAAATGCATTGCATCCATTGTACGCTGTATAGTTATTCCCTAGTCAGATTGAAGATACTGTACCAACCTACATTCACGGCCACTTTCTCCTAGTATCATTACTTTGATCGATTTACTAACTATGCTATTCCAGAAATTGTCGACCTCATTAATAAATATTTGAATCCAATAAAACAATGATAAGTACTACCTATGTGAAATGAAAGTTTATGGGATGGAGTTTAAATGAATGATTAAGAATGTATGGTGGAATGAAGTCCAAGCAATGGATGAATAGACTTCCATCATGTATTTGGGTGAATAATACATTGAATGTATAGGTACCTTACCTACACAATACCTACTTATAAAATCCCTACCCTGTTATCTACCTATACAATACCTACTTATAAAATCTATTCGTTTTCTGATTTATCGTTAATTGACATTGAGTTTGTTTAATTTTACTATCGTTATTAAGACTCTACTGTCATTCAAATGAATGGCATTCCATTCATGACCTTTTTTTCTTCATTTGATTGTGATTCGTTTTGTGAAATTCACCAGAAGAAAGGTCTCGCATTGAGGTGGAAACAGAAATGACCGAGTTAGCGAGGAAAGTCAATGAGCAAGCAAAAATCATAGAAGAGAACAACGCAGAAATAGAACGCCTCCATCAAGAAATTGAACGTTCAAAAACTTTAGTTAACATCCAGGTAAATCATGCCTCTCAAACCCTATAGCTAAATTAAGACAATCTAAAACCTGTATTCCTCATAAAATCTTTCTTTTTTTTATTTTAGGCTCTAACTAGTAAAGTTGAAGCTGATTTTGGTTCTCCAAGAAAAGATCCATCGAGGAATGATGCAGCTACATCCACATCAGTAACGGCTCTATGTAAATCATCGAACACAGATGTACAGTATGATACTCTGGCAGACAATAACAAATGTGATGTTGGTCTCATGACAAAGACTATGACTGATAGTGATACTAAAAATGATGGGACTATTACTAATACCAAAGAAATTAATTTTAAACTTAGGATAGACACTGGAAATAATGTTATTGAAGAGAGGAAAAGTGATAACGATGATGCTGTCGAAGAGTTTTATTCATTACCTTCAGTTAGTGTAGAAAACCTCACTCCAGGGAAAATGGAGAGTAATCCAAAGATAGATGTTGTTACTCCGAATACCAGTACAGAGACAGGACGTCCTCGAGACAGTACAGAAATACGAATTAGACCAGTTGGTTCTAATTATGGACTACAGTTATCGAAATCGTCCACAAGTGTTTCTAGCGAAAATGAAGCTGCTATAATGAACAGGCTGAATGGGATAGATAGATGCAGAGAACAGGTTTCACCTTCAGCATCACCATCCAGTTCGTTAGTAACAGTACCTTCCTGTCCTGTTACTCCTGTAGAGAGCAGCACTGTGGTGCCAGTTCCCCCACCACCACCACCACCACCCATGGAAGCCTCTATGATACCTCCACCTCCTCCAATGGAAGCGTTTGTGCCACCCCCACCACCTCCAATGATGCCTGATCAAGGAGCTCCTCCGCCTTTGGGTATAGGGCCACCTCCACCACCGCCACCTCCACCACCTGATATGGAGCCACTAGTTCCTTCTGTCCAAGGAGCAGGTCCACCACCACCAGGTAACAAAACTATTTTGTTGATTTATTATTTTCAATTATGAAACTTTTTTTAATCAATCAGACCAAGAAAAGGTTGCTTAACCTCCCCTTGAAATTCGTATCTTTATGTACTTGGAAAAAAGTGTAGAGTACAATGGATTATGCAAAAGCTATATAGGTATCTGACATTTTCCCCCAGACTACTAGACTAAGGGCCGGTTTATCAATCGCATTTGCTAACCCAATTAAAGTATGACTAAGTCAAATCTCTGATTATCCTTGACATACCTGTTTATCAATTCAGTTTCACTGCTCAGTTATCCTATAACTGCTGATTATTTTAACCGAGCACCTGGGGTTCGGTTACTGTTTTAGCTGCTCCATTAAATGAGTAATGGAATCATTCGTGGCAGTTTATTGCAATAAACTTTTATCTCATATCGTTCATGTTTCTTTTCTTTGTTTTTGAAAATTATGGATGTTGATTCTGACTGGAAATTTAAAGATTCTGATTCCTCAGATGAAAAAATCATGGACTTTCTCGCTTGGGTAAGAGCAAGGCCTGCAAGGCATGCTCATTAACCATTTGGTTGAAGACGGTACCGTAGTAGGCCGACTTGGTAGCTGCAAAAAGTCTCTCTTATGTCGTACGGCACAACGAGTCGGGCGACGAGTCGGGATGGCGATAGGGAGAGCAAACGAATGCTAACCTCCCGAGTCGTTGGTTGCCGAGTGGTGGGCCATTGACGACTTGTGCTTGGGCCCAATAAGTCACGCTAAAGTGGGAATTGATTTTCACTCGCTTTCTGCTGTACTTTATTACCACTTTTTTCCACCATTTCGTCGTGTTTTTTCCTGGAGTTTAATTCATTTTCATTCCTATTTCGTACAACTTAGCCATTTTAATTTCATATCTGTATTTTATTTTCCTTTTGATCCATCCGTTATGGACAAAGTTAGGGCGTATGAGGAGCTTTACCTGAATGGTGTAATTAGTGCACGGGAAATGGAGTTGGCGTAGGTACATCGGGTTTTTCACTTTTATCTGGTAACAACTTACCTCAAAATCCGCTTCAAAAATCATCTTTTACAGCACAACACTACCAATCACTTTCAAAAACTTGGAAGTACTAACAGCAAACTCGCCAAGCGACTGTACTGTTTTGATGAGAAATGAGGCTATCCTCAACAAAGGTCAAATCAATCAGCTGATTCGGGAAACGAATCGGAAACCTCATTTTCCTTGACAACCCACGAGGCGGTACGACTCGGGCTCACTTGGGTCGGGTCCCGAATTGGCGTTTTGTCGCCCGACTCGGACACGCGTGCGCACATCCATTTATCCACTCGTGCTGACGACTCGACCTCCCATTAGGGCAACAAACAGACAATCGAGTACAACAAAAGAACTCTCTAATCAGCATTCAGTTCAGGATTGATCTGAAACGGCTCTACCTTTTCAGAATGCAGTTTCTCTGGGGCTAGGTTAACAAACCTTTTACTCGTTTCATTACTGTGACATAGAAGAAATATATTGGTAAAACTCATTTAAAATATTCCCATTTTCTGAATCCGTAACCACTTTATAATTATGTTTTTCTTTTCCTTTCCAGGAATGGGGCCACCACCACCTCCACCTCCTCCCCCTTGTATGATGGGACCACCACCACCACCTCCTCCTCCTGGTATGATGGGACCACCACCACCTCCTCCTCCTCCTGGAATGATGGGACCACCACCACCTCCTCCTCCTCCTGGTATGATGGGACCACCACCACCTCCACCTCCTCCTGGTATGATGGGACCACCACCACCTCCACCTCCCTGTATCAACGGCGTACCCCCTCCCCCTCTTCCACCTGGTGGTCCCGGACCACCACCCCCTCCCCCACCAGGGATGGTGCCTCCTGGTTCTCCAGCACCGCTTCCAGCTCCTCCAGTTGGTGGTTGGAATGCTCAGCGATCCCGTGAGTCAAAAGTCACTATACCCTAATTTGGTTATATAATAAGTCTTTCTATTGATTTATTATTTTAGATTGTAATCCTCTTCAATCGACGAAGAAAAAAGTGTTTAACCTTCCCCAGAATATGTTGCTTTATATTTCAAGATAGGTTCTGTCTGTCGGCAAGAGAATGCTGAGCAGTAGGTAGTTAGTGAGAGGGAGGGAGCCCTTTTCCCTATGTGTACCTACCGATGGCGGGAAAAGAAGAACCGGTTCACTGAGTTAAGATTGTTGGGTCGCACAGGTGACTCATCCCTTTTTATTATATTCTCTCATTGAGGTTAGTTGCGGAGTTTGGCTTCATAGGGTAGTAAGGTGGGGATAGGTGTATGCGGCAGACTCGTCGCAGACAGGCAGAACATGCACAAACCATCCAAACTTATTTTCTTTCAAAAACTTGAAATTGGTGTAAACACTTACTGAGAAAAGTAAACTGAGTTTATCTTTTATTTCAGGGGAGATTATTTATTAGTATCCTCGGCCTATGTATGATTTTTGAACCAAATTTCATAAAATTTCACTTGTTTCGTAAACAGTGGACTGCAGCCAGTGTAAGGCAAACGAACGGATTTTTTTATTTAATTTTTTTTTCAATTCTGTATTTTACGCATCTTGAAACTAAATAAACAAATTTTGAGAGGGGGTTAAATTTGTTTTCTTTCGACCTTTGATCGGTACCAAAAATATCACATAAAACTGCTACGAATAATTAGATTTATATTTTTCAGCATTCATAATTTTCAAAAAAAATATCAACTATGAATTAGAACATTTAAAAATTTATGCACAAAATTATTATGAAAATTGTTTCTAAATTTAATATATGCTAACAAATGGTTGTAAATAACTTTGTTTGAAAACCTAATTGTTATTGTGAACAGGTTTTTTAGCCAAATAATTATAGTTAACCACTTCTTTGCTCATGAAACACATGAACTTATTTTTTTTTTTTTTTTTCCCAGTGTTTAGGAGGCAACCGCTAGTGCCCCCAGTCCCCATGAAGCCGTTATATTGGACGCGAGTGGTCATCCCACTCAAAGATGGAGAAGTTGAAAAAAGGTAGGAAAAAGTTGATTATATTGATTAGGTAGGTATGTCAAAATATTGGAGAAATTCTTATTACGGTTTAATCGTAGAAACCAATGTAATTTGGTAAGCTCTGAGTTTGACTACTACTATGACTGATAATTGGCTACTTAAATTTAATGAATTTTCTATTCAGTGATCGATATTCTGTTTTAGATCTATTCCCTAGTAATTGTTTATACACTATTTCTAGGTAAAAAATTTTTTATGATAGGTAAAATTACAGACTTCTAAGTCCAACTTATTGAACACTTTATATTACGTGTGATATCTATTGTAACTTAACCCTGTTTTCATTCTCACTATTTTAACAACTCAGAAGTAGGACCTACTTTTTTCTTCCGTGGATATGCAAAAGGTAATCGATTTAGATTTCGCTTGAGAAAATGAATTACCCCTAGTCCTAAGAAGCCTAATTTCCTTTCTATCCTTAGAGCTCAGTTAGAATCAAGATGTACGCTTGTAGTATAGGGTATTAAGTTGGTAGGATATACCGGTACAATAAAACAGGCTTTTAGGTAGTAACTGAATGGATGGATTCTCCTCCAATGTTTTGAATAGGTATAGCCTAGGTAGTAAATTTATCTGTCGCAATTTGGAATAATATCAAGAATATAGGTACCTAATTATGTTATATATAAGAGATATTTGGTCGGAATATTCTTGAGTAAACATCTCTAAATTGAGCCAATTTCAACAAGTCTGGACTTCTGGACTACCTACTCATTCAGGATAGATTTACGATTTACTTGGTCTCTCAAATCATCCACTCTACAATTTGAATATATATTCACTCAATCGAGTTCATGTGTTTTTGTGATTCAGTGAAGCGGTATGGGAAGAGATCAAAGAACCTCCTATTGTGGAATTCGCTGATGAGTTCACCAAACTGTTTTCTCGGCAGGTTATAGACAGAAAGAATGCAAAGAAGAAAGTCGTAAAACCAACCAAAGCTGAGGCAGGTTACTTCATCATATTCACACTTTAGTTATAGCGTTTTCCCTTCTATCGTTGATCTAGATTTTTAAAATTTAAGTTGAATTACACTCCAGAAGTCACAATTTCACATTGTTAAAAACGTCAATATGCATTTTCTGAGTTCACGATTGAAAATTGGTAGGCATCGAAAGAGCGAGCCCTACTAAACAACAAGTTTTCCCAGTACCCACAAATCGTTCTCGAAATATAAATTACAATTAAATTAATACAATCATCACTATCGAAACAATACCATCATCATTATACCTAGGTACCTATCACTAAAACAATACATGAATTGAACTTTCCCTAATTCAAGCAACTGTAGAGTTAGGGCTTGGTATAAATACCTAACCCATACCATGTGATTAGTTATTAATCTGGAAGCGGCATATTTCAATTGTATTCCAAATCCACATATGGATGTGTCATTGGTTTCTTTTGTAAAATGTTTGAGAAACACTAACTTGGGTAAAGAGCTTGCTTGCATGGCAGCGTCCTTGGCGACTGTTTGCGTGCATTGGCCACTAACAAGTGAGTGTATAGTGTATGACTACAAAAACTACAGGCAAAATACAGCGCCATTGACTTACAAATATTAAATTTTTTGCAATCTAACTTGTACGTGTTTAACATTCGAGATAGAAAATACCTCCTTCTATTTCATTCAGCCCTCACCCAGTAAAATAATTTATTTCAATATACATTTTGCGTGTACCTAAGTAATAGTACATAGGTACTGTAGTGGATTTATATATGTTTTACTTGGTGTAGGTAAACCAAGTGAGACATTTATATTCTGATTATGCGGGTTAGTTCCTGAGGTATTCCCGTAAGGAATGTGAGCGAAATCGCCAAGGTCAGCTTGCTTGGCGGGATGAACTGAGGGGTAGTTCGTGTCGCAGCCGCGTGGAGCACTGGGCTCGCATAGTGGGTGCTGGGTTCGATCAGTTTGGTACTGAGCCGTTTTGTAATATTCCGGCCTAAGATTTATATCTGTAGGAGGAATATGTTGAACTTGGTTGAGGTACTGAAAAGTATCCTTTGTTTTTTGTACATTTGGAGTGTATTTGACACTCGGATCGGCCGGGTAGCCTTGTGTAGAATATCGTGGATATTCGGAAATCTTTGTCGAATCATGATGATTGACTTCAGAGCGGGTCTGAAAGGTATCCTCGTACTTTTGTGTGTGTGAGGCTTGATCTAACGTTTCCTTCGTGAATACGTTAGGTGAGAAGGCGATCTCTTCGCGAGGATCGAGCCTTGGGCCGTCGCTGGGAACAGCGGACTGGTCGAGCAGCGGGTAGGTAGCGCTGCGTGGGCTAAGAGGCCCGGCCGCGCCGTGTTCCGCCTCCCCTTGCATGAGGAAATAGGACGGGCGGCGCTCCATCGAAATATCCGAGTTTATTAACTCGTTTTCGATACCTCTACGTATAGAAATAGAGGGTTTGGAAGGTGGACTCGCTTGACAGAGCTTCTTTCCTTTGCTCGGATGTCAGGGTCCTACCTTGTAGTCTTGAAAAAGACTTCCTTGGACGATAAATTAGAGCGGATGAGCTGTGTAATTTATCGGCGTGCCCACAGCGGTCGGTGACGAGCCTAGTGCTACGAAACCCGGGCGACACGTCTCGGAACGTCCCAGCGGGCGTACGATCTAATGAGAATATCAATAGATGTACCGGGTGGCGTCCTGACAGAAGAACTACGTTGGGCAATGAGCAGGATGAATAATCACTGGACTCGTAGATGCCAATGCGAGATCTGTGTGGAGAGAAGGTATGCCTTGTAGAAAGCAGTAGGAAGCCGTTCTTGAGATGAACTCGGGAGCAGAAGGTTCGTCAGCGTAGAGCGTGTAGAAATCTTCGTACTTCTGAGTGTAGTCGTCGAGAGCGGAGAGTGGAATGAATTCGGAGGGCTCCGAGCGGGGTAATTATAGGGAGGTGGCCGCCTCCTGCCGCCTCCTGATTGGTCCGCTTAATTTCGTTAATTCAACTGTGTAATCTCATTGGCTCGCACATTGTTTTCTCAGTATCTGCGAGTATGATAGCTGAGCTGGTCCTCCGGGGTGGTTTCCCCACGTCCGTCGCTGCGACGGGGTCCCCGGGGGTGGCTTACGAGCGTCCGTCGCGGAGCCGACGACCTTGAGTTTAGACGGGGACCTCGGGTGTTTTCCCTGCGTCCGTTGTTCAGACGGGGTCCCCGGGGTGGCTGCTGGACCAGAGGTGGTTGCTTGCCGCCTCCTGGTTGGTTCGCCTATTGTCTCTCGTGTAATCAGTGTTTCTGATTGGCGAGTAGGCTTGTTTGAATTGTCCTTGTTAGTTTTAGAGGACGTTTGATTTTCTGTTTGAGTTTTCTCATTCAAGGCGACTTGGTTCGAGATACTTGTCGCGTCTCTCTCGCCCAGTAAGTGTTTAGGGAGGTCGCCTTGTATGTTATTAGTTAATATTTCACTTTTGAGAGAGAATTTCGTATTTTCTCTCTGGTGAAATATTTTGTTTGACGGAGTTATAACTCGACGTCTTATAAATATTTTTGTGTTGTGTCTACCTCTTTTTGGTAGCCCTGAAAAGGGCTGTTGACAAGAGGGGGTGGTTTTCACCACAGGCGCCCCCCCAAGACGTCGTGTTATTAACGACGACGCCGGTTGGGGTGTTTCGAGCGCAGTCACCCACCTCTCGTCGAATTTGGTAGAGGGGACGTGCCTTCTGGCAGATTTTCGGGGAGTCTCCTCCTTATTTTCTGCCTGATTTTTGTTTAGTGACACAGCTTCGTCTGTTTTTAGAGTGTAAGCTGGTTTTATTTGTTGTTTGGGAACTTTTTTCGTGTGTTCGCCAATTTGTACTGTAACCGAAAACTTATCTCTTTTAATAACTTTGAATGGTCCCGTGTAAGGACATTGCAGGGAGGAGAGCTGTGTGGGCACTCTGATATAGACATGTGTACATGTATCCAAGTTTTTGGGCATGTTGACGGCATACTTCGTATTATTATGTTTAATATGCGTAGGCCGGAAAAAGAGAGGCTCAGAAAGGTTTGTAGAAGTTACGAAAATGTCTCCTGGGAGTGGTACGTCAATTCCGTAAACTTTTTGGAACGGTGTAGTTTCCGTTGCTGGGTCTACTGCCGTACGCATGGCGAGTAGTACTTTTGGAAGGGCGTCGAGCCAATTTTCGTTTTGTGCTTTGAGAGCCTCTTTCAAAGATCTATTTCTGCGTTCTACCATTCCGTTTGTTGACGGTTTGTATGGTAACGTGTGAGTATGTTTTACTCCGAGACGTTCCATAATGGAATTAAATAGATCTGATTCGAATTGTGTGCCTTGGTCACTTGTGATGTATTTAGGTACGCCTTTTGAAGCTACCCAAATATTGATAAAGGCGTTTGTGATCGTGGCTGTTTCGATGTTGTTAAGAGGGACTGCCTCTAGCCAACCCGTTGCTCTATCGACCATCATTAGAATGTAACGTTTCCCTCCTTTAGCTAAAGGTAAGGGTCCGGTAATGTCAACGTGTACATGTGAAAATTTGTTAGCCGTTTCAAATTCGGAGTAAGGGAGCTTCACGGAGCGAGTGATTTTTGCTCGTTGGCAAGTCTCGCACGCTCGGACCCAGTTGGAGACATCTGCACGAAGTCCGTGCCAAAAATATCTTTGTTTAACTTTATACACTGTAGAGTGTATACCTGGGTGTCCCAAATTGTGAATTTGGCTGATTATTTCGTGCCTTATTTCGTTTGGAATATAAGGTCTTGGGTGTCCTAGGTCTAGGTTACACCAAATTTCTCCTTGAGGGAATTCAACTCGTGTGAGTTTCAATTTGTCCTCTGTGTTAGGAGGAGAACGAATTTGTGCATTTGAAATGTGCAGTAGAAGATTGCACTCTATTGCAGCCGTAATTTGCGAAATTTCGGCTATGGGTGGACCCTCGTCAGTTTGGGTTGAAATCGATTTTGTTTGAATTTCAACTGGATCGAAGGGTCTGGAGAGTGCGTCGGCGACGACGTTGTTCTCTCCGGGTATATGTCGAATGTCACTTGTCATTTGAGAGATGTATGTTAGCCATCTCAATCTCATTTTAGAAAAATGTGCATTTTTCTTAAGCATCGTGCCTAGCAGAGGCTTGTGATCTGAACAAATATGAAAAGATCGGCCGTCCAAGTCATTGTGCCAGTGAATGCAAGCTTGGTAAACGGCGAACATCTCTTTGTCGAATGATGCTTTATTCTTCCATTGTTCCGGAATTTCTTTACTGAAAAATCCCAATGGTTGGTAAGATTTCGAGCCGTGTTTGTCTGTAATTTCCTGCTCCAGTGCCGCTCCGATGTGTGTGTCGGATGCGTCGCAGACTATTCTCCACTCTGCTGTAGGGTGTGGATGAGCGATATTATGCAATGTAGCTTTTATCATTGCTTGTTTTAAGCTGTTGAAAGCTTTTTCTCTCTCTGATGTCCATTCGATAGGTGTTTTGTCATTTTTTTTGTTTGACTGAATGGAGTCATACAGAGGTTGTGCCGTGTGAGCGAATTTACTTGAGCAAGCTCGGTAGAAACCACACATACCTAGGAATCTGCGTAGACTTCGTACGTCTATTGGCCTAGGAAATTGTTCTATGGCTTCTATTTTATCTCGTTTAGGAATTATCCCTTCTTTCGAGATAGTGAAACCTAGGAAATCGACGGTAGGTTTTGAAAAAATGCATTTATCAAAACCTACTCGAAGTCCGTGTTCCCCTAGCTTGTCGAAAATTTGTTTGAGGTGGTTCATGTGTTCTTTATAATTTTTAGAAGCCACCAGTATGTCATCTAGGTATACAAATGCGAAATCAAATTTTCGCATGATGCTGTCCATGTATCTTTGCCATGTTTGAGCCGCTCCGGCCAAACCCATGCTCATTTTCTTAAACTCATAAAGACCGAAAGGTGTAATAATTGCAGTTTTATGAGCGTCATCTGGGTGCATCGGAATATGGTAATATGCCGATTTTAAATCTATTGTCGAATAGATTTGTGTATCATGTAAATTCGCTTGGAAAGAGCGAATGTGAGGAGGAGGGTAGGCGTCTTTCTTCGTTTTCGCGTTCAGGAAACGGTAGTCGCCGGTGATCCTCCATGACCCGTCTTTTTTTGGCACACAGTGTAACGGGGATGCCCATTCGGAATCTGATGGTGCAATTATGCCTTCGGAGAGCATTTTGTCAAAAGTACTTTTGACTTGAGCCCGTTTTTCGCCCGCCATGGGTCTTGCACGGAAGTGTACTGGTGTTCCTTCCGTGGTTATACGGTGGTAAACCCCGTTGTTTTTCCACTTTCCTTGAAGTTTGCTCATTTTATCATTGTATTTCTCAATGATAGAGCGAATGTTTTCGTCCTCCGTGATTTGCACGTCCTCTGGTTGAGGGCTGTTGTCACGATGAGGGATAGTAGCTGCTATTTGTTCGTCAGTGAATTTTTTGTTCATGACTGCAGCTATTTTTTTATCGGCATAGCTTTTTATTTTATCTTTATAGATGTATTTGTGTTTGACCCGTATTCCGATATCCCAAGACTCGAGGAATGGTATACCGAGGATCGCTAGATCAACTTTCGTGATCATAAAATCGGTGGTCATGTCTCCGAGGCCGATGTTAATTGTCGTGTCAGCACGCCCTAGTGTGTCTATAGGGGCTCCGTTAGCTGCTGTGAGCTTGACGTTGGACTTACGAATTTTTAAGCCCAATTTTTTGGTGACATTGTGGGGCAGAATGTTCACTTCTGCTCCCGTGTCGATGAGAAATTCAGTGCCATTTAGTTTGCACTTGAAAAAAAGCCTTTTATACTCATTAGTCTGCCGGTGTATAGGCTCAGATACACTGGCAGTTATTCGTTTTCCGAACTCTCTACGTCGGAGGTTGGAACGGTACTTTCTTGTACCGATCTCTGAGTATTTTCGTTTGAAAACCAGGTTTTAGGCTGGCTTATAGGCGCTGCCTTTTTGCTAGGTTTGGAGGCAGTGTTTGCCTTCCAAGTGCAGTGCTCTGGGTCTGCACACTTGCGAGTTTCGTTACCGAAACGTGCGTGGTTTCGACAGACATAGGCTGTCGGTTTGTGAGGCTTACTCTCTACTTGCTGGGGTTTGAACTCAGCTTTTTGTGAGAGGGCCTTTTTGAAACCAGTCTTCGTGGGTTTCGGAGTAGATTCTACTCCTCGTATGTTGAGAGAGGGGTTCTCTGTTTTGTACGCGTGTAGCGTATCAGCTAGGTCGAGCCGGGCGGTCGTGGTAGGCTGTGCTGCGACCATACCTCGGGCTTCGATAGGTAGAGTTTCGATCCACTTTTGAGTGATCAGAGCCTCTGAGAAGTACCCAACAGCTTTAGAGTACATCTCGTGGTACTTGGTGCTGGGTTTTTTGGCGAGAGATGCGGGGTCCTCGAGTGCGAGGAGCCTGTCCTGTAAGGACAACCCGTATTCTCGTTGTAGGCGCTGTTTGGCCTCTTCATAAGGTGCGTGGGGTGCCGTGAGGTAAGCTGAGTCGATAGCTTCCCTCATTTCTTCCGGTACCCACTTGTATATAGCTGAGAAGCATTCGTTCTGCGTTCTCAGGTGTTTTCGCACGCAGTATTGATCGAACTCGGCGAGTGCACGATCGATATTCTTCTTTTGGAAGATTGGTCTTTGATAATCTCCCATTTCCTCCAAAAGTGCTCGAAAGCCACTTTGTGTAGAGGGTTGTTGAGTGAGATGTGGGGCGTATAGGCCCGGCGGGGGTCGTACGCCCGCAGTGGTTCCCTGAAATCCACTAGCTTCATAAGAGGGAACGAAATGCTCCGTGTTGAGCCTGTTCAAAGGCGGGGTCACCATTTGTAGTGGATTTATATATGTTTTACTTGGTGTAGGTAAACCAAGTGAGACATTTATATTCTGATTATGCGGGTTAGTCCCTGAGGTATTCCCGTAAGGAATGTGAGCGAAATCGCCAAGGTCAGCTTGCTTGGCGGGATGAACTGAGGGGTAGTTCGTGTCGCAGCCGCGTGGAGCACTGGGCTCGCATAGTGGGTGCTGGGTTCGATCAGTTTGGTACTGAGCCGTTTTGTAATATTCCGGCCTAAGATTTATATCTGTAGGAGGAATATGTTGAACTTGGTTGAGGTACTGAAAAGTATCCTTTGTTTTTTGTACATTTGGAGTGTATTTGACACTCGGATCGGCCGGGTAGCCTTGTGTAGAATATCGTGGATATTCGGAAATCTTTGTCGAATCATGATGATTGACTTCAGAGCGGGTCTGAAAGGTATCCTCGTACTTTTGTGTGTGTGAGGCTTGATCTAACGTTTCCTTCGTGAATACGTTAGGTGAGAAGGCGATCTCTTCGCGAGGATCGAGCCTTGGGCCGTCGCTGGGAACAGCGGACTGGTCGAGCAGCGGGTAGGTAGCGCTGCGTGGGCTAAGAGGCCCGGCCGCGCCGTGTTCCGCCTCCCCTTGCATGAGGAAATAGGACGGGCGGCGCTCCATCGAAATATCCGAGTTTATTAACTCGTTTTCGATACCTCTACGTATAGAAATAGAGGGTTTGGAAGGTGGACTCGCTTGACAGAGCTTCTTTCCTTTGCTCGGATGTCAGGGTCCTACCTTGTAGTCTTGAAAAAGACTTCCTTGGACGATAAATTAGAGCGGATGAGCTGTGTAATTTATCGGCGTGCCCACAGCGGTCGGTGACGAGCCTAGTGCTACGAAACCCGGGCGACACGTCTCGGAACGTCCCAGCGGGCGTACGATCTAATGAGAATATCAATAGATGTACCGGGTGGCGTCCTGACAGAAGAACTACGTTGGGCAATGAGCAGGATGAATAATCACTGGACTCGTAGATGCCAATGCGAGATCTGTGTGGAGAGAAGGTATGCCTTGTAGAAAGCAGTAGGAAGCCGTTCTTGAGATGAACTCGGGAGCAGAAGGTTCGTCAGCGTAGAGCGTGTAGAAATCTTCGTACTTCTGAGTGTAGTCGTCGAGAGCGGAGAGTGGAATGAATTCGGAGGGCTCCGAGCGGGGTAATTATAGGGAGGTGGCCGCCTCCTGCCGCCTCCTGATTGGTCCGCTTAATTTCGTTAATTCAACTGTGTAATCTCATTGGCTCGCACATTGTTTTCTCAGTATCTGCGAGTATGATAGCTGAGCTGGTCCTCCGGGGTGGTTTCCCCACGTCCGTCGCTGCGACGGGGTCCCCGGGGGTGGCTTACGAGCGTCCGTCGCGGAGCCGACGACCTTGAGTTTAGACGGGGACCTCGGGTGTTTTCCCTGCGTCCGTTGTTCAGACGGGGTCCCCGGGGTGGCTGCTGGACCAGAGGTGGTTGCTTGCCGCCTCCTGGTTGGTTCGCCTATTGTCTCTCGTGTAATCAGTGTTTCTGATTGGCGAGTAGGCTTGTTTGAATTGTCCTTGTTAGTTTTAGAGGACGTTTGATTTTCTGTTTGAGTTTTCTCATTCAAGGCGACTTGGTTCGAGATACTTGTCGCGTCTCTCTCGCCCAGTAAGTGTCTAGGGAGGTCGCCTTGTATGTTATTAGTTAATATTTCACTTTTGAGAGAGAATTTCGTATTTTCTCTCTGGTGAAATATTTTGTTTGACGGAGTTATAACTCGACGTCTTATAAATATTTTTGTGTTGTGTCTACCTCTTTTTGGTAGCCCTGAAAAGGGCTGTTGACAAGAGGGGGTGGTTTTCACCACAGGTACCTTAGTACATTGTACATTACAACAGTACATAGCAAGAAAGTAGTGAAGTGTACTGAACTGCGTGTCTATTGAATTGAACTGCAGTCCTACCCCAACGAGTGCTGGGCAGCTGTATAGATACAGATTACTAACTTTCATTCAAGCTAATTCATTCTATGATTGTTCATTATCCATATGTTTTGTGGAGCTTTTCTTTTTAAATTGAAATGCCCCTCCCACTACCATATCCAAAGTCTCCCACTAAACAAAGATAGCAATGTAAAGCAAGTCTTAGTAAGGTGTTTGGTCAAGGGAGTCGTACAGATATTGTGTTAGCCGTGTAACATTAGTCAGAAACCAAAAACTCCTACGCAACTAGGAATTTGCTGCTGTTTAAGAAGGGTGTAGGTCTCCACCATCAACACTCACCGTTCATTTTGTTCAATCAGTACTCACTCTTTTGATACGTATAAATATTTTCTATTGCAGGTTCTAAAAGTTTTGGAAAGCAAAAGATCTCAAAACGTCGGTATTTTATCTTCTAGTTTACATTTGGATTTCTCTGAAATCGAAAATGGTAAGTCTCTCACATTTTTCAATGAATCGGGTACTTTATAATAATACTTACTACATGTAGGTGGTCCTAGATAACCCCCCCCCCCTCCCTCATATTGAGATCAATCTAATTGATGTCATCAAGTATCATCTTGTTACAATGTGAAGCGAGTTAGGAACGTTTGTTTCTCAACAATAAAAAGTTCATGCGTGTCTTAAAGTTCAATAGCAGCGTTTTCAATTATTATTGCTATTTCTAAAATCCATCTTAAATACCTAAACTTACGTAAATATCAATTCCCCCACTTAATTTCCTGAATAAATAGGTTGGTAACCCGCTCATTTTTCCATTGACTTCAAATATGACAGCATGAACGACAACTTTGTTATTTTAAATGGGAACTCTCATTGTTTATTGTAGATTCGAATTCTACGTAAAATGTCATGAAGAAATAACTCATCGCTCAATGTTTCGAGTGCGCAGCAATAAGCGCAAAATGCGCCATAGCGCACAAACATGGAAAAAATAGGTCCAAATTACCTTACGTATTGCTTGGAGATCATGGACTTCTGTCCTTGTAACAGTTGTCAGGAGACACCTACCAACTCTTCATGTATGACAGTAAGCCCTTTCTAAACTTGGGCCACGAACCAGCCAAGGCATGATGTGATGAGTACTGACCAATCTTAATGGGACAGAAGTCCAAGCTCCCCCTGAAAAGGTTGTTGTTTGAAGGAGATCCTATTCTCCGGATTTTGTTCTGGGGAAACAATACAAAACATTACGGCCGTCTTTTGAGAGTACCCATAATCACGAATAGGTAGGTACTTTTCTTTTTTATTATTATATAATTACACTAAAGGGATGCAAGTAGGCAGAAAAGTGAAACCCAGGTTTTACGTCAAGAGGAAGAAAAGAAAGAGGAAATGCGATGGAATATTTTGAATTTATAGATAGGTACCGCTTTAATATGAGGTCAGATGCAAAAATTAATACCTCCCCATAATCAAGGTGAAAAAATACCTGACAGTCATTTGCCATGTGTGGTACTTCGAAGAACCTCTTTTTTACAACTTTTACGCACTATTAATGTCTTTAGTAATGGGTCATTTATTAATGAAATTTCACGTAGAATTCGAAGATGCAATAAAAAATGGCGATTCCCATTTAAAATAACAAAATTAGAGTGCACTTGTACGTTTTACGCATGCGCACGTTCACAAAAATGACATATTTGAGATATACGAAAAAATATATAAATACATTTGTGATTATTTATTATCTCTGAATAATTCGGGTGAAATAAAGTGGAAGACAAGATTCACTTTACACTATATTATTTTGGTGGATACAACCAGGTAGATGGTAGACTGTACTACGAAAAACGAACTGAAAATGGCGGAGATAGGTACATCCCTGTAGGCTTCCTCTTGGGTCAGCCTTTAGAAGCTAATGGCTGGTGCCATATAAAGGCGAAAAGTTCATGATTAATATCACTTCTTGTGGAAATCGTAGTTCGAGGATCCAAGGGCGACAATTCAACAATTGTTCCATTCGCAGGAAAGAGGATCGTGTAGATGTAGATGTAGATGTAGATGTAGAAGAAAACTTTCAGGGCGGGGGTTTTGAGCCCCCAGCACGGAAGCCTGTTGGCTTATTGTACTTTCCTGAGAGTTTTTTGTTTAATCAAAGAGACTCAGCTCCCTGATGAGGGGTGGTAGGCTCTTGATTAATTGTTCGCTCGGAATGGAGCTCATCGGGGTTCGGGCCCCAAAGAGCTCAATTCTGCGATGGGTGAGTGCAGGGCACTCGAAGATTATGTGGGATGCCGTTTCGTCAGTCTCCTCACATAGTCTGCACAGGGTT
The DNA here is from genome assembly GCA_030762985.1 of Adelphocoris suturalis. NCBI lineage: Eukaryota > Metazoa > Arthropoda > Insecta > Hemiptera > Miridae > Adelphocoris > Adelphocoris suturalis. The sequence goes on along the minus strand of CM061047.1, from coordinate 30,870,370 downwards.
GAGTTTTGTGTGATCCCTATGCGATGTAGGTGAAATCGTAGGGGTGCAAAACCGGTTATGAGGCCGACCAGTGTTTTTAGTTCCCTACGATTTTTCCTAAGTAGCCCCTCAGTAATTTTGGTGTTGAGTTCAGCCACCATAAGTTTACTGTGGGTGTGTCCTTCAATATTGGCCCATCTTTTAGCGGTTTGTTGGTTGACCCACGTGTTGATGGTTTTTCTGAAGGTGGTTTTTGGTAAACCGACTGCTGGCTCAGGCCCTACAAAGGGGGTTTGGGAGCCCCTTCTCGCGAGCTCGTCAGCCTTTTCGTTGCCAATAATGCCTCTATGCCCCGGCACCCACTCCAGGCGAACCCGGTTGTGTTTGGTTAGGTTGTTGAGGGTTTGCATGCAGCACCATACCACTCGGAACGAGATGGTTGGAGCCGTTAGTGCTTTTATCGACGCTTGACTGTCAGAGAGGATGAGGACGTGGGCTTTTTATGCCCCCTCCTAAGACTCTCCGCAGCTGCTGCCTCGATTGCCACAATTTCCGCCTGGAATACAGAGGTGTGTTGCCCAAGTGGAAGCGAAGTGTTCCACCTGGGTTTGGCCCCATGTATTCCTGCGCCAGTTCCTGCTTCCATTTTTGACCCATCTGTGAACCAGATGATGTCATTGGAGCAGCATTTGTTCTCCCATAGCCCCTCTCTTGTAATGATTGACGTGTAGAGATGGGGTTGGGAGAGAGTTTTGGGCATGATATCGGCCACCATGTAGAGTAGTGGTTCTTGTATCAATTCCAATATAGTGGTATGACCTCGGTGAGGGGTTGTCCGCCAAGAGCCATTCCATTTCAGCCTCAGGGAGGCCATCATGGCCTCACCTTTTATGAAGATATCCACTGGGGGTAGACCCAGTAGAATCTCCATGGTTGCTGTAGGTGTACCATGCATTGCTCCGGTGATGGTTAGGCAGGCCAGTCGCTGGATGCTGGTGAGAGTTTGACGAGCTCCCACCTGACCCAAGAGGATCGTGATTTAAATACGAAATTGGGTAACTCTAGCAGAGAGTTTGGGAACTAAATTGGGTGTGGAAGGAAGAGCAGAAAATATGATTTGAACTGAAGATCAAATAAAATTCTGAGAAAATCAAAGGCGAGTCATCCTCAACCTTCTATTATTCTATATTTTGGCTTCCTCAACCTTCTAGGATTCTATATTTTATTCAACTTTGTTTCAACTACAGCAACTCGAAGCTTGACTGGAACTTGATCAGCAAAAACCTTCCCTTGTTGACATTCACTATCAACTTGTTAATCTAAATCAAACTATATTTACTGGGATTTCGTTAGTAATCTACGTTTCCCTTGTGAACTACACATTTCATGTGTATCGAAGCAAATATTCTGTTTAATAAAGTTTAAAACATGAAAGTACCTAGGTATAGGAACCCCAATTGCAATTGCTTGTATCTTGGTAATAAGCAATTCTTTTATATTTTTATTGCCTGATTTGTCTCAAAAATTTTGAAATTAATCCTAGATGACCATTCTGCTAATAACCATCTTACCAAATAGTAGAATTAGGTAGGTAGGTAATTAACATAACAAATGTCATAAATTGAAATAGGTATGACTAATAACCTGTTTAGAAGTGAGTCTTGATGTAATGATTGCCAAAATCTATCTTTTAACCAGACCATTGGTTGTTAGTATATATGTCATGCCAACAGATGTTGTGGTTTAACTTTGTACAATGGTCGACTTGCCGCTTACTAGGATTTAGAAGGCAATGAACCAAAATTTGAGCAGTCGCCGTGGTGGAATAAAGGCAGTGTCCAGCTAGAATATCGTCAGTTCATTAAGGCATCGATTAAGAGAGCTTATTGTACTTTCCTGAGAGTTTTTTGTTTAATCAAAGAGACTCAGCCCCCTGATGAGGGGTGGTAGGCTCTTGATTAATTGTTCGCTCGGAATGGAGCTCATCGGGGTTTGGGCCCCAAAGAGCTCAATTCTGCGATGGGTGAGTGCAGGGCACTCAAAGATTATGTGGGATGCCGTTTCGTCAGTCTCCTCACATAGTCTGCACAGGGTTGAGTTTTGTGTGACCCCTATGCGATGTAGGTGAAATCGTAGGGGTGCAAAACCGGTTATGAGGCCAACCAGTGTTTTTAGTTCCCTACGGTTTTTCCTAAGTAGCCCCTCAGTAATTTTGGTGTTGAGTTCAGCCACCATAAGTTTACTGTGGGTGTGTCCTTCAATATTGGCCCATCTTTTAGCGGTTTGTTGGTTGACCCACGTGTTGATGGTTTTTCTGAAGGTGGTTTTTGGTAAACCGACTGCTGGCTCAGGCCCTACGAATGGGGTTTGGGAGCCCCTTCTCGCGAGCTCGTCAGCCTTTTCGTTACCAATAATGCCTCTATGCCCCGGCACCCACTCCAGGCGAACCCGGTTGTGTTTGGCTAGGTTGTTGAGGGTTTGCATGCAGCACCATACCACTCGGGACGAGATGGTTGGAGCCGTTAGTGCTTTTATCGACGCTTGACTGTCAGAAAGGATGCGGACGTGGGCATTTTTATGCCCCCTCCTAAGACTCTCCACAGCTGCTGCCTCGATTGCCACAATTTCTGCCTGGAATACAGAGGTGTGTTGCCCAAGTGGAAACGAAGTGTTCCACCTGGGTTTGGCCCCATGTATTCCTGCGCCAGTTCCTGCTTCCATTTTTGACCCATCTGTGAACCAGATGATGTCATTGGAGCAGCAATTGTTCTCCCATAGCCCCTCTCTTGTAATGATTGACGTGTAGAGATGGGGTTGGGAGAGAGTTTTGGGCATGATATCGGCCACCATGTCGAGTAGTGGTTCTTGTATCAGTTCCAATATATTGGTATGACCTCGGTGAGGGGTTGTCCACCAAGAGCCATTCCATTTCAGTCTCAGGGAGGCCATAATGGCCTCACCTTGTATGAAGATATCCACTGGGGGTAGACGCAGTAAAACCTCCATGGTTGCTGTGGGTGTACCATGCATTGCTCCGGTGATGGTTAGACAGGCCAGTCGCTGGATGCTGGTGAGAGTTCGTCGTGCTCCCACCTGACTCGCCTTGTGCCACCACACAACGCAACAGTACGTTATTATGGGTCTAACAATGGCGGTGTAAATCCACTGGACCATCCGCGGTTGAAGCCCCCATACTTTCCCACATGTACGTTTAGCGCACATGAGGGCTCCTTTGCATCTGTTTGCAATGTATCCTAGGTGTTTATTCCAGGTGAGTTTTGTATCCAGGTATACACCCAGATATTTGACCTCACGTTGAAAGGGCACCCAATGAATTAAAGAGAAGAGGTTCTGAAAGGCCCCTCAAATCTCTTTTTCTGGTAAAGGTTACAAGTGTGGTTTTGTTGGGGTTTACATTTAGGCCCTCAGTGCCACACCAATCCTTCACCACTTTCAGAGCTGACTGAGCCAGATCTGAGACTACTCCAACGAATGGTCCCCTAATCAGGATGACCACATCGTCGGCGTAGCCTTGAGCGTAAAAGCCAAGTGTGTTGAGTTGTTCAAGTAAAGAGTCCACAACGAGGTTCCACAACAGTGGGGATAGTACCCCCCCCTGCGGGCAGCCCCTCGCCACAGACACCTCCACTGATTCCCCAAGGAGCTCAGCATTTACCGTTCTACTCGTAAGCATAGTTTTTATCCACCTACATATGGTGTTGTTTATATTGTGCCTTTGAGTAGCCCTTATAATGGAGGTTACTGAGGTTGAATCAAATGCCCCCTCTATGTCCAAGAATATTCCTATTGCAAATTCCTTGTCAGCCAGCACAGTTTCCACCCTGGTGACTAGGTGGTGCAATGCGGCTTCACAGGATTTGCCTTGTTGATAGGCAAATTGATTGGGGTGAATGGGCCTCTCTATTAAGGAGGTTTCCCTCAAGTGTCTATCGACAAGTTTTTCCAACGCCTTCAAATTGAAGGATGTCAGACAGATGGGTCTAAATGCTTTTGCCTGGTTGTACCAAGGTTTCCCTGGCTTTGGCAAGAATATGACCCTTGCTTGACACCATCTTCTGTGGATCGTGCCTGTTGCCAGGCTCGCCCTAAAGAGAGCACCTAGTATCCTAACGACATTGTCCCCCCCTTCTTGTAGAAGTTTCGGGATGATGCCGTCCGGGCCAGGTGATTTATAGGGGTCAAATGAGTTGATGGCCCACATCACTCGCTCTTTGGTGACTACACTCTTTGCCACTTCCCAGTCTAAGGGAGAGGATTTCCCGCCATTAGTGCGGGCTGGTGGGTCAGAGTCTGTACCTAGAGCATTTATTACTAAACAGCCAGGGAAGTGGGTCTCCAGCATGAGTGCCAGAGTGTCCCCAGCTGTTGAGGTATATTCTCCATTTGGTTTCACAAGTGTCCCAATTGGATTGATAGGATCTTTAGCAAGGATTCGCTGGAGTCTGGCGCACTCAGAGGCACTTTCTACCTCTTCGCAGAACCTCCTCCATGCTTCCCTTTTTGCTATTCTAATAAGTTTCCTATATTCAGCTAATTTGGTCTTATAATCATCCCAATAGCCGGTCTTTTTGGCTCTGTTGTACAGTTTGCCAGTTTCACGTTTGACAGCTTCTAGTTCCGTATTCCACCAGGAAACCTGGATTGGCGAGGGCCCAGTTGTTGTCAGGGTGTGATTGTTGTATGAGGCGAGTAGCGCGCTTTCCAGCTCTTCCGCCAGGACCTCGATATCATTGTTATTGTGTATTTTGGTCCGAATTTCTCTCAACCTGCCCTCTACTTCCTCCTTGTAGTTCTTCCAGTTCGTTTTCCTAGGATCTCTATGTACTTGTCGTGTTTTACCCAAACCTTGGATTACCACGACAATGTACATGTGATCAGAATAGGAGGGGATATCGGATACGAACCATTTTTCAATTTTTCTTTCAAGCAGAGGGGTTGTGATGGTAATGTCGAGAACTTCTTTCCTGGATGAGGTTACAAATGTTGGTTTGTTTCCCCGGTTTGCCAAATATAAATCATTGGCTACCAGGTAGTCAAATAACAGGTCCCCTCGTGTGTTGATGTCAGTGCTTCCCCACGCACTATGGTGGGCGTTGGCATCTGCACACAAAAGTAGCTGCATGTTGTCATTGCGGCATTTTTCAATAAGGTTAGCCACTTCTTCTGGTGGAGGTCCTCTTGAAGTATCTGCATCTCCTGGGAAGTACGCTGAGGCAGTGACTATATGCTCCCTATGGTTGCCTTCCTCGAGGATGATTTTCACTGCAACTAAGTCTCTGAAACAGAACTCAGACATGGTTAGTGAATTTATATCTTTTTTGACAAATATGCAGGAGCGTACATTTTCAGCGCAGTTGCGCTTGTAAATGAGCTTTCCTCCTGCATTATTGAGGCCAGCAACTCTGCCTCGGGAAACCCAGGGTTCCTGGATGAGTGCGACGTCATATTTGCCAGCTGCAAGCAGTTGGCATAGATTTGCTGTAGCCACCTTGTTGTGCTGCAGATTAATTTGAAGAATCTGCAGCATTTTTAGGTGGTGAGAGGAGCTCAGCATAGACCAAATCAGTCTCCACGTCAGACAGTCTTTCCACGGAGTGGGTACCATGTACTATGACGATCTTGGTGGTGGTGAGTGCACCACTATACTCACCCTGACTCCAGCCAGAGCTAGAGGTTTCAGGTCGAGCTAGGGTAGCTCCCCATTGCTTCTTTGGTTGCTGTTTGGAAGCCGAGGATGGAGGTGGGGGTGTGTGTGGGGTTCGAAGCCGCTTTCGCGGTGTTTCTACCCCAGCCCCCTCCCAACCAGCAGCTAGGGGGCCAATGGGCCTAGGACTGGTGGGACCACCATGTCTGAGGGGTTTGACAATTGGAAATTTTCGAACCCTTTCACGATCCCTAATGTACCTACCTAATAAAATAATGTTTCATACTCATTCAAATGGTGTTTAATTGACTCACTTGTTGCTAATGTGAATACATTAATTTATTGTTGTCTGTTTGTTCTCTCCAGCTATTTATAATTTTGACACTACCGTCGTGAACCTAGAATCCCTGCAGCAAATTTATGATGTGGTAAGTTATTCATAAGAAAATAGTCTATTACCTATTGTTAGAAGCTTTCTGCATAGCTATAAAAGCCATATTTTACAACCGTAGGGAGTGATTTTTTAATTAATTCTCGTTCCAATAATGTCAACTTTAGGCCCATCCAGAAAGTGAAAGTACTAGATTTTTCTTTTTTTCAAAAAAATTGTATTAAAAAAAAAAAAAAGATTGTCTTTTCGACTCTGGAGTGTAATGAGCCACCCAGGTCTCATCTCCAGTCACAATGGAGCTCAGGAAATCCTCACCTTCCAATTCAAATCGCTCAATGAACTCGTGAGCGCAGGCGACCCAATTCTTTTTGTGCTGTTGTGTCTATTGTTTTGGAACCCATCTTGCTCACAATTTTCTGAATCCGAGAGTTTCAGTGATTGTTTCGCGCAGGAGAGATCTGGAGAGTTGTGGAAACATTGCAGCAAGTTCATCCACTGTCAATCAGCGGTCTTGAGCTGTTTCACAGCATCCTCGATTTGTTTCACTAACTCATCAGTCAACATAGAAGGCCTCCCACTCCTCTGATCGTCGTGAACATTCGTTCTTCCTTCACTCAACTCACGGCACCACTTGAAATGTTCGTTCTGTTCATGACACCTTCGTCATAAACCCCTTTGGTCCGTGACAAAATTTCCGTCGGCGTTTTACCCTCTGCGACAAGGAACCGGATGACGGAGCGCACCTTACACTTGACGGAAATTTTTTTTATCGGCATGGTTCACGCTAACGGTTACCATGAAGGGAGTTTTGATACTACCGAGGTCATTCAAGCCGGTTTCACATGGAGTGGTGCGAGCGTAACAACCAGAAATACGGAAGGCCGGAAAACCCAGTGGAGGGGGCGGCAAAATGCGGCAGGGTGTTCACATGAAGTGGTCACCTTGGTGAACGGAATCATAACCTTCCTACTGAAACCCTCTCTGATCTGAAACCTCTACTTGTGGTTATCAACATCCCTGACCAATGAGCTTGCGCTCCGCTCGATGGATCTAACCCCTGCCCGGTATGTCCCATGATACCAGCGCTTTCTTCTTCTTGGGTATCACTCCTTCTGTCTCTACTATTTACTTATATCTTGTACCAGTCGTACCAGTCAATCACTTAGTAAAAACGAAGATTAGTTGAGCATGTAGATCAGAATGATGTGTGTAGTTTGGTGGTCTGGATGCTCGCAAGCTCGCATCTCAAAAAGACATAACATCAAGTAGTCAATCCCTTAGTAAAAATTCAAATTAGTTCGACATGCAGGTCAGAATGACGTTTTAGAAGTATATTTCGGGAGTTGTACGAGCCAAAAAATATAACCAATCATCGGGATTTGAACCCACAACCCTCGTCTCACAAGACCTTCATCCTAACCTTTGAGCTACGATTTAACTATCGTTTCAGGAGACAATCACAGTACTTCACCATTCAGTAGGAAATGGGGAGCGGGAGGTGGAAGTTTCTCATTATAACCGCTAGGAAGCGCTGGTATCATGGGTCATACCGGGAAGGGGCTAGATCCTCCTAATTCCTTCCGCCGTCCGCAGACTGCCCATTCCGGCAACATGGCAGCCACCATCCTCAACTGTTGTTCCAACAGCCAATCAGATTGCGTTCTGTCTTCCACTCGTACCGCTCCATGTGAAACCATTTGGGTCTCCGTGGAGCTGACATATAGGGATCCCTCACTCTTATTTACTGCCATCGGATAGCGATTCTTGATAGTATCGATTCAGCCACCCAACACATCGATTTCCTGATTTTGAAATCAACTGACCTTCTGACCGTCGAAATTGAAAAAGTTCCAGCCAATCCCTAAGTAAAAATGCAGATTAGTTGGACATGTAGATCAGAATGAAGTGAATAGTTTGGTGGTCTGGATGCTCGAAAGCTCGCATCTCAAAAATACATAACATCAAGCAGTCAGTCCCTTAGTAAAAATGCAGATTAGTTGGACATGTAGATCAGAATGAAGTGTATAGTTTGGTGGTCTGGATGCTCGCAAGCTCGCTTCTCAAAAATACATAACATCAAGTAGTCACTCCCTTAGTAAAGATGCAGATTAGTGAACATGTAGGTCAGAATGAAGTGTATAGTTTGGTGGTCTGGATACTCGCAAGCTCGCATCTCAAAAATACATAACATCAAGTAGTCAATCCCTTAGTAAAAATGCAGATTAGTGGACATGTAGGTCAGAATGAAGTGTATAGTTTGGTGGTCTGGATACTCGCATCTCAAAAATACATAACATCAAGTAGTCAATCCCTTAGTGAAAATTCAGATTAGTAGGACATGCAGGTAAGAATGACGTTTTAGAAGTATATTTCGCGAGTTCTAAGAGCAAAAAAAATGACCATTCAGCAGGTTTCAAACCCACAACCCTCAGCTAACGAAACCGTTATCCTATCCAATGGACTACGCCACTACTATCAATTCTGGAAACAATCACAGTACTTCACCACTCCGTTGGAAATGTTTTTGAGGAAGGTCTCCAGAGCGCTCTGAAACAACTCCTATCACTGCATCTGAATGCATCGATGTGTTAAGAGACCGAATTGATACTATCGAGACTATTCGGTGGAGGATCCCTATATATCAGCTCCACGGAGACGCTACTTGTGGCTTCAGTGCTCTTTGTGTTTAGGAGGACCTCCTATATCACACAGTGTGACCAACATTGGAAACAAAAATTTCCCCCACACGTATGGGCCTCAGTACTCTCACTTTCTGGACGTGCCTTGTAATAGCCTATACTCGCTGTCTCAAAAATGCAACAGAATCCCACGAAATAAATAAATAAGAAAAAGCGTTGAATTGCCGCTAGTGACCCTTCTGGTTGAGATGAAACTTAAATCATCAAAGTTTTTAAAAAGTGTTGATTTTTTTTAAACAGGAAAACACCAGCATTCCACAATAGTGAATAGCTATATTTGCCTTACAAAACACTTCAGATTTCTGCACAACTGATAAATTCTCATACTCAAAACATCATTTTAAATAAATTGTTGTATCTTTAGGGTAACTTTTAGGGTATCTTCAGGGTTGCTTATATTGTGACCCTCACACCCTTACATATACTATAGGTTTGCAGATTCTCAATGTATATTTCTTCTTTGCTTATAACTATTTGGACGTGAAAAAATGTAAAGGCTTGCAATCGGAAAATTACTTGAATAAACAACCTTTGAGAATGTTTTCTTTTTTAGAAGCTTCTTCGTTCACTTCATTCAAATACGGAGATTTATTGTGCTAATTTTTCCACAGCGTGCTACTGATCAAGAATTGGAAGCTATCAAGTCAGCCCAACAATCACGACCAGATCTAGCTCTAGACAAACCCGAACAGTTTTTACTAGAGTTAGCTGAAATTCCTCATTTTGCTGAGCGGATTGCTTGCTTCATGTTCCAAGCGGAATTCAATGACAACATCAACAGTATTGAAAGCAAGTTGAACAACCTGAAATCAATCTGCCAAGTATGTACTATCTATCTATTTTATCATCATTTTGAATCATCATAAGTAAGGTACGGAGGGTGCTCAATGCTCTCTTTTTTCTACAGACCCTCGTAAGTTCAGATTCACTGAAAAACGTTTTGGCAATAATCCTTGCTCTTGGAAACTTCATGAATGGAGGAAACAGACAGAGAGGCCAGGCTGATGGGTTCGGACTGGAAATTCTTCCAAGGTTACGAGATGTTAAAAGTACTGGTATGTCCAAGTTTCTAGACAAGTGAAGTATAGACTGTTGAAGGATAATCTGCGTACCTACTCATGTTGTGGAATATGTGACATCTAGTTGGGTTTTTTCAGACAATAGTATTACATTACTACACTACATTGTGAGGCGGTACATCAAACAGTGTGGTGACATACTCATCACAGAAGTTGCAGCTCCTGTTCCAGAGCCAAGCGATATCGATCGTGCAAGTGTTGTCCAATTCGATGATGCAAAAGCTCAAATTGATAAACTGAAAAACGATTTGGAAGGTGAGTAAAAAAAACTAGCACCAGCCATAACACATTTTACAGTTTTGAGGGCTGAAGACCTAAGCATATAATGAAAGTAAGTCGTGATCAGTGAGCAAGTAATTCGTTGTATCTTGATTTGTTCAGAAGGCTGTATGAATTCTGAGAAGGTGGTTCTTGCATGGTATAGCCCTCATGCATATCGATTCTAGCGCTGGGGGCTTTGGACGCACATGGGTACAAGGGTGCCTGGCAACAAGGGGCAGTAGGTATTTGACTCTTTCTACTTTCACTGTACCAAAAATACTAAAATTCATCCGTGCTATGTAACACCATGGATACTAGTCATTACAAAGGAAATTTTTTCCCACCAAGAGGCTTTGGGAAAGTAAAACATGACAGAAGAACTTGGTGTAGACATCAGGTTATTTACATCATCACTCGGATCACTGCTTCTAATTACTTCTTTCCGAATTTCCAAACTGGATGCAGGTAATGTGATTGGAAAAAATGGTTTTTAATTGTAACAGGCATATTCAATTCAGTCAATAACACAGCTCTCTCACCCACTAACTTCTTGGGATTTCCATTGGAAAAGAGTTTCAGGCACCATTGTCGGCTTATACTTTCTTATGCAGAGGCCCCTTTAATTTAAAAAGAGGGTTACTCCAATTACCTCATGTTGGAGTCGTCACAAGCAAATCTTTTGCTTAGATCAACAAATTTTTTAATTCTCTTCCACTCAATGTCTCTGAAGAAAGCATGTTCAATTATATGATGTCCAAATGCTTCTATTCTGGATTTCCAGTATCGTTCGCATCTGCAAAGGTCCAAAGGATGCTGTGGAAACCATCTGGGTTGCTGCACGTTCATCTGTTTGATTCCCATAATACGGGGAAGTTTAGTGGGTTTATCAAGTCCAGGCCTAGGTATATGTTCAAAGGATGCTAATCTTTAGTGCTCGCAAGTGCTCAGTAGCGCAAATGCTGTGTGTTGACTACCACGTGGGAGGCTGGGTGTTCGATTCTCACGGGAGCAAACAATTTTTTACCTCTCCACTAGTCTATAATGTATTCGATGAGGTGTTTTGGTATAGTATGCAACCTATTTATTTGTATTATTATTATTTTATTTATTTATTTTATCATTATTATTTTGTTCATTCCGATGTAAGTTTAGTTTCGCAATAAACCTTGAGATTGGCGAGGATAATTCGAGCAGGTAACTCCGATAAAGCATGATAGGTGATTTATTTTTGGAATATTATGGTTCTGACCTCCAAAAATAGGGGATTTCATTTTGAAGGCGGATTATTTCAAGGAGGAGTGATGGAGAGGAAAATGAACTGCACTATTTAAGCTATTCTCAACCGATTGTAATAATTAATTATATACCAGTGATCTACGTAATAGGGTTATCCAGTACAGAAATAATAAACCTTTGTCCAACAATTTGCAGCGTTTTTGTATCACCTAGGTAAATGTTGTGTTCTCAGGTTGTAAAATCAAAATGACGAAAGTAACCTCATCATCAGGAGAGAATGTTCAGCCTTTCAAAGACAAGATGGAAACTTTTTTGTCATCAGGTAAGAAGCAATTATTCAATGCTCACGAATACCTTAGAGCACCTAATCAATTAGGAACCTACCGAAGTCGTAGTGGAATTAATCAGGAGTCCAAATACGAAATTAAAGAAACGTTTCCCTTCATAGTCAATTTTTGCATGATAAGCCCAATAATAAATTATGTACCATTAGCATTGATTATGCAGCAAATTTGGAATTTATATTGATAAAAATAATTTTTCACACCAATAATCCCATGCTCTCACTTGGATTGTGTTCGCCTGCAGAGCCGAATTGGCAATGTTTGTGTAACTTTATCAAAATTGTCTAATTGGTTATGATTTCTTAATCACCTATATATATTATAGGTACTCTTCAAATTCAAAATTATTTACCATGCAAAAAACAAGAACTGTTTTTGTGCACAGTTGTACAACAGTAAAATTAAACAGTGTGAAACGCCTTTTTTTTAATATCTCTATTTTGAAAGGCCTCCCAAAAAAGGCATATATTCTCGTTTCGATGCTATTTTTGCGTTCAGGCATATTGAAACAATTTTTCAAAAAATAAAATAAAATCAGTTGATAAACGTGAAAGTTTCCCATTTTTGAAAATAAAAATCCTGCTTGAGGCATGTGCATCTTCTACTATTCTCTCAACTCTTTCATATGACTTCTTAGTTTTTTGTCTTTCCAGTATACCAGTCTTTCAATTGTTGGTGATCCAAGTTTTTCGTTTGTTTTGTTTCAGCGGAAAAGCAAATTCAAGAAGCAGAGGAAAATCTAGAAGACTGCAAGCAACGGTATTTTTGTTTCTATAGTAAAATTTTCACTGTTTCTTTCAAAGAAAACATAAACATCCTTAAGCACTTCTACAAATACTGAATAGACCGCTTAATATTGAAATAGTGTGTATTTTTCAGGTTTTTGACTGTTCTCAAAGCATATAGGTTTCAGCCCAAGGGTGGATCAAAACTTGAGGATGTGTCACCGCAGGATTTTTTCCCCTACTGGGCACCTTTCTGTTCAGATTTCAAAGACCTTTGGAAGAAAGAACAGCAGAGGTACATCAAGGAAAAGTAAGTGTAAAGGCTCTTGTCATCAACGCTTTTGGTTCCGAATGTACCTAGGTAGCCGAATCATTGTGAATGTGAACGCTTCATGTTGGTACCCACTTTAGGAAAAATAAACTTCAAAATTAAAATTTTGTACTCGCATTTTACGTCTTAGACTCCCTGATCAATGTCGATTTTGTGTCAGTCTGTGTTTGTGTGTGTACGCTTACCCTTGAGACAAGCAAAAGTATAAACTGATTTTGACGGTTTTCAGGGATTGATCGTGTTAGGCCTTAGATAGTTCCCAAAGAGTGTTGTCCATCCCTATTGTATCAATCAACCTTCTGTGCGTGCGCAGATATAAAAGCCTTGTTTAGCTCTGCATAACTGCTGCAGTTTTCCAACGGTATTGTTGAAATTCTGGAGAATAGGGCGCTAGATCGTCATCTATGAATTTCAAATGTTCCTAGATCAATGTTATAATCTCTGTGCACGCGCCAAGGTCCAATTCTTGATGGTGGGTCAAGATGGATTAATTATTGCCATATCAAGGATATCATCATGCGCTGAAATGCAGTCCGGTTCTTTTGGATGCGCTTTTTTACTTCCACTATCAAGTTTAATTTTTCATAAATGGTTTTGTTCTTACATCAATCTATAATTCATTTTCCTAACTAAAATACTAGGTAGGTAGGTAACTTCTTTCGAATGTCTCAACAGACTACCAATACTTACACTTGTCTTTATATCTTTGAGACAACTTTTTTATTATTTACAGGCTACAAGAATCCAAAAGGAAGCAGGAAGAGAGAAAGCTATTGTTGAAAAAAGGCAAGATGGGTGAAGGTGGACTGGTTAGTACCTACCCTAAAAATATTGTTTTGGTGCTACTTACCTATTATAAAGCAGGACAGGTGGGTGTTGGGGACCTCGCCATGGAAGGCCCCCGAAAGCTCTTCTCTTCTGCATTTTGTTTACCTTTGTCTTACTGAACAGCGATTCATTTACTAGTTTTTACAAGAAGAAAATTGTCCCACTGGGCACCACAGTATTAAATTACAAAAAGTTAATAGAATGGCAAAATTCAAGTTTGAACCGAGTACTATATCAAATAAGTGAAAGAAAACAAAAAGTTTAACCTATGTAAAAGAAAAGGAAAAAAAAAAGTTCCAGTCGTGCAGCCTGATCGTATGAGCGAATTTTCATAAATTATTATATCATATCATGTGTGAGCGCGTTGATTGCAAAGAAATTGTTAATTACCAATTTTATGGCAAAAAAAAAAGAAAATCATTCTAAATAACAGTCGGCTATTACGATTTTGGATTATCAGCTTTTTTGCAGCTATTATAAATTTTTCAGCAGATATTTGTGAAATTTAAGTACATTTTATCAGCATAATTTTGAGCATACAATTTTTAATGTTCTAGTTCATTGTTGATAAACTTTTTTGACTAAAATTCTGTTCAAAATTATCTATTTTTAGTGATTTTTCTACCATATTTTTGGAATTTTTGTGGTGCTGGCCCACGAACTCACTCTTTCATTTTGAAAGCTTGATTTTTGTGGGCATTGCAATAGCTTCATTTTTTACGAAAATTCGATAAAAATGTAACAGAAGAGTAAGGTAAAATAATTGTCCCACAACAAGGGATTATAAATCGTCCAATTCTTCCTGAACGCACACCGAGAGGAAAGAGTTCCACAACCTTGCCTTTTTCAGAAACTTAGATAACTACACATTTGAAAATTAATAACTGGGTCTTCATCGGTTGATCAACATTGTTCGCCGGTAATTTTTACAATCCATCAATCGTAATTGATAGGAAGAATCCACTCAAAATTATAGTATTAGGTATTAGGTAGGTAGCTATAACCCAAATATTTAAATACCTAACAGAGGTACATTAGATACCTAATTACATCCCATAATATATTTCACCAAACTTTTATGTCAGGTATTTACCTTCATAGATTGCTTTGTATTCACTACAACGAAAATTGTGTTCCAGAAATCTCAGCTTTCCAAGATAGGCGAGAAAATCTCACGAAATGCTCGATGAGAATGAACACCGCTACAACTAAGAAAGTACTTTCTCTAACTTTCATTTATTTAAGTCTAATGAAAAATCAATAAATGTTTCTTGTCAAATGAGACATAATACGTCTGCCAGTATCGATTAGATTATGCTCTCTCTTCATGGTACCTAACTTCGCCTAAAAAAATTGTATAAAATACAATGTTGACATTGTTATTCATCAAATCTCTTTATAAATTCTGAGAAAATATTTATAAAATATATACGAGTAGAACGTTAAGTTTTTCTACATCACTGTTGAAGTTCACCAAATTTTTATCGATACCTCTGAGGTAGAAAGGTTGTTTGTAAATATTAATTTATTGTGATAGTTTCGAGATTGTTAGTTTTGTCTACTGAATTTTACGCTCTCGTGAGGTTGAGCTATGTTGTTGTACCTTTTTTTAATTAGATACCTAGATGACTAAGGAGGTGCACTTGTACAATTTATTAAATTAATTATTTTCTATCGAGTAAAACATAGACTATTGAGACAAAATACTCCTATTAAAATAAATTACACTTATATTTTCAAATCGCTGTTGATCAAAGTTTGCTTGTTCCCGAACAGTACCCATAGGCGAGTAAAACGTTGTTATATTTATATAATAAAGTGGAGTTCATATCTTAAAAATGTTTACACTCAACTCTCCTACGATTAGTGGGTTTTAACAAATTTTCATATAAAGAGAAACTATTGAAATTGGATGGGAGAATTTTCGCTAAAATTAGAAGATGTCAATGATTGATCCAAACATTTAAAAAATCATAAATATATTCTACATACGTCGAAGAGGGTGGTTATATGAATATATTTGCACTAAAAATGTGTGAGTCGGTTCTTATATACTGGACTGGCGGCGAATCATTTGAAAGGTTAAGGGAGATTAGTTTTCTGCAATGTATTATTTGATGAAGGAATAAATACCACCTGTGAAATTCTGTATGGAGTGATGTATCCGCCTCAGTTCTTTTAAATCTTTAATCAAACAAGCAAAATCCTCGTCAGAGGTTTATATCGGCTTCAAATCGTAAATTCCATCTTTACAAAGGTAGCCAAAACCTCTTTGGAGTTTTGCATCTGCCTCAAATCATAAATTGACTATGCTAAACATAAACAAGATCCTCTTGAGAGTCTTGTCACAAACAGCAATTCCTCCTGTTCATTTAACAAAGACCAAAATGAAACACAAGGATTCCTTCCCAGACTCGGGGTGTTTATCCTTATCAAACATTTTCTGTTAGATTTGGTCCAAACAAAGTGGGCGAGATCCTCCTACCTCCTTGGAGTCTTGAATCCGTCCCAATTGTCTTGTTGTCTTGACTTCATATGGAGCTATCCATGCTGAACCAGATCAATGCTAAATCTTATTATTGATTATTCTTACAGTTGTTTTGCAGTCCTTTTCAAGTGGATTTAGTCATTGTCCACATTTAGGAACAAACGGCTGGGATCATGTTGACGAGAAGAAAAATTCTTGTAAAAGAGAAAGAAATGAAGAATATCATAGCAGAGGTCGGAAATCTAAGGCAACAGCTCAATCAACACACTTCCCATGATCCGGACCCCTAACTTTGTAATCGAAAATCTTTGAAATTCAGAATAATAATTAAAAAATAGAAAACTAAAAATTGCAATAATAAGGAAAATATTTTCCCACGCCTTTCAATTACAACTCCTAGCAATGCATATCTTGGAAATACGCAGTGAGAGGAATGAGAAGAGGCTGAACTATCGCCTGCTGCTATCCTGTCCACCCACTTCCACATGATGATACGACTAGAGTCCCCACACAATCCCAATGATTCGGCAGTTCCAAGAATAACCCCTCCTCACACAATAACCCCTTCCTCCACTTTTCACTCAGGAAAGCTGTCCAAGAACGTGACCTGTGCTTCATCGTATAAACAGGGTGGCCACCAATCAGGGAAAACCTGGAAGAGTCAGGGATTTGATGGATTGGGAAATGTAAGGAAATTCCGGAAAAAATGAATAAACAACAGGGAATCTCGGAGTTACCGACGTTGGAGTTTTAGAGTAGGTATATCGATTAGCTTTGAAATTTGGAGTTGTAGTAAATACGTACCTAGTTGTTGATATCTTCGCTCGATTCCTTCCAGTACTCGCCTGCAGAACCATCGCCAGAGGCCAAAGACAATATGCAGCCTGATTTTTGTTTACAATAAGACTATTCATGTTCCCTAAGTTGCGTTTTAGTTCGGAATGGTTAAAAAAAAAACTCGGATTCTGCTATTGGTTGGAAGCTTCTGTCACGACACGTCGGCGATCCTTGCAAACCAGATGCTAATCAGGTGAGTGCTACCACGTTCTCCCTTAGTAACTTAGGAGTTCGATTCCTTCAGGATTGTTTTAGGATTTTAACGTGAAAAATCGATGTGCGGATTAGTTCTCAAACAAACCCATCGAGATATATTTAGTTTCGAAGTCAGGATACCAACCTACTAACTAGAGAAAAAGGATAGGAATGATAATGACTGGTAAAACAAAAAAGATAATAATTATATTTATTACAATAAAAATTATGTAACAAAACCCTGCCGTATCACAGATGAGAGACCTGACGAATCGCCAGCACCATCTCCTCAATTCAAAATTAACTTCATTCACTAATACTTGTATTGCCTATGTACATTTCAAGAAAATAGGCTACAAAATATAATCTGAAATAGTAGCAACAATAATACTATATCAACAAATCTGAAAATCACCAAAGAACTTTTTTTCTCCACATTTGCTTAGGAAAATATGATAAAACAAGCACCATGCTTACAAGATTACGTAGGTGATATACATATTTATATTAATTTTATGCATCGTTGTTTCAAACTCTATCGAAATGTTTGAAGATGAATTGCTGTTGGTGTTTCTCCAACAAGAGTGAATTACCTATTGTTTTTAGGTTAACGGATTTTTTGTGTATTTCTCAGTTTTGAATTAAATATCTCTTGAAACTTGGAATCCCACGGGCAGATTCATCTAGAAACTTGAAACTAGAAAACCTCCAGAAACTGTATAATTTTATATAACAATTAACCCTCGGATAGGCGCGGTATCAAATTGATACAAAACATGGCTTTGAAGGGTTGCAACACCCGCTATCGCATTCGGAGAGGGGCCCCCTTCCCCCTACCTTCCTAACTTCAATCCGTCTTCAGAATCAGTTGACCTTCAAGCGTCGAAGAAGTGAGCTACAGAAGTTATGGGTGATTTTAACAAATTGATACACCGCGCCCATCCAGGTAATTTACAGATTACGAGATTGAAAATGTCAATAGCAATGATGAAGAACACTCTCAGGAACAGCCGATGCAACACCTGCGTGAGAGAGCTTTTCCACAACAAACATCAGGGAAAAAACGAAACAGATGCGACCCCCGTAAAACGTACTATGTGAACAATTTCTGTGTTCAGAGCACTTGAAACCTATTTGTAAAGATTGTTACCAACAATTACATTCAGCTCAATAAGATAATTGGTACCTAAAAATTTCGCCTAACATACTTTTGTTACCACAAATTATTTGCTTTACTTAAAATTTTCGTTCTCTTTTCTAGTTTATTATTTCGTTTCTTTGAGTTTACGAGTATAGTTCCTATCTATACACTTGTATTTTTTCCGTAAAACGTTTGCTGTAAACATGAGTAAAGATTTAAACTTATCTGTGAAGAATGTTGCCAACAAATTGTTTACTAAATAAGGAAATACTTAACAATTATACCTAGCTCAAATTATTAGTTAGGTACCTAATTTTTCAACCTCATAATTTAATTTCTTGAATTTTCCTATTATGTTATAGTAGTTTCTCTACCCATCAGCTTGTTTGCTAGTCCAATAAAACTATTGATTTGAACAATGGTTAACTTTATACTATTTCCCTTAACCCATTTCCCCTCCTAATACCCATTGTATCAAAATGAAACACCGCGCCTATCGCCGGTTTTTTTTAGACCGCGCTTATCCGAGGGTTAAACTTCCATTACCATTCATTATTGAGTTTTAGCACAGATAAAACTCACCTAATCCTCACACAAGAATAGGGTTTTCTACGTTGAGTTGAAGTTCCCGAAGTGTATATTCTGTATCACTTTGCTTATCAATCAATAGATATATCTACATGCTTTGTATACAGGCTTTTGGTGATTGAGGTACCACCTACTTTCATATCTATAAAGAGTTTTTTCAAACTAGATTGTACTGGTGGAAGAGGAATTTCCAAATAGGTACATAACAAAACGGCTCCCGATTTTCGGAAAAATATCACAGTCAAATTCCTAGAGAAGGGAGCTGGTTGATTAGACCACTGAATCACTTTCAATTCTGATTCCAATACCATCTTTGCAAGGCCACATCAATAACAACAATTTTCAAGTGATATGAAACAAATTGCTAAAAAGTTTACTTCAAAGAGAAAATGATTTGTTTTTCAATTAGGTACTTAATTAACAATGTTTAAAACGTTCAGAAAAGAAAATGTTGAATTTTTTGAGGGGATGATAAGTCCTTAAAAAACTAGCAGGCTAATAAAAAAAAAACAATTTTGACTAAAAATCATATAAATAAATAGGGTTTTAAGCAATTATTTTTATGAGCAGACGCTCATAGGTCACGTTGAAAGGTCGAAAGAGCAGCCGTGGTTCATTCTGTATTCAATGTATTTGATGCCAGTATTGTGCCAGTAGTAGAGGGCGAGAACTACAAAAGCATGCCACCACTGGTGAGAGGAGCCAATGTAGTCAACTTTACCTGTAACACAAGAATTGAGAGTTAGACTAAAGGTAAGGACCAACGCCAGTCTTCATAATTTTTTACGTAGATTTCAGGAAAAATACTTTCGCGCGCGCCACTTACGCCAGAAGAGCCGCAAATGACAAACTTTGTTTTTTACACCCCATTTTTATTGCAGAATCGAATTCTACGTGAAAATGGGAGCAATTCCGCTCTTAAAGCGCGCAATTTCGCTCTAACAGTGCAAAAATGGTGGAATACTGAGTTTTTGAAGAAGATCAATTGCCACGTGTAATAAATACATGATTTTGGGGTATTTTTTCGAGCTGAACCTCGTACTGATGTTCATTTATTGATTTTCGCAACACCAACCTGGGGAAACACCAAAAAAACTACATTTTAGTACGCTTTGTGCATAGTGGAAATGCATAAGAAAAGTGCAGTTCTGTTCGATTTTTCGGTGTTTTTTCAAGTTGATATTGCAAATATCAATAAATGAACATCATTACGAGATTTAGCACGAAAAAATACCCCAAAATCGTGTATTACAAGCGGCAATTGAAAATCTTCAAAAACTCAGTATTTCACAATTTATGCACTTTTAGAGGGGAATCGCGGCCGTTCGCGCACCTAAAAAATCGAGTGATTGGTCATTTTAACATGTATCATGTTTTAGCCCTGGGGTCCTAGCAATTTTTGCGAGTCAATTTTTTTCCGCGCACGAAACATATACTTAGTGTTACAGTGATTTCCGCCTACAACCGAGTCGTTGCTAGGGAAATGGTACTTCGTCGTTTTTCATCCCACAAAATTCGTTGACCATTCGTTCGAAAGCTCTCGATTTATCCAACAATATTATGTTAACTACTGCGAAGTGCGTGTCCAACAAACTGAGTTATGAGCATGGAAAAAAAAAAAACAAGTTCATAGAATTTCGAATCAATATCGAGGAGAAAACATGATACATGGTTGAAATTTTTGGTTCTAGAACAGAAATAAGTTTTTCTTGAATTTAGCTAACGTAATCTTCATGAAATTTCACGTAGAATTCAAATCTGCAATACAAAAAGGTTCCCATTTAAAATAACGAAGTTGATGTCGATTGCGCACGTTCTGAAACGTGCGCAATGCGTAATTTTGTCATGTTTAAGATCCTTACAAAAAACATTAAGATAAAAAAAATTTTTTTTAGACCCATTATCAACTATTTTAGTGGTGGAGGGGGGAGGGATTGTTTTTGAGGAGACCCTTTATATTCCAGTAGAAACTACTATCCTACCATCCTATTTAACACTTATTCACCTACCCTTTGAATTTCGACTTCAAGAAAGATGGGGCTCTTAACAATCAATGTGGACCGACACAATCCAAGACCAAGTACGAGGGTTATAGAATTAGGAAGAACCTTATTTAAATTAATATCTAGTTAACAAGCAAAATAGGAGAAAAATGCGTGAACTCACCAGATAAAAACCTTTCAGGTATTCTGGTGATGTAAATCGTGAAGGCGATTCCAATTATTATGTACATCATAACGACTCTAGGCAAGAGGAGCTGTAATGAAGCAAAAATATACATTAATTAGGTAGGTAGCTTCACAAGCGGTACCTATATTTTTGTTGAAATAATGAACAAAACAAAGTGACTTACAAGAATAGAGATATTTTATTAACAATATTAACAAGTACAATTTATTATAATGATTAAAGAAATTAATTCTGGTTTTAACCATTATTCCAAGAGTGATTTAATCGACATGGAACCCTCCGAAACTATTTCAACATTTTCCAAACAATTTTCGAAATTATGGTATCAACATGGGACAGGTTTAGTCTTGACCTACATGCTGTGTGTGTGTGTGTGTGTGAGAGAGTGTGGAACAATGGAAGCCTATCATTGGTAGGTACGTACATAAGCTTGACGTTTCATACCATTATCGGATGTGACCTACTAACATTGATATTCTATTAATGTATAAAGCTAATATTCGAAGAGTTATACTCCCTTACAGATACGATAGGGTTTTCAAGGCCTCCCATCATGATGGTCCAGTGAAGGGTGGGTACGACGCCGTAGGCCGCCCATCCCACGAAAGTCAACAGTTTCACTTGGTCAGGAACCTTCAGCTTCGGGATCTGCATAGCCATCGCCAACAGGAAAATCGCCAACACCGAAGAGAGGTAAAAGGTCTGCCAACCCTATAGACAGTATAAATCCATAATAACGGCACATTTAGCTATCGGGTTACGTCGTGGTAGGTTGTACTGTCCCTCCATTATACGTAGATACACTATATTCTAAATAAATGATGAAATTAGGTACCTACGTTTCGTAGAACCTACCTATCAGGGTTACGGCTAAATGAATCAAATGAGACCTTGTCACGAAATTGAGATTTATAAAAAATAATTCAATTTGAATAACCCACGTATTCTGATGATTTAGATTAAATGATTCGAAATCTTTAAACCTAATTTTTTTTTCAGTTTTGAGTCTTAGTTATCGAGTCACGTGGTGGAAAATTGCACTCCCTCCATTACACGTAGGTACTAAACTATATGATTAAAAACAACTTTAATAGTTCTCAAAACCGATGAAATTACGTTCAATTTTGTAGTAAGTACCTTCTTATCAGGAAGCTTATAATAGGTTACGGCAAAATAAATCCAATGAGACCTTGCCAAGAAATTAACATTTATAATGATCTAATTTCAGTAACTAGGCAAAATAATTCAAAATTTAATTGGTAACCCTAGCACATTTTTTTCAGTTTTGAGTCTCCTTCAACGCGCAGTAGAAGAGAAACTGTTAAAGAATACTAAAATAAATCCAAACCATCGATTTTCCTCCTCGTCTAAAAAATCCTTAGGGTTTCATAAAATATCATGAAATATTAGGGGAACTAACTGATCCACACTCTATGAATTAAA
The DNA here is from genome assembly GCA_030762985.1 of Adelphocoris suturalis. NCBI lineage: Eukaryota > Metazoa > Arthropoda > Insecta > Hemiptera > Miridae > Adelphocoris > Adelphocoris suturalis. Next base: position 30,847,950 of record CM061047.1, on the reverse strand, counting down.
TCGCCACTGGATTAAGCCTGTATGCAAGTGCAAACTTGAAATCCTTCCCAGATGCTTCTACTGGAACTTCATCGCATTTGAGTACCAAATGTTTAGTTGTAGGTAAGCGGAAGTTTTGAGATTCTTGTAAAAGAGGTAACTACCTCAATTTTCATCTGAGATTTATTAGGAAAGGAATTTTAAGGGAGGCAATTAATCATAATATCCTATGATCTTTACAGAACATTTCAATATTGGAATTAAACAATTGGATTATAATACCCTATATGAATCATACATCTTACTATACCAGGCAAAAGGTTCAAGAATTTCTGCATAGCAAAGACATTCAGACTCAAGGTTTTTTTTATTGAAGGGTGTTTCATTGGCATTGATTGACCGAACCCATTGAAATCCATTGACCTCGTTAAACTTGGCCGGACTGACGGCACCCCGACGCCAGAAATCACAATGCGATTTCTGGTCATCATCTCAGCTAACCCAAATTCGCGTGAGGAGTTCACTAGGAAACCTTTCCATAGTCTGGAGTGTAAATGTGAGGAGTGTAATACGCTCGGTGTTATAATAGACACGTGTACAATTTACGAATTTCTAATTTCAATTTACATGTAAATATAAGCGCGAAAAGTTTAGTTTGGTTTAACTCCATTAACACCACTCTGCGCCACATGACCGTAGGATCATTAAGAAAGCGATTCAAGATCAGATGACTCAACTACTTGTTTGCTCTCGAGGCGACCAGGGTTTAGGACTTTTTGTGATCGCTTGAAAGCGATTCGTCTCCGAAATCAACGTTTCTATCCCACCACTGTTTCATATCCACCTTTACAAGCTGTGTACAATTCCCCCTCCCCCTCCACACCCATCTAGTGGGGATATTTCCGTACATAGATGAAATATCTGGATGCGCTATTGCCGTAAAAGTGAAGGAAAGTTTTTCGATCCTCTCCTCAGGGAAACCCCGCCGACGAGCGGCGAGCCTTTGAAAGGCAAGCCTCATCTACTTCATCTTACGTTCGATCTGAATGTTCAATAGTAAAATCTGCTTAGTTCAACAGCCTAGGGAAAACCCAGAGTGGTTGATCGTTGCAAGTATCAGCAGTAACGCATCTAGGTACATAGTATGTCTACGGTTCCGTAGGTATGTGTCCCCAATTGCAATTCAATGTAAATCTGTCATTATCCTTTCAAAAAACAAATTTGACGAGTGTTCCGAAAACCTTAGAATCTTCTCTTTCCCATGGTTTCACGATAAATTAACTTTCTCCTGCGCGCACATGAAAAATATGGAATTGGAAAAAGTGTGGACACATATTAAATAAGGAACTATTAGGTACCTACCTACCACAGCCAAGATGGTAGATGTGTCCTCACGCTGTTTCTGAGCTACTAAGTAGAACAATGAACCCTAAAGCCCTTTTGCAGTTGAGCTTTCCTCAAACACCTTTGATGTTTATATTGTGTATGGCGATCCAGACTTTTGAATAAACATACGTCTGTTTTTTATCCTTTGCATAATTTAATGCGTATATTCATTATGCGTTTGATAGGTGCACTGCCATCTTTACCATCAAAGTCCCTTAAAAACCGTTCCATTAGTGGAGTGTCGAAGCACCAGCACGATTAGGTAGGTACTTTTTTCCAGATTACAACTAAAGATTATGATGTAGGTACTTCTTATTTGTCTACGTGATCTATATTTCACTTAAGGATTGATTTAGGATACTTTTATTCAGACACTATAAACATCCTCCCAATGTTTCCGACCAACTAATTTATATTTTACAAAAGAAACTTTGACATAGATCAACCGGCTCAATCTTAGCGGTTTTACAGCAAGCTGTATTTAATCCACACTCATCCCCACCAGTAAAAGGAGCTACCTATATCATCGATAGAGCTAAGCTGAAATATGTGTAACTAACGACAATACATTATTGACTGATCGATTCCTGAATATCGATGCACGCAACCCTATCTCCCCTCTCATCACGCAAGATGAACTTGAATATAGCATGGCGACACATACCTACCTGCGGAAGTATTTGACCAGGCAAGTAGTTCCGTATGTGTCCTTAAGTTTTTGAATATCGAAATTCCCATTTTTATCGTGGAAGGCAAACATTCGTCACAAAATCGTGGAAAAGAGGAGATTCTGAGGTTTTTGAAACACTTATTCAATTAATTTTTTGAAAGGATAATGACGGATTTACATTAGTTTGCAAGTGGAAACACATATGGAACTCTACACCCCATCAAGCCTATATTCGTCCGCATGTAAACTATTAATTGTAGTTAACTACCCACCGTACTTGACATGCGATTTTGTATTGTGTATCTAGGTGTATGTAGTAGGAATCCAATACTCACTTTATGACACCAATAAGCGTAGTAGACACCGGTCATGTAGATGCCCAGCATACTCAGGGCAATACCCAACAAGTCGAATGAAAGGAAACATTGGAAATGTTCTTCTGATCTACAGGAGAATATGTGGTAGAGTGAAGACATGACCATGCAAATCTGCAAAACAAAAATTGAATAAATAATAAAATAAATAAATTCAAACTTAATAATAATACAAATATAAAAGAGTTGGTTTAAAATTTTTGTGTTAATTAAAATATATGAGTATGGTATTACTTGAAAACAAGCTAAGAGTAGGCCGACGATGAATTTGTCGGTGAAGGAAGCGTGAATATTCAGGAGGCACAAATCATATAGGGTGAGTCCTAGGAACAGCATCCAGCCGAATATGTGAGACCAAATGTTGACCGTTTCGTTGGTCATCCAGAATATGCTACAAAACAAATTACATAATGTTAGTGACAGAACTTTTGTAGACATATTCTGTATATAGGGACATGAAACGTCATATTATTATGAGGAAACATTAAAATTATTCGAATGACAACTTTTGAAACAAAAGTTTTTTTGGAATGTAAGGTAGCCTATCAGCAGAACAGAAACATTATTACCAGCAGTCAGAACAGAAAGAAGATCAAGGAAAATCCAGGTTTTGTAAATGTATCCCCTCAAAAGTTATTTCGTAAATAGGTAAAACCTAAAGAATTCCATAATTCAATAATTAATTTATTACATTACGGTACAATAGTACGAATTTCAGGCAACGCACGTTCAATACAAGCATAGTGCAGTACCTACCTACTTAGCGTAATGAAGTGAAGAAGTAAAGTATGCCCCCCCCCCCCCCCCCCCCTGAGTTATCTTGAGGTATCTTCTGTTTCGTTCGAACAGTCTTCCTGAAGGACCTTTTATGGTATACTTGCGGTATGGGCCTTGTTCCACAATTTCTCCAGTTTGGTCCCATCGTCCTGTTGAGGGATTTTGAACCCTGACAAAGGCCCCTACTGGAATGGGAGTCAGGTTTTTAGCTCTCAAGTCATATCTTTCGGCTACTTTCAACTTTTTGTCCATGATTTCATGGTGGAATCTGTCAGAAGCTTTTTGCCATTCTTTTGCGAATGATTGATAGTGCGCCGGTACTAACGATCGAAGTGGGTGTCTAAATAACACCTGGGACGGAGAGAGACCTTTAGCAGAAGGAGTATTCCGGAACTCTAATAACCCTGCGTTGTAAGATTCGTCATCAAGGACTCCTCTTCTCATACATTTCAAGATTAATGCCTTCATGGCAAATCAAGTATTCAATAAAGTTTGAAAAAACATGTACCTATGTAAGTAGGTGAGATGAACTAACAAATGAAATTAAGCACGCTTTCATTATTGGAACTTTCTACAAGTGAACAAGTAGGCAGGATAGGTCGCGCGCTATAACCTCGCCCGTTTTCCTGAGCAGGTAGTTTCAATGGAGGGGAAATATATAAATTATATATAACTCGGCGCTTCGCGCCTCGCCGGGGGGCTTCGCCCCCCTGGACCCCCCGGATCTTTTCTCTTTTGTACTGCGTAGAAAACGAGGATAATTTGCTATGCAATTCTTAGCCTGAAAACGCTCAAAAAATAAAGTAGTTTTTTTCTCTTTTGTACATTTTTATTCGTTCATTTTACATTAAAAAATGGATATAAAAAAATTTGGATATAAAAAAAATGTTCAAGCCTGGCTGGGATTCGAACCCACGATGCGAAAAAAATGGATATAAAAAAATTTGGATATAAAAAAATGTTCAAGCCTGGCTGGGATTCGAACCCACGAACTCGCGCTTCGCGTCACGGACGTTACAAAAAAAATTGTTGGGGGTCGGCCTAAGAATTGCATAGCAATTAATATATATATATATATATATATATATATATATATATATATATATATATATAGATATATATATATATATATATATATATATATAAAGTGTTCCACCAGACAAAGATCCCCCCACTACAACCGTAATTTCTGGGGAAAAAAAAGTTTTTTTTTTTATTAATCAGCAATTGATCTTTTTTATTGCAGATTTGAAATCTACGTGGGATTTCATGAAAAAAATGACCCATCACTCGATTTTTTTTAAGTCTGCGCAAATGGGCGCGATTCCGCTCTTAAATTGCAATAAATGTGAATACTTAGTTTTTAAAGATATTCAAATGCCACATGTAATACATGATTTTGGGGTATTTTCGTGCTGAACCTCGTAATGATGTTCATTTATTAATATTTGTAACACCAACTGGGAAAAAAACACCGAAAAATTGACTAGAATCGCATTTTTTTTGCACATTTCCACAAAGCACAAAGCGTACTAAAATGAAGGTTTTGCGGTGTTTTCCCCAGTTGGTGTTGCAAATATCAATAAATGAACATCATTACGAGTTTCAGCACGAAAAAATACTCCAAACTCATGAATTACACGTGGCAATTGAGTATCATAAAATCTCAGTATTTCACATTTATTGCACTTTTGGAGCGGAATTGCGCCCGTTTGCGCGCACTTAAAAAATCGAGTAATGGGTCATTTCTTCATAAAATTTTACATAGAATTCAAATCTGCAATAAAAAATGGGGGTTCTCATCTGAAAAAACAATGTTGGTGTGCGTTGTATGATTGCGCACGTGCGCAATGCGTAACGTGGTCATATTTAAGATCCTTGGAAAAAAAACCTGCAGATACAAAAAAAAAATTTACCCCAGAAATTTCGATTTTAGAGGGGGGTCTTGGTCCGGTAGGATACCCTGTATATAAAATCATGCACCTCTGGGTATGAGCAATTTTTAAAATATCGCAGTTTTCAAAGAACTTTAGTACTATCAATTTATACCTACCTTTTCACGTGTATGACAAAAAACTCCCTTTTTCACTGCTACGTTACAGTTGGCGCCTGAAGCAGGTATTCCCTGTCATTGAAGATGTAATTTACTTAGGCCCGGTCCGAACTATACAACGAAACTGAAATATTTCTAGAAAAATATCATTAACGGCCACGTGGGTGTTTGATCGCAACGTGACGGTATACAAAAAGTAGGTAATGCATATTGCAATCAGCACTCAAACGCATATCCGCAAATGCAAAGTTCTACGCATGGTTACCTACCTAATAACCAGCTCACCGGGAAAACTGAATGGCCGATGAGCAAGATAAAACTGTAATTGCTCGATTAGATCAGAGTTGTTAGGTAATGATTACTTTAAGTAATGATTACTTTTTCAATTACTTTCCTAAAATCCAATAAAATTAGTACAGTGAGAACGATTAGGTATGTCTCCAAGCAAAGACTGGGGTTTTAAGCTGGCAATTACTTCCGCAGTAATTGCAATTACCATTACCATTCCTGTAATGGGAATGGTTTGAAGCAATAACTTATTCCAATTACATGGAATGGTAATGGTTTTTTCAATTACCATTACTTGTTATTGGGAAAGTAATGGGTCCTTCCAATTACCCAATACAGAAAAAGTAATGGGTGATGGGAATGGAATTACCTCATTCCAATTCAAAGAACGTTTGCCCTCATGGAACGTGTGCGGGTGTGTGGGTGTGTGTGCGCATTTGTACCTATGTAATGTGTTCATATATTTTATTTAAAAAAAAAATATATATACCGGGTGTTTCATAAAGGATGGATATGTATTTTCATCTCCGTTATTTGAAGGGTTAGAAAGAAACTTCAAGCAGTAAAGGCCCTTTATTTTTTTACAAGAAATTCAAAAATCACATTTGCGCGCATAGCGCATGCGAGGAAATGCGTGATCCTTGCCTCAACTTTGTTTTTTCAAATGAGAACCCCCATTTTTTCATTGCAGATTCGAATTTGGCGTGAAATTTAATATGAAGAAGTTACCTATCGATCGATTTTTAAAGCGCGCACAAATGGGCGCAATTCCGCTCTAAAAGTGCAATAAATGTGAAATACTGAGTTTTTTAAGATACTCAATTGCCACATGTAATACATGTTTTTGGAATGTTTTTTCGTGCTGAATTTAGTGCTGATGTTCATTTGTAACACCAACTTGGGAAAACACCGAAAAACCTACATTTTATTACGCTTTGTGGTTTGTGGAAATGTGTAAGAAAAGTGTGATTCTGGTCAATCTTTTGGTGTTTTCCTAAGTTGGTGTTGCAAATATCAATAAATGAACATCAGTACGAGGTTTAGCACGAAAAAACACTCCAAAAACATGTATTACATTTTACATTTATTGCACTTTTAGAGCGGAATCGCGACCGTTTACGCGCACTTAAAAAATCGAGTAATGGGTCATTTCTTCATGAAATTTCATGCACGCAAATGTGATATTTGAATTTCCCGTAAAAAATGAAGGGCGGTTACCGCTTGAAGTTTTTTTCTAACCCTTTAAATAACGGAAATAAAAATACCTATCCATCCTTTAAGAAACAACCTGTAGATATATACATATTTAAATACAAAATATCATAATATAGCAAATTATTTATATAATTTCGGTAATGCTATTATATATGTAATATCATATGTGCACACACAAACACACACCCTCACGCGGTCCGTGAGGGCAAAGGTTCTTGTAATTAGAACAGGGGTAGGTAATTCCATTCCCATTACCCATTACTTTTTCTGTAATGGGTAATTGGAAGGACCCATTACTTCCCAATAAAAAATAATGATAATTGAAAAAAACCATTAGCCATTACGTGTAATTGGAATAAGTAATTGCTCCAACATGGATTGTAACGGAAATTGCAATTACTTTCTTTCTAAAGTAATTGGAAAAGGTAATGGTAATTGCAATTCCTTTTTTAACAACTCTGGATTAGAGTCAATATACTCGTACGTAGGTAATAGGAATTGAAAATTAATCTCTAAGTACGTATACAAACTGTACCCATTAGGTATTCAGATCAATATGAAGACGAATGTAAAAAGTAACAGTACAAAGTGTCTCGTGGACCCATGTGAGAAAATCTCGCGTAACATAGATGTAGGTAGTAGATAACAAATTATTTGGTGGCAAAATGATACGAGATTTTTTACAGATCAATAATACATGTATGATTTATTTATTTATTTATTTTTTGTTGCAACAACAATGTTTTATTTCAAAGAAATTTCAAAGTGTTGGCATCCTGAAGGCGTGTCACTTATACAACAATATCATGGATCACTCTATACGACCCTATAACACAAATTATAAGAATGTAATCCTCTGTAAAATAAAACCTATCACCCAACAGTCTTAGTGAGATGCAGTTTGCCAATACTTTGCCATAGCGTATTGAAGATAGGTATGTCGTGTTCTTTTTAATTCAATGAGTACCTGCTCTTTGATGTGCAGAATTGTTTGTTTAGAAATTTTTTGCCACTTTATAGAATCTTGGGGAGCTTATTATTTCAAGGCAACAGTAAATAAGAAAACGTTGGTCGTAGAATGAGAAACGCTTAATGATTTGGTGTGAGCAATGCCTAACATGAATAATAAATAGTAATGCACAAATAACTAGAGGAAGAACTCGAAAAAAGATCCCGGTGTTACAGCTGGATTAAAAAAAGGAAGATCGATCTCATTGTTTAATGTTCGGTGACAAATAACAGCTTCGGCGACATAAAAACTAGAAGAGGTGATGAGAGTCTAATAAAATTTTATGAACACTCATTTCTTAGAACGGATCCATTAGGTCAAAATTCACCTCAACCAATGAAGGTACAACCCATAAAAACTCATTTAGAGCTTTGAAGACCGTAATGCCACCAAGAAATCTGGCCACCAAGATACAATAAGACATGTTATGGGATCTATTCTCACATAAAGACATGCCAACTTTAGGAGTGGCAAATAATTAAGAACAAAACTGATTGAATCTTCTAGGTCCAATTTGAATAATAAGTGTGTAAGGCACCATGTCTTTAGGATTTAATTCTCAACACTTAATACCGAAACGAGAATTAAAAAAAAAAAAGTTGCAAATTATACTTACTCAGGTCTCTTGATTAGAGTTAAGTCCTCACTTCAAAAGTAAATATTGATCAATAGGGCATTAGGTCATAATCCACTCTATTTTGGCATAAAGGGTTAAAAAACCGCCTTCTTTGACCATACCGAAAATCGAGTCGTATTATGTTATTCATATTTATTAATTAATTTAATTTTTATTATTTGTTTTATTCATTTAGGTACTTGTTTTTTGTAATTTTAAATAATAATAGCCGCTTCTACAAGAGCGCAAGTTCTGTTCTCATAAAATTTTCAAATCCCCAACTGAACAAAGGTGTCTGGAAAGGAGAACCAGTAGATTCATAGGTCGCTCGTTCATTGATGCACAACAAACCCATTCCTCGTGTGTCTCGCCCTTGATCTTATCAAATATGGAGAGAATTAGGGGAGTTTTACTGGGGACGGATTCGTCCCCCTATTGTCTACCCTACAACCCCCTCCCAGCTGCCCATGAACCTCAGCGATTTTAAAAACAATATAACAATTTCAGCATGGAAAATCCATCCGAGTTACGAATTGTGTTCCATTCAAAACATCAATGACAATTACTCCAGTCATTTTAAGCAACTTGCAGTTAATGAATTTCCACCCATAAAATGAAAGTTGAGTTCTTTCTATTCTTCTCTGTGCTGTTTGATCGACAACTCGCCAGACCGCGCCACATCGAAGACATAGTCACTCGTATTGTTGGCTAACATACCTACTGTAAATATTTGCTCTATATACTGTAAACATGTATTTTAGCGCGCACTGCTCGCCAATAAGGTGTGCTACTGAATATTAAACGGTCTTGAACAAATAAACCTCTATTTAAAAACAAAAAATTGAAAACTGCAGTTTGCAGTTTGCATTGCAGCAAAGGGGGAGGGGGGGGGGGGGCATTGGAGCCTGGGTGTTTGCCTAGCTCGTCGCTTACCGGTATGTAGAATTGAAGCATTGGTGCTTAACAGCACGAATACAGTGGTACATAACTGGTAGCCTGGATGGTAGCAGTGAGCAATGCTCTAAGCGGGCATAATTGCCAAGTTGATAGTTTACATAGAAGTAAGCGGGGATGGTCGAACTCGCGCATGCCTTGTAAAAATTGTTTACCCGTACATTCGCGGATTTAAAGTCACCTCGCGTTATTAATACGCCGTCAAGCGACTAGCTAGGCGCCACTGTGTGTGTGTGTGTGTGTGTGTGTGTGTGTACGGTTATCCGCAAGGCTACCATCACCGAGTAAGCGACCAACTCTGCTGCCAGCCAGGCTCCATTTTGATTCACCCTTAGTCGCTCAAGAAGGAAACTTATTAGGAAGATCTCAACAAGAACTTGTCTTAGGGTAAAAACACCATGGAGCCAGGCTGGTAGCAAGGCTGGTCGCATACCTCTTAAGTTGCTGCAAGTATAGCTGGACTATTCCCGCTTAATGCTATGTAAACAATCAATTAGGCCAATTATGTCCGCTTGGAGCATAGCTCACTGTTACCATCCAGGCTAAATGCCAAATACCACTGTGTGCGTGCCAGTAAGTAACAATGCTTTATTCAACATAGCGGTAAGCGAGCAACTGTGGTAGCAGGGTTGGTCGTTTTAAACGCTGGCAGTTATACATACTCGTTCGTGCCGGTGAGGGTCAATGCTTGAATTCTACATAGTGGTTACCATCCAGGCTCCTCTGTTTGTTTACCCTTTGGCACAGCGAGATGCTCGAAAAAAACCGTTTAGAATTATTATATAAGGATGGGCACAAACGGCATTCGGAGAACACCCCGGAATAGAAATACGAAAAGCTGGTGATGAACGTAACTTGCTGCCGCAGCTGTACAGCCGCCCTCAATCTCTTTAAGAATAATTGACTCTGAAAGAAGACTGTGGGTATGGGTGCTTCAGGAAACATTTGAACATGATAGGTCGGTGATCCAGTGTGCAGATTGTCGGAGAGAAGAAAGAAATAACATCATGTCTGATTTTTGAATGGCCAGCACTCGCAGCCAGATAGTTCAGAATCTTTGAGAAGCAAGCAGCGAGAGGAGATTGTATCGGTAGACGACCTTGTATGGGGAATCCTTAGTCTGGCTCCAGAACTTTTAGGTAGGAAAACAGGGGAATGGGGTTTTGAGCTAACCTCTAATTAACTCCTTCTAGTAACGTAGATATAATAATAATACAAAGAAGTTTACCTTTCAAAGCACATTTTGGTGGTCAGGTACCCCCTGTACCCTGATCGGATGTAGGGATTAAATTGGAGGTAGGCCGGGGCTTCGTGGTAGCTAAGAAGAGCGAGGGGTTGACCAAGAGGCTGGCCAGTAATCACGTCCTGCTCGGTCGCTGACTTCTCCATGGCGCAGTCCGCCGTCTCATCCACCTCCTACAAACAGAACGAGATATTGAGAAACTTGGAGGGAAAGTCTTACGTGAGAACAGCGTTTGAGAAATCCAGCATGAAATACTAATGGATTACACTAAAAATTAGTAATCGAACATGTTACGGAAGAAAAGCTCACATAAAGAAATAGGAATCAAATATATTGTCAAGTGATGCGTATAATAACAGAATTCCCATTTTATTGACGGATTTATATTATTCAATATAAACAGTGATATCAAAGTAATTCACTAAGTATATACCTAACTACGCAGATTAAAGGCTAATTATAAACTAGAAATGGCAAATCCTGCGAATTTGTCCCTGCTGGAATCAAGGGATCAGATGAAAACCTTCAGTCCTTTCTTTCCCCTGTGAGGAATCGCCAATTTATTTATAAATTTATTATTATTTTTGAATATTATATAGTATAATAGTTTAATATAATATAATAATTTAATTTTATTTATTATAATTTAATTCATGAATAAATTGACGATCCCTCACGGGGGAAAGAAAGGATTGAAGTTTTTCATCTCATCCCACAACTCTGCAGGGACAAATTCGCAGAATTTTCCACTTTTAGTTTATAAAAGTCATTTACGTAAGAAAATCTGGCGACGTAGTGCACAACTAAGTTATTCTATGAGTAGAGCTCTGAAACGAATTTGTTGGAGGATCTTTCCTTCTACTATATAGTAGATGTCTTCCAACTCGGATTACAACCGCAAGGACATACAAAGCACATTCTCATCAAACTACTAAGGGACGTCCTAAAACTTGGATGTATATAATACTATGCGCTAGCGTACGCTCTTCAGTACCTTCCTCGTCTACATTCCTTCTTTCATTCATAACAAGTACCTACCTATATTATGCAGGTCAGTATATACATTTTCACGACCTCATAGCATTTGATACTTGGCTGAAAATAATACAATAGATGTGATTTGTCTCTTCAGATAGCAATGGAATCTAGACTATCAAACTCGGGACTTTATCATAATGCAGGTAGAAAAACTTAATCTAGCTTGGGAAAAAAAGAGAAGTTCCAGTCATGCAGCATGATCGTATGAGCGAATTCCCGCAAACTATCATAATACATTACGTTACATTGTTTTTGAAATTTGTGCACGGAAACAAAATTGGTCAAGGTCTAAACTTGAATTGCAAGTGGAAATTTTGTATTTCGAGCAGACGTGAAATCTCACTAACATTGATGTTATCACGTCCGATCCTTAGGATAATTAAGTATCATGGATACTATCTAATCAGTTAATTTCATCGCACCATGTTCAAGTATACCCCATGAATTTATCTGATGGTATGCACCCTTGCTTCACCAAACAAAGATAAGACAACGCAAGTAGCAAGACTAAAATACCTGTTTGGTATTTTCATTTCTCGACCACGCATGACATCTGAGAATTTTAAAACTGCATTCTCTACGTCAAAAATGGTGAAAACTAATTCCGTTGACAAGGATTTTCTATTTTCTTATGTAACAGCATCTTAACTTACTGCAAGATGGGCACATACATGTAAACGTGAGTTAACATTTTCTGGCAACCTCATATAGGCAAGTATCTTATAAATCTTGCCTGATTAATGAAGAGACAAGCTTTCTCTTTTCATAGAGCGAATGGACCGCAAATCTGCGATCGCCTAACCAGGAATACCTTTCTTTCATTTACTTCTTGGTTAATTACTATTAAGAAAAGAAAAATAAATAAATAATAATAAACAATAATAACGATGATAATAATAATTTCCCCAAGTTGTATTGGGCTTGCCCGCATCATTAAAAAATAAAATAAATTTTATGAATGAAATATACGAAAAAGGGCTATAAATGATGTTTGCACGTGCGCAAACCATACCATCAAACAAACGGCATTTAACATCCAAAGTAAGTATATATAAGGCGATGAAATTGGTAGGAGAATGTCTGGAAGTTGACCGCGCGCAATCCTTGAAAATTTCATCAAAATGGTTCATTACTTAGTCTCGGAGTGTCAACTAATATTAGTTTTGCGCATGCGCAATAGTTATTACTCAATGATGACATACATAGGGATCATCCTGGGCATAAACCCAACAACCATGAGTTTCAACAAAACCGGACTGATAGATCATGAGAAATCAATGTTTTGAAAAATTCATGTTTGTGCATGCGCACATACCTGCTATTAATATTCCAACGGCAATAATTTATATGACATTGGTAATTTAGGAGCTAACACGCACAATCCCTGAAAATGTCACCAAATCGGTCCATTATGTCTCTGAGAACTGCTTGTATCAATCAATTTTAGTTTTGCGCATGCGTAATAATTATTACACAACCAATCACAATATAATTTAGGTATAGGGCATCTTTCTGGAACATACACCCACCTCCCCCCCCCCCCGAGTTTGATTGACATCGGATAAATCGATGATGAGGGATCGACATTATAAGAAATCAGTGTTTGCGCACGCGCACAGGCTACTATAGACCCGACTGTAATGAAAGTCATAGGAGATTGTCTTGGAGCTAACTGCACGAGCTTTTAAAATTTAATCAAAATTGGACTAAAACTTGGTATAGTGTTGGGCGTGGCAAGTTTACCACATACACCAGACAGACAGACAAGAAACCAAAATTGATCATCAAGCTCAGAAATGCAAAAAAGATAGATACCGTATTATGCAAATCACTTGTCTACTTATAATTACTATACCCCTTTTACATCATATTTATTATCGAAACTCGAGGCTTTGCGCCTCAAAATGGGTTCACTGCATTACAGCACCAGGACCCAGAATTTTACGCTTTTCAGCAAAGTTAAGGAAGAAAACGATCTATGAATAAGTCATTTTCCCACCAAGAAGAAGGGTTGCATACACTCTATACTGATTTGAAACTATATATGTTTTTGCATATAATATACTTAACTAAAGTTAATGTATTTCACTGGGTTGATTAGAAACGAAATAGGTAGGTAGGTATCTAATGTGTCTGCATAGGTATAGACGCCTACTGAAGAGAAATTAATAAAATTAAGCAACACACCTGAACTTTCCTTACACGAGCTGATGATGCAGCGCCGTGAATTAGCAAAAAGGCAGCGGTGGCGCGTATGCCCGCGTAATTCCACCCGTTTGAGGCAAGCCTAACACTATCTAGCGATCATTGATGATAGTTAGTTCTTCCGAAAAATCATAGGGTAGCTGCTCCATTATAGCTTGTAGTTAGAGAACGGAAAATCGCACGGCTATCCTGATGATTTCATCCGATTTGTTGGGAAAATATAGGTAAATACTGTTACATACCTTGAAAGTTTTCGAGACCTCGTTTTTTCAATATTTTAGCCCTTGAAAACTACCCTTTAGGTTTGATCTGAATTGATGCCGATGTTACAAGAACATCCCCGGCCGATGTATCATTTTCATTCAAATTTCATCAACTTTGGTCCACTAGTTTTGGAGAAAAGCTCAATCGTTATCTAGATGAATTTAATTTCAATTTAAAACAACATAAAGATGCCGCAGTCTATTAGCTATATTGGGTGAAAGGCAGAAACCTAGCCTAAACAAGACGATAAATGTGGCTCGTTAGTAGGGTAAGTTGATAGTACCTATGTAAGTTGACGCCCACCATTGTTAACAAGACTGTAGTAATACCTACGTATTCCGGTCTTTTATGGCGGGAGATATGTCATAGAGTCAGAGAGATTTAACGTAACTTCGGTTAAATGGACCTTCAGAACCATCTGGTTACTCGTTAGTCGGTGGAACACGAAACGAGGGAAAAATAATGACTCATTAAGGATATGAAGTACTCAAATGTTCTTTTCAAGGATACCACAAGGATGCTAGGAGGGCACAAGAACACCAGATCCTATGAGAAGAGATGACGAGTGGGAATTGTTGACATGTCATTGAGATAAATAGGCCTTGGCCTACATAATGTCAGTCCTTCAGTTTCTGTTCTTAAATCTTCGAAAAATTATGTACCTAAAAAAATTACCTAAATAAATCAGGGAAAACGAGAAAGAGAGAGTAGGACTTCTGAGCTGATAGACATCTAGATTGAATTGAGGAAGAAGAAAAACTCGTCAAGCTTTCTTGACACACATGGACAAGAGATAATGGAACACAAATAAACCGTGTTTCTCAGATGTCATGTTGAAGTCCTTAGCAGCCAACATAAATAGGAAATTGCTAATTTTTTGTGGAGAGAAGAAAAACTTGGGATACGCTTAATGATCAGTATTTTCTTGTTCGTGTAGCAACTAACTAGGTAGTACGTACAAAGGCACAGACACACACACACACACACACACACACACACACACACACACACACCCCTCCCCCCCCCACACATGTTTGCGTGTGTTTACTACCTACCGGTATGAAATAAACTTTAAACCATTATACAAACGTTAACTAATTTTCAGTTTTCATGAACTTCATAAAAAACCAATACTTTTTCGGCAGATACTCGTAATTCTCTAGTCAACATGAGAATAAAATCAATTTGTCCATCACAATATTTTTTATTTTATATTTTAGCCAAATTACCTAGTCAATTACGATCTAAATCTTGATTATTAGCATGGACATATAAAAGGAGGCGAATAGAATAGAGCTGAACCACCTCTTCAAATAGTGCTACTTAGATTAAAAGACGAACCAACTTAATCCTTTTAGGAAGAAACAATGGAGTGAAATATTTATAAACCTACATCTATTGCAAGAGTTATTAAATTCGAAAGTACTATAGGAGTAGATGAAACGGTTGAATATTCAAATGCAAACTAGGATGAACGAGGACATCCTTTCCAAGGTGTGATAGTGATAACAGTGAGTCTCTAGCCGACTACTACTACTATTATCCAATCAGGATGCCATTGATGTTATACTCTGTTTCCTGCTCTACGACCCTTCCCGCTTAGACGTCTCTCATGACCATGATGATGATTCAAAACGAGAGGCTAAAGAACTATCCAACTCAATTGGATATATATAGGATATATATATTTAATGCAGAAATATTTTAAAATATTAAATTAAAAAAATTATTTAAAAAATATATAAAATTAAAAACCGTTGTGTAATAATTTGCAGCGTCTTAGTTGCAAGTTCAAATTGATCTTAGTGTATTGACATCTAATATAGTGGCAGTTCAATTATTAAGTAGGCTGTAAATGTGATGGATATATCCGTTCTTTCATCTATTCAACTACTCACACAAACAAACTCTGGGGAAAGTAGAATATACATGTGATCTTATCAGGAATAAGATGTAAGGAACTAAACATTTTGAATCAGGTAACACCTACTGAAAATCTATTCGTTCCGAATTCTTATCAAGCACTTCAAACTAGTGCGCAATTAACAAGGATCCGCTATTTTTGGGTCTTAATAGTATTGATACGGGAAATTCATTACATACCTAGGTAGTTTGTAATTCTAAAATAATATATTATAACTCTGGAAAGAAGGAAATAATATTAATAATTTGGAGAATCACCAATGCTTTATTTTATTGAACGTTTGAGTGTGAATGGATGACTCCACTGAATAGACAGCAATTAAAATACTCGTAAAATCAAGCTTTGATATGCCAAACGAGTGGAAATTTGGTCTTGCGAGGTTCATTAAGTAATCATGGAGGAAATATAAATACTAATCGGCAATTTATTGCACATGAATCGTAAGTGATTCAAGCAATGATAACATTTGAAATAGTATAATATGCTAATTATATTCTTATGTAATGAACGTCACACGATCGCTGTGGGGTTAAGTGTGTTCCAATATATTGAAAAGGTGTGCAAGAGTCAGCTCTAGCTATATGAAAAAAAATATATGGAAATTCTATGCTTCTTAGAAGGCTTTGCGGACAGACTGATCGAGTGAAGAAACTAAATCAAGCTTTAAAGTTCAAAACTAAAGGATTTTTTTTAAACCTATCTAGTTACTTGGGAACCGATTGCGATATTAAAAAAGTTCGAAATGTTTCTTTCAGTAATCGATAGTTCCAATTTGTTTGTTACTGGGAATAACGAACCAAAAAATTCTTGAGCAGTATTTTTCTGTTTTGACATGGGGAAATACAAATAAAGTTGAAATGAATTATCAGTGTCTAGCTGTATCTACTTTCCCCTTTTGAGAAATCCTTATCTCATGGAATTAATATTATTTTGATTGCCAATGTTATTTTCCGATCCCCATTATCTCATTTCAAACTCGGTTCAAATTCTATGCAATTGGAAAGGGCTTTATCGTATCTGCTTCCATAACTCGAATTAGGTTTGTGCAAACAAATGAAGCTCTGGGAAAAGTTGAACTGAATATTTGCAACATTAAGCAGTTTAGTATCGCAATGAAATATTAAATACAACAACAAAATATCTCTCCAAAGCTGAGACAAAAATATGGTTTTCCGAATAAGTTCAGTAACAAATTTTATCTGCTGAAATTACAGTTGAAGAATTAAAGCTATAGCTATCGTGCTAAATGTTAATCGGCATTTGATGTTTCGTAGCCCCAAGACGTTTGTCATCTACGACGCTTTCACACGGCAACAATCTTACCTAAGCACCTTTCACGAGATCACTCCACCACAACTTTCGGAAAAGACTGCGGAACTGCCGTTATGAGCGGGCCGGATATAAACCACAATACATGAGAGACTGGTAGAAAAACAATGAGGTCGGCCGTCAGCACACAAAAATACAGTTGAAGTCGAAGAAGAGCAGTGGTAGTGACACTGATCAAAATTAGTTGATTTGATGAAATGAAACAACCGGCACACGGTGGGTAAAGATGCACTTCATGACGAAATTTTCATGAAAACGCGCTGATTTTGGATAAACCACTAATTTGTACACCAGAACTACGATAAGCAAGAAAGTGAAAGAGTTAGGCTCGCATCATTAGTCCGCTATGAATAAATTGGTGTGAATGCAACAATTAAACCCATGTTACGGCAAAAATGCAGCCTTTTTTTCATTTTTCATTTTTTACCATTTACATTGTTATTAACAACAATCAGGAGTTCCCTTAAATGATATCCCTCCTAGTCGAGGGAATGAGCGTTACTCATCACGTGTTCATTTTAAATTTATAAATGAAAACATTTTCAGTTCTAAGAAGTTTGACACCATCCACACTCTCCAACGACGAGTAGTTTTCTTTCTATGAATTTTCAGTTTCATGCACTGGTGACGTCACACTGGGTGGGGAGTTATTTTTTCTGGTGTGTATGTCTCAAAACTACTCACTACTCGTTGTTGACGAAGGTTTGAAATGTTTCTAGCCCCTACGGGTCACCTCTTTGTTTGCAAAGGTATGTGACAAAGTGGCAATGAGGCTCGAGCTCCTATCAATGATTTTAGTGACCGTTTAGTTCTTATTGATATCTGGGTGCGTTTGAATGTAGTGCAAATGATTTATACAACTGACGGTAGGTATGTAATACAGCCTATTCAAATGTGTGTTTCATGAATCGATTTTGTTAGGTTTCGTAAATACACGTACAGTGGCGTAGTTTGGGCAGGCAGGGTGGGCAGAGCCCCTCTAGCCTTTATGAATCATAGAGGATGCAGAAGTTCGACTTGGATTTTGTATGGATACAATTATTAAAAATTTTACGCTTCTAACTTCAATACCTATCACCTTCAATCGGAGAACGTAATGCACAATTATTATTATGCGACTCCGGTTCCATTATTGGCACAGTAGTTTGGGAGAAAAGCTTAGAACTTTATTTTTACAGTCTATAAAACCAACAGGTTTTGGGAAAATTCCGATATCGCGAGAGCAGTTGTTTTATACCTATATTTGAAGAATGGTAGCCGAGTCATTTTAAAGTCTAAAAAACTGCATGACGTTTGCTCAATTTGTTCAGCATGAGCTCAGCTACAATAGTATTTTATCTTTTCACTAGAAAAATCCTGTCCGTTAGGCATCTTGTTTTGTGCATTCAATTCTACTAGGTCGAGCTCGGGCTAGCTGGGGTCTGTGACTGTCCTGAGTAGTGCAATACCCGTAAATCAACCCCTCAAAGTTTCGCATCCTCGTTCGTCCTCCTTTTTTCTAGAGATTTTAATGTAACCCAGCAAATATAATTGAGAAAACTGGTTTCCACACACCGTAAGACGGTGGATAATGTTTAAAAACCGGTATCTCAGCTTTTGGAGAAAAAGATCCGATCTTAGAACTCAGTGACACGTAGATCTTCCTGAATACCTGAGCAAGTCCCAAGGCACGTTTAGCGAAATGGGGGGAGTAACTTATTGAAGATGATAAATAACACAAAAGGACAGAAGCCATAATAATACAGTATATAGTGTATCGTCAGTTTTTGGAAAAGAAGCATTTTACGAAGCGTTAATCTACGGATGTATATTTAGATTGTTGTATATATAATGACGTATCTGCAGTGAAATGTTCACCTGCAATACTTATCTACTTTGTCGTTATCATCACTCAAGTAGAAAAGCTGAGGGGAATTTCATACAGTTCAATAGAAATGTAAAATGTGTAGAATTAACAAAGAGCGCATTTTTTCATTTAATTGCGTTTCAACGCTAAATAGAATATTTAGATCATAAATTAGGACATCATAAATTTTTATCATATTTGTTTACACGAATTCCCAAATTTTTGTGCATAATTTGCAATTTGTGCAAAAATTATGAAGTTTCAATTTATGGCCTAGGATAGGTACATGGTATAGGTATATAACAATATGGTATAGATACAAGGTATAGGTTTTTGGGCCATTTTTTCCTATTGAAAATTTGCTGACAACATGGTCATGGATTTTACATTATACATTTTCCTTTATTTTCGAATGTATTTTTCCTTTCTGAATTGAATAAAACCATTCCCCAGTCAATATGATGATTCGTTCTCAAGGTATGGAGCTTTTTCCGTTTTTTGGCCGTTCGTTCGCCTCTTGATTTGAAGATATTACCTACACCTACAAATTATTAAGAAGGGGGGAGGGGCTCGACTACAAAGGTTCATAATTAAAAATAATAAATTTCTACCAAGCTTGAAGATTTTATTTTCTTGATACTGGGCAAAACTACGTAGATACCTGTACCTACCACATGCAGAGCAAACAGGTAGGAAAAGGATAAAAAAATTTGCCAACAAAAAGGCGAATGTTTACCGTTGTATCAAAGTTTCGTGATATCCCACCGTCGGTTTTTTTGTGAGATTCGACGTCCGACGTGCCGAAGAAGACCCATCCAGGGAGAGCATGCAGCCGGCCCAATTGAAGTGTCATCCCGTGGAAGTAAAGCCAGGACGTCAAAAGAAAATGGACACAAACCCGCAAAATCCACGGAGGTCCCGAAAAGACAGGACGACACATTTTCTTCCTCACTAAAAATAACGTATCCTAGTTGAACTTGACCTCACTTTACGTTACTACCCGCACTGTTTACTAGGTACTTTAGGTGAGTTATCAAATCGACTGAAAGGTTGGAGATGGTATAAATTCTGCCAAATCTAGCAGATAATGTGTTTTTTCACAAGATCAATTTTCGGTCTCAAAATGAATGTTATTTGTTGCTAGAAAAGTCTAGCCTCAACTCGAATCTCGAAATTTAGATGGAGGTGAGTTCGAGATGTTTTGTAGCATCAACTTCGAAACTGTTGCTAGGCGGAAAGCTCCGAAGTAATGAAAATTCTTCACAATGGTCACTACGAGTAGCCAAAGAGGAAAGAAAAATGAAGTAGAATCTATTAGGTAATATAATATTTAACATTACAAACAAAGTCAACTTTTCGCTTCACAAGTGCAAGTTCCTGCTAACTTGCAAGCCCGTGTGAAGGTATCTACATAGTTAGGTAGGTTCATACTGGATGAATTTCCTCCCTCAGATTTCGGGAAAATTGTTGATTTAATTGAGTAGGTGTGTATTTGAAAAGCATTCGAAATAGTAAGTGGTGGGGATAAGTCATTTCCAAAATTCCTGCTATGAAAACTAAAGGGGTTACATTTCGCATTGGTTGTACGTAAAAATCAATAGAAAATTTAACACTTTTTTCCAACGGTGTAATCAAATTGGAATTTTCTCAGGTAATTAAGGGAGTTATGACCGTTCTAGTGAATTGAGGTTGAGATAAAGAAAAAATTCTTAAAAGTGAAATTACTCGGAAACGAAGCCTCTAAAGAAAATTCTATTTGTAAAGTGTAAATCAAGCATTTTAATTTCTCCCTTGATGGGAAAAACAAAAGATCATGGATATGTCTAGTACCTACTGCTTACCAGTTGGTACCTACTACTCAATTGTATACCAACCATGTAGTGCCTTCTTTTCACAAGATTATTCCATTATGGTTACAAAACAATATTAGTTTTTAACTTAGAGTAATAAATCAGCATTCCTTGACACTTGGCTTAGAGGTCAAGAAATGTCGTGGTAAAATGAGAGCATTCCCAAAAGTGGCGAACGATTTTCCTACTATGAAAACTATAGGAGTTACTCTTCCCTAGTAAAGCCTTGGTTGTACGTGCAGTTTCGGTCGGGAAAAAAAAGTGTCGCGAAAAATTCCTTGACCCCCAGCCAAAAGACATATCCATGTCAATTAAAAGAAACCATATTGGCAAGAAATGCATGCATTACAGGGACACCTCTATGTCTGATTTGTAAATTATTTTAACCTAACATGAATAGGTATGCTTCAAGCGACCCCCCCCCCTCCCATCATTCCTATTCACAATCATAATTGGCCAAAGAAAGGTTCATTCCCCCTCCTCCCTCTCATCCAATCACTATGAAATATTAATATACTCAGATTGGTTTCTCACAGGGATGTACCTACTACTTCGAGAATAATAGTGAAATGATCCAACAAACATGAATCACCGAAATCGGTTGAGAGAGCGATCAAGTGCAGTTCACCCCCTCCCCCCGAGTACCCAATCTATATTAAATATAAAACTCCTAAGGTTTGTTCCATAACGAATTGAATCTGGATCGAACAAAGAAACAGACAGTCCATGGAAAATAGTGAAAACATAATGATTTTACAGTATAACCCCCCTCTATTCGCCCCCTTCCATATTGAAATTTGAAATTCCTAATGTTCCAAAACAAGACAAAAAACCAACTACGATAATCGGTTAAAAATTGTTGTTGTGTTGTTATTGTTAATAGCGTTGACAAAATGTATCAGTTTTTTTCTCCCACGAGATCGTTCTTAGAAACGTGACGTTCTCCAACAATCAAGTCGAGTCACGAGACACTACACCATGACTTGCTCTTTAGTTTGACTACCCACTGCGGGGTATTCCCAGCGCTACAGTCGCCATGAGATTTTACAGAGATCAGTTTTTGCTTAGATCAGTGTTTTGGATGCTCGCTACGCTCGCATCTCAAAAGTACATAACATCAAGTAGTCCATCGCTTAGTGAACATTCAGATTAGTTGGTCAAGGTCTAGAGTCTCGTGACTCGACTTGATTGTTTGCGAACGTCTCGTTTCTTAGAATGGTTTCAAATGGATTTGCATTCGCTCATCTTTTCTCTCATGATTGGGTTCTTCCATAACTTCCTCGATCAATGGTTGTCATCTATTGACGAATTCTTGCCTTATGACATAGCTGCAGAGGGATGTTCCAAAAAGGGAAAATAAACTGAAAGCGTAAATACCTTATCTAGGCTGACAGAAATGCTTGTTCCATTAAACTAATTGTATCACTAGTAGCTTCTGATGCGTATGCCGTTAATAATCCTCGTAACAAGCTTATAATTCCCAGATATCATCCGATGACATTTTAGGGGAATGTGCGAGTTAGACTGTAAATGGAGCCTTTACACTTTCATTGTTCTCACATTATTTCTTCATTCTGCGCATGCGCAAAAGTACAACAAGCATCATTTTCTTGTTTCCTAATCTAAATCACTTTGACGTTTTACGCTAAATTTTAATGACCTATTTCCCCCAACCATAGAAAACTCGCTGTGGAATGTTCAAAGATTATTTTAAACTTTTCAGTGATCTAAAGCTACCGTTTAAACCCAAACTCCTCAAAACTAGTTTAAACCAGCCACAACAGGATAAAAATTTATAAGTCCAACTAAATGAAATTTTACTGAGGGATTGGCTACTTGATGTTACTATTTTTGACTACTAACCTAAGCAAAAAAATATCTGTGTAAAATCTCTCTTTGAGTGGTTATAGACGAGCTTTAGATTTTTAAGATTAGTTAAAACTAGATTTGAGAATTTCAGGTATTCACGGTAACATAAATACAGTCACGTATTTATGTTACGAGTACCAGGAAGCTGTGTACCACATCCAACTTGGCAGACTTTTTTTGTGGAAATAAAAAATTTTCGTTTTCTTTTAGCAGTGTCTAACTTCCGTTTTCTTCATTGAAATGGGTTTCCAGAATTTCGACACGAGTGATTTAGTTCTTGCATTAGTTTGAGTTTATTCGACTATCGAATAATGATACATGATGTACCATCTGAGGACTCACTGGATTTGAGGATACGTCGCGGCGATTTCGGTGGTCAATGAAAAGTATGAGCGGGAGCACCATGCCACTTTTAATGGAAAACACAAGGCACCAAGTGATGCAGCAACCCATGGTGGGTCTTGAACACTTCAAAAACTTTCAATAATAACCAAAATGAACAGAGGAGCGGTTATCTCAAGACGAGGTGATGAACGATCCCGAGACACAGAACCTTATTCTGGTAACGGTGACCGTATGACTGTCAAATTCCATCAAGCGAGTCACGAGCCGATAGTCATAAAAGCAAAATCCATAAAGTCGGGCTAAACTAAAATTTAACCTATCAATGCCATACAGAAAACTATGATCTCATGTAGGTATAGTGCATTCATAGGTAAATATTTATTGAAATGACCCACCAATATTCCATTCTGATTGGAAATGACGTAAGGAGTACGTATTTAGGTCAGTGATCCTTATTTATATCATTGTCATGAACGCTAATAATTCGTACAGTTTGAGCATTCCACCGCAGTATAATTTATAAGCTCCTCCAATTATGAGATTGGAAACGGGAAAAAACAACAAATTATTACACAAAACGCTGCAAATTATTACACAATGGTTTATTATTTCTGTGTTAGATAGCCCTTCTACGCAGATCATTGGCCTATATTATTTAACCCCGTATGTAATATATGATCAGATCATGGCGCATCGTGACTCCGAGAAGAGTTAACATTTTAACAGTTCCAAGACCCCGCAGTTTTTCGCTTCACAGTAAAAATGTTTAGCTTCTTTTGAGGTATTTAGGACACAAGTGCACACCTACGGCCAATTTATAATTTTTGGACCAAATTTCATAAAGTTAGGCCAAGTAGTTTCGGAAAAAAAGCTTCAGATGGATTTTTTATTCATTTACTGAGTTTTTTAATTAGATTTTTGGAATTTACTTATCTTGAAACGTAAACCATCATATTTTGAGCGGAGGGGGGTTAAAAAATGTTCTTGCTTGGTCGATTACAAATGTTCATTATTGAAAATAATAAACCGTAAATCTATAAATCCATTGAAAACGGTTTGAAATCCACACAAGGAGGATGTAAATAGAAGGGAAAAATACATAAAACTCGTATACACGTACTCAATGCTGAGGCCACGATTCACAACCGATTTGCATAGTTAGGTATTTCGTTAGTTTCAGGGATTTGTCTATATGTGGGACCACTTCCTTAATTATTCAACATATATTTATTCAGAAGTTGAGTTAATATTATAAACCAAAAGCTGAATTCTCAGCATTGTATAATGAGGATTAAAATTTAAATTATAAGGTCAAATTGAAATGAGGAATTTAGGAGAAACTTATTAGGTAAATACCGTACATTCTCAAAATCGGTTTCTACGACTGAGCAGTACCTATATAGCATCCCCTCCAACGCACGCGATTCTGAACAATGCGTCTTTGGATTAGAGAACCTATCATTGTAATGGTTGAGGGACAATGGCGAAATTTGGTTTTTAAGCAATTACGGCGCTAACTAACCCTGTCAACTCCCAGGGATTGCATAAACGGTCCGGCCGACTGATGAATAGCAATTATCCCGTGACAGAAGCGGAGGGAATTTGGCACAAGGTCACTGATACCGAGCCTGCTGCTCAACTGTTCGTCGAAAACGGTAGATACAGATTTCCAGAAATTATTTAGTACAGAATGAAGGATAGAATAAAACTACGAACTTTATTACAAGATTTATTTTCTAAGTACGAATTTCCAGAGCCATCTTCGAGCGATATATTTATATGATTAACTGTCAACATTTCATCAACTTTGGTCCAGTAGTTAAGAAGAAAAGGTTAGGACGGCTATCGTAGATGTTATTCTGAAACAACATTTGAAGACAGAAACAGTTGGTACGAAGCATCACTCAACTTCGCTTGGCTTTCAATATTTTACGGTTGGAAAGTCGCGTAACCAACGATACCTATCTAATAGTGAAAGCGTTTTTATTTGGACAAGGTAAGTACTAGCTATTACAGTTATTCAGTATCCGAAAGTTAAAGAATTTCATTCATTTAAGCTTTGAGAATGAAAATCGTAAAAAACAATGAACAAAAACTAACCAATGAAGATTTCTCAGACGTAAATATCAACTGCGCAGGCTGTTTCATAAGCTAGGTACGTTCGTGTTTCAATAATCATTTAAGAAGATTTATTTATTGGTTGAATAAAAAATAAATTTGACAGTTCGCCGAAGTAATTAAGGCAGGTAGCTTCTACATCAAGAAACGAAACGACTAATGTAGGTACCAGATTCCACTGTTCCATTGTTAAAACAAGGTAGGTACGTTGTTGCTCTGCAGGCAAATGTTAAAGCAGAAAACAAGTTTTTTGAAACAGGAAATTTGCAAAATGCAGTTAGCTGAATTAAAAACCAGCTGAAAGGAAAAAAAGTGTCGCGAAAAGTTCCTTGACCCCCAGCCAAAAGACATGTCCATGTAAAAATGTATCATTTACAACGGGGGTAGGTAGGTAGGTAGGTAGATAGTGACAGCTTTGGGGATTTCGATGGGGATTCATTTTTTATTTTTTATAAATCCTTAAATGAAAAGGTGCCGGAGCGTTGCATTTTGTGTGGAGAAACCTTCTGGTTGAGGTGAAGTGAAATTCTATTTTTGAAGTGTAAATCAAGCATTTTAATTTCTCCCTTGATGGGAAAAACAAAAGATCATGGATATGTCTAGTACCTACTACTTACCAGTTGGTACCCACTACTCAATTGTATACTAACCATGTAGTGCCTTCTTTTCATAAGATTATTCCATTATGGTTACAAAACAATATTGGTTTTTAACTTAGAGTAATAAATCAGCATTCCTTGATACTACAATGGCTTAGAGGTCATGAAATGTCGTGGTAAAATGAGAGCATTCCAAAAAGTGGCGAACGATTTTCCTACTATGAAAACTATGGGAGTTACTCTTCCCTAGTAACGCCTTGGTTGTACGTGAAAATCAATAGAAAATGTGCCGGTCGGGAGAAAAAGTGTCGGTCGGGAAAAAAAGTGTCGGTCGGGAAAAAAAAGTGTCGCGAAAAATTCCTTGACCCCCAGCCAAAAGACATATCCATGTCAAAACCTTGAAATTCATTCTTGCGAAGGTGTAAAGTTAACCAACACAGCTTGGTAAGTGCAGATGCAGTTATTACTCGAGTTTTGCAGTTATTATGCAGATGGTAACGCAAATTTGAGGGACAAAAAAGTCACTTAATTAACTAATTGGGTTTTCGTCTTTGGAAGTACAAGAACAACAAGACATCATATACTTAATGTTGGTATACCTACCTACTTACATTCAAAACGGTATATTCACAACCCACTTTCGATTAGGTACATTGACTTCGACGGTAAAGTCGTAATTAGTAATCAGTTTATTGGTTGGTTTTATCAATTTTCTGCTCGCAAATCGTTTTCTTCTTGTGAGCATACTTTGAATAATAACTGTAACTGTGATGGCGTTCTGTCAATGGCGTTTTTGTTTGTCTGCTCTGTTTCCTGACTCGTGTTTCACTACAGAATAATTATTTGTCTTCTCTTATTTCTTTCTATGGCTTTTACCGTGGGCGGGTATTATACTAAATACGGGAAAAATTTTTTGCAAAGCACGGAGGAAGTTTTATACAAGGTAGAAAATCAGGGTTTATGGGCTGAGACCCGTCCACAGCTACCCTAGCTATCTCGCGTTCTCTCGACAGAGCGCTCTCGTGTACGTCCTGTGCGCATGGCCTATACGTGTGAAATGTCTTATTCATTTCATAAATTGTTTTTAGATCCATAGCGTTTCTATTGGATCTATAGGTGTTTTCAAGTATAAAACCTTCAAGTCTGCAGATCTCTGTAATAATTTTACGTAAAACCGCTTTGATCAAATTTTTGATCCAGACTTGATATTTACACACGAAATAGGCCAAGACTAACAATAAGCGAATAACGGTTGATCGCATGAAACCTTGAGTCTTTAAAACAACAATTAACAAGGCAATTCAAAGTCCTCTAACTAAGTTATCGGGTTTTAACGGTATTACCTACCATGCTTATTATGTAATAAGCAACGATTAAGGCAGTTTTTATCGGAGGGGACTTACCTACCTCTATAATCAATAACTGAAATCCCTTAATGACAGTTCTCATTAGCGTCTCACCCAAACACCCCGTTTGAAAAAGAAAATTTATCGCACGGGTTTCTACTAACGAGTTATCATCGACTGGTACGGAGTTAAGTTATTTCAGGCTGATTGTGTGGGGTGTCCAATTGTTCACCTTTTCAAAAGTCACATAACAAACACGATACGTGGCACCTTATAGGTACCGTCTATTATATATAACCTAATCCACGAAACCTATCACACAACCATTCGGAGAAAAAGAGAGTTGAGATGACATCGCTAAAAGATGTGATAGTGGAGTCTTTATTTTGATAAAGTCATCCAGTCTAATTGTAACAAACCGAATGGAAATAGTTTCGGAAGAGAAAGGTACAGATGTTTACTTATCCAAAAGAAGAAGAAATTTCGACTTTTTTTTTTAAATGAGGAATAAAATTATGAAAATGTATAATATACCATGTGAACTTGTAAACAACCATAATATATATTAAATTCATAATGTATTTATAAAATAACAAGTAGGTATAGTAGGAACCATTGATTATTTAGCGGAAGTACAGCGTAAACATGAAAACGTAGGTAGAGGAAACTGCAATCACGCGATGAAGATGGTTTTACCGAATTTTCGTAGAAAATAAACTATTGCAATGGCTCGTAAAATTTTAAAATATAAATTTTTGAACAATTTTTTTTAATCCGTTTTGAGGCATTTTGAAAGTTTGAAAAACTTTTCCTTTTAAACTAAAATTTCTCCACTTTACTTCATTCAATTTTAACTTTTGACCACATTTTCAGAATCAGAATTAAATTTTCTATAAGCCTGGTGTACTTTGATTCTGGAAAAGTACCCTCTAAAAACTATAACAACAGCTCAAACATAGCCGAACTTGAAAAACTAAAATCTTTGAAACGTTAACTTCAACTCTTTCAAAATAAAATTCTGGATACTGGCAAATCTCATGAAAACTGCTTTATTTAATACTGTTTCCAACGGTAAAGTCGAATAGTAACTTTTAGTTTGCTATTTAGTTGAGAAAATTATGTTTGAATGTTGAAAAATATGGTTTCTTTAATGAAATCGAGGGTTTTCTTGAAAAATTACCCTCTATGAACCTACAAGTATGGGATCAGTTTCTACATATTTTTTCACGCTGAATCGAATGGTAAAACGTGCACTCTCCGTTATCCCCGAGTTAATCAACTAGTTTTACCCCATAACACACTTACATTTTAAGCTTAACAACCAAAATAAAAATTTGTGAGCTTAAGTGTGAAACTCGGTTTTTACGGAGTTGGTGAGATCTGCACATGTTTCTATTCGATTCAGCGTAAAAAAATACGTAGAAACCGACCCCATACTCTTAGGTTCATGGAGGGTCACAGAGAGAAAAAAAAACTCCAATTTCATTAGGAAAAACCACATTTTCCAACATTAAAACATACTTTTCTCCCCTAAATAGCAAAGTAAAAGTAAAATTTACCATACGTTGAAATGTTTGATGAATAAGGCAGTTTTCATAAGATTTGCCAGTCTTTTTTTTTTTTTTTTTTTTTAAACGTTTAAGGGATTTTCAGAATTTTGTTTTTTCGAATTTGGCTATGTTTGAGCAAATTTACTGGTCATTAGATGGCACTTTTCAAGAATCAAAGTACACACGTATACAGAAAAATTCATGGTAATATCGGAAATACGGCCGAAAGTTGAAATTAAATGAAGTAAAGTGGAGAAATTTGAGTTTAAAAGGAAAACTACTAAGTTTTCCTGAAAAAATAAAGTATAGTAATATAAGTTATAACTAATATTAGTAAAGTAATAACACAGTAGAATAAGTTTGGATATGAACAGACCAAAAAAAAAAAAAAAAAAAAAAAAAGTACTTTATACATGAAACCATGGCCATGAAAAATCCAGAAAAACCGCAAAAAAATCTAAAAATTCATAGTATTTCTTGAATCGCCGAATTTTATTTAGTAAGAGTTTTTCTTGTCATAAAATTGGTTTTTACCTATTTCTTTCTTTGAAATTGCTCAAATTTCAATATAATCGGCAATTTAAGAAATTATACGATAGCCAACTTTAGAAAATTCGCTCATACAATCGTGCTGCATGACTAAAACTTTTTTCCTTTTAGGATATTTAGATTCAAATTTATAGATGATATATTCGTTGTGGGGTTTTTTTTAATGTCCATAACTGCGTCAAGGCCGACACACTGCTACGCACCAGTGATCTGAAAAAGAAGGCAAACTGCCGGAATAAATTGTAATTATCAAAACATTAACATCAACGCAATTCCGTCCTTTGTTCCAACAGGACAATGACGTCCCACCCCATCCTTATCTGGGCAATTTAATTTTTCTTCAACGTTTACGAAAATAGATACCTACGTCATTACTAATTTTTTGAAGACGTTAAAAAATTAAGAATTGAAAAAAATAAAATAAAAACAGCGGAATGAAACGTGAAACATTGAGTTGTGCGGTTGTCCATACTTCACTATCTAGTTGGCTTTACTTGAAGCAGTTCATATTCACATGTGATAAGGAAGTCACCAGCCAATCAACGGCAAGAATTAAAGCTACGCAATAATCAGAAAGAGCCAATTAAAAAACAATAAAAAAAACTAGCGATTAGGGTAATTCAGGTTTTATCCATATTTCATTACAAAAGTTTGGATTCCACCTTCAATCAAGTTTAATCCGCAAATTAAGTTTATAAAGTAAGATTTACACTTCAAGATCAATCAAAATGTAAATGAAGCTGATGCAGTTATGTTAAACTGAATGTTCAAAAAAAATTTTCACGGAAATCCGTTCAGCGTTTTCTGATGTCTACACTTTGCATTGGAGTAAACCAAGAATTCAGAAGCTTTGTAGTCTTACAAAATCAAAATTCCCACTCGCATTTATCGTTTTATAGTAATCTCTACAGATGTGGATCGACAAATGAAAACGAATTGACGAGTAGTTTTTGTCTGAGCGTACCCATGTTTTTTGCGGTATACGAATTCAAGGTGGTTTATACTTTGAAGTTGCAGGAACTATGAATAATGGCCCCAAAAGTGGAAATTTATTCAGTTTTTGCTTAAACTCAAAAGTTCCAGTCATGCAGCATGATCGTATAAGCGAATTTTCTTAAATTATCCCTTTCGTATTAGATATAAAATGTGTTAAATTGTATTGAAATTTGAGCTTTTAACACAAAGAAGTTGTAAAAAAACAATTTTATGGTGGCTAAAACTTATACTAAATCAAATTCGGCAATCCAAAATCTGTTTTGGATTTTTAGATTTTCCCCCCAGTTTTTATAGATTTTTCAGCAAATATTAATGAAATTTAAGTTCGTTTTTCAGCATTATATTGTGCAAACAATTTCAAGGTCCTAGTTAATTGTTGATAATTTTGTTTTGACTTAAATTCTGCTAAAAAGTATAGATCTAACAATTTTTGGCCGTTTGTAGCCATTTCAACAGTATCGGGGCCACCACGTTGGCTCTACTGTTACATTTTTTTTCAACTTGATAGAGTTTTTTCTGTTCATTTGGTGATGTGCTATCTTTTCGTAGACGATCTAATATGACAATGATTACAATGTTTGTATTGCCTATTGAAAACTGAAACAGAATACGGGGCAGATAAGACATTGTAACACGGAGCAGGCAGATTGGAAAAGCGTGTCAGTTAGGTGAGTACCAATGTAGTAATCCGTGTTCCGCCTTATCGGACAGAGTTATTCAATTTTTGTTAGATCGGACGATATGTGGGTGGATCACGGCGTGGGCCCAAAGTCACGGAGTGCGCAGCGTCAACGTTATCGCAGGCAGATAAAACAAGAACCAGAAAAAATAGTCTTGTGAAGTCAGAGGTGCTATAAATATTTCCTCAAGAGTCAATCCCACGGTAAACTTCAGTGATACAATACTTGACGAATTTTCACTGATTGATAAAAATCATGCCTGAAACTCATCCTTACAAACTTCTCTTGATATATATAAAATATCAATGCATATCAATACATACCTTCCCCCACGGAAACTGACTACAGGAGTTACATATAGGCAGCGAAAATTACGAGTAAGTTGTTGAATAAACAGACGCAGAAAGCTAACGTGTGGGTATGATTCTCTTGGTTTCTGATTTCTATTTCTTTAGAACATCCCTCTGATGTCATACAGGAAAAGCTTCCTAAATAAGAGCCCTATTAGAAAGCCCAGGGGAGGGTGGGACAACCCATGCATGATAGAAACTATAACTAGATATAAATCCTTATTACACCATTCGGAGACCGAATCCGTGAAAACCTACAGGTGTAGGTACGTCTGTGTGTCATTCCAAGCAATAACTCTCCTGAGGATTGGGATACAAAATTTTAGTTCGTAAGACGGCACTTTTTGAGCACAATAAATCGGTAACGTGGAAAGGAACAAAAAGTGTACACAATTTAATGTGCTCAAAAAGTGCTGCCCAGCGAACTCATCCTTTCATTTGGAAAGCTTGATTTTTTTTGGTACAAGAACGGAATTTTTATCTCAATCCAAATAGTCCAAGAACCCAAGAACATTTTCGGAAAGTGATTTTACCACAATTATTTCATACTGCTCCACTAGGTGGGTTAATAAAGAATCCCTGAGTCTGCCAGTTCCGGCCATTGACATAGATGGTTAAATTTAGCCATAAATATGGTTGCAAAAAACAGTCCTCCAAAAACAAACAAACAAACAAACAAATTCTCCAAAAAAACAATATTCTTCGAATTTCGGAAACATAAATTTGCAAATTTGGACCATTATTCATTGGTTGTGGGGTTGATAATGAACTCCTACTATTTCTCACGTGATAACATATTTTTCTTGCCAACAGTTACATTTTGTTAGTGGGATCAACGCGGGTAGTTATCGAGCATATTGTCCATACATGTATGACTTTGAACGCGACTGCCCCCCTCTTCGTCACGTCCAAATCGTCTGCCTTTTTCTTAATGGGTAGGTACTACATAACTATAGGCTTCAGACAACGTAAGAATTATTCATGGTGGAATTAATTCCCTGATCACTTTTTTTTAACCATATTTATGGCAAAATTTAACCATTTACGTCGACGGCAAGAACTGGCAGACTCAGGGATTCTTTGTTAACCCACCCAATAGAGTATTTTAACATAGGAAATAATCGTGGTAAAATCACTTCCCAAAAATGTTCATGGGCTCTCCCTCTATAAGGAGAGTTATCGTCTGGAATGACATATTATATATATAATTTACAACATTTAAAAAACACATTTTGTGTGGACATTTAAAAAATTGTGCACAAAATTATGCTGAAAAACATACTTGGCTGATTTGTGGCTTCTCTATCTGGACGTTTCCCACATCGGCTTAGTGGGCTTATTACGATTAGAAGCCGGAGAGAGCAACGATGTATCGTACACGGATATGTGTACGGATCGAGTATAAATCGTTGCGCGGGAGTGCAATCATGTTTGACAGTCGAAGACGACCTTATATGCACGAGTGGACAGGCTTTCAAACTAGCCGGTATTTATATAGGTTTGTTGAGTTGGACATTTTTCAAACCAAATTAGACATGTTTCAAAACAAATTAGGCACTAAACATTTTGAAGTTATACTAGAAACTTCTTACTGGCAATGAATGCGACATTTTCAGGCTAAGGCTTACAATGTAACTCACAAGTACAATGTCTATTTCTTATTTGCTTTGGGATGTGCTGAATTAGGTTTGAAAAATGTCCAAATCATTCTGGAAAATGTCCAATTTGATTTGGAACAAGATCAGTTTGGTATTAGGCCAGTACCAGAGGAGTTGAGAATGCAACAATAGCGCGCCGAAGTTTCTGATTTCGTGTTTATGAGATCCTAGATGATGGAAATGGATTATGCCGGCGAAGGGAGGGCACATAGCGTGGTGGGAGGTTGGGTCGCTCAACGCCATAGTGCGCCTAGTTTATCGCCTGTATCTCGGCTGCTATTAGGTTACGAGAAACGCGATTGTTCTCAAATTGTTCATTTTTGGATTCTCTACAAATCAAGTTATACAAAATAGAATTTTAAATTGAATTTTTTTCACAGAATTTTCCTTCAAAGGTGAAAAACGTAGAAATTTTGCTCTAGAAACATGACTGAGAGCGTATTACGTAGTGTAAACCTTAGTAATAAATTGATGAATGACATATCATAAATGATGTAAAACAAAGAAAGCGTTTCCAGCTACACATGTTAAGTAAGTGTTGAAATATTGTACGCCAATTAGAGAATGAGGAGCAATGGATGTAAGTACTAAGGTTTGCTTACGTTCCCTTCCTGGTAGGTCAATTTTTACAGAAATCTCTTGTCTTCCTGAACACACCATAATCTAACAAGAAATATCCATAATGTGATATGCTTAATGTGAACTGAATTCTTCGTCGAATAAACTATTCAAATTTGAAGTATGAATAAGTATTGTCCTTAGTCGCAATCGCTAGCCAAAAAACTAAACTGTTTCGCTTACCTAATGACTTTTTTCATTAGGAGTAACGGTTTCTGGAACGCTAAAAAAATCATTAATACAAAATTTCCCCCAAAACAGAAAAAAAAAAAATTTTAACTAGCGATTGACAATAATCACTCAAATTTAAAATTTTAATAGGTATTTCATGATAATAAATGCCTGAGAAGACAGGATATTTCTGTAAAATTGATCTACTAGGAAGAGAACGAATGCAAACCGTAGTAGATAATTATCATTTCTCCAAATCCTCAAATTGGTACACCATCATTAAACACCTCTCATATTCAGCTGGGAACGCTTTCAGATTGTTTTACATCATTTATGACACTTCACCCATCAGGTTTTGAGAATTATTGCCCCTAACACGCTCTATGGCTTATTTTTAGACGAACATGTCTTACGTTTTTCAACTTCGGAGCTGAATTCTGTGAGAAATTTTCAATGTAAATTTATATTCTACGTACAAGGTTTGTTGAGAATTAAAATATTAATGAATAATGTGTTATATAAATATTAAATTTATAATTTAATAATCTCCAAATTTATGTAAGAATTCATCGGAGGGTTTTAAAAATATATTTTATGTAACTCCCAATTGTCCTCATAAGTACAATCTCCAAATTGTTTTAGAAAATGTTAAATTTAGTTTGAAAAATGTCCAAATCAGTATGGAAAATGTCAAAAAAATTAGTTTTGAAAATCTCGGCGCTCCGAGCGCAGAGCCTCGCCGGAGGTGATCCCCCTCTAGTTTCCACCTGGAGCTAAACGGCTCAACATTGAAGTATTGAAGAATGTGGTTCCAGCACACTTTTACCCCTAGAAGGAACCCCCAACCAAATTTAAACATCCCAGGGTGATAAGAAGAGAACTTAGCTACCTCAGCTGACCAGGATGGAACCCGTCTTTCATCCGTCTCTTAAATGTATGTACCAGAGATGCTCCCTACCAAATGTTTTTATTTCTGAGGAGGTCTAAGTAGTTAGCAACTATTTTCCGCTACTTCCAGTAAAAGCGTATTTCACGCTAAAAGTTCATTGTTCTGTTTTAATATCAAATATTTGTTATGATGGTGCTCAATTATATTTTATAATTAGTTATAGATAGTTATTTATTCTATACATTTTGCCTATGCATAAACAAATTAATCCCTGAAAATTCCATTGAAATAGAATAAAAACTGTGAAAGTTGTCCTCGTGATAACAAGTGTAGGCTTGCGCATGAAAATACGGCAAAGATAAAAGTCTGACAGGGGACTCCCTACCTAGGGTCCAGCCGCACAATCCTTGACAATCGTATTTTCAACGAAGTTGTACTATCGGGACATTTTGTTGTTACAAAAGATCAGTAGACAAACAGATACAAAACCAAAACTGATTATGATGGCCTGGTACGTTATTTGAAAATGGGCAATCTGATTCTGGTTTATTACATAACCTCTATTCGGGCTTCGGAAAGTAAAGAAACCCCACCCTGATCAGTGTGGCGTCATAGATTCAGCAAATAGTTAAATTAGAAAATAGTAATTATTTATAATGGGAAACAAAGGTCAGTCATACGGTCATGTATTTGCGGAAAGGGATCCACTTCCGTTTTTCAGCAGCATGATGGGTTTTTCCATTCTTTTTACCTAGAAAAAATGCCTTACACGGGGTATCTGTGATATTGGTGGAAGCTACGGATAGTAAACTATTTCGTGCAGGAAGGATTGTGAGCAAGAGATGCAGTGCAAGAGATGATATTCAGAAATGTTGTTGGGCAAGACAGGAGAGAGCGGCTAGGCTGACTGTCCTAGGCGATTAGGGAGGCAGGAACCTCAAAATGATCTTCGGGAGGGAGGCACTTGAAGGTGAAAGTGAAGCCTCCTCAATAAAAAAAAAAAGCAAAAATCATCCCGTTCCTTTATTGTGCCTCTCGAAGCTTTCTCTCTAAAAAAATGTCTTGTTCAAGTATCATTCCCTTGGAAGTCACACGCGGCTCAACATGTGTGGGAGCATTTACGAAAATAAAAACTATAAGGTTTCTGTCAAGAAAATATTGTTTAAAATTATTTAAAAAAAAGGGTTTTGTAAAAAACGATCAATGAATACGTCTGTTACAAAACTTTACAAAAAATTTCCAGTCATGCCACATGATCGTATCAGCTAATTTTCTTAAATTACCCATCGTGTTATAATATGTTAAATTTTAGTGAACTTTGAGCACTATGGGAACAAAGAAACTATTAAAAACCGATTTTATGGCAAAAAAATATACTACTAAAAAAATTAGGCAATTCAAAAAAGATTTTATACTTTTAGATTTTTTTTCAGTTTCAACAAAAACTGTTGAAGAAACTGTTGAACACGATACCTAACTCGATTTTTGGTGATTTGACAATGTTTTTCGTCACTGACGACGACATCGTATCGTCGTCAAAGACAACTTTTGAAGCTTGTATAGTGGTTTCAGTGTGGCGATTCGTTGATCAGACCTCAGTTTTATGAGTAATTGATGGTCCCGAGTCTACATATAATATTGGAAACATTAATTTTACTTTCGTGAAGGAAAAAATTGTTTTTTCCAATAATCAAGTTTTCAAGCATACAACCAACCCATTATTTTCCTGATGTTTAATTTTCCACTTCAGACTTTCTAATGAAACGGCACAACGATGATCTGGAAGGAAATTTATGTGAGAATTCCATTCCGTCAGCTGTTTTTCGTTTCTTTGGCTTCGTCCCATTGTTCTCATACCGATTTACATAATTAGTCAGAAATGCGGCTATCTATCGAGGCCACAACAATTGAACACTTTATTCCAACAGTGAATAAACACACTGCCCATGTTTTTCAATTACTTAAAACCTTCGTATAATGTTAAATGATGAATACGTATTGGACACGTGACTACAAGTGACTGAAAACTCAAAGTTGGGAGTACTCAGGTATACCTACAACACTCCGCACAACTACCCCTTGAACACCTCACTGAAGTGGCTAGTGTAGTAAATATGTATATATGTATAATATCTAAATTTCCACGAAGAAATTTTTTTGACACAATGCAATAGCTTCATTTTCCACGAAAATTCGCTAAAACTTAATAACGCTCTCGCAAGTTAGCGAAAAGTTAAAAAATTATAATGAATACCCGCTCCAGATGTTTCCATAATACGGAAAGCCAGACACGGGCTTTTTAGTCATTTTATATATACGTTCCCCTTCGTATTATAATTATATTTATAAAATGGTTAAGCATATATTGTAAAAATAATTTATAAATACGTTTATAAAAATAATACGTTTTATAAAATATTTATTGTATTATAAAATTATTTTAAACTATAAGCCATTTTATAAATACGCTCCCATTCGTATTATAATTGTATTCATAAAATGGTTAAGCTTAATATAAAAATAATATCATTTTTTATAAAAGTCATATTTGAAATAAAATTTGTACAAAGCAATAGTTATGCTAAGAAGACATAATGCAAGTATATACAGAAATTGTTTATAAACTCACATACAATGGTTTATGGGTTCTTATCATGCAGATTCAAGTCAGAAATTGGTAGGGAAAGTGGAGGAGGTAACAGACAAACAAGGCGGTGCAAGAGGTTCAGAAAACAGAAAGCAAAACAGAGACAAATAATGACAGCATACAATATGGTAGATAGAAGATAGTATAGAAGTAGTGCAATGAGCCTGGAACAACTACGAACGAAACGGAGAGCAGTGATAGCGGAGATAAACAATTAAGTACCTACTAATGGAAATACGCGGTTAGGAGAAAGCAGTGCTGAGGAAAGACGACATAAAAGGTGTATCAGTAATAATTTTCATACCATATGTTTCTTTCTCAGAAGACAAGAATGAGCTTCGTCACAAGAAGCAGCTATGGGGTGTCCGCAGCTCTGGAAATAAAATGATAAGTCAAGAACAGTCGAAATGTCAAGTATGTAGGTCAGTTTAATTGAATTGAAACGTAGATAGCTTGGTCAGCAGCTCAAAGGTATACGGCTGTTGTATAGAGTGTGAGGAATAACAATATTGTTTTTTATTGTGAAAAGTGTATTTTGTGTACGCGAAGAAACTAATTAAATGTCCAATCATGTAACTTGGCATAAATGATGAGTAAACATACGTATTCACTATGCAATACCACTTTCAATTCATCTCTCCTTTCTGCAGGTACA
Source organism: Adelphocoris suturalis (assembly GCA_030762985.1). Taxonomy (NCBI): domain Eukaryota; kingdom Metazoa; phylum Arthropoda; class Insecta; order Hemiptera; family Miridae; genus Adelphocoris; species Adelphocoris suturalis. Next base: position 30,809,890 of record CM061047.1, on the reverse strand, counting down.
TGCGAGGTGTTTGCACTTTGGAGCATAGTTAAAGTCTACTTAGATCTCTCTCTCTCTCTCTCTCTCTCTTACTTTCAAACAGTTTTACTAGGGGGAAAAAGGGTTGAGGGGAACACTAGGGACCTTCACATCATGTCCTTACTTGTCCATGAGAAGGTCAAGATGTGGAGAGCCCACGGGTGAACCGTCGTGTCCAGAATGAACAATGAGAGATTGCAGGTGCGACATTGATGATTGAAGAGCTTGGCACAGGGCAAAGTAGAGGAGCCTGCGTAAGTGGAGTTGCACAAGACATATTTCGACAACTCCATCAGGAGAGCTGGTCTGTCTGGCAATGCTTCACGGCCTCAAACTCCTGATGGCGTGCAACAGGAACCACGAGACTTCATAGATATGCATAAGTTGCTTTAAAAGAAAAAAAAATCATTTGTAACGATCACTAGGTGCTTTATTATATTAGATCAAGATCTTGCGGGGCAAAACTTCAACTAACCCTCGGTTAGCGCAATTTCCCTCCGTGCAGGTAATGTCTATGGTACAATTACCAGATCGCAAGTCCAGAATGCATTTTTTGACTAATTTTTTTTTTTTTAATGCAGTATTGATGAATTTTAACGATTTTTTTGTACAATATTGATGAATTATTATCGAATTTACAACGATCGAAACTATTATGTTTCCTAATTTTGTTGGTCGATTTCAAAGGTTCATTTATGAAAATAATTAGGTAAACAAAATAAAATAACCATTTTTACTTAGTGGTCATGAATTTGGAAGTACCAGGTATTTAGAAGCATTGTTCCAAGGGAGGCGAGTTATGGAAATTATTCGGGGCAGATCCCACTGCGCACGAAAACTTTGGTGTCGGCCGATTTTTACCAACCTGTTTAGAGTAAGAATTCAGAGTCACTCTGAAGGCCAATGTCCCGTTTTCGCAGAAAGGACGGTAAAATTGTCCGGTTTTGTAGTTCCTATCGCAGGACCTACAGTTTTCTCAAAGATGGCTATCTAAATGTCAAAAATCATGAACATATTGTACCGCGTGCTTTTAAAAGGCGCACTTTTATAAGATGCACTCTGTATCTCTTCTGTTGGCCATCAAATGTACACTCCCTCTTTCAGTTTCATACGGAGGTGAATAATCATGAAATGCCGGAGATAATCTTAAATTAGGACTTCTAGGCCAATAGTTCGAAAATAAGTAGTAATTTGTGGAGAAGGTTTGAGATTAGATTTTGAAAATTTAGTCCGTTCTGACTGAGAAAATCTTGGTCTGCCATCTCAAAATTAGCGTATTAGGAATACAAAATGGCGGCCTCATAAAGATGGCTTAATTTGCCCATTTTAAAGTTTTTCTCTAATAATTCCTAAAACCCTACATCCTACAGAAATTTTTATACGTAGCAAAGTTGTAGAGCATAAAAAAAAAGATATTCACTTAAAGACGCCTAGAATTTTCCCGTTCAAAAAGCCCTAGTTACCTCAATATTGGTCTGCTTCAGGTCTGCCAAAGCTCATTCGATTCAGAGTTAAATACTTTCTAAATATCGTTTCGAGCAAGTTTTTGCTCAGAACGTTTCCCATTAAAGTACAAAGTAATAGGCCGTTTTTGCGAACTTTATATGTAAAATGACATAAAATTCATGGGTTCGGCTGTAAGTCAGAGGAGAAAGGTCTCACCTAAAATGTGCTCGATATGAACGTTGAAAAGTGTTTAACCCTGAGTGGAATGTGCTTTAGCAGATTGAAATCAGAAGAATATTAAGGCCGCTAGGTGATTTTGAAGAGCAAAAGTCTAGATGGGGGGGAGGAGAGGACCCTCCAAAAATTAGCCCGATTTCCGATTGTTCATTTGCTTATTTTGAGAGACTATTTAGGGTTTTGAGATCGAATCGTCTTGTTTTTGTATGCTCTACAACTTTGCTACTAGTAACGATTTCTGAAGGATGTACGGTTTAGGAATTATTAGAGAAAAACTAAAATGAGCAAATTAAGCCATCTTTATGAGGCCGCCATTTTGTATTCCACCAATTTTGAGATGGCACAAGATTTTCTCACTCAGAACGGACTAAATTTTTAAAATCTAATCTCAAACCTTCTCCACAAATTACTACCTATTTTCGGTCCAGGCTCCAGGACTATTATATCGCAAATCAACCGTTTTATCGTTCAGACAAATAGTTCGGTTTCTTCGTTGCGTGTAAACCCGCCTCAATGAGTCCGCTGACCAGTTGCCTCACGAAGTTTGAGGTAATGTAATCATTTTCGATACCTAACTCGATTCTTGATGACTTGACTATGACTGACACTGTAGGATAGGTGTAATCCAAAGGAACGAAAGTATTTAAACCCCCCTACCCCCTCAGAGTGGAATAAGTAGTCTATTAAATAATAAGATTGGTAATGTATTATGTAGGTCCCGATTCTAAGTAGAGACTCACTTCATTCGTCAATTAGATATAATGGAGATAACGAGGCCAGAGATAAGAGATAAGTGGTCATAGAATGTTTTACAATGCTCAGCGGCAATGCCACTCTGGGATACATATTGATGCGGTCGAATATCACTTGGTCGACCACTTTGACATGTTTCCTAGGTCTGTTCATAAAAGTTCAGCTATGAAAATACTAGTGATAAATCAAAACACTAGTCTCATGTTAGAGAGGTTGTATTGCCAGACTTTGTACCTCGTATTCATTGAGATATTAAACGGGTATTGAAAAGAGGGTACCGTCGAACCGTGGCGGAAGAAAAGCTCGATGAAACGGGAATCAGCTGTCGAGCGTGGTCTTATCGCCATCGCGAGGGAACATGAATTTTCACAGGAAAACCGCCTCCGGACCATGACAAAGCAACGATCAACATGACTCTACATCCAACAATGAATATTTTTCTCAGATCTTCGATACTAGCGATGGAACTACCAAAATAGGATATAGGGACCTAAGGAGGTAATAGAGGTCTTTGTCAAGCGAATCTCGAGGCGTGAAAAAAGGTGCCTGAAGCTAGCGAACCAAAGAGTAGGTCAGTGAGGCAGTAACTTGAAACCGGTGACTTGTCTCGCTCGATTCTGTCCGTTTTTATTTATTTACAGTTTTTATTTACAAATGATGGTATTGTTCAATATAACATTCTTTTTTCGTTGAACGTGGGTATATAATTTATGTAGGGTTTAGAAATTTAAATAGCTGTCGAAAGTTCAAGAGTGGAGAGTTGGGAGTTTATTAGAGTAATAAGGAAATGACCAGCTTCATTCACAGGTACAAATTCTGCTCCAAAGTATGATTGCACAGCATTTTGACGTGAAATGTAGACAGTAAACACCGCCAGGCCTGTAAATTTACAAAATTGTTTACAATATATGAGTAAACTCTGTAGCTATTTCGTTCATATTCTACATACTTATGACGATGCAAAAATTTGAAACTTTTTTTTTTTAAGTTTAGTATTGTTTTTGTATAAGACATAGTATTATTCTTTAATGATATTGTTGTGACATAAATACAATTTGTAAATATATTACAATGTTAAATCAATAATTAGAAATGAAAAATTGGAGCTGATAGCAGAAATAAAATAAATGAATAAAATTTGATAAATAAATTTGGCTGTTTTCAGAGGTTGCGAAACACTTTATCCTTGATCGAATATGCTGGGTAGAAATAGAGTCTTCAGCCGGATTACATCAATGGGTTGTAGACCTTGAGGAACTTGGGGGATCTGGTTGCTTCCTGCATTTGTGACAAAGAGCTCCGTGCTTTTTTGACGATACTGATGGTGTGTCAAGCTTGAAATCGTTATAGATGGATCGTTAATCGATGATCGTTATTGTGGAGTTTCGAACTAGCGGTGGAGCGTGAACAATATCTTTTTGCAGAGTGGAGTTTCTGCTGATGTTCCAGACGTCAAAATGTAGAGGGAGAACATGTGCCCCAGATCGGCAGGGCGTAATATTATTGTTTTGTAGATCAGTAGCCTATTTTGTAATGATAAGTACGGACTGTGAAGTACGGTCTGAGCATTTTGGCTTGATTCCTTAGTCGTTTCACGAGCTCGGAAACATGGTATTGGAAGTGAGCCTCCTGTCTAGTATGACCCCCAGGTATTTGTGGGTTGTGGTTATGGGGATGGTGCCGTTCAGGTACTTGATTGGTAGGTCTTGGTTGTTACGTCTGTGCGTGAAAGTGAGTATATTTGGTTTTCCTGGGTTGATTTTCATTCGCCATTTTATTATGATTCGCAAATCAATGGAGGCTTGCATCCTGTTTGTTGCAGTTTAAAATGTGATGCCTGCTGCTACGAAAACCAAATTATCAGCAAACATTAATGAGGATGAAGGAAAAGTTGGAGAAGGTTTGAGATTAGATTTTGAAAATTTAGTCCGTTCTGAGTGAGAAAATCTTGGTCTACCATCTCAAAATTGGTGAAATACAAAATGGCGGCCTCATAAAGATGGCTTAATTTGCGCATTTTAAAGTTTTTCTCTAATATTTCCTAAACCGTACATCCTACAGGAATTTTTACACGTAGCAAAGTTGTAGAGCATAAAAAAACAAAACGATTCGATCCCAAAACTCTGAATTATCTCTCTAAGAATCATTGGTCTGCCCCAGGTCTGTCAAACCTCATTCGATTCAGGGTTAAATACTTTCTAACGTTCGTTTCGAGCAAGTTTTTGCTCAGACCGTTTCCCATCAAAGGCCAAGTAAAAGGCCGTTCTTGCAAACTTTATGTGTAAACACACACACACACACACACACACACACACACACACACACACACACACACACACACACACACACACACACACACACACACACACACACACACACACACACACACACACACACACACGCACGCACGCACGCACGCACGCACGCACACACACACACACACACACACACACACACACACACATATTATATATACATATATATATATATACATATATATATATATATATATATATATATATATATATATATATAAGTAATGTACGCTGTACATCTAGTAATAAATATTATCTATGTGCGAGTATATTTTAGCGGCGTTTCTATTAGTGTTTGTGCATCTGTGTGAAAGTTTTAGAAGGTACGTAATTACCGGTGGTGAATTTCGAATTTACTCACTATGGTACCTTATCAATTATTAGATATACAAATTATCACTGCAGCTAAGTACTAAACATCGTAGAAAAATATCGGAAAGGTAAAAAAACAATTATAATAGTTGTACATTAATATGTTATAACTGGTCATTTGTAACACGAATGGAGAAAGTTTAATATACGTTTGACGTTATTTGGATTTCACTCCCTGCACCCCTGGACATTGATACCCCCCCCCCCCCCCACCCCTACAACTGCCATCAACAACTTCGGTTTTCCTCCCTTCAATAATTTAGATCTAAAAAAATATGGGGGTCCAAGTGTGCATACTAGTGGTCTTCTCTAGTAACAGGTAATACAGACTAAATATTTTTTTGGTAAATAGTTTATTATTTGGAAACTATTTTTCCACGGAAATGTATCAAAATGTGTTCTGTTCAACTGAAACTTTTTATATATGTGAAGCTCTTCATGTTCGTGGAACGAGTTAAAATTTTTCCAGGAGTAATGAAACTTCAATAGGCAAGAAAGAAAAACCAGGTGTCCAGGTGGTGACCCAAGGAGCAGGTGACCTAACCGCGTGGTCCTCGCACAACCCGCAGGTTTCTGTCCCGTAACGGGAAGTTGAGAAAAAATGAGGTTCAGCACACGCAACCTCAGCTGTCCTCGAATAATTTAAGATCGAGCTGTTAAATTAAAATAAGTAGTTCACCCAATAGAACAGAACATAATCCGGATATTGTTTTACTTACAATGAAGTCCATGAAATATTTAAAACTGAATCGGTGAAGCTGACCTCAAAGCTCACTCATCTCCACGGTTTTCCTTTACATTCGACTTTTTGCTGTTTCATTCTTAATTAATCTACAATGATGGAGTTCAAAAATAATCTTCAATATCACCCGAGAGTAAAAATACTGCAAATTATTACACAAAGGTTTATTATTTCGGTATATCATTATTCCATATTCATTTCAGTCATCATTATTCCACATCGCTCTACTTTAAATCAATCTTTTTCAATTTTTGACCACATATTCGAAATCAGCGACCACAATTTCCTTAAAGAAAATGTCATCCCGAAAAATACCATCTAATCTTCAAAGATTATCTGTTGAAAACATGTCAATGATCTATACAATATTACATATATAAGGACACGAGGATGTATGTGCCACAATGCGAAGTGCGTTGCAACGATTGATAGAGGGACTAACTAGTTTTCACGTTTATTTTAGCTCTAAGGCAAGTTGCTTCAACTGTACAGGACCCTCGTAAATCCCTTATTTCCTTATGGAATAGTGACTAATGATAATATATATTCATATCCCGTTTTAGAGCCTCTTCGAATCATTGAAAAAGCTATTATATATATATATATATTAATTGCTATGCAATTCTTAGCCCGACCCCCAACAACTTTTTTTGTAACGTCCGTGACGAAATTAACGATGATTTTCACGTACAACCGAGTAGTTGCTATAGATCACATGGCTTCCAATCGTCCAACCATAGCAAACGACTCATTATATCACCTGGTTAAGTATTTTGTACATTTGCTATGTACAAAAGAGAAAAAAACGACTTTATTTTTTGAGCGTTTTTAGGCTAAGAATTGCATAGCAAATTATCCTCGTTTTCTACGCAGTACAAAAGAGAAAAGATCCGGGGGGTCCAGGGGGGCGAATCCCCCCGGCAAGGCGCGAAGCTCCGAGTATATATACATATATATATATATATATATATATATATATATATATATATATATATATATATATATATATATATATATATATATATATAACTTGCTTAAAAGCGTGTTTACAAAATCTTTTATATTGCAAAAAGTGCTAAAAAATCGTTGAATATACTTTTTTTTGGAATATGAGTCGAAATGAAATATATCAAATAGGTAACAACTAAAATATTTAAAAAAAATTTTTTGCTCGAAATTTACTTGAATTATATATTAATTTTACACGAATACTAATTTATTAATAAAATACCGACTAATTTAGGTACACTTTTTGCATACTTGAATAGCATTCGCACTTTGAATTAAACCTTCCGCGAAACCTTTTGCGAATGGAATTAAACTTTCCGCCAATTGAATTAAACCTACATACATGAAAAGATCAGTAACATTACGAAAGGAACCGTGACACCTCCCTGTTGCTTGGTAGGTACCAAAGTTCTTCCCATAGCACGGCTTAGCATTTGAGCAAATTACGCGACGAATATGTTTCTGCTGCTCCCAACTGCTACTCTTGGACGATCTCTCCATTAACTTTTGCTTTTAGAAGTCTCCTGACTGATGCCTATAAATTATATAAAATGTCCACTGTAGATGGATACGTTGCTAACTCAGTTTTGTTATAAATAAATAAATAATTTACCTTCAGATTAACCTCATGATTTGCTTAAATCATAATCATAATTTGCTTGAATTATGTTTAAATCTACACTTTTTGTGCTCGTTCCATTACTTTCATGATTTGTTACAATATACACATTTAGTTAAAGTTTTACATTTTATCTTGATTAATTTGCAGAAAATTTAATTCAATAAGCAAAAAGTTTAATTCAATTTGCGAAAAGTCTAAGTCAATTTGCGAAAAGTTTAATTAATTTTGCGGAAAGTCTAATTCAATTCGCGAAAAGTTTAATTCAATTCGCGAAAGGTTTAATTCAAAGTGCGAATGCTATATATGCGTTACGACCCAGGAATTATTTCAGAATGCCTGAACACGAACTTCTATGAAGAGGATTTTGGACAATTGTTATCGCAAAATTTTTGGAGCCATTGCGATACTTCATTTTTGACGTAAATTTGGTATATCGATGAAAACTGCAAAGAAATGCTAAAAATCCAAAACCATATAAAAAGATAGGTTTTATTTTAAAAAATGTTCAAAATAAAAGCTGGTAGTTAACAATTTATTTGCGCACAATACGCTCTACCTTCAGATAATTTATCATAAAAATGAGAAAAAAATCCCTTGTTGCGTGAGTGGATATTTTTTCTACAAAAACTCGCTAGCGATTTGACATGGAAGAACCGGTAACTAAAACTGACACGAGGTCATTTTTGCTATAAGCACAGCTTGAAATACGAAAACATCTCGTTGCAACTACTCTGTCCTCTAAACAATAATTACAAGCTACAGAACGCCGATCGGTTCACTAACCCAGTTTGGTGGTGTTAGGTGGCCTTACATAATGTCAAACGCAACGGGGAACGGATCTGTCAAACCCCAGGGAGAACCGGACTTCTTTCGGTCATGGGTAGATGAAATTGAGGACGCCAACATGTTAGTACCGACGGCGATTAGTACCGACACGCCTCCGTTGGTACACGGTGGCACAATGTGGGGCGAACGTGGAAAACATTCGATTTTTCAAAACAAGGAGTAGATGAAGATGAAAACCATCTGATGATGATTTGTTCAGTGTAAAAAATAAGTAGAAGAATCCATAAATGACAGCCGTATATTATAAAAATAAATAAAAGTCTCCTAATAATAAAAAAGTTCACAACGGATGACCGAATTACTTGTTCCTCCCTGCTGAGAACTGTGTTTGTCAACAATACCGAGCTCGAGCAGACTGACTAGATGCTCTGTTCTTCCATCTATATAAACATTATATATATCCATTAAAAAAAAAAACCCCTGAGTTAATCGTTAAAAATTGAAACTTGTTAAATATTGGTGAAATTAAGGGTGGTTTCACACGATCCGTTCACACAAGGACTTTTTTCAAATTTTTAAAGATTCATTTTTTGCGTAGTGAAACAATACCAAATACACTGCCAAGGACATGGCACAGAAGCTTCCTTGTGGCTTTCACAGAACCATTAAATGTTCAGAAATGACCGGTTTAAATTATCCTAACGAAATAGTGCTAGGCAAACCAAAAATTAAAACCTGATTAATCTCTTCAACATTGACGGACTGTCACAAGAAACTTACGTTCACGCATGCGCTGAGCGTACCGCTGATTCACTCATGATGAATATCGTAAGGGACCTCAATGGACCTTCCCCGCATCATCCCTAAAAATCTGACCAAAAACTCTTCAACATAAACGGACTTATGAGCGTAACAAGAAAATCACTTTGCCCATAGCGTACCGCTACTTCAATCATGATGAAACTAATATGGGACCATCTAGGGCTGAACCCACACTATTACTGAAAATTTCATTAAAATCCAATCGAAATTGTGGAAGTTATGGCTGTTGCAAGGAAATGTTGATTTCATATTTTACTTTCCTAACTCCCTGAAAGGCTAAGAGTAAGAGGCTATTGGGGTGAGTACGATTTTTTCTGGAACTCTTCATAAACATGGGTCTGAGCTCAAACTGAAAACGATTCTATGTATGAATGTCGGTTTGTCTGTCAGGCCTTGTACCGCTGTTACTGGAGAAAACTATACTCACAATCTGGAGCGACAATACGAAAAATACTGTTCAATCTGATCATGGGCCAGAAGATTATCTCATTGTGATGAATAAGGGACAATCAAAATTTGATGATGTTAGTTTTTCCTTTTAATTTCTTTTTAAGAATTTTAATACTGACAAATAACTAAAATTTACTCCCAAATGTTTACTTTTGTTCATTAGAAGCCAACCTCAAAGAAAGAAATAAGTCCCAGCCGGACAGGTTCATACGTGCCCTTTCAGAAGGTACCTACGTAAGATCGATCTACAGGAAAACCATCTACGAATGGCTTCTTTTTTTAAGTTTTGTAACTACCTTTCATTACAAAGCAACGGTGGAAAATCTTCGGATTTCACTTTCTGCAGTTCTTCTCACTGCGTAAACGGAATAAAAAGCGTAAAGAATCAGCTTTGGGGGCTGACGGGACGACTGGCTGCTCCGAAGCTATAGAAGTCAGGGCCACTGGTAGTGAAAGTCGACTTCTATATCCACGTTCGTTCCTCCTATACAACCACAAAAAGCCTAGTACCTATACATGGTTACATACATCTATTTTTATTGGTGCAACATATTTATTTGATATTGAACTTGCGGAATGAGGTAATGCGAGCGAGTTATTTTTCTCTTGATGTATTATTTTTTAAATAATTACGATAAAAAAAGAGTAGGTATACTCCTCCCTCATTTTGTTGGTTTCCGTTTCAAGATACATAGAGTCAGGAAAATTAATAACAATAATAATCTGTCCGCCTCAGTACGTCTTCCGAAATAGGCTTAAAATGTTCTCAAAATAACTATTTCCAGAATTTTTGGAAGAACGAAAGTTTTATCTGTACGTTCATAGTTTAGTTTTCCATAAGGAAGAAATGTCATTATTTTGGAACTTGGATGAGAAAAAAATGCAACGCGATAGTGATTGACTGAAGATGTGTGAATGAAGTATTTGCATTTCCCATCCCATATTTCGGCCAGCACATCAATCACTGCCGTTACTTGTCCTTCACTGTCGCATGGTACACAATCACGCCTCACGGTATTAAACCACTACCAGAACGTGTTGAAGCTATCACAGACTTCCCGCTTCCTGACACAGTTGAAGACTTACGCCGTTTCTTAGGATTGATCAACTTTTATCGCCGTTCATTACCACGCGCATCAGTTTTCCAGCAACCATTATTTGACCTATGTCAGAGTCCCAAGAAACGTGATCGTCGTAAAATTGTTTGGACTGACAACTCAAAACAAATTTTTGAACAGCTGAAACTAGAGTTAGCGAATGCTACATTACTTGCGCACCCATCTTGTGATCTTCCAATGGTTTTAATGGTAGACGCCTCTGACATTGCAACAGCTCCGCGGTGATACCTTTGAGCCACTAGGATTTTTCTCCAAGAAAATGTCTCTAGCTCAACGTGTTTACAGCACATATGATCGTGAGCTATTGGCAGTTTACCTTGGCATAAAGTATTTTCGCTTCATGCTAGAGGGACGACAGTTCTCAGTGTATACTGACCACAAACCTCTCACATATGCATTTGTACAACGTCCAGAAAAAGCCACACCCCGCCAACTCCGTCATTTAGACTTTATTGGGCAGTTCACCACAGATCTCAGATACATTCCTGGCATTTCCAACATTCCTGCAGATACCTGTTCCCGTGTTGCAGCCATAGACCTCTCCGCCACAAAATTACTTCAAGACATTGCTGTGACACAAGCTACGTGCAGAGAACTCCAACATCTGAAAACCTCAACCACCACCAAGCTCAAACTTCAGGACATGAACCTTGACAATGACCTGGTGCTGACATGTGATGTTTCCACAGGATCTCTGCGACCATTCATTCCAGAACAGTTCAGACGTAAAATCTTTGACTCCCTTCACTCTTTAGCGCACCCTGGAATATCCGCTTCAGTCAAACTAGTGCAGACTCGTTATTGCTGGCCTTCGCTCACAAGAGATGTCACACTCTGGTCCAAGACCTGTATACCCTGTCAACGAGCTAAAACTTGGCGCCACACTTCCAGTGCGATTGGTACATACCAAACAGCTGAGACTAGATTTGCTCATATAAATATAGACATAGTGGGACCACTACCGATTTCTCAGGGTTCACGGTACTTATTAACCATTATAGACCGTTTCTCCAGATGGCTAGAGGTGACACCACTCAACGACATAACGGCTGAGACTGTTGCTTCTGCACTCCTCTCCACATGGATCTCACGGTATGGTGTTCCACGTCGTATTACCACTGACAGAGGCAAACAGTTTGACTGCCAGCTTTTCAAAAGCCTCACATCAATGCTGGGAGCCGATCATCTCCTCACAACTGCCTACCACCCCAGTGCCAATGGTGCTGTTGAAAGGTGGCACCGTAGCTTGAAATCTGCTCTCAAAGCTCAACTGTCTGAGGACTGGGTACCAACCTTGCCAACTGTTCTGCTTGGGTTGCGGTCTTACCTAATACCAGAATTTGGAGTGTCACCAGCAGAGATTCTCTATGGAGAGCCCATCCGCCTTCCTCTAGAATTTTTTGACCGTCCAGCACAGGCCACTGACGTCCCAAATCTGGTCGCCAGTTTGCGAGACCATTTGAGAAACCTCCAACCTGTACCATTTCATCACCACACCAGACAAACGGTATATGTACACCCTGAACTCCCAGTTTCCACCCACGTCTTTGTCAGACAGGATGCTGTCAGACGCCCGCTGCAGCCAACCTATGATGGTCCATTCCTGGTCACCTCTCGCACGGACAAAGTTTTCAAAATTCAAACTCCCCGTGGTGAGCAGAGTATATCCATTGACCGGCTGAAACCAGCATTCCTCCTCAATCAGGCTCCAGACTGGGACGCTGCTCCGCTTTTACCTCCGGTTCCCAACAATATGCCACAGGACACCAATCGTACTCCTGCCACGCCTCCCAACCCGCACCCTTGTCCAGACTCTGCACAGACAACAACAAGCTGCACTGCCACTCGCAGTGGTAGACATGTGCGATTTCCTAAGCGTTATCGTTGACACTGGGAGGGGAGTGCTGTGGATAGCCACCAGGGTATTAAACCATTACCAGATTAAACCCATTAAACTCAACAACAACTGAAGAAGACTGATATTAACGACGGTTGCCAAGATGCTTCATTCGTTTATCTTGAATTTATTCATTGCGGACTTGTACTTTTTCTCTTGCCGTTATCTTGTGATTTAAAGTAATTTTCATCGAATAAACCATTAATTTAAACCAGTAGGTATGTGGTATTTCATTTAACACTACAATCGGTACACGAGGATGTACCTTTACAGTAAACTAAACTCCAGCTCGTTTTATGGTGCATGCAACCATTTCTATATGTCGGCTCCATCTTAGGCAGGAAAGTTTACTTGTATCATTTCTAGTCCTCACTCAAACGTGAAATAAAGAAATTTAGAGGGGAGTGGTAAGCATGTATAAGGAATTATGCACGTTTTAACAAGTTCGCTATAACAAGTTGATGAGGGCTTGGTGGCATCTGCTGACCAAAATGGTAAGCGGAGGGCATCTCCGAAAAAAGATCCGAAATCACGTTTCTCAAATCACGGTGGCCCAAAGAGCTGATGCATTTATAATGAAACTCCCCTTGTCAAGAAATTCAGTTTATTATTATCACCAAAAATCTCAAAACTATAAAAGAAATTTACGCCTACTTAATATTTTTGTTTCTTCTTACTTCCTTCCAGTCGATTTTAATCATTCTTTAACCCCGACTTTTATTTCTTCCTTTTATGAGCTTACTAGTCCCTTAGGAGTTCATGTCGTTCCTTGAAATCGAAATGATCTTTACCAACTACAGGCAGAGAGAGAAGGTATTAGCACACATCCATATTCCTCTGATTCGTAATGATACGCTTTTTGATTGAGCCCAGACCGATGTACTTGTTGGAGGAATTCTAGAAAACGAAAGCCTCGCCTTTATATAACTTTCCTCTTGACCCATAGGTAGAGCAGGGGGAGTAATAGCTACGAAAATAGTTTGACACATTGCACTAGCGTTATTTTATAGGCAAATTCGCTATAATATTCGAGATTATGATAATGATGCCTATAATCGTGAAGAAGGCATTAAACAGAGGGGAAACGCAAAATTTCGTGACCCTAATCAATTTAAAAACAGACTTCCCGTTCTTGTGGCGAAAAATCAAGCAATAAGCCAGAACTTTTGGAACGCATTAATTCTGTTAAGTGTAAAAAAAAAAAAAATAAAATAAAAATAAAAATAATGTAAAAAAATCACTAAAAATGGCTAAAAACTGCTTAAAAAACGGTCAATTTATTTTTATTCTTGTTGAATTTCGGTGATAAGAAGTTGGGTGTGGGGAGGCGAATATTCGGAAGGGGGAAAGTTCCGGGAGGGCGAGACCTTCCGCTACGATCAAGTGTGCGCCCCTCAAGAAAATTCAATGCGTCCGATCGCATGTGTCTCGAGTTCACTGACACCGTTCCAAGTCAAGCACGAGGAGGTGAATGATAATGCGAAGGAATCACGGTCAACCCGACGTTAACTGCCAACGAACCTGGCGGGGTCAACCGTAACGAAATATCACGAGGAAAACTACTGGTTAGCAAGTTTGTTAATGTCTCCTATTATGTTTAATTATTATATAATCATTAGGGTTATTTTTAGAAGAAAGCTACTGTAGTGAAATTAATATTCTTAACTTCTTTTATATGTCTCCTAAACAATCAATAAACTCAAACTCCTTGGAAATAAACAGCAATGAGTCAGTATCATCTGTATAATAACAGTTTGAGTCATGCTCGATATTGGATACATGCAAGTTAGGTACCTACCAGCTTGAACAATGTAATGTTTATGAGAACGGAACGTAATACAAACTCAACTTTATCTACAAAGGTACATGAATATTAGATAAGTATATTTAGATATGAAGATGCCTTAGTAACTAAATCACATTCCTGGTAGGTTTACTGCACGTGAAAATGATATCTTAAGTTTTATCGTGTATTTGACGACGTTGAAAGTACTTATATAAGATAAAATAAGTGTTTAACAACACAATAAACTATGTTGGGAAATAGGTGAAACGTTGGGGAAAGGACTAAACCAAGCCGTTTATAGTTTCCTTGTGAAAGAAAGTAACAATAAAATTTATGTTGTTAATCAGTTAGTTTCATACCAAAAGTCAGTTGGGGCACTCTCGCCATGTGGCAACCGAGGTCAACTGTTGTTAAGGATCGCCATAGATATTACATTATATAGGTACCTTGTATATGAAAATAAATAGATAATAATCCAAGGGGAGACATTGCACGGGGTTGACGCAGTGATTCAACAAATTTGGTTTCCTAATATTTACAAACCAATTTCAACTAATATGATCGACAAAACCCGAGTATGACCGAACTATGAGAATGAAAGATCTGATTTTGAGAGGCACGGAGTAGAATGGGAACACTAGTATCAGAATTATATGGGTCGTACGCGTGCATAACATCAAGTTGTCCTTTCAGTATAAATAGGTAGTTATTTACGAGTATTAATAAGTGTGGTGAATTAACCACACATTTTCATCAGCCCTTTTCAGGGCTACCACATTTAAATTCTCAAGGTAGAATTACACACTTAAGACGTCGCAAAACAAAGTATTTCGCCCGAGAGTTTTCACGAAAAACTCTCTCACGGATGAAATATCCGCACGAAACCAACAAGCCAAACACCCACTGCGAGAGAGGCTCGTCAAGACAACACACAAAAGTTGCCTTGAGAACAACAGCCCAAGGAAGCGATCAATTGACCTCTACGGAGCTCAAGGGCGAGGCTGGCAAACCAACTCGACAATCTTATGCACAGATTGTGAGAGAAACTATGCGAGCCAATAAAGAAACACCTGGTGAGCTAATGAAATTAAGCGGACCAACCAGGAGACAGCCCGGATGAGCTGAGAATTTGAGAAACTAATTTGCATACTAACCATAAAGTGGCCACCCCATCGGAGGCGGCCACCCCCCTATAAATACCACACACAGAGCCCAGCGTGCTCATTCGAATCTCAACCCTCAAGCTGATGTCATCTCTCATCTCCGACGAAGTGACTACACGCATGGAGCCAGATTTTCAACCTTCCCATTCTCAACGACTTCTTGGTAGCTTCCAGTTCGGACTCCTCCACTCACTACCCAACGAAGCTCTCTTCAATCAGGTCATCGCTCGGTGCAAGCTAAGATTTTTATCTTCCTTGCACGCCCGCTGGGGTGACTTAGCCGTGCCACCCGGACCTCGCAGCCCTAAGCTCTTGGTCGCCCGCAGGGACACGCCAGTTAATCGCACTTCTCATACGATCCGATTAACTGTCTACGGAAGTCCTTCTAAGGACTCGGAGAGGACCCTAACATCGATCTGGGAGAAAGATCTGTTAAGCGAGTCCCTCCTCTTCAAAAACCCTTTTTCAGAGCCAAAAAGGTATTTCCGAACAAATTTTATATTTCGTTCGTACGATGGAGAGAGGTCCCTCTCTCCTCAGAGGAGCCGGGGCGGAGGATCTCGGAGCGGGCGGCAAATGCCCCGAGACACTCGATCCACCCGCATTCCAACAACGATCCACAGCTAATTTCAGTGATGGGATCGACGTGTTGCCTACCAACTCTGCGACAGACTTGGTGATTACGCATTCACCCGTACAACAGGTCGAGGATACTTTCCAGACCCTCTCGGAAAGTAATTCTACCTTCAAGCATGAATATCCTCGATATTCAACGCACGGTTACTCCGCCGACACGAGTGCATTATACACTCCCGTCATGCATAAATCACACGATCGAAACGGTACTTTTCAGTACTCCGATCAAGCCAACTCGGCTCCGCAGACAAATATCTGCCTAAAACCCGATTATTACACGGGAAAACAATACCCAGCTCGACAACCCCAAGAGGTTCGAGCCGAGCCTAGCGCTCCTCACGGCCCGACGATGAACGAGCCTTATAATTCTAAGATCAACCCCGTTGACCTTGACAATGCTGCTTATTTCCCGTCCGGAAACCACCTAGGGTTTAACCCTTATAATCAAGGCATGGGTACTTTTCATAACACCCCACTTGGTCTACCTACACCAAGTAAAACGTATATAAATCCACTACAATAAGCAACGGGTTTACCCAAGCCTCTCCTCCCATGGATACCAAATGGCACATCTCGGCTTTTTAAAGAAGCGAGCATGAGATACATCTTGTCACGTTGGCCCCTATACAAACGAAAACCAGAGGGGCGAGTCTGGATGCCGGTCTAGGTCTTGCACAACTTCTCACTGCTGGACAGTATCGGGCAGACACGACAATTGTCCTTATTCTGTCGATCAGAAACTGGTTGGAAACTCTTGTAGTGTAGACAAGGAGGTGATGTTATTCTCCCACCGACAAAATATAGGGCATCAGCTTTTAACAGGAAATCTATGTGACAGCGACAATAACATGACTCAAATGTCCAGGGTTAGTGGTAAGATGAGTTATATCACACTGAACGCTCTTTCCATATTATAGTCCAGGAACCTAGGGTCAAAAAGATGACCTTCTTTTAAAGGCTAAAATTGAATATTTTCCCAAAATTCCTAAACCGTGCGTTCCACAGAAATTTTCATATGCACCAAAATTTTAGAGTAGGTATGGGAAAACAAAAAACACAAATCACAGTGCCTTACCTCTTATAATGAAGGAGATACAACTGAACATTGAGCTAATTTTGGGCGAGTTCCCCTGTCTTTGCTTTTGCTCATCAAAAATCACTTAGTGCCCGATTGTTCAGATTGAAGTCTGACGACGCTCATTTGACTCAAGTTCTATACTTTCCAAGAGTTATATCGTGCAAGTATTAGCTCAGCAGCTTTTATGCTCACTTACTGAATAACTCATTAAGTTCAATCAATCAATATTGAAGCTCACAGAATCGGCGTTTAATGGTGTAAGACAGAGGATCTGCGCGGAAATTTGGTCGATATAATCCGCAGTAACTATTTAACCATTAGAAGACTTCAATCGAGCCAATATCAAGTAGGTTGCTAGGTGATTTTGAGGGGCGAATGTCCCCAATATTGTTCAAGATTTATCCGTAGAATGTCCTCAGACACTGGATGGCATCATTTCATGGAATGGGGTTTCTCTCAGAAGATCAGTTAGTCCATTCCCTCCTATTTGCGGATAAGCAGCTGAAAATAGCTCAGGACAGGCATGATGCAACCTATACTATGAGTAGGTACTTAGTTGTTGGGGATTTTGGTGAGGACATTTAGTTCTTAGGACTGAGGTAAAGTTCTTGGATCTACCCTGAAGGCTAAGGAGAGCTGTGAGGCTAATATTCGTAGACGTACTAGCAAGAGCGGCTATTCGGTCTCTGAATGGGTTTATAGAGACGGGAAATGTAACTACAAACGATACTAACATCAATTGTTGAAAGCACACTGAAACCTATGAAGCTGAAGGATGAGCACTCCCGCAGAGGAATAGGCAGCGACTAAATGCAGTCGAGAAGGTACTAATAGGAATGGCCACGTTAGATGAATCCCTAACGACAACTGGTTATAAGGGACTCGTTGCTATACCTTTTTTCATTTCTGCACAATTCTACGTTTCAATTGTGAAATGTACCAACCTCACAGTAAATAGGTCATCTTACCTCAGCATGATTCAATTATTAATTATACGTGCAAAGCTTGTGGAGACCATTAATCCCTCAAATAACCCGAATTTCAACTTTATCTCTACAAACTTAGACCAACTTGACCAGAATTACCTACGATTCTTCAGTACCAAAGGACTATTCTCTAAAATATGGATGAGGGGCGACGAGGAAGGTACCGCAATGAAATATTTCTTGAATCAATACATATGAAGAATAAATCAATGTAGGTACGTATTTGCTATCAATAAGCGATGCAAACGTACTACACTCAGCGGAGAAGAAAAGTGGACAATAGCATTTCGAATAATACAATCAATACATCTGAATTAATAACTTATACCCCTTCTTGGGAATAACAGCATTGATTGGAGGAAATATTCGTAAAATGGAGGCTTATGCGTTTCATTCTCGAACATATTCCTATGTTACGTACAAGGCGAATATATAAAAAAAGTGTGTAGTAGGTGGTGCCTATTATTACTTTTTTATTATTAAAATCATTATTTTTTATTTTAAAGAAATACTGCAATCTATACAAGAACAATTGTTTTAGAGGAACACGATACGTGTAGATTTTATGTGATAGATAAATAGGTACCTACTCTGGAAGTGTACTGAACTGGATAAGCTAGTTTACAGTTATGATTAATTGGTTGGGTTTTGCTTGCTCAGCTTTGTGTTCGTGATTGAAATCGAAAAATATCATGTCCTCCAAAATCAAAATTTCCACTTGCTTCTTGCGTTTCAGAGCTTGTTGATCAATTTCGGTTCCGTGTCTATCTGTCTGATGCGTGTCTGTGGTAAATCCTTGTCACGCCCAAAACTATACCAAGTTTCAGTCCGATTCCGATGAAATTTAGAAGGATTGTGCAGGTTAGCTCCTAGAAGGTCCCCTATAATTTTCAATACCGTCGAATAAACAGTAGCTAACGTTGATTTTTCATCATCTGTTGGTCCGATTTCGTTCAAACTCGGTAGGTAATTAGATATATGTTTTAGAAAGATGGCCTATAAATTATATCGCGATTGGTAAGTAATAACCATCGCGCATGCGCTAAACTAATACCGATTGACATAGGACAAACCCCGAGTCTAATGGAACGCTCTTGATGAAATTTTCAGGGTATGTGCGGGATAGCATCTAGACGGTCCCTTATCACATTCATTGCCGCCACATAAATAGTAGACTGTGCACATGCGCAAACGTTTATTTATTATAACGTCGATTTCTCATCATCTATTGGTCCGATTTCGTTCAAACTCGGGGAGGAGATGAGTATATGTTCCAGGAAAATTCCCTGCGAATTATATCGTGATAGGTGGAGTAATAACTAAAGCGCCTGCACAAAACTAAAATTTATCTACATACAAAACTCCGAGACTTGTGACCCAATGTTTATGAAATTTTCAAGGATTGTGCGTTCTATCTCCTAGACATTTGCCTATAAATTGCAATGCCTTTGGATCATTAATATAGTCTGTGCGCAAGCACAAATATTAACTTCATATAACGTCGACTTATCAATAATTTCGACTCATACTTTGTTCTTCAACTAATTCTATATATCCATGTTACAATATGTGAGGAAGCTTTACTGACCACCCAGCTTGGTAGACGTTTTTCCGTTTTTTAAACGTATTGCCACAATCTTGACAAAACTTGCGAGATATTAAAATAAAGATGATGATTATGATGGCTAGAT
Organism: Adelphocoris suturalis; assembly: GCA_030762985.1. NCBI lineage: Eukaryota > Metazoa > Arthropoda > Insecta > Hemiptera > Miridae > Adelphocoris > Adelphocoris suturalis. The sequence goes on along the minus strand of CM061047.1, from coordinate 30,789,964 downwards.
TTCATCAATTTTTACGTACAATAAATCATGAATTGCAATAAAAATATTGACAAAAAACTGAACTGTTTTCGTTATCTTTTGCAATAACCATGCCAACTTGATGAAGAGCAAATATGTAGGTATCTACAATTGGTTCATTAATATTGGTCGTATGGCATCAAGACAGAGAAATTGAGTTTTGAGTTAGAACAAATGAAACCATTTTCAGACAACTTAATAACGAAACTGTATAAAATTATATTAAAACATGCTGAGTTATTTTATTAAAATTTTAATTTGTGCTTGTAACTATTTGAGCGAACAGCGTGTTCATTGGCCTCTTAATTCGCCAATGATTGGCCCCATAATGGGCTCAATAATTGCTTGATTTCTGTGGAGAATTCATAACAGCTCACGATTCTAGCTGTACCAAACAATATCGCTATATTCGAACAAAGAACCATATGGAAAAGGAGCCATATTGGATATGGTTGGCTTCCTACCATATGGAATTACATTTCAGTGTTTAATAATCGTAGAGTTCAAGTTGCAGTGAACAGGACACCTCTTGAGAAGTTGGAAGCTCAGGTAATATATGTGTTGGTGTAGATAACTACCTGAAATATATGTTAACTCACCAAGATCGTCGTCTATCACTCTAGCTCAATCCAGAAAGCCAACAATAATCCCACTCACGCTACAACTCCGGTACTAGCATACCGACATCAGCGGTGAACAGTTGAATTGTTGAAAAGAAAAACATTTTGAGAATGAAGGTCAGTTCAACCTCATTATTTTATAAACATGATACGAAACTTGGTATAACTCTTGTAATATTGGAATAAACATTGTTTCAAGCTATTGAAATTTCTAATTTAATATAAACTAGCCAGTTACCCGTGCGTTGCACGGATCCACATTACGGGTTAGTCGGTGCTTAGACTGCTGAAATAACCATATCCAGACGGTGTTCGTAACTATGAAGGCTACATGCGAAAGTAGCAAATTTAATAGCATGAAGAGTAGTTTTAGTAGCCACTCAGCTGATCCCATTCCTTGGCATCGTAATGTAGAGGTCCTACGTAGGCTACATGACAATTACAGCTTCAAAGGATGAAAAGAATGGAAATTTGCAGTAGGAGCTCACTCAGCTGATCATGATAGAGTATTGTAATGTAGCCTATGCTCTATTCCTGCTCGTCAATTTGCGCTCATCCGCACGAATATACTCGTAGGTGCAGCCGTTCGGCCCTGATGATCGGACAACAGACACTGGATTTTATATGGGCATAGCATCTTGTGCTGTGTAAGGTAGTACATTGCCATTTTTACCCAGCAGTCCCGACAAAGTTTCAATTCAAATTTCAGCAACCATTTCTCAACTTGTACATGATTGGAGTGTTATCAAAAGTTATAACTATGCTCTACCATACCCAGAGAGACCCCGTTAAAAACTTCAGTATAAGTATATTAGAAAAGCTGAATAGGAACAAAATAAGATGAGAGCCCACTCAGCTGATTAGAATGGTTTCTTAAATTGTAATATTCATACGCCACCAAACCCAAAGATATTCCAATTTTTAGCATCTTAAAATTGATTGGAACCAAATTAGGTTGAGTTCACTCTGCTGATTTGAGTGATTCTTCGAAATGAAACCATACACTAACGCACCGAGAGCGAGGGGGGGAGGGTTACTAACTTCAGCATCGAATAGCAACGAATATGATTGAATGTGAAAAAAGTCAGTTATTTATCTAGGTACCTACCTATAGAAGAAGAGGTACCCGCTCGCTTCTCTAGCACGTCCTACTGCATACCCACCATCAATATTATGTGTTTGAAAAATATATATACATTATTTGCAATACTTCCAGAGAATAAACAGTTTAGAATGATTAAATATTACCCAGCAGTCCCAAAAAGGCTTCAACTCAAATTTCAGCAATCATGTTTCAACATGTACATAATTAATTTATCAGCAAGCGTCCCCTCCATAAGGCGTTTTGAATATAAACTTTTGAAGATCTATCTTTGCGAATAAAAACTCATCGGCTCGACGCACCAAAAGCGTTCATTTCCGCAAGAACTGCTTCAAATTATGTTTCACAATAACCATGAAAGTGTGCAGAGAATTTTAGGATTTGCTACTTTTTATCGTAATCCTATGGGGGTATAAATCGAATTTGAGTCACGTGAATGAAAATTAAAAATGTGATTATAATTCGAGGGAAAATAATCGAAGAATCGTTTCCTTCCAAAACTTGAAATTAGGAAAGTTACTACCAACCATGAAGCCAGCAGTCTTCTAGTTGGTTGGTGACACGAGTACGATTCTGAAGGCGTTAATTCCAATTTGAAGACACGGAAGTGTGTTTAATTAATATATTAACACACACGTTGTTTTATTGGGTGTGATCAATGATGAGAGAATTGAGCCATAACATTGGTGAGCATAAATAATATTCACCACATGATCATATAGAGCAAAATAAATTCATCTGTACTAATGAGACGTGCTTTCGCTATTGTGAAAATTAAATACGTACCTACTATCCTCAAGCGAGTAGTTTCCTATTGACTATAGCATAGTCGTTCAGGACTATGAAAACGAGATGAAAACGAGATCATGAAGACAATACGGAGACCGACATCTTCACAATCTTGATTTCGTAGTATATACGAAGGTAGTTTGCAAAGGATATGGGGTTTTCCTCCTTCTCGATTCTTGCAAATGATACATCTGGGGACAGATCCTGAACTATCAGCTTTTAGAATATCCTGCTGATGCAGGTTTATCGCCTACTATCGCTTTGAAGGGGTAACTACTCATTTCCGTCGCCTCCTTATCATAAGTTCAAAACCTACGCATCAATAAATTATTTCGACCCGCATTAAAAGATTGTTTAATAGTGCATTTACATTACAATGCCAAATACTGTAATAAAAACTATAATAAAGAACACATACGTAAAAATTAATCTATGCGTTTATCTACCTATTATTTTATTATTTATCTCGTTAACTGGCCACAAACTTTTTGTCTCTCATTCGTTAAGCATCCAAGCTTAAGGTTTGAACTCACGTACCACCGGGCTGCTTCTACCAATTTCATCAGCGCCATGATGTATATTTACCTGAAACAAACAAATAAAATTGAGAATCGGACCCGTATATTTATGCGATAGTACCTATTCTCTTCACACTAAATGTACAATTGTAGAATGTCAACTCAATTTTCTGTGACAAGTACTTCCTTAACCAAATCGCGCATACGAAAGTGTAAGTAATAACCAATTTATGTTAGTCCAATGTACAACGTAAACGTGAGCAAATGTACCAATGAGTTCAAATCACCTAATTCATAAGTTAAACAACGAAATTCCCATTTTTGCGGGCTACAGATGGATAAACAACCAACAAAATCAACAAAAATTGAACTGGAGGGCCTTTTCTCCTCCTTTCCCGAGAACTGGGTTAATTGATGATTAAGTCTTGGCAACTGAACTTGAGGACCCGTTTGCTGCAATAACGAGCTATTGTAAGACAATATAGTTCGGGTGAAATTGTTAAAGTATCATCTCTTCTCTTTCTTCCATCTCGTTTGATTTACAGATATTTGATAGTGGAGTGTCGGATGCATTTGGACTTGAGATGGCTCAGAAGTGTTGAGCTTCATCGGCTTTTCAACGACCCTAAAATACTTGCAATTATAACTGACTGTAGCAGAATTTGAGATGGTAAGAAACGAAAGAAGAAAAGAGAAAATTATTCTAACTGTACAATAGTCAAGAAAGGGCAGCCGGAGAAAGTGAAGGAATGACGGTGAATGACCCCCCTCCCAACATCGCCGGGTCATGTGTCAGCCAGAGGTTGTCGCAGTGGCAGGATCAAGATCGTCTCCAACGCAACCTCAGCCTCAATGAGCTGTTTACGTGGAAGCATACTTCCTCCCTCAAGCAAATAACTTGGAAAGTGCTGCAAAAATGCATCACAGGGTTAGTCCTTTCTGTACATAAAAGAAGAAGAAGAAGAAGGACTTATTAGCAACATTATTACTCAATTATACGCAAGCCTAGAGGATCTATCAAATACGTAAACAACGAAATTAATAGGAAGAAAAAAGTCTCGACTCCAACCAAGAATAAAAACACGGCAAGTTATTACGCAAGGGTTTATTACATCAAGTCCTACAATAGATATTAGTTTTCTGCGTAGATCGCTGGTTTTGGATAAGTTTTGGATAAGGTTTGGATAAATTAAGTGTTGTGTATATGGTGAGGATATCAATATCTAACAGTATTGTAACTAAAGTAAACGTAGAAAGATACATCATTATGTAACTATGTAAACATGTAAACATAGGAACCATCCAAAAAAATTAGAAATTGATTAAAACCGCTTTTTAAATAGTTAGTCCGTCGGTGGGCCGGTGCGAAAGTTATCATGTACTCGATTTCTTGACGGGATTTCAATTGTACGAGTTATTATTAGCTTAATTAAGAGGAAATATTTATTACGTTTAATGTTCATAAATTTGCACTAATGTTGAAGTTTGTAAGGCATAAAATGTAATCCAATTTCTATAGAATGCATTCTGAATATTGTTGATAATTTGCCTTCATCTACTATGATATAAGAAACAAATATGCACAGAAAGTGCTGAAATTGAAGAATAGGTAGGTAAATGGATTTTTTAAAGTGAGCAAATACAAAACTAGTTAGTAACATCATCCCATCTGCACGTATGGGAATTTTAATGTGATATGCATTAAGTTTAATCTAGCAAGAATCTATGTGTCAGAACAACAAAGTAAACGTGATAAGGATACGGGTGAGATAGAGAGAACATACTACAGAGAAAACAATATTTGTCTGACAAAGAGGGTGACAATAATAATTGCTCTTGACCTTGAGGTGGGCGCTGACTCAGAAGAGTGATTTCATGGATCGCTGTAAACAGCGAAAACAAGGCCAAGGACCGATTCGAGTGGATCGTTCTTATCAACAAGCAAAACGAAATAAACAGTGATGATCCATGTTGTTGTTTTGGGACTACAGTAGTTATACTAATCCCAGGTTTATTGTGAAAGTAACACGAAAGCATTTGTTTTTAGTGTAAATCTATTTTGTGATCAACAAGTGAAACGATTAAAATGAACGTTCATAAAATGAGGTTAGCTATCGAATTTCTAGCACTTCAAGTAGGACCACATAGAAGGAGTACCCTAGGTAAACAACATCACGACCACAGTTTTGATGTTTCAAAACACAATTGAAACGATTGAAACAAAATCTGAACTAAGAAAACATCTGCAGAAAATTTAGTTCTTAATTCGCACTAACAGCTTAGAAAAGTATCGTTGCTAAGGAAGTTTGTTCCAGTGGAACGAGTCCCGACCGACCCCAGGCCATCAAACCTTCATTAATAAAACAGAACTTTTTTTTTTTTTTTTTTTTTGGAACTTTTTTCTGTGTTTAGCGTTAATGAAATATTTTTATAGAATGTATTTTTACCAACCAATCGAGTTACGTATCAACAGAAATTTGCCGGAAACAGTAATACTCTAGTATTTTGGAGTTCTACAATATGAATATTTTTCCTCCGAAAAAATATTGACTTAAATTATGAGGGGATCTGGGAACGCTAGATCACAGATCGAGTAGATATCTAACAATACGTATCCAGAAAATCATCATTCCTGACTGCAACATATCGTTCGAAAACTCTCAAGTTACTTCATGCTTGCGATTGCGAAATCAAACCCTGCCTGATTAAACACGTCAATATTCAAGAGACACTACAGGGTCATGCATCAAGCGGCAGCATGAAATCGAATATCTCTCATATATTCTGTCAAAGACCGCACGAACTACCCAAGGGAAATTGTCTCTGTTGTCAAGGAAAAACGCAAGGCTAGGAAACGGGTTGCAAGTAACAAGAGTCCCCAGTCATAAATAGTTTGGTGCAAGGCGTAAAGTGAACTGTGGTTCTTGATGCAGGAAATCAATGAAGAAACTCATGAGCACTATATCACGGAACTTACAAGTCATTGTGATACGGATTACTCTCTTTGGAAGGCTACCAAATATCCCAAAAGACTACTGTATGTCCTTATACTACTGTTGATCTCCCAGAAATTGAAATGAACACCACAGCCACTTTTGCGGACGACACGGCGGTCCTGGCAGTCGGAGATAATAACATTGAGTCCATCGCCTAGATAAACCAGTCCCTATCCTGCATACAACAATGTACAGCGATAGGGAGAATCAGAATAAACGAAACTGAGTCGGTAAACGTCGACTTTCTTGCAAAAGAATTGACTATGCACCTGTTTATCTCAAGGGCAAAGTTATTCCTTATGCTAACGAATCTAAATACCGCGGTATGACGCTCGATACCAGGCTCAGGTGTAGAGATTTTAAGAAAAAGAAGGAAGAACTCCTGGTCAATTTCAGAAAAATGTATTGGTTAATGGGGAGACGGTCGAAGCTGTCGATCCAGAACAAGCTTACATTGTATAACCAGGTCCTTAAACCTCTCTGGACCTATGAAACCCAGCTTTGGGGTTGTACGGCTCAATAAAACCAAGACAGCATCCAACGATTCCAGAATGATGTATTAAGAAATATTGTCAATGCACTATGGTACTTCCGAAATGAACGTCTCCATCACGAACTTCAAGTCGAGACAGTAAGAGAGGCTATAAAGCGACAAACTGTGAGTCACCTCCATCGGCTAAGATATCACGTCAACGAGGAAGCTGTCCGTCTCCTTGACGCAAGTGATATAGGTACTAACACCAACATAAAAGAGTTCTGAATCTCAAAAACAATTACCTACCTACCGAAAATCTTTTATGATTATACGGGATGAAAAATGATTCCATACAGATATTATTCAGCTGGATGGTGTGGAAAGATCAACATGAAATCCATGCAAGGATCCTGAAGGAATGAAATTGAACCTCGCCAAGACCTGCATTCTCTGACTCTGTTAGGTTTTCCAGATCCGTATGCACTCTACATTAAACCCATATTTTTATTTTATATCATAATTGAGTTTATAGTTTATACAATACATTGCGTTTATGTTGTGTATCAATACATCCACATATGGGGTATTGTTGATCTGTTTCACATTAAATGTCACATAGAAGACGACACACACAAAAACAGGATGATACTCCTAAATAAGCTTAGAATTTTTCCTATAAACCCATTGGGAAAATAACTAGTATTTGGACACTTTCTCCTCTTCAAGGGAAAACAGTGAAGTGTAGACCGATGCTCAAAAACAACTCGATGAGTCACTGGTTTTCCCAAAACAAGAGAGAATGGGTGAGACAATAGTCTACCTCATCCGGGAATGATAATATAATAAATTGTTTTTAATGGGAAGAGTGGTTCTATGCGCAGCATGAAGCATGTAAATTGCGTATTTACGTAAATTCCTCACACTATTCATTCAAATTAATTCAAATTTATTGTATCTGCCTCTAGCGAAGTAAAGCAGGAAGACATTTATCCCACATAAGTTCAACTTTTTGAGATGAATATTGAATACATGATTGCCAGTTGTGAACAGCATGGCTCCCGCTATACTCGTATCTCCCACGGTCTCTGTGTGATCGTGTTGTGGATTTTAGTGCCATAAACTTGAACATAATAAGTTTTATATCCTCGGTATTGAGCTGACATTTCAATAGAATCTGCTTAGTTTAAAACAAAAATACCTATTAAACAAGACAATAATGGCAAAAGTCCAAAACTATGATTTTATAGCAAAATATCATTTAGAAACAAAGTGTTTACCATAAAGTTCTTCTACTCATAACTTATTTTATCTACTTTGGAACCGTGTTTTTCCCCCCTTTTTTTCTATTTCCGTAATACAACGGGTCCTTGCGTGTGTGAAAATTTGTCATTTTCGATCTAAGACTTGGCTAACGATGAAATCTGGAAATTTTGTCATAATAGTAGGTACAAGACAAATTTACATGAAGACATTTTGTGAAGGTTTAGAGGCATTTCAATAGCTCCATTTTCTTTAAAAGTTCGCAGTAATGTGCGTTTGAATGCCTTTCTGCATGAAAAACGTTCTCAATATTCTGGGTACATAAACTACTTTAAAAAATAATATTATGTAGGTACCGTTAGTAGATAAACCGTTAAAAATTGTAGTTACGCAGTAAACCAAGGTTGGTAAAAGTTCATTTTTCGGTAGGTACTTTTACTGCGCTTTTTCAAATCACAATTCAACCAATCGTGCAGCGATCGGAAAGCAACAAATAAGTGTAGCCTGTAAAAAGCCAGTAATTTGTGAATAGGTACCGCGCATGTGAGCTCACCGATTTCCCGGATCTACAACTCTAGAGTACGCAGTAGGCTGTACCAACATGAGGAGCGTGCAACCGAAACCAACGGGGTTACCAATGGAATGTTTCTTTCAACGAACCCGACGACTGTGACATTTCGTGGAAATGACTGTTTGAAACTATCATTAGGAAGAGGTGACCCTATTACGTTCGGCAGGCGAACGAGGGAACAAGCACAATCATTGAAACAAGGCCACTGGAGCCGTTTGAAAACTATTCCATTGTAACGGTGATGGGCGGGAGTGATTCCACTAATAATTAGCTCTGTTCACAGAGTGAATCTAAAATCGATTAAAAATAAGCAGTTCCAAATGTATAACTTAGAACTAAGACCACTGAAGCCACACTGCGAACGTTTCTCAAATTGAAGATTAATTACTAAACAGCTTTTTACCTCAATTACAAAATTACCCAACCTTATTTACGTATTCTTCACTCGTGAATTTTTAAGATCAACAGAAGTGCATACAATGTTTCCATGTTAATCTTTCCATGGAAGCCTGTTCAATAACATGTAAAGAAAGGCTTGTTTTATGTTCAACTTCTATGGCAAATGCACTAATACCTTCAATTATATCCTGATGCAATGCATTGCAAATATATATAAATTTACTGTCCAATTTCATTTATTCTTTGAAATATGGCCTTCGATTCTGTAGAAGCCAGTCCACATAGTTTTATTATTTTTAAACAGGTTTACCAAACTGGTCTATGAGGTAAAACTTGTCAGGAGATCGAGACCTGAGTCCATTGCTCTTCTATTACTATTTTTGGATTAGAATTCTATGAAGGAGTAGCTCACAGGAGCAATGAAGATCTACCTCAATAGCTGAGAAAGGGAGGTTGGCTCTGGCTTCCGTCTTCCGTGCACCTGTGTAGGTGAGATATTTTTAAGTTTCAGTCGGCTCAACTAGGACAAGACCGTAAAACTCTTAGGCAGTTTGTAGCACATTGAACTGGTATGTCGCCAATTCCATTACCTGACTACATCATCCCTTTGGATGTGTACCCGACTTGATAATTTGTTGCCAAAAAAGTTTCAGAAATAAAAAACTTATAATAGGTTTACTAGATAGCTACCCCACGCAGATTACGGGTTTACATCGTAATCTACGAATAACTATGGAGACGGAGGCAACCTCCGGATGAAAATTAATGAAATGAAGTAAAACACCTGCCAAAGGTTCACTGTTAAGTAGTGTCTTACTCGATTTTTCGCAATAGGAATTCCATTGACATTATAGGATTGGCTAGTCAATTGTGGAAATTTGTAAGTGTAGTATTACTATGTGAACACGTGTTTTCACCCCTTCGTATGTTGAAGTTATTATTGTTTTCTTTTCTCGATTCTCGGCAAATTAGGGAGTGCGAACGGTTGAAGCGATCGTGTTTGCTCATTGAATTCTTTGAACAAATATCTATCAATAACAAAACAAAACAAAATACGCAGGCTTCCTCGTGGCTTCAATGTGACTTCAACAAAACTTTGGAAGTTATGGCTGTGGCAAGGAAATATAGAAAGACAAACGCTCGAGCATGAGCACAACGTACCGCTGATTCGATCAGGATAAATGTCGTAAGGGATTTCAAGGGGCCTTCCCCGCATCATCCCTGAAAATCTGACCAAAATCTCTTCAACATTGCCGGACTTATGACTTTCACAAGAAAATTACGTTCACGCATGCGCAGAGCTTACCGCCGATTCAATAATGATGAAACTAATAGGGGACCATCTAGGGCTAAACCCAAACTATTCCTGAAAATTTCATCAAAATGCAATCGAAATTGTGGAAGTTATGGCGGTGGCAAGGAAATGTGGACAGATACATAGATGGACGGATAGATAGACACGAAACCAAATTTGTTCAGGAGGCCATGAAACGGAAAATACTAGTGAAAATTTTGATTTTGGAGTGCACAATTTTTTTTTTTTTTTTTTCATTTCGAAAGTGAAAACAAAACTTAGCTGCCTTGCAGACTCGGAAAAAAAAAAAAAAAAAAAATCAATATAGGTATTTCGAAAAATATCCTTATTTCTGAAGTTTCAATATTTTAAACCTCCAGTTATGGTCTCAATCCGAAGATTTAGGACCAACAAGAGTCTGTTTATGATTTTGTGACCAACATTATTTCTTAACGTTTCCGCATAAAAGGTAACCTCTGGTAATCATTTAAGCCGTACCTCAACCAGAAGGGACCTTACAGGCATGAACAATGTGCCTACGGAGACACTGCAAGGGACATTATCCTAAGGGGGATGTCACTAAACGGAGTAGTGGAGTCAGTAAACGGTTTGCTATCACGGACTCCACTGACAGATCGGAGGGGTAAAAAACAATGGCAACAGTCCACAGAGAAAGGCATCGCCATTTTGCCACAATGGATACAACAATGACCACTGTTCAGCCATTACAACGGAATAACAAAAATTAATTTTACTTGGAGTATCAACCATTAGTAGTTTTGCGCACACGCAATAGTTACTACTCGGCCAATCACGCAGTTATTGAATTCATAAGCCATTTTCCTGGAACATAATTATAACACCCTCCCCCAAGTTTGAACGATATAGGACAGATTGATAATAAAAAATATTTATAAGAAATTCAAGTTTGCGGAATCGCACAGACAACTATTTATCCAACAACAATGAAATTCATAGGACATCATTCAGGAACAAACCCGCAAAATCGCTGAGATTTTGATAAAAATCGGCCTATTAGATGCCTGTGTCAATCCATTTTAGATTTGCGCATGCGCAATAGTTTTGAGCACATGAATGCACACACACATACATATATCACAGATCAAGAAGCTCTCACAATTCGTAGCAGAGCTCAGCGGCTCTCAGGTACAATGACAGAGACTGGTACCTTGTCAATCCCAGATAGAAACGTCAACGCACTGAGGGAGTTTAAACTGGACTCAGAGATCCATAAGGTCGTCAGTACTCCGGAAAGTGGCTGAGGACAGATCACCCCATCACCTCCGACACACATGCTCCTTAAATCACTCAATAGGGCAACCGCTAATTTCCAAGTACATTATGAGCAACAAGCAATAAGTAATCGCACAAACCATTCTGGACGCCATTACCAACATTTACTTACAAAATATGGAGAACAGAATAATTCGCTAGCGAAAATCGTAAAAAATATGATTCTAGAGAGTCTTCTTGGAGACAACATCGCAACTCACGACATCGAGTTCAAAAATAGTCAACCAGAACCGATTAAAACGCGCTGAGTCAAAGACTTCAGTACAAACTATTTCAGTCTTCAATCCCCCACTTTTAACCGCTCGCACTTCGCCAAAACATTTTGACATGTTCCTCGAGTCAACGAGGCCTTTGCCAAAAACATACGCCTCACAGTTTCATTTTCAAGAAGCGTAGGAACTCAAGCTTTATCGCCACGTGGAAACACTTGGCTAAGCTGTCTAGTAGGTTTGGTATTCAAATATTTCATGGCCCCATAGGTTTATTTTTACAAAACTTTAAGCATAAAAATAGCAAATAATAATAAGTAGGCAGGTATATAATTATTATACTCAAAGTCCTCCCCATATGTGACGTTTTTCAGAAACTAGCAAACGCGCAATCTTCGCTCCATATCGAGCGTTCGGGCTTTTCTCTCGTGTCTTTCAGATGCAGTATTTAGTTGGGGACTCCTCAACCTGGAGTAACGGAGGAAAAGGACCCCTGAAGCCCACTATGGTTTTAATGGAGCTATCCCGCTCCCTTACCAATTTATTGATGTATTACTTGGTTCTAAGGGCCCTGCCCCTTAGTCCATCCGACCCATTAAAGCACTACATGGGTCAATAATTCGTGGTATGGATACGAGGAAGCTGTGTATCACATCTAACTTATTGCAGACTTTTTTCAACTTTCTAAACGCCTAAAAGGGCTAAGGGATGAAGGGATGAAGAGAATTTGAGGTTTCTATGTGGGCCCTTCTACGCGTAGCTACCCAAACAGTGAAGTTCAATCCTGAAACAACGAACGAAATTTACTGGAATATGTTATATTATTGTTGGAAAAACGGGTGAATCGGCGGAAAACGTCGAATGTTGTATGACTCCACAAGTGCTTTGAATCTCCTATTTTTTCTCATTCGGGCAGTGAACGGTAACATTGAGGACCCTGGCAACCGAAACATTAAGCAGGTGGCTTCTTTAGCCTCCTGGTGAGGTGTTCAAGAGACAGTTATGAGTCGGTAAACACCCTTGACCAGGTCTGTGTGGCGTAAAAATGAGACCCTGTGCAGAAGTGTCCGCGGACTCATGGTGGCCACAATCTACATCATAATGAAGTTGCCAAGCAGATAGAAGGTGCTCTACCATCCGGCGGCGGGGATGTGGAAAAGGAAGACTGAGTGAACAACACAAGAAGCCGGATATCGTTGCAGTCAAGCAAGATGGATCTGCCATAATCATGGATGTCCGAATTGACGGAGACAGTGTGGATGTGGAGCAGACCTGGCGGGCTAAGATAAACAAGTAAAATAGGAATGACCTGTGGCAATTGGTATCCGAGTAAGCGGAGTGGTGACAAATAACATTGAAAATAACATAAAGAAGTCGTGATTGTGCCATGGCATGGAGTGTGGTGTAGGAAAAGTGGGTACCATGGAGTTTAAATTTCAATTAGGCATATTGGTAGAAGCACTCTGATACCACCTTCCACATCCTTCAGAGCTCTTACCTTAATAGATAGATAGATAAATGGTTTATTTTGAAACTCACGAAGAACGAAAGTAGGTAGATACCCCTTACAACTTATGAACAAAACGGCATGGTTAATTACCGTCTACCGGAGGTTCGAGTGTAGTATCACAATCAAATCGTCACACAATGTAGCATAACAAGCAGAACGGTGGAAAGAAGTCAAAAAATTGTATATATAATAATTAAATTAATGGTAATAAATATTTTCAATTAGAAATCAACAACAGCAAAGAAGCAGAACTCATCCTCTCCATGGACGACAGTGGCTTTCTCTATAAAGCCAGTGACCAAGAGTCTTCTATACCTCCTGCCACACGGCAGAATTGCACTAAGGGAGTCCAGTTGAGGCCATTTAAGAAGAGATCGCCTCATCACGCGTTAAGAACGCACAGTGAAAGGCTTGAAGCCGGAACTCCAAGAGTATGGGGCATACACAAAGGAAGTGGAATTCATCTTCTCTCTCTCGCGAATTGCAAAGCGCACACTCATCTGGCGCTGTGTCTGGGTATAATATATCGCTTTGCATTCAAAGAAATCAGCTCCGTCCTCATCCTGAAAATTCATCTAATGGCCTCGATCGAGTGACCAGTGTCCTTCGAGAAGTCCACACAGTGAACAGTACGGGATGGAGTTACACTAATAGGGCTTATTGGCAAAAGCACTCTGTGATACCACCATCTACATCGTTCAGAGTTCTTAGCTTAGTAAGTGGTCATTTCCGGAGAGGATTTCATTATGGAAATCCTAAGAGGTTTGCCATAGATGGTAGGAGTCTCAACACGACACTGGCAATCCTGTGACTGCGAGGATTGCCTTCTGAGATAAAGGAAAGGTTCAGTTCCGGCGAACTCTTCAGGCGGTCTTTCCGAAATCTGGAAAGGCCTGCCGACTAAAACAGTCGTCCTCAACTGAAGAAAAATTCTGGTCAAAACATTCAGGTTGAGCCGGCCCGAGCTTATGGACCAGACTTTTCATTTAGTTGGTATGGACTGTTCAGGCCGCCGGGCTTTTCTGAATTTAGGATAGGCAGCCTGTGGTGAGCATCAGAAGTCAGTCCTCACAAGATTGCCAGTGCTGCGTGGACGCTCCCTCCAGCTTCAGCAAATCCTTAAGAAAATCCTCTCCGAAAATCGATATCATGTGTACCTAGCCTTTAATGTGCTCATCTTTTTTCTTCTTTAATATGGTTTACAATTTGGAATTTCAATGGTATTTAGAGAGTAAATGAAAAACACGGCATTATTTTAAGCCATTTTTCCCAAAATGGATGAAGGGATTTTGATGAAATTCACAGGAGTTATTGTTATTCATAGATAGAGACATCACCCAATACCCCTTATTCTAAGAAAAATTAGTTGGAATCGGTTTTGTAACAATTTGCACCAAATAGTTTTCATTCGTCAAAGACAAAGGGGACGAACATTGGGGAAAAACAATGCAATGAGCCAAATAATTATATGCAACCCATCCAAAATATTGTATTCGTAGCTATTCGTCAGAATAGGTAAAGTCTACACATGGGTCTTGATTTTCAGTAACCAAAAACAATTCATGATACGAGGTTTGAAGCAATCATGTTTGATGAGTGAGTGGAACGACCTTGAGTGAACGGATCAATAAGGTTGATTGGAAAGAGAAATAAAACTTGGCGCACTGCAACATATCATTTGGCAAAATACCAAAACGGAGAGGAGAACTGGGGCAGTGGGACAATGTGAGAAGGAACGGGACACGACGAGACATTGTACAATCCAGACATTTTAATTGTTCAAAGTCCGAGTATTTTCACACAAGGGACTTGAATAAAAAACACTTGATTATGAATTTGGACTAGGTGGGGAGTTGTGGCTGGGGGTAAAATTTAAGGGTAAGTAGGTATTGTACTTTTTTTTTGCTAGATGTTGATAGATGTAATTTTCATAAATTGAAAATGCATATTAAGTTGAAGCGAAACCAAGGAAGTTCACTCGTTCGCTCTCCTTAAGGCCCAGACTTAGAGCTGGAAAAAAGAACGTCAGCATAAATGTGAATGAGAACAGTGTGACCCACGGTGGTGAAGACTATCCGGATGAACAATACAATTCAAATTTCCAGAGGTGTGAAATTACCGAATGCAACGAATTCACAGATGATCAGAGTTATTCCAATAGTTCAATAATGTCATAACACGACAGATGGTCCATTCTTAAGGGAGCTTGTAATAATTAAGTTATTAAACAATCATGAGTTTTATCATGTGACTCTCATTTAGCATATCAGACTGTTTAACGAGCCGACTGAAATACGATCGAACGAATCGACTGAATTCCTGGGTTTGAAAACTTGTCAGGATTCACAATCGTTTTAACCCCCCCCCCCCCCCCCCCCCCCATCACACCTTTTGGAACCCTTCAGTCTACGTGGAATTTGAAAACAGTTGGTCGCACAGTGCTCCGAGTGGTTTCGTTCTGCATCAATGAAATACATCCACCAAACGCTAACATTTTAAACGTAAAAGCTCATTTGAAGTTTTTTGAGGATAAATATGTACCTACTGATTTTTCAAAGCTGGAACGCTCAAAATAACACACCATGGTGGATTGAAAGTGATTCAGAGATTGCAGACACATTCTTTGGCGGTTACGAAAACTTCTGACCAGTATAGTTTGAGAGAAAAGCAACTAACGGCAAGCCGAAGGATTTTTGGTTTTGCAATTTTCAATGAAGTCGGCTAAAAATGAAGCTTCATAATCGAACAGGAAAACTGAATTTAGACCCCACTTTCCACACAAAATTGTCTGTTCAATGCTTCAAGGCTTCGCCCCCCTGGATGTTATTACTTTGAGCCTGACTGCTAAAATGTAAAAAACATGGAATCATGTTTTAGCTCCTCGCTCTCACTTTATTATAGAAATGATCACGACGATTGAGCTCTTGTGAGATGATGATCTCCTAATAGAAACTCGCGAGTAAACATTCACTTTATTATAGAAATGATCACGACGATTGAGCTCTTGTGAGATGATGATCTCCTAATAGAAACTCTTTAGAAAGAATCTAAAGAGGCTACATACGAAATTACAGCTTCCTATAGTGTAAAGTATAGAAATTACCTATTAAAATGATTTAACCACCGCTTCACAAATCAAACCGTTCTCGCAATATTCGGATCACTTGCTATGAATCACATAATCGAAACACCAGCTCAATGAAATCATCAGAAATTAACAAGCGGTTGCAATCATGTTCACAATATCAATAATTGAGAATGATCACCTGTGTGTAAACTATTATTCATATAACCATGCTCATAACTCAGCTTGTTGGTCACGCACTTCGCAGTAGTTAATATAGTATGGTTGGATAAATCGAGAGCTTTCGAACGAATGGTCAACGAATTTTGTGGGATGAAAAACAACGAAGTATCATATCCCTAGCAACGACTCGGTTGTAAGCGGAAATCATCACAATTATTGGCGCTACTTTCATCTCACTTTATAGTCTCACTTTTCGGCGGGGGATCCATCGCTGAAACATGATTCCATGTTAAAAAAACGCTTGTGAAAGATAAATTGGAAATGTATTACAAAATATTTGTAAAAAAACGTCCTTTGCGAGACAAACTTCCTATATTTGTTGACAAGTAAAAAATCGCTTAAAAAAGTTGGCACCGACACAGCAGGGAGCAAAACAACCCTTCCTAGAGACCTAAAAAATTTGGCACCGACACAGCAGGGAGCAAAAAACCCTTCCTAGGGACCTAAAAAAGTTGTTACCAAGGATGACAGGAAAATCCTTGGCGCCCAAAAACCACCGAGCATGATAACTAGTTGATGCTCGACCACGGCCAATACATTAACCTTCCAAGCAGCCGTACGCCTTTCCGGTTGATTTTTTTCTTTTGTTCAGGATGTGCTATGGATGAGAAGAGTCTCGCTGTCAGAACCTTATATAAATAATTCCACCTATTGCAATTCCCTGCTAAACTAATCTAGATTTTACAAAAAGGATTGTAACATGTAGCTGCTATTACTTCCAAGTCTATAACAGCATTGTGCTCATTTTCGGGAAGTAAAATATATGCTTTACATCAAAATAGCAATTCCTGCCTACTATTTTCGCGAATTTTCGTAAAAAATGAGGCATTGCTAGGCTCTAAAAATTTTCCTTTTGAAAATCCGTTTTGAGGCGTTCTGAAACGATTCCTAGATTTTAACACTCACGTTGGACAGAACTTTTTGAGCACAATCAATTGTCCAAATTTCAAAAAATGTATAAAAATTGCAAAAACGGCTGTAAAACTACCCGCGTGGAAAATTTTGTAACTTGCCAGTTTTTAACGGAGAAAAATTAGGAAAAATTCCAACTCTCCACTTCGTCTCCTGCCTAAATTCATCTAAAACTCTTCATTAGGGTTTCTCTTTACAACTGGCTAACACGTCATGCCTGACTATATACCAACATATATATAAAAAATATGAGAGATCTGCGCAGAGTGGCGCTTCCGTTACTTATTCTTCTCCTTCTATGACATCCTTCAACAGAGTAACCGTAATTTGTTTCGAGACTATCATATTGAAACTTTATTAATCACACTTTATTGTAAATCCAAAATACAGTATTTTTACTTGTTGCAATAAGCTGCTCCTCTTTTCACTAAAAATTTCCATCAATCGTATTTAATATTAAGAATAAATTATGCTCATTTCGCTTTCGATTCTATCAAGATATCAGAAGCATCCTGATAATTATTGGAGTGTTGGAAGCTGAAAAATCAGATTTGTTCACGTATATAGTTAACAGTCGAAAACAACCTTAGTTTTCCATCTGAGTTAAACCCATACTTATATAAGGTAAACCTAATTTTAAAAAACCAGTTTCAATCCAAGTGGATTGTTCGGGTTAGGCTGTAGATGGTCTTTCATGAATTTAATTGCAGCAAGTTCACTAGAATGGTAGCCTCAACGCATGCAAAAATGTAAAATCCGGCAACAAGCACAACTGTTTCAATTTTCATCTAACCCTCAAAGGTTGTTTGGAGTCGAAATGGAACCCTTTATGAAATTCATCATTCCAAGATTTTAGGTAGGTAGGTTAGATCCTGTTTTTCAAGTTTCAAGATTATTATTACTAATGACTTCAACACTCATGAACTGGATACCAGGAAACTCGGTGCCTCGCCCAATCTGACAGGCGTTTTTCATTTCATGAACTGCATTTTTCAGAAAATTATCAGAGATTTCCATTTTTCACTCAGGAATAGAGGAAAACATTTTTGTATAGCACTGAACAATGAGTAATAATTCCGTTTCTCCACCACCTCAAGCGTTTTCTTAACATCGCATTTACGTAAAACCTGTTGATTCCAGCATCTTGAACCTCTACGTATTCTATATCAGGGTCAGTTGAATTTTAAATCGACGTTAAAAATGTAGCGTCTCTTGCTCAGAATTCGAAAATTTTCTTCTAATCGGTTCTGGGTCTTCTTCCTCAACTAGTATATATCTACCTTGACGTTCATTTTCTTGAATAAGCTGGAGCAACTTCGATCTTGTCACAGTGGAAATATACATGATTCAATTTGGAGAATTCGTAGAATAACAATGATGCCCAAGTTCAAAATGTATCCTCCATTATGTTAGATGAAAATGATAAAGCAAGGAACCAACTAGAGACTAAAGCTTGTTTCAACATGTTTGACAGCGTAATAGAAGCTCCCTGTAAGAGGCGCCAAGATTTCTTTCGTAGGAAAAGGGTTAATCACAAACTCAATGAACAAACGTGAAACCCTTCAAAATATAAATGTTATAAGTAAAAACATTTTGTCTCACTCGAATTTTCACATTTGAATTCTTCAAGACAATTTTAGGACCCGAATCCTCGATATTCACAAACCTTGAATCTGAACACCACAACTCATGACGAGACTACATAAATGTACTCTAAGGTGTGCCGATTTTTGGAGTATCTAAGCTTGTGTCAAATTCGTTACAAGATCATCGTGAATATTTTCAAGCGCTTTGAAAATTGGATCACATCTAACTGTTTTTTTTTTTACAAAAAAAAAAAGAATAATTTCGAAGAGAGAATATATAATTGCGATGTAGTGAGTGAATATATAATAATGGATTTTGAGATTAACAGGAAAATAGTGCAGAAAATGTGTGTGATAAGATACATCTTACAGAGAAGAGAAGAGAGAGAGAGAAATTATTGGTCTGCGGTGGGACTGTGCCGAGAAGCTCACGTCGAGTTTCTTAACAGAGCGAACTTCAAGTTCCTAACCTTGCTTCAAGTTTTTATCGCGGAGACGGAAGCCCAATGGACTTCTATTCGGCTCCTATCCAGAAGATCGTTAAGTCCTGCGGAGGTCACCAACCAGAGCTTCTTTCCAAGGCGTCCCTTCGCCCAAAACAAGGATATATTCAAATACAGCTATCGGAATTCGAACCGAGGCAAAAAAAACCAGCGAAGACGGAGAGGCATACGATCGAATAGTACCCGACGAGAACTGACCAGCCGACAGACACCTAACTACAGCTCACTACGCAGGACTGAGTATCAAGGTAGAATTACTCAACGGGCCGACATTGTGAACGGTCTTTTATGTAATTTTTTGAGGCGGTCTTCGCAAGTTATGTAAAGGTAAGAATCTTGCCACCGGTCCAAAAGCTATTGGTAAAGCTGAAAGAGAATTGGGCAACTGCCTAGAGGAGCTGGTGCTATACACGTATTAGATAAGTACCAAGGTACTATCTTACCTGTATTTTCGGTTTATTATTCTGAATAATGAACCTTTAAACCACCCTCTAAAAAAAATTCTTGGTTTACTATTCAAAATGTACGAAAAAGAAAAAAAAAAAAAAAATGAAAACCAGGCCAGTAAATTAGCTATTGCAAAAAAGTTGATAATTTCTGTACCTACCTAAATAAAATAGCTCTTCTGCGCCGGTCACTGGTCAGAACGCCTAGAAACGGATTTCAATTTTTTAAAATTTCGAGAATTTTCATTTTAATATTATTGGCGCTAAAACCCCGAAAATCAATACATAGTAGACCATATTTAGAATTTTGGCATAAAATTGACAGTTATGAAGTTCATTGGTCTCAACGCGCCCGAATCGCAAAACAAATTAAATAAATGGGGAAACAATGATCACTAACTAAAATTTGCCCATACGGCCATGCTGCATGACTGGAACCTTTATTCGTCTCTTCAGGTCCCAGAGTGGCTCCCTATCAAATTTCAACTTCCTAAGTGAACAGGAAAGAATTTAACTCGCTCAGCTGATCAAGATGGAGTCGTTCATATCATTTTCATTGTGTCCCAGATTTGTCCCAGAGAGAAATTTACTGAAATATTTAACTATCGAAATAATGGTAAGCCAACAAATGTCCAAATTCAAAATTAAAAACAAACCTATCTAAGTAAATACGTAAGAAAGATAGTACTAAAGAATGAATAATTTGATAGTATGGACAATTTATTAAAATTATTATTTAAAAATAAAAACTACTTAAATTAACCCCCTTCTTTCAAGAATAAGTATTTTCACATTCGAAATTGAGAGAATAGAGCTATACGATTTTCATACATACGCATTAAAATTGTTGACCCTACCTTTTGTATACAGACATCCCTCGTCCGTTTTTTTAACAACAGCAATGTACTTAATTATAATGGTACTTTCAAGGGCCAGAAGAGGACAGCTCAGTTCTTTGTATTTTACCTTACCAAGAGATGAAAAGTATAATAATGTATAATAATGACCACGAAGCAATAATGAGCCAAGAACGGAAACAGATTAGAACAGGTTTAGTGTCTGGATGAAATTACTTAACTAAATTTGAAGAATTATATACCTATGTGCTACACCCAAAAAGCCCGCTTTAGGTTTCTCCAAGTCCGCTACTCCAACATTGGAAAGTTTGGAAAAAAAGTGAAATCCTAGAGTCAATAATATGAATTTGTGCAATTGAAATTTTGATTTGAAGGCAGAGTATAAAACCCTCTCCCTCAACATTTGTTGGTTTACGTTTAAAGATTTATAGAATCCAAAAATCGAATTAAAAAAAATCCGTCCGTCCACCGTACGCCGTCCGCAGATTTTCACCGAACCCAATGGACAAGACTTTATGAAATTTGGCTCAAAAATCATAAAACCTAAAAATCATCACTTTGGCCGGTGATGTGCCAGTAACATCGGCATCAATTATGATCAACCCTAGAGAGTAGTAATCAAGGGCTGAACTATTGAAAAATCGAGATCTCAAAACCTTTCAAGGTAACAATAATGTTTTTGGGTCTCATTTATTGACATTGTTATGATATATTTACTTCGTAATGAGCGTGGAAGAATTTAGAAAACGATTACATTTTAAGGAGAAATAACAAGAATACATGATATTAATTTGTAACGTAAATAACTACAATGATTTCTTGAAGGAAACTGGCTAAAGCGCACTGGCGGATCGCCAGCTCAAGCGCAGCCACTTCCAAGAAATTTGGTACCAATTTGGTACCAATTGCAACATTTTTGTATGAGCGAATTTTCTTATATTACCTATCATATTACATTACGTTAAAATTGTATTGAATTTTGAGCAATTTAAGTAATTACACATAAATGGTTTAAAAACAATTTTATGTTTAAAAACTGATAGATACTAAATACAATTCGGCGGTTCAAAAAAGATTTTTAGATTTTTCGCAGTTTTTATAAATTTTTCAGCAAATAATGAAATTTTAGTACATTTTTCAGCATAATTTTGTGCAACTATTTTTAATGTCCTAGTTAATCGTTGATCATTTTGTTTTGACTAAAAGATTCTACTATAGATTATAAATTTAACGATTTTTGCCCGTTTTTAGCCATTTTTAGCGATTTTTCAGCATATTTTTATGAAATTTGATCAATTTAATGCGCTCAAGAAGTGCTGGACAACGAACTCATCCTTTCGTTTGGAAAGCTTGATTTTATCTCAATCCTAAGGAGAGTTATCGTCTGGAATAACACACACACACACACAAACACACACGTATGCGTATATATAATATTTATATAAAAGCGATAAACTCTAGAATTCGTTTCAGAATGCCACAAAAAGGTTTTCAATGAAGAATTTTTTCAAAAATTTTGATTTTTAAATTTTAACATCGCAATAGGTAGCTTCAGTTTTAATTATTATTCAATTAATTATTATTACGACTTCATTTAATTATTATTAACAGGTCTGCATTGGAAGGACTATCCAATGCAGAAATAATAAAACATTCTGTAATAATTTGCAGCGGCTTTTTTTTTAATCTTGTCATCTGGATGTGCTAAGAATCGGGGATTTAATTTTGACGACGGATTTTTGTGAGGAGGAGTGATGGAGGGGGAAATGAACTACGAAATTCTCAACGGATTTTGGTGATTAACGATGTGGGGGGGGGATATTGATATGTCGTGTTATATTCTCCTTTTTTGTAAATGCTGTTCATACCTTAATTACGGTTGTTAAGGTGTACGTATGCTTGTAACACACGCATGTTAGTTTATGATGGAGGGGGTTCATCTAGTAAAATCACGATCTACTCGCCATGCTCACTAAAATATAGGCGCCTAATGCCTATTCATGAGACGTCCCTATAATGCATACATCATTACTAACTGATATGTTTACCACCGTATTTAGCTATTGTAGGCCATCCATTGTTTTGGAGAACATCATACCCGATATAGGTAATCATACCATTCTATACCTAGCTTCTTTGGTCTTTGTATCCCTACCATCATTATTGTCGGAAATAGCATTGGTAAGGTAGTCTTTGCCGAAATAATTGCTGGATACTGGTTCACCGAATAATACAAGCCCACAGTAAACCGGAGGTTATTATACGGAAAGATGACACAAGTCTAGCCAGTGGAATTCCCTGGTAAACAAGACTCACCTTGAACTGTATGATTTCCTCATCTTCGTCTAGGTGGTGGTCCAGCTCTTCTTTCACGTTGTTGTTGGAGACTTTGAGCTTCATTTTGTCAGGGAAAAATATATCGTCTAAACTATTAAGTCAAAACGGAAAGTTTTATAGTCAGCGGCTGTCGCAAATATTGAAAACTCACTCGAAACTAGATTTTTTCACAGTAGCAAATCACCACTTTCTGAGGAGGTTTGTCAAGATAACCGCGTAGTTACGGACGGACTCCAGGCACAATTCGTTCGCCGGAAAGAAATATTGCCTGAATCAAAGGAGCTTTAGCTCTTTTTTTTGCGGTCTAGTTCGGGAGCCGCCCTAACAAAACCGATCGGAGCTCGCAAAGCGACTGAAATCTGAAAGGCGGCGAGAGCCGAAGAGAGCAAACTTACGAAGGATGGGGTGGTGGGGGTGGAGAAGGGGGTGAGACGCTGAACTGCCTGGCGGGGGGCGGAAGAGAAACCAGGGGCCTTGTCCGAGGCCGGCAGGGGAGGGGAATGCTGCTACACTACTGCTGATCAATATCCCCATCCCCTCTTACGTTCACCTACCAGCATCGTTGTGTAAATATACCTTTTGCTAGTCAATGTTTTCCGAGACTAAATAAGAAGTCCTCTCTTTGAGGACTTTTAGAAATGGAAAGATTGTTCAGAAAATAAAAGCTTGGAAATATTTTCCACAAACAAGAAAAATAAATAAATGCAAGAAAAAAAAATTTGAAGAAAAAAAAAAAAATAATAATAATAAAAATAAACAAAAAAAAAAGGAAATATGAAGGAATATGGAAGGAATATGATTGAAAGAGAAGAGCGGATAAATATAAAATTAAAAAGTCCTCCACATGTCCCGCATAAGGTGGTCAGTACCTACTTCAGAGAGCTCATTTCTGATCGAAAGTTAGAGATTTTTTCAAACGCTTAGTTTCCAAGTAATTTAATTTTTGAGATTTTTTTCGTACTTTCATAATTTTAATTTTTGTAACTCCCTTAATTTGCTTTGTAAATTCAAATCTGAGGATACCGTTGGAAACGGCATTAAATTTTCTTCCGGATAGATGCCTGAGCTTTCTTAAAAATTAAACTTTTCAGACGTGAAAAAGCCCTCTGAAAAGCAAATTTTTCCTAATTTGGGAAATCTTGAGTTTTTTAAATCAGAAATTGAACCAATCTTTTTTCAAGCCACGAGACCGATGAAAACCGCCAAAATCTCTCCTTTTCAACGGTGTCGTCAATTTCACGTTTACTGTGCTAATTACGGGTTGGAAACTATGTTTTAATGTTGAAAAACATAATTTTTTTGCCGAAATCGAGAGTTTTCTTGAAAAATGACCTATGAAAAAATTCGAGTTTGGTGCTTGTTTCTACGCTTTTGGTTTCTTGTTTCTACGCTTTTGGTTTCTTGTTTCTACGCTTTTGGTTTCTTGTTTTTTTTTTTTTTTTTTTTTTTTTTTTTTTTTACGCTGAATTGAATGAGAACACTTGCATATCTCCCCAACCCCTTGACAACCAAGTTCTACACTTTAACTCACGAATTTGAGTTGGGTTAAATACGTAGAAACCGACACCGAACTCGTATTTTCATAGGAAGTTATTTTTCAAGAAAACCCTCGATTTCATTGGAAAAAAAAAAAACGATGTTTTTCTAGAGTTACTACATTCTTTAACTTGGAACGATTATTTTCGCCCACACGCAATTATTACATTGGTCCAAATACCTTTGCAGGGGGAGTTTGAAGAAAAAAAATCTTCTTGCATGCCTGTTACGAGTACATGCCTTCTCTTAGTAACCCTTTTGCGGCGTTGGGGAAGCAAAAAATTGCACGCGAATAACAGAGATCGAAACAGTAGGTAATCAGCTGCTGGGACAAACCTTGCCAGGTTAGGCACTGCTTGGGACGTATATGTCCCAGCCGGGTTGAAAGGGTTAAAACATAGTTTCCTGCCCTAATTATCCAAGTAAAAGAAAAATTGACTTACACCATTGGAAAGGTGAGATTACTTATGTCATAGGTTTTACCGTCCGTATGTCTTGAAAAAATATTGTTTCTCGTAATTCCCGATTGAAAAAACTCAAGGTTTCCCAAATTAGAAAAATTTGCTTTCCTGAGGACTTTTTCACGTCTGAAACCTTAATTTTTAAGAAAGCTCCGGCACTTATCCGATAGAAAATTCAATGCTCTTTCCAATGGTATCCTCAGATTTGAATTGACACAGAAAACTAAGGGAGTTATTTTCGTTTTGGCGACAAAAGGTCGAAAATACGAAACAAATCTTGAAAATCGAATCAGTCGGAAACCAAGAGCTTAAAAGAATCTCTACGAGTAACTTTTGATCAGAAATGAGCTCTAGGATCGATCCCTGAAGTACTGACTACTGTGGTGAACTCACCACCTCACTGGCCTTTTCGGGGCCAACAAAAAGAAGTTCACAAAGTAGAACTATACAAAAAGACGTCAGGCTACGTCTAGACGAAACAAAACAAATAGCCGAAAAGATTATGCGAAATTCAGAATCACTATTCAGCGAAATATAACAATACTAGAGACAATAACGGTACTTTCCCGTATCTCTCATACGAACACTTACAAGGGTCAAGCCCGCATAACCATCTCAAGAACACAGTTCGCAATATTCCGCTAGGCATTACGACTCCAAGTCAAACGTATATAAATCCACTACAACTACCTTATGCGGGACACCCTGTATAACCGAACAATATAAGTACCTACCTACGGTCGTAGAGGGTGAAGACTACGGGGGGAAATAAATTAAAAGTGAAAGGATGGCTGGATAAGAGTCTACTGTACTTCCTGTTAGGTTGGTACTCCTAATAATGTATTCAATTTTGTTCTTTACTCACAATCTCACGAGTCACAGGTCTTGAAAAACTTAATCTTCAAGCAGCCATAGTTGGAGCATAATTTTCTTGCTGGCTTATATCTCCATAAAGTACAATACTTACAACTAATTACGTCAAGACCTTCGACATGTTGCAGCATTAACAGCTTTGGTCAAGGTTGAGTTCGTTGGACGAGTAGGTTCTTGTTCTGGAGTGAATGTGGGTGTACGTACAGACACTTATGGGCACCAGCAAGTCGTTCCCGCGAGGAACGATCTATCTACATCTACTAGACATTGGGCATCGCAAATGGATATGAGCATGATCCTTGACAGAACATAATACTTAATCTTTCTCAATTGCGCCAAGTCCTCTGTTGTGACTTTTCAGCGCAAAACGCGGCCATTGATTATAATAACTATGAAGGTGCTCCACTGAGATCAAATGGGACGGTCGATCTGGGAATCTACTGCGACGAGCAACCGAACTTCTCCAAGCATATTATTGGCATCTTTAATTGCCTGGAAAAGAATACAAGAGCAAACACAAGCGTTAATGCAGATGGGCTCTTGGTCGGCGAATCCAAAAATACCGACCTAAGATGCAGCTGTCCTCTACTTTGCTTTATTAGTTTTGTTCCAGTTGTGAGTTAATAAATGTACCTACTGTACCGCGCAGTCACTCTGTGCATGTGCAGCTAGTGTGACGTTCCAGCGTGGTTGAGTCTTGTACTGTGTTAACCCTGCAGTGTTCCAGCACACCGAGTTCTTAAGCTGGGTCATAAACTTCGTAAAAAAAAAAAAAAAAAAAAAAATTGTGAACTGAGCACTAACAAGAAAACCTCGCTGAAGCATTTATAACCTTCCCTGCTTTCATATACTTTGTTGTCTTCTCTTGCATTACCAAGCTGGTATTCTGCCTGGAGTAGTTATATCACTTTGTGTAAAATCTTCAAAATAAATTGTATTGCGACTTGCAGGAAACACAAAATACAGTTTGACTAGCAGAAAAAATTATTCATCTTGAGCCGTCGTACCTGACAACTGAGGTTGCCGAAGGCAAGCTAAGGATAGGTTTTCAAGCACCGTTCCAGTTCATGAAACAAACTGAATAATTCGCGAATATCATCCCCACAACCTCAGTTCACACTGTGGACTAATTATTCCCTTCATGTTCTCTTGACCGCGCAAAACAAACCTATAGTCAGCTGCAGCAAGTGCAGAATAAATTCTTGGCATCCCTTTGGCTGATGTCGACTACAAAAATGCTACGTCTGACAAGACAGTCGTATGTCAATTCTCGAGAGGCGACAAGAATTGATCGAACTCGTTTTGATTGGCATACACTACAAAGTTTTGCATAAATTACCCATCACCCTTGTTCATACGCTTTCGGGTCCCACGCATCAACTTCCCAACTACCATAGTTCTTCTCTGCCCCATACCAACTGTCTCAGTAAGTATTGTTCTATCATTGTCTTCCTTGCATCTATGAATAAAATCCGATTTTTTTAATCAACCCTTTCTATTTTAAACAGGATTGCCTGATTAAATTAGCAATCGCTACAACGCATGTGAGAAACTAAAATTATATTTATGTCAAAGGCTTCCAATTTTAGTGAGCATTTCTGAAATTGTTTTAGTTACCTAGTGAATAACCTACGAGCTTTATCGTCGTCAGACCATTAAGGAATGCAATGTTTTGGAGAAATTAAGACCTAAATTCACAAAAATTGAAAGGCAACGAAGGATGGTCCCAATTTCACCAGAAATTCCAAGTTACAATAAATTAAGAAGCCTAACTTAGTGAGATGGTTTTCAAATCTCGATTCAAGAGGTTAAAAATGTTCTACAATGATAGGTAGAACCTACCCACATGAAAAATGTTTAATACACGAATCGTTCCAGTTTTAATGATCTAAAAATGATTTTATACTATTTCAGAACAATAGTAATACCCTTTATTGTTGGCTGCATCAGTCGGTATACGTCTACCATCCAAAAATGACAGTCAATGAAATCCGATTTGTGCCGAACTTGAGATAGTCTTTTCTTTCTGTTATCCGATGAGTTATCAACCACTAAATGAACTTTATTGGATACTAGTGTTGTTTTCCTGCTCGCTTCGCTCGGGGTGGGATTTATAGAGCACGGGGCAAAGAGTGACCTTGCCTTCAAGATCATACGGTCTTGCGGGTCATTGCCTAACCTCAACAGACTGACGCTTCTCACTCCCGCCCATGGTTCGGATGGGAGTTGAAAATTTTAAAATTGCTTATGCACCCATTTGGACAAGATCCCCCCTCCTTGTACTCACCCCACTCAGCCGTGCATAGCGAGGATGGACCGACGGAGTTTCATTTTTATTAATATATCTTATATGAAACTGTTCACCGCAATTCTATGCATTCAATTAATTTTCTTGTGAACTGGACTCTGTCCTTAAAATTTATTAAATAATCAGGATCTCGACAAAATAGTGTATAAATGAAGATAACTAAATCAAATTCAACAATTTGCCAATTGCAGCCACCACATGAAGCAATCTACCGTTAATTCCGAATTCCATGTCATACATGGTAGTATTGGAGATCTTTCGCAAACCGTAGGCCTCGAGATAGGATGAGCTAATTCTGAAGCGAACCTACACCAACTCAACGATTTTTCTCTTTTAACGACAGGTTGAATCATGTCAACTTAGTCCCTATCCAGTCCTTCGCCCCCCTCACCTCCTAAATATAGGCAAAACTGAAGAAAAGTGAGTGCATCCACTGCCCTTAGGTGAAATATTTTTTGAGATTTATTTCGGAAGTTCATTACCAAGTGTCGATCGGATCGTGTAGCCGTGTTTAACTGCGAGAGAACAGTGATACTAAAGTAGATGCACTGGATCCTTTATACAATCATACTAGAAACCTGGAGAACGTTAGGGTAGTTCATACTCTACAAACTATTGACGAACCCTTTCTTCACTCACAGGTATGTAGTATTTGGATTGGATATTTTTGAATTTGATCAGAAAAAGATATATGGCGGAACAGCACACTTAGATGCAAATTAACTAGGTAAAACAGCTTTCTCAGTGTTTGAGTGTTGCATTCCTACCACCAAAATGACTGTACCAGGGACGCTACGCTAAACTTCAGGAGTTATGTACCGCAAGTTGTGCATTAAATTACTGTTTCGTGTGCGAAGATTTTCGACAGAAGAGATGATTTGGTACAATGCGCAATTTCAAACTTTTCAGTTACAGAAATGGTGGGAGCTGGCGATTTCGGTAGAACCACAACCCAGTAGAACATGTCCACGTCCAGAAAATTGTTTCTCAATATTTCCCCCAAAAAAACAGGGAAGCAAGGAACTATAGGGTTTTTATGTCAGCCGCTGAACTGAGGCTAGGTAATTTCAGGCAAAGCTAAATGAATGCTACGAACTTAAATAATGAAGTTTATTGGTATTAAATATAAATAATTTCATTGGTGGAGGCCCTACGGGACTCGTGATCCAGCAAATTCATATTAAACTCGAGGCAAGGTCAAAATTAATATTACCATAGGGCTACAAATCAAAATGTTGGCAGGGGTCCCAGTTTAAATAGGCATTCTGCCGAAAGAAAAATTGCCGCCCTATCCCAGCAGCTAGCTTTTTTTCCCATTCCGTCAAATGGAACAAAGAGATGTAGAAAATAACAAAATGAAACGGCAATAAAATACAAAATGATTACGTATTAAACCCTTTTCCATAAAATAATCCGTATCATAAATTACATAAATTCAGGCACAATGTGCTTCAAGAACATGCAAGTTTAAACACAACAACCACGATCAATTGGAACCAGAATGTCTATGGAACCTGATTCAAGTATAACCTTCAGCCTGTTCCGAATTGATTACCATAAACAAATCCAACGGTACAGATAGGCACTAAATGAGGTGTTTGAATTTTGGGTGGTTGACGATAAAATTTTAGACAATGAGTCCACAAGAAGAAAAAACTCTCGTTTATAAATGAAACGATCTTCCTTTAATTCAAATAAATTATTACAGGTGTCAAAGAAAAAATCGAGGAATCAACTCCTTGCTTTGGGGAGGGCAAAAAAATAATATTTAAATTCACAAATAAAATCCATTTTAGACGCCATGTCTTAGGACGATATGCGGGGGTGTTAATCCCGAGAGAAAAAACAATAAACCACAGCGATAG
The DNA here is from genome assembly GCA_030762985.1 of Adelphocoris suturalis. Classification (NCBI taxonomy): domain Eukaryota; kingdom Metazoa; phylum Arthropoda; class Insecta; order Hemiptera; family Miridae; genus Adelphocoris; species Adelphocoris suturalis. Next base: position 30,759,898 of record CM061047.1, on the reverse strand, counting down.
ACAAGAATTGTAGTTAAAAGGGAAAAAGAAAACAGCCTTTTTCCTTTAAGAAGCGATATGCTAGGCGGTTACAGATAAAATTGAGAGATAGAAAACTTTTACTAAGAAATTGACAAGCTATTATTATGTTTTTAGAAAATTTATATTTTGAAGGTTCGGAGATGTAACACCAGCCAAACGGTTATTAAGATTTAGTTTTCAAATGCCTTCACTTGACATTTTCATCCACCAGTAAAAATGTCACAAAAAGAAATTTCATGAGGGAAAAAGCCGATGGAATTTCTTTTTAAAAAAGTCAACAAATAAGGAAGTAAATGAGGGAAATGCAATTAAAATTCGGTGGATGATAAATGAAATTACCAACTCCAATAATTATAGGGCATAGAAAAAGGTTATCGACTGAAGTTCAAGAGTGGGAAGGGTTATGCAGAGGTTAGCATAAAAGACTTCAAATCCAAATTACTAATGATAAAAAGTCTAACTTATCCATAAAAACTACACTTATAAACAGAAAAACTATAAAATGGAAATAAAAATATGCAGTTGATTAATTGTTTCATGTATCCTTTTTGCAAAGAAAAAAATTCAACGTTGTTAAAAAATGATTCGCTAGATTTCTGTAATCCATTAGTGAATAACATACAAAGATAGCACGATTTTTCTTCTTTTTCCAACATTTTCTATTGTATAAAACGATGAACAATTGAAAATCTACAAATAAGTTTTTCATGCATGCCCGGCAAAAAACTCAAGTTTATGAAAAAATCGCAAAAGTGAGGCTGCAAAAAGTAATGTGATTAGAATTTTATAATTTTGATCTTGATTTCTTCTTCCGTGTTTTGTTTCATAATTTTCTTTTTTCTAGAAAAAAAAAGTTGTGGAATAAAAAACCTTTACTGGTTTTTTAAAGTTTTTGTAAAGATATATTGAAGTTATACATAACATAATTTTTGTTTAAACGATCGTAAGAAAAAAAACCACAGTTTATGAGGTGTCACGGAGGCGGAGATGTTGAAATGTGCCGCTGGAGAGGTTTGGGGAGTGGGCGGTAGGTGGCAGGCACATCACATGGCGTATTTCCTGGTCCACTCTCTCGCGAGTTCGTTGTATTTTTCTCTGTCGGTTTTGTATATCCTAGCGATTTCAGGCACCAGAGGATCGTCGGGGTTCGGGTCGCAGAGGAGCGAACAGATCGACAACAACACTGTGAAATGAAAACAGATCGATCAAGGCAAGGGCAACTCAATTTATGAGGGTAAGTAATGCACAATGGAGTTTGAGACTTCAAACTACCACTCACCGAACATGTATTCATCTTTCATGAGCGCTATACATTTTTTTAACCTAAAACTGAGGTGATCTACGCTTCAATTTATTTTTCCTAAATATGATTGATACATAGTAACCTACTTCACATACATATACACATGTACATAAACGTACATATAAATACATACATGTATAAACAAACCAATATTCTATGACATCACAGGTCTAAGTACACTGAGCTAAGAAGCATCTACCTTAGTTTCATGGCCTTGAAACATCCATTTCGCTGAGGAAAAACAACCATCAACAAACCTTCACCCACCAAGCGGCGATTTCACGAAGTCGCTTTCACTCTGCTATCAATTTCGATTCTGTGTTTCAATAAAAGTTTTCCTTTACCCCTCTCTTTAGTAAGTTGGAAAGTGGAATATTTCTTCCAATGTTCTACCTCAAATGCAGCTTGTCGAGGTTTTTGCTAAGTACCAAATTTGATACAAGTACCTTGAGTAGCAGTTCTTTTGAGAACTTCGTCGAAATAAAAATTAAGTATTTTCCGAACACATTTTGGTTTTACAGCAAAGCAATATTTGTAATTAGTTAACTATTGAACACATTTTGTTTTTTTCTTAGACGTACGTACATTTTTCTACATTGGTTTGTGTAGTGTCCCTGTTTCCTGAAGGAATTCGGAAACAAACTCGGAAAACAGGTTCACTTCAACTTTTATTCAATAAGTTTGGATTTCAGGTGAAAGCTACTCGTATTATGGTATGAGAAGGGGGAACATACTGAGACCAAAGGAGAGGCACATGGCTTTTGGCTCCTCTTGGGGCAGCTGGAGAAGCTAATTGCCAGGCCTTCTGGAGGTGGAAAGTTCAGATTGTTGTTTCACTTCTTCTTGCAGATTCCGTTGATCGAGAATCCAAGGGTGACTTTATTGTGGAAAATTACAATGGTGGTGATTCAACAACTATTTCATGCGCATGGGGGGGGACAACAACACAAGGGAAACCATGGTTATATACGGAGATGATAAATTCTGGCGGAAGGCTTCGAAACTAATGTAGGCGTGGAAAGATGAACAGGAAATAAGATTTGAATTGAGGGTCAAACAGTTCCGTTCCAAATTGTGGTAAGAGTGGTGCCTTGGTTCTATAAATTCAACTGTGCTTCCAAGGCAATCCCGTCCTTCCAAGGTGTGTGAGCGATGTTGAAAACCTTTTCTTCAAATAATAAATAATAATAATGTATAGTACGATAATTTGCGAAAATTCGCTCAAAGGATCATACTGTATGATTAGAACTTTTCATTTTGTATTCAGTTTTTATTTGTGCTCATGAAATAGGATTGGCTGTGGGTCGGCACCCATCACGATTATGAAAATAATACAACAAGAGGCAGGGCAGGACGGTCGCGGTTACATACAGTAGCTGTTGTAACAGTATCCACAATTATTGCGGCAACAAGTGCGAGGGCAGCACCTCCCAATCACTCGTGATGGGACTAGTAACGATGACCGGAAAAAGCTGTGCCGGCCGGTGGCATAGTGTGATCGTAGTTTAACGATTTCGAATTGAGGAAGGGCACACCCCAATGAAACTTTGGATGAGCGATGGTATTAGGAAGGTGTTAGGACTTCTTTGGAAGTGAGCCTCCTTACTGCTGAACAATTGTTAACGCAACTGAACGTTGTTGGAGCATTGCTCAACGAGATTAGCATAATCTGGAACAATCAGGAACTAGTAGTGTTCGATCAATCAAGCATACAGAATGCTCTTTAAAGGACGATCAGACATACAAAGCAATTGAATACTTCCTAACAGAGCTTCTAGGCCCCACAGCCAGCATAATTTCAGGCATTCTTATATTTTTGAGACCTCCAAATGTAGACCAGTGTGTGTGTGTGACTAACTATGGACTTTTTTCTTGTGACAGAAGTGCTGGTTTTACTACTGAAAAGGGACAAATGAGGCAGTGCTTGTGGGATAGAAGCGCCGGAGCTTATAGCGAGCATCCTGAACCAAACTATACACATCATTCTGATCTATCTGTCCGACCAAACTATATTTTAAGAAAAGAATGGATTCAAGATTATTTTTTATATTTGAAATGCGAGTGCCCAGACCACCAAACTATGCACATCATTTGATCTGTTTGTCCAACTAATCTGTATTTTACTGAAAGGATACGATTTAGGATACTTTTTACTTTTGGGATGCGAGCTAGCAAGCATCCAGAAAACCAAAATATACGCATCATACTGATCTATTTGTTCTTATACTTGTTTCGCCATCATCATTTGTCGAGATTAGGTAACTACCATCATAACCACCTGAGCTTTTGGTAGTGTTACCATCATTCTTTAGTTCAAACCACCGGCGCTTTTGGCTAGGATTAACTGGTGCTTTTGGGAACTATTTGAACAATACACCACGCTTTTGCTTTTGGGTGGCAGCCTCTTTTTTCCAACCCAACGTTTGTGTTGAAGCACATGCGAAGCAGCCCTTTGCACGGCAATGGATACTTTTAAAAAAGTTCAGACAAAAAAATCATGAAGTTCGCCTATTATGGTTGCAACTGATATGGGAACTATACAGGGGACCCAGTAAGACCACACCCAGCTTCTTACATATCGGGCAGAGTAACGAATTTTACGAAAAATGTTTCTCTCCCCTTTTTTCTTTCGAACAACGTTATAAAAGAAAAAAATCCTTTTAACGATAAAACAAATGTACCCCCTCTACTTTTTTTTTAAAGTTCAGAATTTAGCCGCATCTCAACCTGAAGGGTCATTAGCGGCATTGCACGAGGTGTCAAGTGAGACACTAAAACTGGCACGATTCTAAACTATAACCAAGACTAGATAAATAGGCTTACATTAAATCTAAGTGAAATAAAGCAATCACAGATTAAAAATATCACAGTTCGTAGTAGAGCTCTGCGGCTCTCAGGTACGTTAACAGGGAGTGGACCTAGTCTGGCCAAGATAGGACATCAACCCACTGAGGGGGTCTATGCAGGACTCTGAGGTCCATAAGAGCTGGGCAATCCTCTAAAAAGTGGCGGATGGACAGATCACCCCTACATCTTCCACACACAACATCACAAGCACCTGCACTAAGCAGGTGTCCAGGGGTAAGACGTGTATGGCCAGTAGCAACCCGATTGACCACAATGCGGTCCCTCCTTGAAAGTTGAGTCACAAAAGGGCCCTCTAGGTACTTCTTATTGGGTACCTTTTTTAAAGAAGGATGAAAGAACCACCCATTAATCTCCCTGGTATCAAAAAGGAGAAAAAGAAACAAAAACCTTCACAGAACCACAAACGGTCTAAATGTAATGCCACTGAGCGGGACTCAAACGAAATTACTATTCCCTGTATGAAGAAAAGCTGTTTTTCCTGTATGATCCATACTACTACATCTAAAACTAAGGAAAATATCATTCCAGGAGAAAAACTTCCTAATGAAGAGTTGTGTCACACAGACTGGAAATGCACAGTAGGGTGAGTAGTAATAATGAACAACACAGCTATTAGAAACCAAAAAACTGGAAATATATCCCGTCATTATTGCACCTAATTATTCAACAAGGATGTACGCGTTTCTCTTACTGTTTATTTGTACAAAGCCAAACTGAACGTGCGAATACATTGAGGGATTTGTGGTTTTTATTCAGCGGTAAGGTTATCAAGATAGAGGCATTTTCCCTCGAAATTTCAGTAAGTAATACAATCTAACAAAATCAAAGGGCTGAAATAGTGATAAATAACTTCTAGTTAGTGAGATCCGGACCCTAAATGCAGACAGAGCTCTGTAACGTAGCAATGAAGCAAATAACTGTAAAAAGGGTGAGTGTATGAGAGAAAGAAGAGGGACTACAAGAAGTTTTACCTTTGGAAATTGTGAGCGCAGGAGACCATTGAGATCTTAAAATATCCAAGCAAATGCTACCATTACTATTTATGTTCGGGTGGTAAATTCTGGTAGTGAAAGCGACCTGAAACAAAAATCAAGTTATAACTACTGGATCAAACAACAAATGCAAGTTCTAACTGATTATTTAGTACATTATTTAATAATTAACAAACGATTTATAACTGGAATCTCAACACGCATATTTCCGTCAGTGGTGTACAACTACTCAAAAATCGATTTGCTACCTAACGGAGAAACAAAGGTCTCGAAAAAGTCGCGGGTAACCGACTCATCCCAGATTCTGGAGCGAGCAGACACGAATGCTAACCAAAAATCAATGAGCTCGCCGCAAGTTTTGGCGTCACACCTCATTAGCTACAGAATAGAAGTGACATAATTGGGAGTTTATGACTTAAAATTGCACGAAATTTTATCGATTTGCTGAAGACTTTTTCACTTGGTTGGAGTTTGTTTGCAAAGACTTTACCCCTCTGTTTCCGGAAAGTGATTTTTAAATTTTTGGGTTCCGTGCATGTGGTTTGAGTAGTAGGATAGACTCACCTACAATTACCATCAAATATAAAAGCTCGAATCAACATTAAGCATATCAAACAAAGCTAAAGAAATTGGGTTCAAAACCTCTTGAAGCCTAAAGACGCCTCCTCACTTAGGTGCTGTTTTTGTCAAACAAGTAGTAAATTTTCCAACGAATAAACAGGGTGTTTCATGAAGGTTCTACACATTTCACAGGTCAATGAATCAGGTACCATTCGAAAGATAGGATCAAGTTTTTTCCCCATGCCGGTAGAGGTCTCTTACTGCTGGAAGGCGTATTCCGTCTGTAGGGTAAAGAACTAGAGGTCAGTCGGTTCTTCTCAGTTACCGTCAATTATTATCTCCGCAGGAGCACTAGTCACTCTTTATTCTTATCACCATCGAATTCTCAGAATTTTCTCATCATGTTTAGGGACATCTAGAGATGGTTAGGAAGACCCTTATCTACCGGAATGGAGTTGGATAGATGTTCCTTTACTTGCTAAAAGGGCTCGGTACGCATTTCCAACCACCAGTTCATTGGAGACCAACAGGATGGACTGGATAGGAGGACTGGGGGTTAAGGGAGAACTTCACAGTCAGCAAAACTAGCATGTGTGATGTATTAGACTTGCCACTTCGCAAATACCCAGCTGATTGGCTGGAAACCTAACATTTGATATTTTGTGAATACCACATTTAAATATAAAAACAATAACCATTTGGATATCTGAAAAATAACAAGATATTACACTGAATCATAATATAGCTACATAGTATCTATTTTGTTTACCTTGGGGGGCTTAAAAGGGTAGTCTGTAGGGAAATGGATGGTTAAAAAGAATACGCCCCCTTGGTATGGACTGTCAGGCTGAAATAAAGAAAGAAAACCAAAATTAAATAGCCAGTATTAATTAGTTGTCACCATTAATATTCATACGAAATGGAAATCATTGCTAATGTACACGATGAAACCAAGCAATTTCTCATATAAGTCTCAATTTCTCGTATAAATTTTAGTAACTGCGTATCAAAACACTCAAAACATGTGGAGTGACATGAGCCTACCAAACGAATCAATATCTCTTTCCAGGTCTACGCATTCAACATTATTAGGTAGTTGAAGACGAGCCCACAAATTTGTTTCTAATGAGTATAAATGAATTAAAATTTCGTTCCACACTCTAGGGTTCAATACCCACCGAAAATATTAATTTTTTACAAGAAATACAAGAGAATTAAAGTTCTTTGAGGGGCAGCACCGAATTGAGCTTTTCTAGTCATGTCGTTCGAGTGATGACCTACTTTCTAAGAGAAGAAACCGAGAAAAATACATTTTCTTAATAACGGATAGGGTGTAAGTGAGAGTAATTCGATTTTAAACGCATTGCATTTTTGCGTCAGGCTATTTCGTAACAGAATATTGTAACAGTATTTTCAAGAGAAGGACGAGTCAGAATGACTTCGACATTATAAATTATATTACTAGGTATATGCCTTTATTTTGTTCAGTAGGCTGAATAGTCGGTAGACGAAATATAATGAATTCGTCAAACTTGAATATCCAAATATTAATGTTATACTTACGGGTCCCATAATTGTGGCTTGCCAGTGAAACACTGAAACAAGAAAAATTTCAATGTTTCCACGAGAAAATCGGAGTGAAAAGAGGGTTCACACAAAACATATGTAGCACATACTGTATATCTCTTCAGTAGTTCTAACAATCTGCCATACTCATCCTAATATAATATATATAATATAATCCTAATATAATAAATCAATCCTTATGGCCATAAATGTTTAATTTTTTGCCATTAGGATCATGAAAAAATGAATGACCCACGTCAATAAAAAGATTGTTTAACTATCAAGTACCTACTTCAACTAAAACGAAAGTTATTGATTCGTGTGTTTATAAAATATACTGCAAAATTTTCATCAATATTTCAATGAAATAAGTTTTTATTAAAATTCTATTACTCAATTTTTAATAAAAATTAATTTATTATTTCTCCAGCCCTAATGCAAGTTATCAATTTACGTGTTTATTAAATACAGTACACAGATACCCTCTGATATTATAATAAAAACAATTTTTTCATTGATGTGGGCAATTTATTTTTTTTATGATCCTAATGGCCTTCAATTATCTTTCCAAACATTAGGTGCCCTCAAAAACCCATTGAGCTGGTAAAAAAGCTAAAACAATTTATTTAAAAATTTTTATCATTTTTTTGGATAGATTAGTGTTTCAGAAAGGCCTCCCACTTTTTTACGAAACTTTGTAAAATTAAGAATTGTTAAGTGTTGGAAGGTGGCCCGAATGACAATCAATTTTAATTTTGTCAGGTTCCGGATATACAGTGAAGTGTGAACGTTGAAAAACCGAATACGATGAAGCTTAAAAACACCACAACCCCTTCATTTGCACGATATTTTGAAATTGTTGGTGACTTTCAGATGGAAGACGTAGAATTTGATTAGCTAAAACGTTTCTTCTTTAAGGAACTCGATTTAATGTCAAGTTTGACCTCTATATGCGATATTTCCCGGTTTTGTGAAAATCTTCCTTTTTTTCTGTGCTTTTTTACTTTTTCTGGTGACCGATCGATGCAAAATTTCATTCTCTACAACTTTTTACTTGAACATTAATTGTTTTGAATGTTATTTATAGCTGCTAGAACTCAAAATATATTAAAAAATGTGTTTTTTATAGGTTTTTCAAAATAATTACTTAAAGGAGCAGTTTTAGGTACCTATAACCTATAGGAACATCTGGTATACTAGAAATCAGCCCAAAATTTTCTATGAGAATAGCCAATAGAATAAATTCGATCCGACAGAATCGATTTCTGGACCACTGCGTGCCCGGTTCTTCGTCTCAAAAGTCGTTTGTGAGACGGTGGGATTGTGGTGCTTATAGAGAGCATCAAGAATCACCAAACTACTCATATCATTCTGATATTTGCCCAACTAATGTATATTTTGCTAAGAGGATTGATTTAGGACAATCTTTTATTTTAGAGATGCGATCTTGCGAGAGAATCTAGACCACCAAACTATACACATCATTCTGATCTACTAGTTATACTCGTTTCGCCTTCATCATTTGTCAACGTTAACTACCATCATAACCACCGGCGCTTTTGGACAAGTATTTGAATAATACACAGCGCTTTTGGGTGGCAGCCGCTCTGAGGCCCTAATGCACAGACACGTGTCGTAGAAAAGCCCCCACTAGTAACGTTATGTGAGTGGCAAGATCATGTTTTCAGGTAGCTGGTAGTGCACACTTCTCTGAGTACTCTACACTCTGGTCGAGCAAACAGAAAATATGTACAATTTTTTAAATTCCTACCCGTCTTCATACTAACCTAATGAATTTCATCAAGTCCGGTCCAGGTCCAGACCAGTGGTAGCCTCTGCACATACACCAACTTGAATTTCTTTACATATATATATATATATCCCTCGAGTCGGATGACATTTTCTGATTTGTTTCTTTCTTGAGTTGTTTCTGATTTTCTGATACTTTATGGATTTGGTTTGCATGACATTTTCTGATTTTCATTTATGGATTTTATTGAATTTGAATTTACAGTTATGATTAATTTACAGTAATGACACCGAATAACAGTAATGAATTGCTCAATAGTCATGTTTGTACTCACAATCGTCTCCAACTGGGCCAGCTGAACATTGTGCGGGAGGATCTCTGCCAAGATCTTGAAGTTCCTGAAAACAAAAATGAAAAGTAAATTTAAAAAACTAAAATAATATTAAGTATTATTTGAATACTTATAAGTAATTTTCCTTATAAGCCATGACTGTAAAACAATGAATGAAACAATACAAAAATTAATGGTGATAATTTGAAATTCCTGATATGCGACCAAAACCAGACAAAATTCATAGTTGAAAAAAGAAAAAAAAAAACCGGACGAGAACTGTTAAAACACCACGATTTATCATATTTACCCCCTCCCTTGATGCAATTTAAGACACCTGACATACGTTCCAAAACTACATCGAATTCTTAATGGAACAAAATAAGAATCAGGAGAACCGGTCGAGATTTGTAGCTTTGGCAGCGCCCGAAAGAATCGATAATTATCCCCTCCACCTCCCACCTCGACGGTAAATCCGAAATTCCCGAAGTTCGTTGCACGACTAGACTAAAATTGGAATCGAACCAAATAAGAATCATGAAAATCGGTTGACAAAATTTGTCGAAAAAATCACGTTTTTCCGGCCTTACCCCTCCATTCTTCTCCTTCCATCACGGTATTCGGAAATTTCCGAGGTTTGTCGCACAACTAGACGAACAAAGAAAGAATCTCCAAAATCGGTGGAGAATTGTGACCTGGGCTGCGTCAACAAAATTTTTCACACACACACGCACAAAGAGAGAGAGAGAGAGAGAGAGAGAGAGTCGGTCTTTAAATGGTCTGAAACGGATTTGTATGTGGTTACTTTTTCTCATGCTTGGGTTGTCCCCTACCCGCTGGATAAATTCCAATAGGTCGTCCCTCTTAAATAAGAACCCTTGCCTGTATGATCTAGCTTCTGAGGGGCGTACTAAAAAGTAGACAAAATCGCTCATACTTGTATTGCCATGCCGTACGATGAATGTTCCGTGTTTGAACAGTTTAGATAAAGCGAATTTTCGTTTCCAAAACTTGTTTTCACCACAGACCCATTAAAAAAAGACCTATGTTGGGTTTTGTCAATACTTTGAACAATTTATACATAGTTTCATGGTTTTCTGTAGAAAACTACTACCAAGCTAGACAGACCACCTTGGATGAGTTTGGGAAATAAGATTCGTTCTTCATAATTCATATAATGATCAACTAACTGTTGGTATTAAGATCATTTTTCAGTTTTCACGTTTTCTTGATTTCTTTCGATGAATAAAGCTAAAACCATTTTTATATTATCATTCTCATTCCTTGAAAACCTACTGAGAAATTTGGAGCACTTCGTAATATTAAGCTATACCGGTGTTCACAGTATAAATGCAATCAAACTGTTACAAAGAATGCCTTATCGAGTGCGATAAAAGAACCACGAGATAAAAACAACACCGGTAGGTGGACCCAACTTAGATCAGAATAGAATTCTTCACAACGATACATCTAGAGCAGAATATAATAAACTAGCTGTGCCCACTCACTTGTCCAAAACCAACATGTAGATCACAGGTATACAATACATTTCTCATTAATTGTGTCACTACTGCCAGGAAAATAGAAAACAATAACTATACATAACCACACCCAGAGAGATCCTGTTCCCAAGTTCAGTATCAGTTGATTAGAAACAAACTAAGCTACGGGGCTACCTCAGCTGAGTAAGGCGGGTTCACACCAGAAGAACATTGTTTGCGGACGTTTGCAAACGCACGGAGGGCGCTCCCGTTCACAATGCCTGCGCACGCGAGCATTCGACCAGTTCCCAACAAAAGTGTACGAACATGGCACCCATGGCCATTTCTCTTCTGAACGAGACAAGCAAAGAACTTTTTGTTGTCCCACACCACTAAGAACCTAAAAACAAAATAGTGAAAACAATAATGGCGATTACCAACACGCACTCCGAAAAGTTTTGAAGATAATTTATGCAGTTATCCACCGGCCACTCGAGATCTCGCAGATATATGCCGATCGCAACGGACGCGCAACGAATACTGAATCCTTTGATGGTTCTTCGGTTTACCGACAAGTGGCGGAGCGCTTCCAAACGTTCGCGAACATGGTTCGCAAACTCTTACATGGCGGCGAAATGAATAAAAATTTCATATTTTTCCAATGCAACAATAAGGACCACAATAATTCAATGAACAAAGCAGTGCTACAGGATGAGGAAACACCCAAATCTGTAACCAGCCGTGTTTATAAGATACGGATTTTGAAAAAAACCTATTTCAGAAGGTGTTTTATCATCAGATACCAAACCAAGGGAAATGAAGATGAAACTTTGTACCTACGTCTGATTATGATGTAAGCCAATAAAATCATTTATGGTTTTTTTCTCTCTATTTCCAAATGCTGAATTTTTATTTGATATTACTGTGGAGGCTTGGGCCCCACTCGACCTATCTCACTCGCTAGATATATAAGCGGAGTTGCTCATCTCCAAACTACGATAAAAAAAAAAAACTTTGAAGTATTGGAAATATCGATTGTCATATACCAAATGACGTAGACATGAGTCGTTTTCAAAATAATAGAAAACAATTTTTTTTAACCCATGTCGAAGCACCTCAAGAATAAAAGTACCTAAAAAATATCTGAATGGCGATTTATCATTCACATAATTTAATAGTTTCTCGTTTTAGATTGAACCCAACCAACAAGTCAGTAAACTTACGTTTGCGCGTATTTCAAAAGAAACGGCCCTTTACAAAGTCAATTATACCAGTATTTTTAATGTGTTAAGTTATCCAAAATTTGGTGCGTCCATTCTTTTTGAATGTATTGAATTACCTTTCAAATATTGATCCATGCTTTGTCCAGCAAATCCTATAACTACCATCTGCCGAATTTAATTCTTTGCATGGAGGCAAAAAAAGTATAGGTAAACAATTCTGTAGATGAGCATTCCTTAAAGAAGAATTACTCCATTACCCCCCACCCCTCCCCCATAAAACACCGAAATCCGACACAAATCACCGAAATTTATAGAGCTCGAGAGTATTTCCATTATCATACACTCATTACACTAGAAGTTTGAACTTAAACAGAAAATCTCATCGTAGTAAGAAACATTTCTCATTTTATAACCGAAATTGGAATTTAGTGTCATGAGAAAGTTCTCAAAAACTATTTCCAGCACAATCTCCGTCAGTTTTAGCACAAATAAAGGGCGGGAAGTTGACGTTTCTGAGTTTGCTGAGGTCAAAGCTTACTAATCCATTCCAACCTTCTTACCATTCTCTATACGGTTCCAATGGGGCTCCAAACATGAGAAGCTCGAGATAGAACACAGCTCTTGTAAACAATGACCTTACCGATTTGCTATTCTTTGTTGCCTGTTAAGGGCAGTCATGACGGACACAAATTGTTCTGGTTGTTTTGTCGGTTTTTAGTTGGTTTGTTTCTTTATTATAATAATCCATTTCTTAATAATTCTCATTTTTGGCCAGTTACCTTTAGGCCAGTGGAGAAGGGAAGGAATATTACCGCAAGGTATCAACAAGGAGAAAGTCATGTCAACTACCATATTCCTAAAGTCCTTCGCCCCCCTACCGCTCCTAGCGGTGGAGCTTGTTAGTTCGGAGACCCATTGACGGATAATCATCATACAACACCTTTTTGGAATTTCGTAGAAAAGAAAAAAAACTATTCCAACTTACCAACGACGGGTTTTTCAAAACAACCATTTTCAATTTGGTAACTCTTCTTTTTGGTAACTTCATAAGGTGGTTTATCATTAAAAGCCAGTTCGAATTTAAGTCAGAATCAATATTTTACAAAAATGGTGGATTTATAGTTTTTTTGTTATTTTAACATTATTATCGGAGATTTTTATAAAATTGTTTCAAATAAAATTTGTTACACGAAACTTTTAAAGTTCAACTTATTGGATAAATATATATATATATATATTTTCTTTTTTTTCGTAACTTTTATATATATATATATATATATATATTTTTTTTTTTTTTTACGTCGATATTTTTCTTCAAGGATGAAGGTTTATTAATTTCTTTAGGGATCGTATAGATTTTTCTTCACAATTTATATAAATCACAATTTTACAATTTATAACAATTAGTTGTAAGGATATTAACCAAAACATTTTAGACAATTTTCGAATGGATTTTGTTGAAAAAGACTTCCTGGTCCGTCCTGTTGAAGATGAAAGGAATAAAAAAAAGTCCACACATTTGGGTGTGGCAGATAGCTTCCTTGATCCGTACGTAACGTGAATGTGCCTTCAAAATCTGAACACCATTTTCTCTCAAATCCTACATTATAAAAGGTTGAGTTTTAGTACAACATTAGAATGGAATATATCCTAGCACAAAGAATCGAACCGATAAATCATGCTCAACGACGAGAATCTTTGAAGAAATAGTCAATATAAGTGTGAATGAGAACAGGTGTTACTATAGAATATTTTTACTTCGATTTATCGAAGAGCGAATTCCATTGTAATAAGGCGATAAGGCCATATCACAGGTGCACGTGCACGTGAGACTTTCTAGTGGATTGAGGTTTACGTGATGATTAGTTTGTAAGGCGATTCCTACTATGTTCTCACCGATTATCATCCACACTCATGATGACGTTTTTTGTTCCTCCCAAAGTTCTGGCCCTTAGGGAGAGTGAACGGATGAACGTACAGCTAAGCTATCTTCGGAATGACATCCTAACAACGACAAACAGAAAAACACTATTCTTATTTCGAAAGTATTCAAGATCTCGAGTTTTAAATATTTGAGCCCTTTGATTCTATCCTTTAGAAAACGGAAGTTAGTGAAAAACGTTGTCTATTTCCACGGAAAATAAAGAGTTACAATGTTAAATCGATTTCGACGGTTAGGCCATCATCAGTAACAAACAATAACTTGTTATTGTGTTTGTTACTGATGATGGCCTAACCATCGAAATCGATTTAACATTGTAACTCTTTATTTTCCGTGGAAATAGACAACGTTTTTCACTAACTTCCGTTTTGTAATGGGTTCCCACAAATTCGCCGCGAGTGATTTAGTTCCTATCCTTTAGGGTTAATCGAATGTGATACCAAGGATTCAGGGCCAGCTAAACCTCCTTATGTGTTATCTTTAACCCATGTTTTGGTCCCGCCGAGTTTGGGAAAAAAGCTGCGGACGACGCGAGCGGGTCGATTTTTTTTTTTTTTTTTTTTTTTTTTCAATCTTTGTTTAATTCAATATGTTTTTCAATATGTTGTTTGCATATGTTTTTCTCAACGTGGAGGTCACACACTGGGGTCCAAACAGACCCCAACACCAAAAAATTGTATAATAACCACCAAAACTAAATGGTTAAAAAATTAATAAATGGTTTCTCAAGCTCCGGAAAATCAAAAAATAACTTACCCAGTGATTAGATCTTCTAACTTGGCACGGTCTCAAATGTATTTTTTTCTAAGATGTTTCGGATTAATAATAAAAACTCATAAAATTGAAAAAACAGTATTTTTCAAAGAAAATTTTCTGATTTTTGTCTGAAAGGCTAGCAGCTAAGTTATTATTTTTTGTTCATCTTAGGGATGTGCGGAAATAAAAGAAAACAAAGCAACCGATTTCAATCATCAAGGTCCTTATTAAACCGTTCCAAATTATATATATATAATTCCATTTTTTACGGAGAAGAACACTCATCTTTGGTATGTACGGGTTTTCCCCAAAGGTAATTAGTTAACCACGAAAAATCGCCTGCATTGCCAAATTTAGGCTTGTAGTTCAGTAATCTAAAACTCGCCTTCCTAACACCAAATCGATCTACCTAATCGATAAAATCATGTTTCCTTATCGGTAAAATTTGTTTCTGACCAGATTCCGTAGAGTAACGCATAATTTCACCTGGTCAGTTGGGAAATTTCCGTGTCTATATCTATAAAAATCAAATTATGTTAGTTAGTTTTTATGTTCTTTATGCGCTACCACAATTATGAATCGACTTTGATGCTTTTTTACAGCAGAGAACACCGCTCTGTGAACACTAGAGAGCTAGGCTATATTGAAATCCCCCAACTCACCCCTTTCAACCTTAAAATCACCATTTTATTGAAAAACCGCGGTTGCTTCTGGCCTCATTTTAAATGCTTCACTTCAACGATAACGTCGATAACTCATTCACTCCGACAATTTAGTTAGATACTATCATGGTGGGTTGAGCCGAGCATTTTCTATTCGTAAAGGTAGATCATCACAAATTGATGTGAAAAACGTATTAACTGCAGCAATCTTGGTCGGGAAGAGTTTTAACGTAGCTAAGGTTATATTGAGGTTGAAGAAACCGGGACGCTTTTACCAGTACAAATTGCTTAAAAAAATACTAATTCCTAAATAAAAAAATCAAGCATTTCAATTTCTCCCTTGATGGGAAAAACAAAAGATCATGGATATGTCTAGTACCTACTGCTTACCAGTTGGTACCTACTACTCAAATGTATACCAACCATGTAGTGCCTTCTTTTCACAAGATTATTCCATTATGGTTACAAAACAATATTAGTTTTTAACTTAGAGTGATAAATCAGCATTCCTTGACACTACAATGGCTTAGAGGTCATGAAATGTCGTGGTAAAATGAGAGCATTCCAAAAACGCTGCAAATTATTTCACAAAGGTTTATTATTTTTTCAATTGAGTATGATCGTAGTTTTAGTTGGCTTGCGTACGTCATAAGGCCCGTCCAGACTCCTCGGCGTGTCCTACTTCGAGCTGCTACAACCTGAACTTCTATAATTATATACGCATGTTTATATTTCTCGATTTGAGCTCCTATCTATTCAAATAGTTATTGCCTTAATAATATCATTATCTAAGTACGTACGAAAAGTCGAGAGGATATGTTATTAAATATGCGTAGGAAAAGCTTTGGTATTAACACACAAATATGACCTTGAAAAAAACATACATTCATGCCTCGAAGGAACGCAGGCGCCGTACCCACCACAAGCCGCGGCGCCGGCGCCTCCTCTCACACCACCCTCCGCTCCCCCCAACCCTCTCCACACACCGCTGCCAAGCGTGCCAGGCGTGCGCGCGTCGAAAAAGACACTTTTTCGCCCGTTTTTGGCCCATAGCATCTATGCGAGTAAAGCGATCGGGATGGTTAAACGTTAGGACCAACTAGACCCCAAATGGAGTCTATGTGCGAAAGAACGGGTTTTTTTAAGTCAATTCTTAGGCCTTTTATGGCCCGGACGGCGGACGGACATTTCAAATTTGGATTCTACGCACCTTGAAACGTAAAGTGACAAAGTTTGAGGGGGGTTATAAAAATTTTTTGCTACACGATCACATAGGCTTATTATTGGAAATAATAAACCAAAAGTGGCGAACGATTTTCCTACTATGAAAACTATGGGAGTTACTCTTCTCTAGTAACGCCTTGGTTGTACGTGAAAATCAATACAAAATGTGCCGGTCGGGAAAAAAAAGTGTCGCGAAAAATTCCTTGACCCCCAGCCAAAAGACATATCCATGTCAAAATAAAATAAAATAAAAGAGAGTTATCTCTCCTGTTCACCTAAGGGATTTGAAATTTAATAGGGTGACCCTCTGAGGCATCAGGAGACGAATGAAATGATGGGCTCTTTCCTGATCAGCTGAGCGAGCTAAGCTCTCCTTTTCACCCTAGGAATGTGAAATTTGACAGGGAGCCTTTCCAGGACAGTATGCGACTAATGCAATGACGGGTTCCGACCAGATCAGCTGACCAAGCAAAATTCTCTCCTATCCACCCTGGGAATTTGAAATTTGATAGGGAGCCTCTCAGGGACATCGAGAAACGAGTGAAATTATGGGCTCTTTCCTGATCAGCTGAATGAGCTGAATTCTCTCTTTTTCGCCCTAGGAATGTGAAATTTGACAGGGAGCCTTTCTAGAACATTAAGAGCCGAATGCAGTTCCAAACAGATCAGCTGACTCAGCTAAATTCTCTCCTATTCACCCTAGGAATTTGAAATTTGATAGGGAGCCTCTCTTGGACATTGAGAAACGAATATTGATGGTCTCATTCCATGAACCATCACTTACAGTGTCTGACGTATCTTTCAACGTCTCCGAAAGTTTGGGCAATACATCACAGGAACTAATTCAAATACCAGTATTCACCCTTTATACGTACTACTTTGATGAGGCGTATATATCTGTGACGAAGCATCCCCTGCCTTGAGTCTACTAGTACCCACAGTATGTACATACTTAGAACAGTATACAACTATGTATATAATGGCCAGAACGAATGCAACAATAACGTATTATATGTCAAACATCCGCTAGGAACCGTCTGGTTATTCGACGCGAAGTTGACGTAACGGAAACGTCTACAACTAGCAGCGAATAACGCATTTCCTCGCCCAGCGTTAGTTTCCATTCAGCGAAATCGCTCTCTGGCACTCGTAAGCTCACACAGCATAGTACGAAACTGATATCACAATGAATACTGTCAATGTTTTTCAGGCAAAGTGTTTCAATCTACTTAAGTTACGAAATTCATGCTCACGTAGAAGTAACTTCATTACTACGACAGGATATGCAACAATCCTTCAACCAACATATATAAAAAGAAGTAGCTACTTAAAAAAGTTTAATAAGTCAAACAGCGACCTGTAGTTCAATAAATAAAACTCTCCTAACTCAGAAAATTACTCATTTAATCAGAAACAGAACATGAGATATCGACCAATCAAATCTGACCTGTCGCACAGTGGTTCGAGTAATGGACAAAAATGAAAAAATCAATATTTTAGTTAACCGAAACTACCTATGTGGGTATTCAGAGAGGTCTAAAGATTAGAAAAACATCACTAGTTGAACCTAAATTGGTCTCTTAATCACGATGATACCTGTAAACAAAAGGATGCTGAGGGAAAGCAAGATACAGTCGAAAGACAGTAGCGAGTTCTCTTGCATGGGAGGTTCTCCGCTTTAAAAAAAGATGGCCGGGGCCTGTGAGACGTATTTACAAACATATTTGATGAAATGTGAGCCGCTGCCATTGAATTTTTCAAATGTGCTATAAACAGATTTAAACTAGCTAACGAAAACACGATTAGTCAACTTCAAAAAACATTTTCTCCAAAAAGCTAAAAGTTTCCTGCAAATTTGTTTTTAAAATGTTCGTTGGACAGTCCTAAATCGAAAGGAAAAAATTTTGTTTTCCAAAAATTTCCTTAAAGGCCCTTTTTTAATTTTTCTTTTCAGAAGACAACTCAAGAATCCTAATGAGAGATGTGTATACAAAAAATGGGTTGAGAGGAAAAGTTATGAAGACTTATAGGATTTCATTGAAGAAATTAATCATTTAGACCAACCTACGAGCAGATTTTGACCGGCCCTCGGAAAAATTACTAACTGAAAAAAAGATTATTTTATTTGAAAATAAAGTATTTTACCTTTTAGTTAAACCTTTTTTACTTTAAATTAAACCTTTTTAATTTTCATTTAAACCTTTTTTACTTTCATTCAAACCTTTTTCACTTTCATTTAAACCTTTTTCACTTTCATTTGAATATTTTTTACATTGATTTATATTTACATTTTTTCCAAGTAGGGAAATAAATTTTTGAACAAAATGAACTCATGAAAACTTTATTTCATACAAAAGGAACAACAGGTGAAAAATTTATTTCAGTAGTAATCGCCTTAAGCTTGTTTTGACACACAGAAGGTACCCTACTTTAGGTACCGCCTTCTTCTTAAGAGAAATGAGGCGACTCACTTTGTCTTCCTATATTTCTCCCTAGATCGGCACCGGAGTAGGCACCTGTTTTTGACTCTGACAGCCAGCGTATCATTCACGAGTTCGTTTTTTACCCTAATCAAAGTAAATGAAAGTAAAAAAAGTTTAGAAGAAAGTGAAAAAGGGTTAAATGAAAGTGAAAAAGGTTTAAATGAAAGTTAAAAAGGTTTAATTTAAAGTAAAAAAGGTTTAAATCATTGCGAAAAAGGTTTAACTAAAAGGTAAAATAAACAGGTACATAGGTACCTAAGGTATATTTTCCTTAAAACACTTTTACCGGCAACTACGAGCACAGTAATCGTCTCTATTTTTGTCCCTTCCGTTCTCGATAAGTGTTAAGTTATCTGTAAACCAGCAGCGATCAGCCATTCAGCGATGGACAGTGTTTTGCACGGACTGTACTGTGGTGGTGTAAGGTTAGAAAAATAACTCATCATGTTAAATTAATAATGTATGGGTATTTGGAATAATCATAGAAATTTTTAGTGGAAGCAGGCCTAAGTAAAAATCATTAATAATTGTCTTACTTAGGTCTGGCATATTTTGTTCACAACATTATTTTCAAATATGTTAAAAGAACATGATAGGTATGAGATATCCATCCAACAACAAAGATATATAAGGGAATATAGCTACTTAGAAAACTAAGCCCAGAATATCTCAATAACCACCAGTGAGCACTCTTAATTAAAGCAAAACTTCGTGAATGTATGGAGGGATGGGCTCGCGAAATATTAGTCTCAAATATTAGTGTGGCCCAACCTTTTTTTACTGGAGACCCCTGATTTAGACGACAACGAAGACGTTGCTAATACCCTGAATAAATGGTCAAAATTGATCAGAAGGATGTGGGATGCCTGCAAAATATATCCGATAAATCTCTTTATTTTCCCCAGACTACACCATCAAATTTACTGACAAAGCAGTCCCGGGTGAGATAGGTGGCCCAGGCGACGGAGGAAGTTCTTTGAGGAGATTGAAATAGAATCAGATTCGCCATATTCCGATTTCTCGGAATCATACCTACTAAGTTTTTCAATATACATAAGCGCCTAGGCACTATTCCATAATAATTGCAATATTAAATATTTATCAACTTAAGAAGGGTTGCTATATTTTCAGCTTAAAATACTGTGGTGTTTATATTTCAAATTAATTTTATTATTGATTTTTATGAGTTTAGTTTATGATATGATGAATGAAAGTTTATTTTTTCCCCCTTTGTTTTTTATTTCTTGTTTTGTCAATAAATTTCTTCAACGTTTCTTTCGAGTTGGTTCTTGATTTTAACCTTTCCATATAGCATTTTGGCCAAAAACATTTTTAAAAAAGTGTTGAAAAGTAGTTTTATGTTTGTTGTAAACAACCATGAAGGCCATTCAGGAACCTCTACTCATCGTAATCAGCGTCAAATTTCCTGTAAGAATCCGCAGAAAATTGAATTTTGTCCATCCCGACCATATACTCGAAGCACTGTGTGTCGCCAATTCGAACACGTGAATTTTCTTCAGATTCAACCATTTGCAAAATCCATGAGATAGCTAAATGGTAGAAGCAAAACAAAATTTATTTTTTCCCCACAAAATATTAAATACAACCCCACCCACTGATAATAGTTCAGTAATTTAGCAATCAGAAGAAAGAGGCAGAATGAAACCAGGGGTCCAAACTTCCCAATCCCTCACAAAGTAGCATGGTGCAATGAGGAGTACCTTATCCATTGTTCTGAAAATGTTGAGTTTACCACTTTTAATGAAATAATAATTAATCCTAAGAATTTTGACACCCCTGCAATTTGCTACAATGAGTAGTTTCAATATCGGGAGGACCAATGACATCAGTCGCATCTTTATAATCTTATTTTAGTGGAATACCTATATCTATATCTATATAAGTATATAAAAATCAAGCCGTTCGTTAGTCTCGCTAAAACTCGAGAATGGCTGGACCGATTTGGCTAATTTTGGTCTTCAATTATTTGTGGAAGTCCAGAGAAGGTTTAAAATTTCAAATCTGCCCCATAGGGGGTGTTTTAGGGGAGGAGGGGGGGAATGGGGTATCTTTGTCATCACTGAACAAACAAGGGATTTGATTGTTGAGTATGTTTGGATTACTCCAATTCAAGTCAGACTACTTTTTTCAAAATTTTCAAATCTGACCCACAACGGAAGGGGGAGGGGTGGGGGAGTTAAAGCTTTTCGAACGTCACTGAACGAACTGGGGATCTGAGTTGTCGAATATGTTTGGATTACTATAATTCAAGTCAAAGACTACTTTATCAAATTTTTGAAATCTGACCCAGTGGGGAGGAGAGGGGGGAGGATGTTAAAGCGTTTTGAAAGTCACTGAACCAACTGGGGATCTGAATGGGCGAATCTTTCAGAATTACTTCAACTTGGGTCACAGGCTATTTGATAATGTTCAAGTCAACCTGTGCAACGCACGGGTGGGTGAACCAGATAGTATATATATATTAATTGCTATGCAATTCTTAGGCCGACCCCCAATAATTTTTTTAAAATGTCCACTTTTTTTGTGTAACGTTTTTTGTCCCGACATGGGAAGCGAGAGGTCGTGGGTTCGAATCCCGGCCAGGCCTGAAAAAAAATTTTTTTTCTCGTGAGACGAAGGTTGTGGGTTCGAATCCCGGGCCACGCCTGAATTTTTTTTTTTTTTTTTTTTCTTCGTGAGACGAAGGTTGTGGGTTCAAATCCCGGCCAGGCCTGAATTTTTTTTTTTTTTTTTTTTTTTTTCTTTTTCTCGTGAGACGAAGGTTGTGGGTTCAAATCCCGGCCATGCCTGAATTTTTTTTTTTTTTCTCGTGAGACGAATTGCATAGCAAATTATCCTCGTTTTCTACACAGTAGAAAAGAGAAAAGATCCGGCGAGGCGCGAAGCGCCGAGTATAGATTAGGGGGGTCCAGGGGGCGAAGCCCCCCTGGCGGGGTCAAGAGGCGGAGCCCCTTGCGAGGCCCGAAGGGCCGAGTTATATATATATATAAGAAAAACGACCGTTTCAATATCGAGTTTTCAAACGAGAGGTACTCACTAAATAGTTGAGGCAAGTTCCAAGTAAAACAAATACTATCCATTTATCAATGTACCCTCCAAGTTTCAGCGTCCCTAGTTATTCAATTAGTGGTACCTTAGTTATCATTCAAAATGTACTCTATCTATGGCTTCTAATTCAAGTGTTGGCGAAAATCATCTCATTCTCAACCAACTAACAAAGTTTTATCACACAATGAAGGGGGAAAACACGGTTAATGCGAAAAAAAAAAAAAGTTTGGATATATGAACAATAATAACTTTTCCAATGATTTTCGCAGTTCCTATAAAATCCACTCAAATGGATTTAACTTTTTGTGATGCAATTCTTCTCTTCTTATGACGCATTTTTCAAGAAACCTTTTTCGAAGTGATGAAGTTTAAATGCACAAACACAATTTTTTTAACAAATTCTTGAAAATTATCTAATTTGTTTTAGTTAGGTATATAACGGGCTCTATACAACTGAATACTCACTTATCAAGTACAAGAATAAGTATAAGAATTTGAAACAGACTCTAAACTTGAAAACGGAACAACAACTTCAATAAATTAAACATTTTCTAATAAAACGGAGAGTATGTTAGCCTTAGTGTTGTCATATATAAATGAAGTGATGACAAAATCTTCTTTCTTAATCTGATTGTGTACTTGAGAAATCATTTGTCATTGTTACCGAAGAGTTTGCAATATTTGTCATCATTTTAGCCTTTCGTCCTAACCTTTAGCTAGCAATGATTTCTTGATTTAGATATAATCAGCAGTACGAACGTATATCGCCAAAGCCTATGGTTGATATGTACAAATAAAATGCAAGAAGCTGAAATTGTAAATCCCCACCTTATCATTGTACCTATGAGATGAATGCATGTCTAGAGTAGAGAATGTATATTCTCTACATTTTAGCTAGCAATGATTTCTTGATTTAGATATTATCAGCAGTACGAACGTATATCACCAAAGCCTATGGTTGATATGTACAAATAAAATGCACGAAGCTGAAATTGTAAATCCCCACCTTATCACTGTACCTATGTGATGAATGCATGTCTAGAGTAGAGAATGTATATTCTCTACATTTTAGCTAGCAATGATTTCTTGATTTAGATATTATCAGCAGTACGAACGTATATCACCAAAGCCTATGGTTGATATGTACAAATAAAATGCACGAAGCTGAAATTGTAAATACCCACCTTATCACTGTACCTATGTGATGAATGCATGTCTAGAGTAGAGAATGTATATTCTCTACACATTAGTATAGCTACCAATTGGTCATAGGTGGACAACGCTGAGGACCCCTCCCCCTCCCACCCTTTCGAAAACTTCCAATCATCCGTTACCCTCCATATCACACTCATTTGGAAAGATCTCGACCTGATCCTTCTGCTATGGGACACAATAGAATTGATGATATTGCCTGTTCACGCTTGAGGCAATTCATAGTTTGAAGATGGCTTTTTGGTAAATCCACCGACCATTCAAAGTCACTATTTTGAAAAATGTGTTTTCACTACAAGACTTATAAGGCCACAAAGAAGAAACGGAAGTAGAAAAAGATTGATTGTGAGGTTATTTTGTAGTAGGCTCCGTCAATTTTTTCCAAACAATTTTCTTCAAATTTTGCGCATTTTTTCACTTTTTTAGTCCTAAAATGGATATTAGTACAAAGAAAACCAGCAAAATCCTCACGCTGTCTCAACACACGTTCAAGACCTAGAGAAATATTACCGCTGAGTCAGAGTCAGAAAGCTATGCATAACGTGTTGACGTTGTGGAAGGGAACTGGATCTCTCAATGGGGAATTTTCATGGTTATTTTATATTCACTCAATACATCATTCTAAGAGCTTTCTAAAAAGGTGCTATATGATGGGTATCTGACCAGTAATAAGGCTCTTGAAATTCATTTGCACGATGACGTCACGGCTCCCGCCTGCCTGTCGGGAACCCTCAGCTCCCTTGCACTACTACGTCACACGCGATCTTCCTACCCGTTTAATGGCCAAACTAAACGGTCTATTGAGCTGAAAATTGCTACCAGGAGGGTTTCAAGTGTGCTGAATCCGAATCTGAAAGCAAAATTGTGAAATTTCGACGTATGAAATTTCCCCGCTCACGACGTGTTGGAAGATGAGGTAGGACAAAAAAGACGACCCCAAGAACGTAACACCCTGCCGTTAACGATTTCTAAAGGTGATCCTAGAAAAACTGCTATTGATCTGAGAAAAGATTTACTTGCAATGGGTGTGAAAACTAATTGAATCGGTCACTCATAATATCAAATTTCTGAGTTGGATATCAATTCGGTACCTTCATACTATTTTGAAAAGTTTGTGTCCACTAAAAGAAATGGAAATCCCTCTATACTATTTCAAAGAATTGTTGAAATTTCTACCTGATGTGTCGCACGAAATAACTAAGGTGGGGGGGGGTTCACGCCCAGGCATAATGAATGCAATGACGTTACCGGGAAACATTCAAACTTATCGCGGAAAGGGGGAGGGCGTGAATGTTCAAATCCCCGCCACACAATACATACTTATAATTTTCTTTGAAAATAGATAACAAAGCCGGGGGACGCTCATCCGACTTGAAACTAGATCTCAAGAAAATAGAACTACAATTTTCACCTCTTGTAAAACTGACAGGTAACAAAGATCATGTTATACTCAATGACCACGTACAGCCAAACTATCTCCTTCATTTTACAGTATTTCCAAGTGGTTTCAATCAGTTTACTATCAACAGGAGGTGACGAAAGGCATGAGTGAAAAGCAATGGACAAAAACCGACCTGTTAGTGTGCTCAGTAGGTTTAACTCAATGATAGGATAGCAGGTATTTTGAGATCAGGAAGCCCAGGAAAAATAGATGGGCACTTGGGTATGTCCGAAGGAAAAAAGCACGTCGAAAAAGTGTCAACATGTCTACTTATTGTATGTTATACCCATGTTGAAGGCCTAATTTTGAATATTAATATGATACGATAGGGTGGCCCCAAGAGGAAGGTGATGACTAACCCTGGAGAAAATAACACGTAACAGGATTCGACGTATTACTTATACGCAACTGGTCAGTGAGAATAGGCTAATTATACACAAACAACATCAAATTTTATAAATTACCTCCTGTACAACAGAAATATAGGTACCCATTTACAGAGGATTGTAAGGAATTGCTTTTAGGTATAAAGAAAAAATTAGGCGAAACAAGCAGGTCAGGTTAAGGCGCAGGGACCCAAGGATGTGATGCACTAGGTTTAATCACTAAAAATATAACACAAAAATGAAGGAAAAATGCTGCTAGACTGCGATTGATGGAAAATATACGACATAACGGAAAAAAGTAACCTTGGGGAGGGGACTCGGAAAGAAAGGTAAAAACCTGCTAAGTAACGGGGAGACCACGAGAAGCGGACAAAGCCGTCCATGTAACGAAATAATCTTTACCATCAATGGAAGTATCACATACAAAAAGTATTGCTTTTCAAGAAATCAATGGGCTGAGTTACATGGGTGGAAACACGTAGAAAACCCAAATAAGTAGGAATTACAAGGTTTATGAGATGAAATATGGTAAATCAAGGAGAATAGGAAGGAACAGTGGATGGGAGTATTCGGAAAATGACGAGATAAATGGGCTACAGTCACAGGGAGCCCTGAGTGGGGCGCTTGCTCGGATCTTTCAAACGTTTACCGTGCTCTCTAAAAATGATTCTAAAGCTTCTAAACTATTTCATACCATAATACAGACTGAACTTACCTTATTAATTCGTTTTAACGCCATTTCCTGAAATATTAGCACTAAGGAAAACGGGGACAACGAAACCGCTATCAAATAGACCTGAGATTGGCAAATTCAATATGGCTCCCTGCTGACCCTGGTTTATACACCTAAAATACTCGAAGCCATTCAACTTGAAAAACGAAATCGATAAATTTTAAAATGCTTCGGGCCGGACACCGAAAAATGTTTCTAGGGAAGAAAAACTATTTTGGTATATCAAATCCAGGAAACGGAGTGAAAAAGTTGGCCACGTGTACAGCGGACGGGGGGTTTGCAGTGCCTACTGGAGAGCAGTTGGCAAGGCAGTCATTGCCGCAAAAAGGCGGGAAGTTCAAACTTTCAGCAGTGGATCAATACTCGTGAAGAAAACAAACAAAAAAACACTGAGAAGTACCTGCACACTGTAAAAGTTCCATTCATGCAACATGATCATATGAACAAGTTTGAAAAAATTGATGGATTATATTTATGCTAAAGCGATTTGATATTTAAGCACTTTGAAAGCAAAGAAATGGCTTACTATACATTTTATAGAAAAAAACGTGTTCTGAATGATAATCTGCTTTCAAAACAAAGGTTTCGGATTTCAAGGTTTTTTTTTGCAGTTTTTAAAGATTTTAGCTAATTTTTGTGGAAAGTGAAGCTATTGCAATGACTCAAAAACAATTTGAAATAAATTTGTTGAGATTTTTATTGGTTTAAATCCGTTTTGAGGCATTCTGAAACATTTCCTAGATTTTATTGATTTTTCATAAGTCTGGCTTTTTCATATGTGAGAGTGAGATAAAAATACCGTTCTTTTGCCAAAAATAAACATTAAGTTCGTTGGTAACACTTTTTTAGTGGGTACCTAGGTATACTACATTAAATTGGTCAAAGTTTATAAAATGTGCTAAAAAATCATTAAAAATAAAAAAAGTCTAAAAATAGTAAAATGTATATTTATTTTCCAAAATAATGCTGGCATAAAATTTATCAACTATAATCACCCCTGACTTTAACACATTTTGTGGATTTTTATTCGTAACTCCCTCAATTTTTTGGATGGAAGTCTCAAGTATTTACCCAACATGGTCTCATATTTCAGCTTTCCATTTCCTCCATAAAATTTAATTCATCTAGTGTAGTAGGGATGGTGGAATCATTCTCGTCTGTCTCAATGAGCGAATTTTCATAGAAAATGAGGCTATTGCTCAAAAAATGTTAAAATCAAAAGTTTTGAAAAAAATCATCATTGGAATCCGTTTAGAGGCATTCTGGAAAGATTCCTGAAGTAAGTATGCGCTTTCAATTGAAAAAAAAAAAAAAGCTAAGAATCGTTAAATTCATATTTTTTATAAGAATGTTATTCAAAAGAAGTTTATCAACAATGAACTAAAAGAAAAAAGAAAAAATGCATGCACAATATTATGCTGAAAAATATCTTAAATTTCATTTCTAATTGCTCGAAAATCGATAAAACTGGCAAAAAAGCTAGAAATCCACAATATTATTGAATTACAGAATATTATTTAGAACGAGTACCTATGTTTGTCATAAAATTGGTGTTCAACGATTTATTTGCACTCAAATTGCTCAAATTTCCATACAATGTAACATAATATAATACGATAACTACTTATGAAAATTGCTCATTTCCATCATTCCATTATGACTGGAACTTTTTTGTGTAGGTATCAAAGTAGTCGAAAATTGTGACACCCTCTTTGGTAAAGGTATTATTCTCTATAACTAAAATTTGTAATCGACCAAGAAATTGTTTAACCCCCCCCCCCCCCCCCCAAATTTTGTTGGTTTGCGTTTCAAGATGCGTAGAATCCGAAAATCGAAAAAAAATCCGTCCATCCATCTACGTTGTCAGCCACCTGCCATCCGAAGCTCTTCTCCGAGACTACTGGGGGCTCAATACCATGTGTCTGCATTGTGGAGACAGGAGCTTCATACACATTCTTGAATCCAAAAATTGTTGACCATGCTGGGCTGGTTAGTACCCCGTGAAGTGGAATCTGGGGTGCTTCTGCGTACTGCCACTGGTGATACAGCCCTCATCTTAGCAAAGGAGCTAGGTACCTACTCAATTATGCATGGTGGAAGACATTCACCTTCACGTGGGTGCCTTGGTGGCCCCATTGATGGGGAGTGTGTCATAGGCATGTACGTTTTGGAAGTAAAAGACTGCGTTATTGATATAGGCTCAAAATTGTTAGTACTTGGTGGGCCCTCATAACCTCTGAGGGAGGGAGTTTCTCAACAATACCACTGTTGACGGGTTGGTATACACCTCCATTGCACTTGGTGCCGGTATTAGAAAAGGTTGCTGAGACGGTGAATGCTACACAGTTGGCTAAATTCAAAAAATTGCTGTTAACCTATCAAGATGTTTTTGCTGCCACTAAGCAGCAGTTAGAGCGTTGTACTCTGGAAGAACGCAAAATTTATGTTGCTGGTCATCGACTTATCAAACAACACCTGATACGTACCTGTCCAGCCGAAGAAAAAGTAATTATGCAAGAATTAGAGAAAATAAAGGAACAAGGAGTGATTGTAGAGTCAAAAAGTTCATGGGCAAGTCCAGTTGTGGTAGTCCCAAAAAAACTGGAGACTGGAGGTTTTGTATTGACTATACAAAATTTAATGAAGCTATCGTCAAAGATGCCCCTCTACCTAAGTGATATTCTACACAGAGGGAAGTTGGTGTACAAACCACAGAACACTTGAATGAGGTCCAATACAACTCACCTAAACGAAAATAATTGAAAAAGTACTTACTGCTGAGACTATTGTTTGGAGTGCTGGTTTGGTGGCCTGGGATTAGGAGGGGAAGCATTCTGGATAGGCTTGACAGTTATCGGCTTACTTGTGATGGGTGCTTTCCGGACTACTCCTTCTAGGAGTTTACATGTAATTTTGGGTCTTGAATCAATACACAAGCCATGGTACTCAGAGGATTGATGTAGCAGAGCGAGCAAAGCGAGCAACATCCCCTACACATTTCCAATCACCCTTAGTGATCCACCGTTTCCAATCATTCTACATGTCCCACTCAATAGTAAAGACCATCGGATCTACATAGCCATACCGAGCGAGCGAGAAAGCTAGGCTAGTTTATAATAAAAGAGCATCTTAACAGTTAAACTTTTATTGTGTGAGTGCCATTATTAAACTCTGTGGTATTATTGGTTCACTATGTTGTTGTTTTATTTCCTTTCACCCATGAGATATGGAAATTTATCTTAGGTCCAGCTGACGCTGATTCCCGCATTAGTTATTTATTCTGAGATAGCTTGCAGTACCTATAAGTATAAAAATCATTGTAACGTGCCCCAGAAGCTTTCATTAGTTTATCCAACATAATAGTGGTTTATGGTACAAAAAATAGTGTTGAACCTATCAAGTCAATCAATAATAAATCAAATTGAGAGGCATAAATTTAATGTTCTAAAACGTGCAAAAGCGCACAAAATCTGTGTTTTTAAACCTTAAAATTCAGACATTTTCTGGGGGAGGGGCCCCCGTATTGCGAATCCGCGATTTAATAATATGTTCATTTTATAACTTTTTTGAAATGATTTTATAACAAGCATTTGGCATCAAAATTATTCTAGTACCTATTTAACATTTAAATAACATAAAACATAACAATTAGGTATACCTACGTCACATGACAAAATATTAGACCCAAAGTTAGTTTGCAGGTGTAGTCAAGAGTTGTCAGTTAAAATTAACGAAACCAAGAGAGTAGAAAGTGTGAAGTTGTAAAAAACCAAATATAAAAGAAAACAAGTAGATCAGCGCTCACGAGGTTAGTCACATGATAGCATTCTTGGACTTGGGGGAACAAAACCACCTTTTCCATAATTTATTGAGGAAATTCGTCCAATATTTCAGGATGTCTCAAGAAAAGTTTTTTGAGCTTCATGAAATGATTAAGGCACTGATAGTCAGGGGCGGCCGGTGGGGGGGGGGGGGGGGGGGGGGGGCATCGGGACATTGCCCCAGTACTTTTGGGAAAAATAACAAACAGGAATTAAAACTTTACAAACAACTCATCGTTTCAAATTAGAACGAAAAGCGCAACATGTAGCTCCATGCTGTGGCTCCAAGGTGGATGCTAGAAGGAATAGGTTTATGCTCCATCCAAGGAGGTTTAAGATCCATCTACCAGCGAAAAAGTACGTAGATTGCGATAATATTACTCTATCGAGAGAGAAATTTTGTCGATTCAGGTTAGACTGTGAAGGGGAAAGTACAGGGAAATAAAGGGCAAGGAACGGGAAATAAAGGGAAAGGAACGGGAAAGAGAGGTCATAACGGGATATTTCTGATGATATTCGGGGCTTTTCCCCAGACAGTGTTTCCACTTTTCTAAAGACCGTAGAATGAAATTTACGTCATGAGTGGCTTCCACTAGAGGAGTTTCGGTTTATTCCATTAGCCAAACTGATTTCTTCTGGTCACTCCAAGCTAAGAGTTCCCTGTTGAGAATGTTCAATAGTTGGTATTAGTGTTTTGTTGTCTCTGCAGGTAATTTATGATGTTTCTTTAAGTTCGTTCGGGCATGTGGTTGTTCCCAAGAATTTACTCTAAAGTAAAGTCCGTATTGTAGGGTTGTGTTATAAGTAACTATTTTTATTCAGTCCTAAGGTTTTCAATACGTCTTTTGTAATAAAGTCCTTTGTATTGTCGGTTGAGTTGGAGTGCGTTGTTTTATGTGTAGAGCTTCATAACCCTTTTCCGTCGGTAGTTACGACAAAATTCTGGCATCCCTTGTGGGGAATGAAGAAGAAGCAACGATCACTTTGAATAGAATTTGCACCGAAGGACAACGTTCATCAACGGATTTATGTAAGAAGTTTAGTCAGGTACTGATTTTGACATTTTTATTTAGTTGATATTTCTTCATCATGTCCAATAACATCAAATAACGGCGAGTGTGTAGGACAGTATTCACCCGGCTCTACAATACTTTGTTACCCTTGTTTGATGTTCAACCTATTGACGCTACCGCCATTACAGCGAAGTTCCAGGTCTTAGAAAATAAGTATGAAGAGCTTACTTCCTTGAATGAGTTAATAGGTGAGGAACTTTGTAGAATATTGATCATTCTGGATATGCTGCATTAAAGAAAAAGGTTATACATAAGTGAGTGGTGGTTGTGGGGTTAGACAACATTTCTATAACCTTTTGAAATAGCCGATTTTTAATTGACGTCTGATGTCACATTCTATCATTTCATCATAATTGAATTTGAGTTCCTTAATATTCCTCCAGAATTATTTCTCCTAAGTAGTTCACTAGTTCAATACAATCGAAGTCTTGATAATTGTAAGTACTTTTAATAATAATATAGTCCATTCTAAAATTTTTAGATACTTAGTAAGTATCCTATACTTAATACATAGTATTTTTAATTTAATTTATTTATCGAATTAATTTATATTTTAATTTATCAATAATATTTAATGATAATGATTGATTTAGTAGCCATATTCTTTCATAACAGTTGCCCGAGGCATGACATGACCCAAGTGGGATTTATGAATCATGTGTTTAGGTCAAAGTTGAAAACAAAACAAATGGAAGAAAAATCTCAATGCTCTTCTTGACTGTCAAATAGGTAAATATTTTTGTGCCCCACTCCTTTTGCAGACCACCGGCTGCCGCTGCTGATAGTGAAGCAAGACACTACATTTCGACGAGCCATCCATCCATCTATTGGAACAATCACCAAGAAACTGCCAAAGAGTTCCAGTCATGCAGCATAATCGTATGAGCGAATTTTCGTAAATTATCGTACTATATTATGTTACATTGTTTTGAAAATTAAGGACTTTGTGGGAGAATAAAATGTTAATTACCAATTTTATAGCCAGAAACCCGTTCTAAATAGTATTCTTTGATTAAAAAAGAGATTTCGGATTTTTTTGTAGTTTTTATAGATTTTTTAGCACATTTTAATGAAATTTAAGTACATTTTTTACATTATGTACATTTTTATCGAAAATGGCCGAGGTCGAAAATTTTTCGCTTCGAGATTCATCCACTAGGTTGATGGGGCAGTGCTAAATGTTTTGGTGGCGTGCCGAGCCGCGCTTCAGAAATTTGGAGAGCGAAAAGGTTTCGACCTAGTGGACGGACTACCATCATTTTCCATTATATTTCTAGAGGCAGATTTTGGCGTCGCGTCGCTCTGTCGACCTAATGGACGGCCACCTTAAGTAAGAGAGAGTTTACTGTATTGAAAAAACGCTGCAAAATAATACATAATGGTTTATTATTTCTGAATCAGATAGCCAGCTATTGTAACCAGCATGCTCTGGGGCTTTCGCCAGTCTCTTTCTTTAGTATCCACCTCTGTTCTCGCGTTACACGCTGCGCTCCTGATGGGGAGCAAATGGATGATCGTACAGCCACCCGAGTGGTCTCATTCAATCCACGGAGCTAATTTTTATAGGAATCAAACTAAAACCGTAGGTACAATGGATTCCTAAAGCATCTGGGACCTATCCCAGTCGATTCTGCGTCCGAAATTATTCGGGTGACGACACCCCACTTACCTATGGCAGAAATATAAGTAAACAGCTATTCATCAAGAGGGTTCAGACTCCAACCTGCCCATGTAATACAATTTTAATTTAAAAACGATTAGCTTCGAACTATCTGAGAAGATTTTGGGAAGAAGAAGAACGAAGGATTTAAGATGGGCTGGATCAATTATTTTTGTAACATACTAGAGTATGATATAATATACTAAATATACTAGTGTGTTCAAGGTAGGTTAAATGTTATATGGGGTTAAAGTAATAAAATATAATATTAAAAAAAAAATAAAAAAACGCTTAAAAAAAATATAAAAAAATAAAATAATACCTAATAAAACAAAAAAAATGAAAAAAAATAAAATAATAATAATAATAAATAAAAAAAAAATAAAAAAAAAATGAAAAAATAAAATAAAATAAAAATAAAAAAATAAATAAACAAAAAAAAAGTTTATATTTACGTTGTAAATATAATATAATATATATTATATCCGTTCCAATACACCCCGGACGCCTTTCTGCTACTCCCCAGGTTCCGTTCCACAATGCCCCTAATGCCGTACCCCCCCTCAGGTTGCAGCGGCGTATTATATGGGTATAACACGTAAAAGTAATAAATATCCATTCTCCTACACCCCTCTGCTACGCCCCTGGTCACCCCAGCCCCCACAAGGTGCCGCTGCGCCTCCTCTCACTCCACCCCCCGCTCACCCCCTCACCACCCACCGTGACCACCTGCCAAGCGTGCCAGGCGTGCGTGTCTAACACTCAAAGCCTCGAAAAGGCACTTTTTCGCCCGTTTTCGGCCCATAGCATCTATGCGAGTAAAGCGATCGGAATGGTTAAACGTTAGGACCAACTAGACCCCAAGTGGAGTCTATGTGCGAAAGAACGGATTTTTTAAGTCAATTCTTAGGCCTTTTATGGTACGGACGGCAAACGGCGGATGGACATTTCAAAGTTGGATTCTATGCACTTCGAAACGTAAAGTGACAAATGGGGGGTTATAAAAATTTTTTGCTATACGATCACATAGGCTTATTATTGGAAAAAATAAACCAAAAGTAAGAAGCGGGAACGCAATTTACGCATGATTTCATTTACAAACATAAAAGTTTCATGTTGTGGGCAAATGCTTCTGCAGAGGAACGGAGGAAAATTGGAGACACTAGTAAGAGGAAAAATGTTGAAAAAATATCGTACGTGCCAACAGTTTTTAAATGATAGGAGAAAAGTAGATCCTTTTCTCCAGCAGAATTCGCCCTCGGAACGCAGACCATCTCTGGTTGACCTATAATTACCACGTGAAACTAATAATAATAAATGGTGAAACTAATGAATAATAATGAATGGTGAAACTAATAATAATAATTGGTTAAGGAACTAGTAAATATGATTCTTGTAAATCCCAACGAATTCATAACAAAACTCAGAGGTAATCAACAAGCATGAATGAACATAATGAACGACTAAGAATGAACAAATCTAGTAGGTAACTACCTAATATGTACGTGACGAAAAACCGCCAATTTGGTGTGTAAAATTTTCAAATTGATGAGTAATTGCTACATAGGTAGAATTAAGTAATATTTGGATTAACCCAAATTAAATGCTTTGCGTGAAGCAAAATCTATCATCTTCTAACATACATTCATTGGAAAATTGTAGGGTGAGAACAAAATAGATATGATGCGACGTACAAGCCAATATTGTTTTTGCTGATTTAATTGATATAATCTTAATATAGCAGAGATGAGGTGGTGTCATTACAAGATTACTTGCAAATTGTTTCGCAAGCAAAAATAGCCTTCTTAGTTGAACAGATTTCGTTCCATTGCCCATTAACTGAAACGAGTGGACTGCCGCTCCTACAAACAGATTACAGATTAAAGTTAAATCAATTTATATAAATATTGTCAATTACAATTAATTCTAATATCAGTTACTTAGGTAACTTCGATCTTATGGTTGGTTCAAAAAACGTCGTTCATATGAGCGAATAAATGCAATTTTTTGTATTACATTTACATAGGACCTATGTTATATGAATGAGTGAATAAATGAATTGTAACATACTTTGTTCATAGTAATAGATATGTAAGCAAGTTCAAGCAGGGAGAAAGGGATGAAGTTTAATTACCTTGAGGACCAGACACTACTATACAATAAAGGGCACAATGATGAGACAATCAAAATCCCACTGCTGCCACCATTTGTTGTAAGTAGGGGTGGAACATTCCGGCTCCGTGTGTAAGATACAAGGGTCGGATCTGCAGTGTGATCAGTATGGAACGGTACCCGCTCCCATATTTACCGATCCACACTGATCGAAACGAAATTGCTGCGAACGCACCAATGGTTTTATCATTTAATAATGATTAACAGGACGTTTCCATTTGTTTTCGTCCCGTCACGAGCGTCACGTCACGGTGGGGTTTTCTATTGATTTTCAAGTACAACCAATGCGTTACTAGGGAATTGTAACGCCCTTAGTTTTCATAGCAGGAAAATCGTTAGCCACTTTTTCGAATGCTCTCTTTTATCACAGCATCTCATAATCCCTAAGCCTCTGTAGTGTCAAGGAACGGATCGAATTGAGATCGGAACCCCATAGTAGGAATGACTCTACCCACAGAGTAGAGTACACTAGGAGTTAAAAAGTGAGAGATGATAATGACTAGCGCTCCCTGCGGAGATTGATCAGTTGCACACTTTGAGTATTAATACTCAAAGGTTGCCAAAGACATTGTAATAGTAAACAATGGTTGCACACGTTGTACCCTTCGAGTATAAATGGTATGGAAGCCCATAGGTGTGTCACTCCTGAGGGCCATTGCTCTTATTTCAACGCTGTTTTCCTGTCAGTTGATACGTGCCGCTGGCATCGCGCTGGACCAACATAATGACGCTTCTTGCCACGCATCTGCTGGCTGTACGCTATTACGCGTAATAGAGAAAATTAAATCAC
Source organism: Adelphocoris suturalis (assembly GCA_030762985.1). NCBI lineage: Eukaryota > Metazoa > Arthropoda > Insecta > Hemiptera > Miridae > Adelphocoris > Adelphocoris suturalis. The sequence goes on along the minus strand of CM061047.1, from coordinate 30,724,378 downwards.
AAAATATCATGCTTCGAATAACTTGAGTATGTATATTTGAATGCGATTCATAGTAAACTATAATAGGTACCACAGAATTTAAGAGGAGGCTGGATCCCGAGCTGCCTAAGCCTCGCCACTAGCGCTACCTCTTGGATATATGTGGAATCACTGATGAAGAATTTATTCTTTCGATGGAGTCAATTATAACCATTTTTGTTAAAATATTGAATGGTAGGGTAGGTAGGTAGGTAGATGTCCTTGATATTCATATTCAGCAGGTAGGTAGGTGGCTACGTCTATGTATTTATACTAATAATGTAGTTATTGCTACTGATTCTTAATACATTGAATACATGGGATGTAGTTCAATGACGTAATACGACTATCGAACGTCTACATAATTATGTTAGCTCTTGCAATCTAGATACCTATATAAACTACATACTAAAGCGTAGAGCGTGTTATTTCATTAATTTTATTAAGGTAGGTAATATTTTTAGGTACTACATAGGTACGTAGTGAAGGTAGGTACATAGTTGGGAAATGACGACATGATTACCCCATATGAATTTCATAATGATCGTACCATTAGTAGGTAGCTCACCTCAAATAATTATAAACTGCATGATTTATATACCAATTTCTTGCGCAAATGTAAAACTTTTCCCCTATCATATTCATCCTATATTGAGATTATTCTATTTGGCTTGCCTACTCCAATGGTTATGATTTATTTTCTGATTATCCGACAATATTGTAAAAGTGAAAAGCGACTGTTTCTAATGAACCACCACATTTGAAACGGCCGCATAGAACCCGAACATGCACATTAATTTTGGGTTGTCCTGATTTCTCGTACAATGTGTTTCTCCAGGTTAAATATATTTCGTCCGGAAATCACAACATTCACAATGAAAATCGTTGGTAGGTCTATAGATGTAAGTAATTGCGTCGATTTGCAAATGGTTTTGAACATAGTTCACAAGACAATGTGTTATACCCATGTTGAGACAATCTAAAACTACTCAAAGTCAAAGAAATGAACACAAGATAAACGTGACAAAACTACCCATCTTTGAGTGTAAATAATATTCCTAATAACATTATCTATACTGAAAAACGACAGCTATGTTGTTGAACACAATGGCACGGAAGAAGAGTCTTCTTCCATGACGACAGGTAAATAGTGGTGCTAACAGAGGGACGGGTTGACCTTCTGGTCGATAGTAGCGGTAGTGGCGGAGCTTAGGCAGCTAGGGCTAGGGGTCCAGCCTCCTCTCAGAATTTAGAATTAACGATTAGCATCTTAATACTCAAATGACATTAGCCGATCGGTGTACGGCCATCTTGAAAGTCGCGTTGTTTCAGTGCTGCCAACCGTTTCAGCAAAACATTTCACTGAATTCGCGAAAAAAAAATCCTCAAAATCCCCCAGGATGAACCAGAAAATCTCCCAAATTTAAGGTGCCGATGAAAGCAATTTCGGAAACACTAGATTTGTTCCAACAATCCCCCCGGGGCTCCTACAGTGATGTGGTGTGGTTAGCTCCAATCTCACCCTCTTTCGTGTTTGTTGGAACACATAGGAGCTCACCCAAGAGTTCAAAATGCGTTAACGGTAGTTGAAGATTGACGTAACGCAGATAATCATCAGCGTAGGTAACCATTGAAAGAGAGATGTATTGTTAACAAACGTAGTAGTGAAGGGGAAAACAGTTTAGAAAAGGTTATGCGGATTGTAGTTTACCCAAGGTTAGCAGCTTATTTCAAAATGTGCATGTGTAGTGTGGAGGTCGAAAGGTCCCGAGTGACTCGGGGCGATGTCTTTAATTCAATCAAGACATCCCATCGTCTTTGATAATCTTTTCTGGTGGTGAATTGTTAGCTTGGATTTTGGTGATCCTTAAAAGGACTGTCGAAACCAGTAGCGTTGGTGATTTCACCACACGTAGGGCTCGGAGGTCTCAATGAGACCCCGTCAAAAGTGTGGGGCTGCTTACGGGACCCCTCGGAGCAGTTCTTGGGGCGCTCTAATTTCTGTTAGAACACAGAGCTCCCAACCTCATAACCTCGTTGGAACGCAATTTTGAGCTCTGAGCTCCTCTAGGGCGCCCTTTCTTCCTTGTTGGAACAAAGCTAATATTGATCACAAATATAATTATTAAGTAGATAATAAAAGGTCATATAACAAGGAATAGAATGAAGTTGGCAGCACAGCGCACTTTCCTGGTCCTTCGTGACAGTAGCAACTTATATGGTTTTACGACTCAACTGCCACCTTTAGCCCTCCATATTATTTATACTCAAAGGTTGTACCCCTGCCGGCGGTGTCGAGTAGCAATGGGTAACTGGAAAAGTACAATCTAGAAATGTCCTTACTAACACCAATGTGCTCCCTACATCAATCCCTCTTACGCTAACGAAATTTCCCAGACTACAGTGGGTAAATAGTTGTCTTTGTTTCGAGAGAAAATAAACGAGATATACCTAGGTTCCTAAACACTTTTTTTTTTTTTTAAACAATCGGTGGCGAGGTGGAACGCGATCTTTTAGACTCTACTGCAACGCTATCGGCACGTATGATTTGACAGGGAAACAGCGTTGAAACCAGAGCAATAGTCATATTATGTATACCTGCTCTAAGAATACAATATTAACCTTTGAACCGTACACCCCTTCATGCAACGTAAACCGTACTACACTCCAGTATTTTTTACCAGGGTCTTATTTTCATCTAAAGCGCTTATTTTCTGTTTTTTTTTTTTTTTTTTTTCTATTTTAGCTTCATATAATAAATCATTCCATAACTTTATGTAATCAATTCACCACTGGCGACGTAAAAGTAATATTACTTGCAAACCACTTTCAGAGTACACTTCGGTAGGTTTTACCGGTGAAAGAAAGAAACATTCAATGTACACCCCTGTATTTCATACCTACCCTGCAAGGTTAGTGTGGTGAACTCACCACCTATCACCGGCCCTTTTCAGGGCCACCAAAATTGAGTTCACACCTAAAACAAGGTAATTAAGACGTCAGGCTACCTCAAGACAAAACAAAATAAATCGCGGAAAAGATTGTATAAATTACATAACCACCGAGGCAATAAACATGTCAGAAGGTAAAATAAGACAAGCTAAACGCTCACTGCACGAGCGAGGCTAAGCAAGCCGACGATCTGACACACGAAAATTACCTTAAAACAAACGACATTGAAACAATAGCCAAGGGCAAAGAAAGCCAAACGCGCTCTATCGAGAAGTGGGAGAAGAAGATGTTTCACCCCCACGACACCTCGAGCGCACTCGATCAAATCGGAACAGCCAATCAGACGCAGCATCTGGCTCCTCAAGGAGTATAAATATAGCAGCTCCAGCTCCTACATTTCATACCGATCTCTACCTCTGATCTTGAAGCTACCTTCCGACTCTTGAAGAACCTCTGCCATCCAGCCTACTGCGATTGAAACTCCATTGGGATTGACTGAGGACAAGTCTCTCAAGCCAGTTGGCAACGAGATTTACGGCACGAGATTACTCCGCCTTCCAGAATTCAGAGTAGATCGAGCAATACACTTCGTATTGTTCTCACTCTAGTCTCATTTCAGCCGAGAGGCTAAACAAGCATTCCTATACGGACGACGCTGTTAAGTTCCAGAAAGTCTTGCCACCCGGGCTCGTTGATTTATTTACGAGCTGCCCGCTGGGACAAGCCGGACGATCTCAAGCAAGCCCACAGCGGCCAATCGTCCGATTTTTGGCGGACCTACTATATCGAGCGAGCCTCACTCACTCGATAAGTCGTCGACCCCAGGAGGACCCTTCGAATTTATTGCGAGTCCCCGAATTTAGTTCTTTTTAGAACTAAATAAACCCTTCCAAATGGAGCGAACACCTAGTTTTTGCCTTTTGGAAGGTATAAACGAAGCCAGTAAGGCAGAAACTCCGGTTTCACGGCCTGCTGATGCTTACCAGCACAGCGACAGACAGGCCGGCGCTGACGGGCGCCTTCTTCACAGACTCCCAGCCGGGTGGTTCACATGCGGGTCTCGCGACAAACACGAGCCCAACTCGACTTCTTGAAACACAGAAGGATCGAGCATATTTCATGGCGCAATCGTACACATCCCCAGCAGATATAAGCTACATGGCCAACCAATATCAAACCCCTTCTGAAAGGGTCCCTTGCGAATTAAGTTCACGAGCGGAAATACGCCCATCCTTGCCGACTGGGTACACACGAGATAAGAGTCTTTTTCTAGACTCTCGAGACCCACTCAAACACGAAACAAAAGGTACTTTTCAGTACTTTCAGACTCCAGTTTCGTACGGTCGTGAAGACACTCAACAAAAGCCGGGGAATTTATATTCCGGAATCGGAGAAACTCATAAAGAATCAGCGTCGCGAAGACCTATCTGGAGAGGTATTACTCCACGGCTCACATACTCCATATCCTCCAGAACACAAGGATATACAAGATAACAACGGTAATTCTTCGTACCTCTCACAAAACCCTTTTCAATCGTCAAGCCCGTATAACCACATGTACAACGTGGCTCGCGATATTCCACTGGGAATACCGACTCCCAGTAAAACTTACATAAATCCACTACAGTTCGGCTTTATGAACAAAGGGCAGAAAAACACTGGTACTCACAATACATTCCTTGCTGACAACCAGGAGGGTACTGAGGAGAAGAACACTCCAAATCATGGTGGAGGGGAGAAGAGAAGGTGGGAACCCCGGTATTATTTAGGGGTGTACGACTCAAAGGTTATTTGGGGGGAATTAACGAAAGCTTACTATGTAGATTCGGTGTGTAACATTTCAAGTAAGCCCTACCTTCTAAGAATAGGCTATATAATAACTTTGGTTTCGGAGACCGGAGGCTCTTGTGGTTTATTCGTTATTATTATTATTATTATTATTTATTTTTATTGTTAAAATATACCTACTTGAAAGTAGTCCATGACACTTACGAATTGTTAATATTTGTCCGGTGGTGGTAGGTGACTGGTGATCCATCATCCCACCAGTAATACGGTGCACCATCACCTTTTTGGGCCTGAAGGCCTGATGCTGCAATCCAAATCTGTTGATCGTTCACATCTAAGTATTTATAATAACATGTTCAGCAATCAGAATTACGGCAAAAAAAAAAAAAAATTATATACTATAAATTACAAAAATGATTATTATTAATTTTTTTAAATAGGTGTACCTATCTTATATGTGAAACAGTGAGCTGCCCTGATTAAGTAGCTTACAGCTGATCCCGACCCTTTGTAAGCCCAGAAACTTTGATAGGGTCTAAACGTAAAACAAATTCAATATAAGAATGGTATCCCACCGCTGCTACTAAATTTGTAAGCTAACGTGATTTGATAAGAGGATGTAGACTTGGAGAATGATTGAGATATCTAAATGGGGAAAGTGAAGTGGTGCTGCCAGCGGATATTACCTACATGCTTTACCTCTATCAAATTCTCACGTTACTTATTGATCCTAGAAGCTATTAAAGAGAATTGAATAATGACTGTAAATTAAACTGAAAGATAGAGAAATGAAAAAAATGTGATGAGTACCTATGTGTAGGTATAGTATGTGATGCCTGGAGAATTCTCGACGTTTGTTGACTCATACCTGGTGGAGTCGAGCGGCCTTCGGGGGTCTTGCTGGTCGAGGAGTGCATGAAATGAGTAGACCTACTAATGCAATTCCTAATATTGTGAGATCGTGTGTAATAATTTTCAACAAGGTTTGTATTCATCCAGGTGATACTCGTTGGGCATCGTAAAATATGAGAACACGTATTCTTCTGGATAGCCAAGTGCTCCAAAACCTTGAGATGACTGTTGTCATCCCGGGGAGGGGGGAAGGAGGGATGTTTGTACCTACTCGTACAAACGAGAGGTATTTGGTTCCCTCCCTAAAGGACGCCCTAAACGGTCAGTATTTTGATCAAAAGTGGTTGATCAATCGAGTGAGACAGCCAAGATTGAGCGTCTAGAAGTGCGTTTGATGATTGAGTCAATGAATGACGAGATTGATGAAAAGTTTGATTCACGTCAATGACTGAACAGGGGGTTTGAGCGTCTAGGAGCGTTTTGAACAATCTTTCCCTCAGTCACGCGCTCGGCATCAACGATGTCGGGACCCTCGTCGCTCTCGCCTTCCATCAACTCCGCCTCCAACAAGGGTGAAACTCAGAAAGGTGAATTCTCAGAAAGTTCTTGTAATCCTCTGGCTCCGTATCGCGCAGAATGCTGAGAAGATGTTCATGACTGAAACGGTGTCTCATTTTGTACCGCTCTTCTTTTTCTTTTGATCCTTTTTCTTCTGGAGGGCAGCTACAGACAGTAAAAGCATGGCCAAATCCTGGTTGGAACCCATTGTTTCAGCAGAACACTGCGGCAGTTGTCATACGTGCTAGTCGTCACACTTCACAAGTCGAACAGCTAGACGAAACTGATTCAAACGACTGAAGACATGATTGATGAACAGATTGAAGTGAGCTTCAATCTGTTCGTACAATCTTTTGATCAACCAGACTGACCGTTTAGGGGATCTAACATTATCACGGGAGGGGGAAATGATAGGATGCGAATCTGCTTCTGATTCGGAGTATGCTGATGTAACGAAGGATCGGATTGGCTCCTCTCTCTCCCCCCCCCCCCCCCCCCGTTTTCGACACAGTCGTCGTTCCACCACCGTGTGGAGTCTTTTGTATTTTACGTGAAGTAATTATTTTCATTATATTTGAGTATTTAAACATTATTGCTGTTTTGTTTGGCTGCACTGTAGAACACCTATTACCGATCATAAGGGGGATAAAAATATGAAACATCCCAAACAATTTGAAGAAAAATGGCTTAAATTCAAGAAATATTATTTAGTGGAACATAGTACCTAGAACATAGAAATTTCACGTCAGATAGATAATACATATCAATTATCAATCATTTACTTGGTAACAATAATTGGGATACATGCATCGAAATTATTAGGTATTGCATATTATTTTAAATAGTGTTTTGAATCTGCCTTCTCGATTGATAGCGTCCAGTTTTTTCATAGCATCTGGCGAACCTGCCGTGGGATCTGCCACAGCATTACAATTTTGGTAAAATAAATAACGCAAGAGAAAATAAATAAACAAAATAAAATAAAAATAAATTGATAAATTGAAATATCTTACTGGCATATTTAACGGCTGCTTGGAATTGGTTCCACTCGCTCTCACTTTTAATACTTGCTAGTTTCATTCCCAATCGATGACAAGATATAAGGGCTCCCTGCCAGGTCGCCTGGAAAAACCAAAAGAATGGGTTAACTCTCAGCATATTGACTCAATGGGATCTTATAGGTAGTTGGGATATTCATTTACCGTTAGTTTCGACGTAGAATCATCAAAACTTGAGTTTCGGTGGGGTCTTTTACAATTCGATTCGCCATGGGCGAAGTCAAGTTTTGACGTTGAATCATCGAAAAGACGCAACGATCCTACCGGCTGTTCAGCGAAGCATCTTTATTTATTAATGATGACATTAAACCTATATGACATCAAGCGACTCTTCCCCGCTCGCGGACGATTTCAATTGACATCCCTCTCCAAAGAAAATTCCTGATTCTTCTTGTACTTCTATAAGGCAGTAGAACAGGTTTGAAGGTTTTTTTTTTTTTTAAATCGATTTTTTGTAGAAAATGAACATTTTTGAAACGTTTCTTTATTTATTAAAATCCGTTTTGTTTGATACATTCTCAAACGAATCCTTGAGTTTAACGCTTTTTCATATATATATATATATATATATATATATATATATATATATATATATATATATATATGTGTGTGTGTGTGTGTGTGTGTTGCTGGGGTAGGGTAACTGTTGGTGTTTTTATCTCTTCGGAGCTCCTTCATATCCCTACCCAAGTCATGGTCATACGTCCCCGTCGTGCAACCCGGGCACCCTCTGGTTTACCAGAGGGTGGCAGAATGACCCTCTGGCGTTTAGGGGGGAGGCTCGTGTCAACGGGTCTCCCGACCCTTAACCACGCTTCCCCCGTTATGGATAGACCGAATACAGAGCCTCATAACCCCCGCAGGCCCATTGGCCCGCGGGGTTCTAGGGGAGGCGCTCGGGGGCGCCCCAGGCAGGGGCGTCGGTATTCCTCTCCCTCTTCTTCTTCCACATCATCCTATCCCTCCTCCTCATCCACTGCCCCAGCGAATGCCCACCAGTGTGCCCATTGCGAGAGAGCCTTCAGTTCCAAGCGGGGCCTCAGTGCCCACGTCTGGCAGAAGCATCCAGTACAGGCCAACGCTGCGATTGATATAGAGCGAGAGCGGCCTAGGTATGCTTCTGAGGATTTGCGGCGAATGGCAGCAGAGGAGGCGGAAGCAGTGCGTAATGGGGTACGCAATATTAATGTTTTCTTGCAAGCCCGTTTTCCCATGCGCACGCTTTCTGCCATTCAATCTCTTCGCCTGAGGCCCCACTACAAGCAGCTTGTCCAGGATGCAATCCTGGCAAATAGCAGTGGGGCCTCTCCCGCATCTCCAACAGACGTGGGACAACAGCCCGCCATTCAGCAATCCTCCCCCGTGACCTCCGGTCTTCTTTCAGACTTGAAGACTGAAGTATTGAGGCTCGGGGAGCAGGTAGGCAATATTGTTGGTTATGAGGGTGCCTACATGCTGGATCTGGCGAGGCGGGCTGTTGAGGGGCCAAATAGCTTGGAGGGCGAGGTCGCGGACTATGTGCAGAGGATCTTCCCGCAGGTTGAGGAAGCGACCGTGGCGAGGCACCAGGGAGAAGTTCCCCCTAATGTGGTGCCTCGTGGAGGTCGCAGAGCAGCTAAGCAAGCGAGGAGGCGGGAATACCAGCGTGTCCAGAGATTGTGGAGGAAGCATCCGGCACGTGCAGCTGCGGAGGTACTGGAGGGAGCTGGGGAAGAACAAGTAATGCCCCCCCTCCGGGAGTTTTTGGATTACTGGGAGCCACTTATGAGTGCTCCCAGCCACAACTCTCGTGAGCCAGTGGTACCCCCAGCTTCCACCAGGGACTCCTTACGCAGCATCATGTGCACGCCGGTGCTTCATGACGAGGCACATAAGTGCCGTGTCAAAAACTCCACTTCTGCTGGACCCGATGGTATTTCCGCCCGACGCTGGAATAAAGCTCCAAAGAATGTTAAGCTGCTCATCCTCAACCTGTTGCTACTATCTGGAAGACCCCCGAAAGCGTTGACCCGTGCCCGGACAATTTTCATCCCAAAGAAAGGGGGAAGTAGGCCTGGAGGCTACCGTCCAATTTCTATTTTGTCGGTGGTCTTCCGCCACTTCCAAAAGGTTCTGGCATCTCGCCTCCAAGTGGCTGGTGTCATAGGTGACGTCCAGAGAGCATTTCGGCCAGCAGATGGCACAGCGGAGAATCTAACAGTTCTCCAAACTGTCATTTCGCTGGCCCGTATCAAGAAACGGCAGCTCCATCTTGCCGCTCTGGACGTCGCTAAGGCCTTTGACACAGTTAGCCACTTTGCCCTGACCGATTGTCTTCGTGGTGTCGGGGCACCTGCTCGTTTAATCGAGCATGTTGCCTGTCTGTACCACGAAGGCGTGACGGTCCTCGAGGCACAAGGTGAGATGTCTGGGGATGTTGTTATAGGGCGCGGGGTACGCCAGGGAGATCCTCTGTCGCCACTCCTCTTCAACCTGGTCGTGGATACGGCCTTGGGTAAGCTGCCAGCTGAAATAGGGTTTGATCTCGCCCCTGGGGTGCGAGTAGGTGCATTAGCTTTTGCTGATGATGTCATCCTACTCGCAGAAACCCGCGAGGGCTTGCAGATCTCCCTCAACGCATTTGCTGAGCAGCTAGCCAGGTGTGGTTTGGTGGTCAACCCAGCTAAGTGTGGGTCGGTCTCCTTGGTCCCGTCGGGTCGCCAGCATAAGGTGAAGGTAGTGGATGAGGAGTGTTTTGTCTTAGGACAAACTTCCATCCCTGCCCGATCGGTGTTGGAGGTTTGGCGGTACCTTGGGGTCGACTTCATGGGTGTGGCCACTATAGCCGCAAGCCATGTGGACCTTGGTGGAGCATTAGCTCGTGTCACCAAGGCTCCATTGAAGCCACAGCAGAAGCTGCGCCTCCTTCGCACTTACATGTACTTACTGCCAAAGCTAACCTATGGATTAGTCATAGGCAGGCTTACTGCAGGGAGGCTGCTCGATCTAGATCGTAAAGTTTGCTCTACCGTGCGCACTTGGCTAGGCTTCCCACCTGGTGTCCCAAGTGCTTACATCCACGCACCGGTCAAGGCCGGTGGGCTCGGTATTGTCTCTCTTTCTGCCAGCATCCCATCTTTACGCCGCCAGCGCCTGCTTGCCCTTAGGGGCTCGAGCTGGGAGGTCGCCCGCACTGCTGCTGACCTGGACTTTGTCCGGCAGCAGTTGTTGTGGTGCGATCGAGCTACACCAACTGCTCCAAAACCCAGCTCATCTGCTGAGTTCGCTGCTGCGCTGCATGAGTCAGTAGATGGTAAAGAACTCCGACAGTGCTCTGAATCCCCCATTTCTACCCAGTGGGTGGAATGGGCTTCAGAGGGCATTGGGGCCCGCGACTACCGCCATTTTCATGCCGTCCGGGTGGCCACATTGGCCACCTCGGTGAGGTGTTCGAGGAGAAGTCGCGGGACAGTGGATACCCTTTGCCGTGCCTGTCGGGGTAAAAATGAGAACCTGTATCATGTAGTGCAGCAGTGTCCTCGTACCCACGGTGGCCGCATACTCCGTCACGATGCGGTCGCCAAGCAGATAGCAGGCGCTTTGTCATCTAGCGGTTGGGATGTTGAAAGAGAGAGACTATATCATATGCCGAGTGACCGGGGCAAGAAGCCGGATATCGTTGCTGTCAAGCCCGATGGGTCTGCCATTATCCTGGATGTCCAGGTTGTCAGTGGCAGCGTGGACATGGAGCAGACCTGGCGGGCTAAGAAAAGTAAATATGATAGAAATGATCTGCGACAGGCGATATCTGAGCTAAAAGGAGTGGCACCTAATAACATCAAGGTCATGGCTGCGACCTTGTCATGGCGCGGGGTGTGGTGCGGGAAAAGTGCCACGGAGTTACTCGAGTTGGGCATCTCTGCAGGAGTACTCCGTGGTATCACCACCCGCGTCCTGAGGGGTTCTTACTTGAACTGGTGGTCATTCTATAGGGGCACTTCCTTTCATCCCATTCTTCCTCCTCGTCCTGCAACTTCCCTTATCCCTAGAGCCGGCGTCGGGTAAACCTGGGCGTCCTCCCCACTTTTTTATTTTATTTGTTTATTTTTCAATTTAATGGCGTGCCCCCTCCGTCTTTAAGGGGAGTTTTGTAAAGAAAAAAAAAAAAAAAAAAAAAAAAAAAAAATGTGTGTGTGTGTGATGTGCTTTTGTCTGTGTGAACCCTTCCAGACGAGTTCTCCTTAAGATTGAGAAAAAAATTCCGTTCTTGCTCCGAAAAATCAAGCTTTCCAAGTGAAAGTACGAGTTTGTCAATAAATTGGCCAAATTTCCAAAAAGCATTAAAAATAGCAAAAAGCAGCTAAAAATCTTTAAATTTATATTTTTTTAGCATAATTTTAGTCAAAAGAAGTTTAATAACGATGAACTAGAACTTTAAAATATTTATGCACAAATATTACTAAAAGTACTTAGATTTCAATTATATTCTCCGAAAAATAAATAAAAAATGCAAAACAAGCTGAAAATCCAAAATCTTATTTGAATTGCAGAATATTACTTAGTGCGATTTTTATCCATAAAATTGGTACCTAGTTGACAATTTCTTTTCACGCAAAAGCCTCAATTCTCAAAACAATGTAACTTACCTAGTAAAATAATTGGCGAAAATTTGCTACATGACTGGAATTTTTCACACCTTTAGTAACCAACCTCACCACTAGAGTTCGTCGTTTTTGGCTGAAGGGTCCTATCTGTTATAAAACTGTGAATAACGGGCGGTACTTTTCGGTGTTTCAGTAAGATTTATCCTTGATTAGGTATTTTTATAATTTTGTATATAAACTAAAGTTCCATGTATGATTCACTACACTTGCACTTTTTTAAGTCGTAGATTTTACCATCATTCGTGAGTTAGAGCGTTCAGCTCAGACGATCCTGTTGGGGCCTTGTTCAGTACCTCCTACCTTTTCAATCACTTTTTCTTTTTTCTATCGTCGTGATAAAACAATTATTTCCTTACTGATTCTATCATCTTCGTTTTGTATATACTAGCTAGTCAAATAGGCTGAGGATGGAAGTTTTGGAATAAATCCTATCCAAAAATCGACAAGTCGAATCGATATTTTTCATTAAGTATTCCAAATGACAGAACGGGTCCCAGACTTTTGAAAAAAAGTGCTACATGAGGTTTCTCCGGATAGTGACGGGCTCCGAACCACCAAAATTTGAAGAGTGCTTTACGAACCAATCAAGTAGATTTTTGAGCTAAAAATTGATACCTGAGGGGTTTGAAAGGTGCTAAATCCGAATATGAAGTAAAAAAGCGAAAATTCCTTCACTTTCAAGAAGCTCAACTTCCCGCTCGCTGATTGATGTCAAAGAGCAATTCTTACTTCCTTGCGAACACGGTCAAATTACATCATTGTGAAAAAATTGTTGAACAAATGTTTGCGTCTAAATATATATTTACGTTTATATACGTTTAGTTACGTTTGTATTACTGTTTTGGACTTCACCGATTCCCTCAAGGGGTGCTACTTTAGAATTTTAATTTTCGATGTTTCGACGAGGGAGACTCATGACGCCATCAAATTTCGTCAATAATTGTTGACGATTCGATGTTTTGACATGGACCATGAAGACTCCTACTGTTACGTGCAGGAAAAATCAAAGCTCACAGTCGAAAAGGTGTGATCAATGGCCTCGGCAACCGAGTGGTGGTTAAGGCGGAGGTCTTTATTCAGACTTTTCCCAGGAAATAATTTCAATGGGGCTCCGAACTAACAAGGTCTGCCGCCAGGAACGCTAGGGGGCGAAGGACCTAAGGAACATGGTGGTTGACATGACTTTTCCCTTATTGATACCATGCGTCACCCCTTTCAATCTACAATTCGTTCCCCGCACCAATAATATATTCAATTCTGGTAAAAAATGAGAATTATATTATTAACTGATACATTATAATAATGAAGAAACACACAACCAAAACAAACAACCGGCAAAAAATAAAAACAACTTGTGTCCGTCGTGCTTGCCCTTATAGGCATCCAAGGATGAGCAAATCTGTAAGGTCCTTGTTTACATGCTGCGCTCTACCTCGAAGTCCCATGTTCGGAGCCCCATTCTAAGCGGATTCACGGTAAAATTTCGAATTGCTCTTAACTCGCTCAACGTTTTTTCATTGGTGTCATAGCCCTGGAGCCTAACCAGAAATGTGATTGTCCTTTAGAGGTCGTTACCTCTAGGAACGTTACCTCGAGGCCCTGGAAAGAAACGTTGGTAGGTATCAAAAATAAATTAGCTTGGTCAACTCTGAACCACATTTATAAAACAGAGCAGACTAGAAGAAGCAAAGGCTCAGAACACTACAGGTGGTTGGGACTAGCTCACTTCAAGCTATCCACTGCTAAGCAAGATTGATCAAGATGTTCCTTCGCTCGTGAGCAAAAATAAAAAATATTTAAATATCTTTGTAATAACCGGTATAATTACGCAATAGGTATGGATAATATTTTATAGACTCATACATAAATATTATGAAACATAGTTATAGTTATTTTCCTTTAAATATAGCGACTTTGTAATTGCTTTTGATTCAGAGGCATTGTCATCACTTTTGGGAGGGGTTAACATTTACAGGGTGTCTACAGTAACTACAGGAAAAACTCTGGGAATTTATAGAGTTCATTCCTGATCAAAAGCTCATCAACATTTTGTTTTTGAGTTATTAAATTTTTGCGATTTTTTTCGTGTTTTGTTCCTTATGACATTAAAACGGTCATAACACCCCTTAAACAACTTTAAACTCAAGAATAAGGACACCGTTGGAGAGAGCGTTCAATTTCCTATAAACCCGATGACAAACAAATATTTTTTGAGCCGTCTTAATACGCAAAATAGTCCAGTCATGCAGCATGACCCCATGAGCGAATTTTTGAAGAAATCTTCGACATTTCAGTCGCTATTGATCGTGTAGAGAAATTTTAGTTTATGATTTTGATAGACAAACATGGAATCAAATTATTAAAAACAAGCACCTACTACCTACGTTTTAAACAGCATGGTTCTAGGATTGGTTATACAGGGATACTTCCATAGGAGTAGTTCAATCTGAATTTGGACAATGTTTCATGCAAATATTACCGATTTTTACAACTAGCGAACAGCAATATTTCGATTTTTGACTGATTTTTCAACTTTGAAATTTTCGAAAACTTGATACATATTCTTATAGGAAATGTTACGCTGATTCCGAATATACCACATGTTAGTATGCTGAAAAAATAATTTCGCACAACAAATCGCAAAAAACAGGCTATTTTGAAATTTTTGACTACATTTTTGAAAATTTCAACCCGAAGATGTAATCCGATCATGCTGGCCAACGAACTTGAACTTTCGTTTTGTATCCTCAACATTTTAAAATTTGTTTGATGTTTCTAACACAATTCTACGGACAGTTATCGCCTGGAATGACACATACATACATACATATATACATACATACATACATACATACATAAATACATTTAAAAAAATGCGTTAAACTTCAGAATATGATTCAGAATAGCCTGAAACGGATTTCTGCATAAAAATTTTTTCAAAAATTCACATTCTACAAATTTTGAGGCGCGAGCAATAGCTTAATTATCTTCAAAAATTCGCTAAAAAGAGGCTAAAAAGAAAATTTTGTAAAATCCTCAGAATTTGACTTTTTTTCATTTGTCGTTTTGCTCTTGATACAGACGGATTTCGGAAAGGCACTTCACGGGGGGGGGGGGGGGGGGGGGGGGGACTTCTTCCAAATCTCCCTGTTTCAATGGTATAGTCAATTTTACGTTTACTGTGCTAATTAGGGGAGAAAATTATACTTTATAGTGTGAAACATGGAGTTTTCAATGAATTAGCGGGGTTTCGCGAAAAATTACCCTCTATGGACATACGAGCTTGGGGCCGGTTTCCGCGTATTGTTTCACGCTGAATCGAATGGTACCTAACACTTGCAGATCTCACTAACTCAGTAATAACCGAGTTTTACGCTTCAATTCACGAATTTTTTGTTTGTTATGTAATTCTGTGTTTTGAGGGTAAAACTACACATCTCAAAATAATTAAGGGATCACTTTTCCTTGTAGACGCCAAAGACCCCAGATATCGCAATTCTGGCTTCACCATCGTGTTCAGCACTAAAAAATCTTTGAAATGAGGCGTCTCTCGGCAGAAAAAGGAAATTTTCTTTCCAATGAGGTAGGTATATACAAAACGGGGGTAGCCCAAAAAATTTTTGGATTTTTTTCTGATTTTTATTTTCTTAAAACTTACCTATTATCAGGCAACCCATAAACGCTCTCCAAATTTGATACCTCAAAAATTGTGAGGGAAAGATTAGGGAAGGGGGTTACTTCTCTTGAGAAAAATGCTCAGATTCCATTCCGTTTTGGCTCATGTCGGAGCGTGATATCGCTGGTCTTTCTCAGTTTTTGAGAAAAAACAAAAAGAATAGGGTGCATCCCATCTCCATTAGGTACCTAACCTAACCATGAGATATAATAGCAGACCAGTTTTTGAATAGCAGATTATTATTCAGAACGAGCCTTTCTCCATAAAATTGGTTATTAACATTTTCTTTTCACTCAAAGTGCTCAGTTTTCAAAACAATGTAACATAATAATAGTAGGTACGATAATTTACGAAAATTCGTTCATACGATGCTGTTGCATGACTGAAACTTTTGCAAAGTCTTGTTATAATTTGAACTGTACAAATAAAGAAAAGGTAGGTACTGTAAAAGGTAGGTCCCTATAGGTAATTTCATATTTATTTTTCCCAAGAACAGAAGTTAGTTTTTAATTTCTTGTCATTCCTACAGATTACTAATTTTCAATAGGGAATTTTATTTCTATCAGCTTGGCCTCTATTTGAATTAATTTGCTAGAGTGAAGAAAAAGGAAAAGAGCTAAGTACCTAGGTGCATACCCTAGTCAAGACCGGTATAGTTACTTATAAATGTCGGTAGGTAGCTTATAGGGTTATAGGGACTCTACCACATGTTATGTGAGTGCTGATGGCAATAAAGGCTTATTATTATTATCAACTTTTTTTACATACATTACCTGGTGGAATGTAATTAAGCGGTAAATCTTCCTCCCATTTGAATCACGACGGTTGCATTTGCACTTCCCTGAAATGTTCACATGTTATTCTCAGTGAGATTTCATACATTTTAACATGAATCATGTTTTACCGCTGCTTAATTTTTGGCTTGAAAATTAAGCGAAATTCAGCGCGAGCCGACATGTTTTATATTGATTTCTGCGTACAACCAATGCTCGGCATCAATTTATGTCAACCCCTAAAGGTTAGCGTTACAGGGCTAAACATTCAACAAAGTTCAATAGGAAAGTTTAACTCCCTTAGTTTTCATATACCTAAGGAAAATCGTTCGCCACTTTTGGTTTACTATTTCCAATAATAAACCTTTGTAATCGACCAAGAAAATTTTTTTTTAACCCCCCCTGACATTTTTACGTTTCAACTGTTTATTTTTCAAGATGCGTAGAATCCAAAAATCAAATAAAAAAGTCTGCCGTCTGCGGCTTTTCTCCGAAATTAATAGACCAAACTTCATGAATCGCATTTGAGCTCCAGGATTTTTGGCTTGAAAATTAAGCGAAATTCAGCGCGAGCCAACATGTTTTATATTGAGTTTTACGTACAACCAATGCTCGGCATCAATTTATGTCAACCCTAAAGGGTAGCGTTACAGGGCTAAACATTCAACAAAGTTCCAGTCATGCAGCATGATCATATGAGCGAATTTTTATAGATTATAAGTATTATATTATGTTACATTGTTTTGAAATTTGAGCCCTCTGAGGTCACAAATGTGTTAAACACCGACAATATGGCAAATAAACTCGTACTAAATACTCGTAGTATTCTGAGATTCAAAACAGATTTTAGATTTTAGCAATTTTTCAGTTTTTAAAATCAAATTTCAATCATTTTATCAAATTTGTATAAAAAATTTCAGCAAATATTAATGATATTTCAGTAAATTTTTTCAGACCATTTTTTCGCATAAATTTTATAGTGGCCAGTTTGTTGTTGTTCAACTTTTTGTGACTAAAGGTTCGCAAAAAAAATATATTTAACGGTTTTTAGCCGTTTTAGGCCTTTCTTAGTGATTTTTTTAGAACATTTTTTGAAATTTGACCAATTTGATGTTTTCAAAAAGTGTTGGCCAACAAACTTATCGTTTCGTTTGGAATGACTGATTTTTTGGCGCAAGAACGTAGTAGTTTCTATCTCAATCCTAAGGAGAGTTATCGTCTGGAATGACATATATATATATATATATATATATATATATATATATATATATGAAAAAGCTTTAAAGTCCAGGTTTCATTTCAGAATGCCCCAAAACGGATTTCGATGAAGAAATTTTTCGAAAATTTTAATATTAAATTTTCTGGAGCCATTGCAATAGCTTCATTTCCTACAAAAATTCGCTAAAATCGAGATCTCAAAAACACTCGAAGTAACAATAATGATTTTTCGGTTGACAATGATAACTATGATCCCGAAGAATCGATTAAACCGACCCGAAACGCTGTACGTTGAACGGTTCGATTTCCCTAAGGGCTCGAACATAGGTAGAAAAACACCATCGAATTTCTAAGCGCGATTTTTAATGCGCTGCTAGCGAATCTATTGAATAGCTGATCAAGCTCTTAATTCCATAAAAGATAGCTAGGTAGATAGTAATACTGGAATACATAAAAATTGTCTTGTAAATATCAGCTGACATATGCCAATATTGGAATTATCAGGTAATATAGTTCCAATGGAATTTATTCTAACGTTGCAAAATCAAGTTTGTTAACTATTGTCCGTGCGGATGTACCTACTAGTGAAGTATTGGTACCTACCTAAATGCTAAAGTTCATCTCTTAAATTGCTCCCAAGTCTACCTATAGGTAGCGGAATGTTTTCACTTTTGAAAGATGGGAAAGTTGTAGTCTACACTAAAATCAAACGGTTTTGTTTTTTTACAGTGGTAAAATTTCCACTCGCCTTTTAGAAAATGATCGGTACCGTTTCAACACGATTGCAAATTCGTCGAGGGAAAATAGGCTTTTTTGGATGTATTTGCATGTTCTCATCGGTGTAATCATTTGAAATAGTAGAAAAACTGGTTGATTGATTTAGTTTTTGAAACGAATACAATCCAGTCGATACTTATTCTCTGATGACTTTGTGACAGGTTGTGGCGAAATTCAGTCGTTTTGGTTTCGTTTGAATTGTTTTCAACCGGAATTTAAATTTTGGTCAGTTTTGAAAACGCAAATAAGTGAGTTGTCTGGCGACATAAATCGTCAATCAGGACGGTAAGTATGCCGAACATTTTGAAGAAAATTCGAACCATTTATTTCTCAGTTAAATTCAATGCAAAATTTTCGAATTTTCATAAAAATTTTCCGAAAGAAAGCAAGGGTCACTGACTGCCAGACCACCGGATCTTTATCCAGGGCTATGAGAACTACAACTTTGATGGGTTCGTAGCTTTTCGTTTTTCAGTTAAATATCGATGTTGCTGGTCTTGGTCTACTTTTGATGAAATAAACAAGCGGGTAAACCTGATTGGCAAGGAATTAAGTTTACTGATAGGTGCTTACCTCTCCTCCCGCGTCTGCCTGGCAATCCATCATCTCCTGGTTCTCCCTGCAGTTGGACTGCGATTTCAATCCAATGTTCTGATCACATTAAAACCAGAATGTTAATGAAACTGAGACACGAAAAACACCTGCAAGCTGGAACTATGAAATTCAGTCATATTGCAGTGAAAAACTTACGCATTATCATTTCAGTCGCTCTATTTTTCAAATCCCCTTGCATTACAGGGCTCCCCTGCGAAGATCAATTATAATCAGTTATTTATAGTTACACAGTGCTACACTATATTCTCTTCCTTTCTTTTGGAACGCTTGATTAATTGCAAAAAGTATGGAATCTCGATTCTAAAAAGAGGTCTGTATTGACGTAGGTAGCAATACAGGATGTCCCATCTACCTATCTACCTATTTCAAATGGTAACCCCCCACAATTATCTCAAATAAGTATGATACATGCACTCTAACTTGTTTTATTTTTCCTCAAACGGAAACTACTAAATAATTTTCATTGCAGATTTGGAGTAGGGAATGGTACTAGTGTATACCTTGGGACAAAAATATGTGTACTGGGAATGAAATAGAAATATCTAGCATCGTTGCATCTAATTACGAAGATCCTGGATTTTTCTTTCAATTTTCTGAACACTCAAAATTATGCGAAAAATCCATTTATCAAAAACCTTATTTTGACCCAAGGTCTGAACTGAAAGTTTGCGTCGGGACATCTATAGGTCGGTACTTTGGAGCAGATTATTGTACTTTGGGACGGAATAGGAAATCCATAGAAAATAGCTAGGTACATTTTGGAAACAATAAACCGAAACTCAGTTAATGTTTCAAAGTGCTTTTGCTAAGTGCAACACAGCTAAAAACACTGCTAAACACACTGTTAATAACACTGCTAAACACACTGTTAATAACACTGCTAAACACACTAAAAACACTGCTAAACTCAGCTAAGTGCTTTTTATAACAAGAAATGTAGGTAGTCAAAATCAACTTTGTTGATCAAAAAGTACCTAATAATAATTCATGTTGAAGTGCGATAAATTGAAAGAATAGGAACAAATCAATTCATATTGAAATTATGTAAAAAAATATATCATAATTTAGAAAAAAAAACCTTAGGTAGATTTTTTAGGTGTTAGGTAACAACCTAACTATCTACTTTAAGTTATATCAATCAATGTACCTACTAAATAGGTAAATAAGGAATCAACGTGAACAAATTAGAGTGGTAGAATTAGATGGTTACTTACGGAATGTGAGTATAGAATTTCGACCAAGTCAGAACCTGTCGACGTACCTGAACATTGGACGTACACCATAAGAGATGTTAATTATTTGTAAAGGTACAAAGATAACTTGTACAGTTGCGTAGCAAAAATAAAAATTATAGTGATCTTCTCTGATGAGAATACTGAAACAATATACCTCTATACGTAACAATTTGCAGTAGGTATTTTTTCTTTTTCTTGAGTTGCTCGATGAAGAAGGCTGGTGCTGGTTTCAGTATGAATTCAACGCGCCAAGGTTCAAACGCAATATTCAGGAAATGAGAACGCCAAAAACGGTAAGTGATTTTGAAGTTGATAACCCCTCTAATTTTGTGATCAGAATTGGGAAAGATAACACATTGAAGCTAATGAAAGCTTTTTTTTTTTTTTTAACGGTAGTCAGTATTATACTGGAAAAACTATTATTATTATTTTATTCTATTTTTTTTTTAATTCAAGAGAATATCAATGGTATGAACACTTCTAATTATTCATAAAAACGTTCCGTTTTTGGGGTTAATTCAGGATTTTTTTTTTTCTAAATAATAGCTTGTTGCAAAGAGCATATATGGCCCTGTTTTACACAGTGGGACACTTTGGACTAGCTGATATTTTCAAAATCAATTTGCTCTCATGATGAATTTTGACCTTGCTCTCCCATCCAAATATATTTGAGAGTAAGAATGTGAAGTAGCAGCGATAAGAATTAAATTTTGACGGATTTATCACTGAAAAACTTAGAAAAAACAATTTTCATGTTTATTATTAGATCAATCGTAGGTATAAAATTGAAGGGCATACCTAAGTATTAAAAATGTTGTATGTAAGTTCAATGAGATTTCCTTTTGCTTATCGACAACAACTGAAGGGTTGATAGATGATTTATTTTATTTCAGCGATTTTCTCCCTGTGAACGCTTATATTTAGTATACCGGGTGTTACATGCAACTTTGTAGGGGAAAAAAAATTCCCACAGGTTTTAGGGCCTGTTTTCAATCAAAAATGCCTTCTAGAATTTTTTTAGGGACTTAGTTTTTCCATTTTCCGGAATTTTACTTTTTTTAGGACGTCCCTCTGAAGGCAAGGCTTCGTTAATAAGAGGGACGCCTATTGAAATTGATCCAGAGGAATAGGGGACAACCCAAGAATGATAAATCCGTTTCATACTATTCCAAGACAGAATCCGTGAAAAAAACATGGGTGTATGTCTGTGTGTGTGTGACACAAATTTCGTCGACGCTGCCCAGACCACAATTCTCAACCGATTTTCGAGATCCTTTGTTTTTTCGATCCCTTTGTTTAGTCTAGTTGTGCAAAATAACCAGGAAATTTTGAATTTCAAGATTGAAGAGGGGCAGTGGCGGAGGTAAAGTAGAAAAACGTTGTTTTTTTCGACAAATTTTGTCGACCCTACCTAGGTTACAATTCTCAACCGATTTTCGTGATTCTCATTTTTTTCTATTCCGATTTTAGTCTAGTTGTGCACCTACGAAATTTCGGATTTGCTGTTGAGGTGAGGGTGGAGGGGATAATTACCGATTTTGTCAAGCGCTGCCCAAGCTACAAATCTCTACCGATTTTCGTGATTCTCATTTTGTTTCATTATGAATTTTAGGTATTGTTTTTGAAATTTTGTCAGGATTTTCAAAGTTCATCAAGAGAGAGGGTGAATGGAGGGGGTATTATTGATAAACCTTGATGTTTTCACTATTCTCGTCCGATATTCGTGATTTTTTTTTTCAACTTTGAATTTGGTCGAGTTAGGGAAAATAACAAGAGTTTCAAATTTGTAACAGGAGTTTCAAATTTCATGATGGAAGGGGGTGAATGGAGGGGGGGGGGGATACTAATAAACCATGATGTTCTCACTATTCTCGTCCGATTTTCGTGATTCTTTTTTTTTTTTTTTCCAACTTTGAACTTGGTCTAGTTAAGGAAAATGTAACAGGAGTTTCAAATTTCATGATGGAAGGGGGTGAATGGAGGGGGTAATACTGATGAATCATGATGTTTTAACTATTCTCGTCCGATTTTCATGATTCTTTTGTTGTTCAACTTTGAATTTGGTCAAGTTTTGGAATATGTAACAGGAGTTTCATATTTCGTAACTGAAGAGGCTGAATGGGGGGGGGGGGGGGGGGGGGGTAAACAACGATAAATATCATGATATTTTTATTATATTCATCAGACTTTTTGTGACTGTTTTTATTGTTTGTTCGATCCAAATTTTAGTCCAGTTATGCAACCTCGGAAATGTCAAATTTTTCATCGGTGAAGGGGTGAAATGGTGTGAGGGGGAAGGGGGGATACAGGGAAATCATGATACTTTGGGAGCGTATGAGAAAGTGCCAATTACATGTTCCTAGTATGCCCTGGCTTTAGAAAATTGTATTTTCTATTGGGCTCCGAACTAACAATTTCCGCCGCTAGGGCTGGTATGGGGCGAAGGACCTAGGGAACAATAGTGGTTGACATGACTTTCCCCTTGTTGATACCTTGCGTCACCCTTTTTTGCTCTAAAATTCGTTCACCTCACTATCAATCTCATCAGTGCTGGTCAAAAATGAGAATTATGTTATTAATAAATGAATTATCGTAATAAAGAAACACAAACAAACAAAACTCGGCCCTTCGGGCCTCGCAAGGGGCTCCGCCCCTTGACCCCGCCAGGGGGGCTTCGCCCCCCTGGACCCCCCTTTTTGTTTTTATTTAGAGCCTGCTGCTACAAGTATAGAAACGTAGAATACGCTTTAGCCTCGATTGGACGCTGAACTGCTGAACGTTCAACGGTGATTATCAAACGTAATTATAATTTTATAAACATTTATAGGACTTCGGACGAAATCGTAGAGCGCAACCAAGTGACAACCAAACAAGCGTCATTGTTTACTATTCATTTATAACATCAATTTATATAGTTATAGTATGAAACTACGAAAAAAAAATACGAAATAAATTCGTGATAAATCAAGAGCTTTCCAACGAATGGTGAACGATTTCTGTGCGATTAAAATGGCGGAAATTCCATTTCCCTACCAACGGCTCGGTTGTACGTGAAAATCATCCGTCACACATTTCGTTCCCATCCCGCGTTCCATTTTCGGCTAGTTAGTCCATGGCTAAAGCGTATTCTACGCTAAAAACCGACGAAACAATAAAAACAACTTGTGTCCGTCATGACTGCCCTTATAGGCGATTAAAAGTATAGCAAATCGGTAAGGTCATTGCTTACGTGCTGCGTTCAGTCTCGAGCATCTCATGTTCATTGGTACAAAGAAACGTTATGGACCCGTCAGCCATGGAATTCGGAAAAGGTACCTATTTGAAATTATTGGTAGCGGGCAGAACCTTACCTCGCCGGGAGAAAAACTTTCTATCTACAGGGTGAACCTCTTGTAGATCAAACAAATTTTTGCAAAAGACTAAACCAAAAATGGAGTGAATTGCCGTCAAATGCATATTTCTATAGGAAAACCGTGTAGTTTTCCTTTAAACCCAAATGTCTCCTCTTTACTTAATCTAATTTTAACTTTTGAAATGTATAATCAAACTGGAGTTTGGAGGACCTCGAGAATGTCATAACTGAGCATTTGTCCAAGTTGAAGAAAAGATAATTCCAATCAAACCATTTATCAAGGGCCAATAGTGAATGCTGAAGAGCCAGGCAATCATCGATGGACCGCACAATGGTATATATTTTCAAGTCACCAGCGAATAGCAGATGTTCAGTATCATCCCCAATGGCATCCCCAACATCATCAATAAAGATCAAATGGGAACCCTGTGGAACTCTAGATGTGGCATCGGAAAACAGTCCCCTCGGAAACCATGAGCCCAGGAAATTCTTCCCTCCCATTTCGCGCTGAACACTAGGTATTTTTTTCCTTTTTCATCTATTTTGATTTAGTGTGACATGCAAATTGGAAAGTCTTGCTTTTCTAGGCATGCTTGGTAAAACAAACTACGCATTAGAACTTCTTTTTTTCCCATAAAAAATTCTAAAAGGAAATTTACACTCTTTGCAACGGTATCAACAGATTTTACCCCAAGACCCCGCTTTTTTCCTTCTCCTTATAACATAGAACTGGACAGAAAACGATTTTTTTTGCAATGAATAATAATCCAAGTCCAAACGCCAATGGCATGGAAAAAGAGGCGAGTTCCCAACGTGTTTCGTAACTACTGGAGCAAACAAGCAAATGGAGCACTGGACCAATGATGGTAACTCCTGGAGCAATGGACATAATATATATTAATATAGATAATTTTTGCAGTTTTTTGCTTCAAAATTTGACGAATATGTCCTTGTGAATATAATTTTTTGTTTCACGAATAAATCGTTTTTCCAGTCAAAAAAAGGAAGCAATCTATCTTTTTTTGTGTCACCAAAACATTTTCAGCTTCTCCCGTAAAACTTTAATTTGTTAGCTTTTTTTCATTGTCAAGGCCTCAATTAGGTAGGTAGGTTCCACTTTATGGTTGAGCACATGAATATATATATATATACAGGGTGTCCCAGTAACTACGCCCCCACCCCCTTATTTTCTCTAATTGTGGACGAAAGAAATCGGACCAACGCTATCTTCATAATGTTCGTAGAATTCAAAAATGAAAAAATTTCACATTGCGCACGTGCGATAACGTGCGCAATTGACATCAACTTCGTTATTTTAAATGTAAACCCCATTTTTTATTACAGATTTGAATTTTGCGTGACATTTCATGAAGAATTGACCCATCACTCGATTTTTCAGGTGCGCGCAAACGGGCGCAATTCTGCTCCAAAAGCGCGCAATTATACTCTAAAAGTGCAACATCTGAATTTTTGAAGATAGTCACTTGCCACATATGATACATGATTTAGGAGTATTTTTTCGTGCTGAACCCCGCTATGATGTCCATTTATTGATATTTGCAACACTAACTTGGGAAAATACCGGAAAATTGACCAGAATTGCACTTTTCCAACACATTTCCTCAAAGCACAAAGCATACTAAAATGTAGGTTTTTCGGTGTTTTCCCAAGTTGATGTTCCAAATATCAATAGATGGACATCATTACGAGGTTCAGCGCAAAAAATACTCGAAAAATACTCCAAAACCATGTATCACATGTGGCAATAGAGTATAATCAAAACTCTGATATTGCACATTTTGAGTGGAATTGCGCACTTTTGGAGCGAAATTGCGCCCGTTTGCGCGCACCTAAAAAACCGAGTGATGGGTCATTTCTTCATTAAATTTCTCGCAGAATTCATATCTCCAATAAAAAATGGGGTTCACATTTAAAATAACGAAGTTGATGTAAATTTCGCTTGTTTGTGCACGTGCGCAATGCGCGATTTTGTCTTTTTTTTTTAATTTTACGCAAAAAGTTATGAAGAATAGCGTTGGTCCGATTTTTTCCCGGAGCGTAGTTACTGGACACCCTGTACATATATATATATATATATATATATATATATATATATATATATATATATATATATATATATATATATATATATATACATATATATATATATATATAAAAGCAATTAATATAGATACGTATTTACCTATGCTGCTAGGAGGTATACTCAGGAGCACATTCACTTACCATCTGAACTGCTTTGTTGCGCCTGTAAAATTTGGATAGATACTGCAATTAATGCGTAGAATTGGATTTAAAAAAATCGTAGACAAAACCAAAACACATATTGCCATTAACCCTCCATCCTGGGCGTTCGGATGCCAAGAATCTAGTAATAAGTATATTAATAAATTTGTCTATCCATTGTCTGCCTACAACTATTCAGTTCTAGTACTTCCGTAGAAAAAAGTTCCAGTCATGGAGCATGATTGTATGAGCGAATTTTCGCATTTATCGTCCTATAGTTGTGTATTTTAATTTAAAATGTGAGCACTTAGTGTGCAAAGAAATAATGAAGCTGTATGGCAAGAAATTACGATAATTTTAAATTTATTTAGAATAATTGCTTCACAATAATTTTTTATTTTTACCATTTTTACAGTTTTTGTCCAATTTATCGAATTTTTGTAGAAAATGAAACTATTGCTATAGCTCCAAAATTTTTAAAATCAAAAATCATCATTGAAGTCCGTTTTGAGGCATTCTGAAACGAATCCTAGAGTTTAACGCTCTTTCATATGTGTATATTTATATATATATTTATGTGTCATTCCAGATGATAACTTTCCTTAGGATTGAGATAAAAAACCCTTTTTAGCGCCAAAAAATCAAGCTTTCCAAACGAAAGGATGAGTTTGCTGGCCAGCTCTTTTTTGAACACATTAAATTGGTCAAATTTAACACACAAAAAACAACTAAAAATGGGTAAAAATTGTTAAATTTATATTTTTCAGTAGAATTTTGGTCAAAAGAAGTTTATAATGAGATAGAACAAAAAAAAAAAATGTATGCAGAAATTTATACTGAAAAATGTACTTAAATTTCATTAATATTTGTGAAAAAATAGATAAAAACAGCAACAACAAAAAAAGTAAAAGTCCAAAATATTTTTGAACTGGCGAAAATTATTTAGAACAAGTTTATTTGCCATAAAATCGGTTGAGAACATTTCCTTCTTAGTTAATGTCCTGAATTTTCAAAACGATCTAACGTAATATTGTACGATAATTTACGAAAATTCGCTCATACAATCATGCTCCAATACTGTTTTTCTTCAACATTTTTTTTCATGGAAATCCGTTTTGAGGCATTCTGAAACGATTCCTGTAGTTATTTAACGAGTTTTTAAATATATATATACATTGTGAACACACGTTAGGTAGCACAAACAAGTAGAGTCGATTTTAGAGCTCATTTCTGATCGAAATTTCTTCTTAGAGATTTTTTTTTAAACGCTTAGTTTTTGAGTAATTCAATTTTTGAGATTTTTTTCGTGTTTTCGACCTCAAGTCACTAAAACAGCAATAACTAAAATAATTAAAACAGTTAGTTTGAATTTGAGGGTACAATTCGAAAGAGCGTTAAATGTCCTTCCTATCTAATGCCAAATCAAAATTGTTCAATGGGATTCATTTGGTGGAAAAACTGTCTGAATATGAATTTTCCACGAGAATGGGAAATTAAAATTTTTTAAACCAGCTGTGAGTGTCCCATTTCTGTACTGTTTTTTGCTAACCTCATCAGTAAAAACTGGCCCAAGATCTCAGCTTTCTATCTCAATGGTATGAACAATTTTTATATTACTTTACTAATTGAAGGATAAAAGTATGTTTGTATGTTGAAAAACATGGTTTTTTTTTTCTATGAAATCGAGGGTTTTCGTTAAAATTGACCCTTTAAAAAAATTCGAGTTTGGGACCGGTTTCCACGTTTTTTTTCCCCCCAAGATGAATTTAATAGTAACATTTTTTGCAGATCTCCCCAACTCCGTTCTAACAGAGTTTTTCACTTTAACTAACTAATTTCATCCTTAAAAACACATATAAATGAGCATAACAAATGGACTAAAAATTCTTAAGTTACTAACTAATTTCACCCTTAAAAATACATAAAAATGAGCATAACAAATGAACTACAAATTCTTGAGTTAAAGCGTAAAACTCTGTTACAACGGAGTTGGGGAGATCTGCAAATGTTACTATTCGATTCATCGTGGGAAAAAAAAAAAAAAAAAACGTGGAAACCGGTCCCAAACTCGAATTTTTCTAGAGGGTGATTTTTCACGAAAACCCTCGATTTTATAGAAAAAAAAACATGTTTTTCAACATACAAACATACTTTTACCCTCCAATTAGTAAAGTAAAATAAAAATTGATCATACCGCTAGAAAGCTGACATCTTGGGCCAGTTTTTACAGATTAGGTACGCGAAAAACAGTACAGAAATGAGACACAGCCGGTTTAAAAAATTGAAATTTCTCATACTCATGGAAATGTTATATTCAGGCAGTTTTTTCACAAAATGAATTTGTTAAAAAAAATGTATTTGGTATTGAATAGGAAGGAAATTTAACGCTCTTTCCAACGGTACCCTCAAATTCAAAATAGCTGTTTTAATTAGCTCTAGAATCGACTCTACTCGTTTGTTCCACCTTAAGTGCGTTCACCCTGTAGTCTCTGTGCGTGCGCGCGTGTGTGTGAGTACACCCAGTGGACACCCTTTGCCATGCCTGTCAGGGTAAAAATGAAAACCTGTACTATGTGCTGCAGCAGTGTTCTCGGACTCACGGTGGAAGCACGATGTCGGAAGGAAGAGACTCTAGAGAGTTTTTGGCGACTTCAACTCAACGTCACCCGTTACCGTAGTCTTGAGGGAGCAAACGAAGATGCTAACCCAAAAGGAGCAGGGAGGACGGTTGCCTTAATTTTGATGTCACGTTAACGGTTGTTGGGTAACGCGATATTTTTTCCCAGCTCTCTTGTTGTCTACTGGTTGTCTATTCGACTTCTTTATTTCGAATTGAAATGCCGATTTTCAATCCTAAATTCGAATTTCATGTTAGTCTCCGTACAAATACGGGATAGTTACTCATTTTTAGTTTTCAATTCGTAAACAAGGCATGGATTTAACGCAAAGATAGTAAGCCTCAAGTGGGAAACACCGCGATTTAGTTGCACTTTTAGGTCTTTAGTCGTTACAAACTTCATGTTTTTGGGTTTTAGGTTGGGTAATCAACTAATATGTTTGTAATCAATTATATATCTAGAAGTATGAAAAAGTATACATCTCTATGACAATGAACCAGGATTTTACCTGATAATCATCAGTGGAGACAGCACTTCACGCAATGTTCACGAGAAAACAGCTGAGATCAGGCTAACTAAGAACAATACTGCGAAGAAGTAGTGTCTTAAAACTCAGGTTCCTCTTTTAAAATATTTGAAATTATAATAAAAACAAAGCTCTAATCGACCAAATAGAGCCTGTGCGCAAAAGAACGGATTTTTTCCGATCGAGTTGAAGGCTAGTAAAGCGTGACGACGGAGGCGGACTTCAGATGGCACATTCGGTTTCTATCTACGCGACTTGAAACGAAAAATAACCAAGTTTGAGGGGTGTTTAAAAACCTACCCGCTATCAACAAAATTAGTTGGTAATGAGGCATTTGAAAAGAAAAACTACAATTATTTATTTCACCAGTATTCGAGTAATTTTGAGGTGCCCAGTAGTGTTACATTTACACTATTTACAGGAAGGTTAGGCTGGTGACGTGTGCCTTTAGGTCCCCAAACGGGTGACGTTAAATGAGCCATTCTAACGTACGACGTTGCTAACGTCCCCTCAAGGTCACGTACTCTTGGGTACGGTAGGGTGACGTTAAGGGTACGTTAGTGGTCACCAAAAACTCTCTTCTATCACATGCCGTGTGACTGGGTCATGAAGCCGGATATCGTTGCCATCAAGCAGGATGCGTCTGCCATAATCTTAGATGTCCAGGTTGTGGCAGCTTGGACATGGAGCAGACCTGGCCAGCTAAAATATGTAAATATGATAGAAATGATCCGCTACAAGCGATATCTGAGCTAAAGGGAGTGGCGACCAATAACACCAAGGTCATGGCCACGGCCGTATCATGGCTCGGGGTGTGGTGCGGGAAAAGTGCCACGGAATTACTCGTTGAGCATCTTGTGGTATTTTCACCCGCGTCCCGAGGGGTTCTCACTTGAACTGGTGATCATTTTATAGGTGCACTTTCTTTCATCCCTCTCTCCTTCTTCCTCCTTCAGTTTCCTTGATCCCAAGGGCCGGCATCGGGTAAACCTGGGCGCACTCTTTCAATTTAGTTTTTTCGTTTTTTATTTAATGGTGTTCCCCCTCTTCCTTTGAAGGGATATATATATATATATATATATATATATATATATATATATATATATATATATATATATATATATATATATAGTCTTACGAGGGGTCTTTCTGGGCCCTCTCGTTCAAGCAGCTTTTGGAACCCACTCCCCGGGCCCAGAAACACCCCTAATTTCTACCACCAATATTCTTATCTTCCGGGCTCCGAAAAACCCCTGGTTTCAACCACCAATATTCCTCTCTCTCGCAGGGCCGGATTAATAGATGACACCCGACTTGAGCACTGAACTTTGACATTCTACGTTCTTAGTTTCACCTGCCCCATGGGAAATATAATTTCGAGCATCTTTGCTTTTCGTCATGGAAAAAGACTCTCACTACAATACGCAAATTATTACACAATGGAGTTTTTTTTTTTTATTGTTTTTATACCACGCCTCAAATCATTACACATTGACATAATGAAAAACCTCCCACTGTAAGTTATTACACAACGGCTTAACGAGGCATCGTTTTGCAAATTATTACACAATGGCATAATGACAACTCCTCACTGCAAATTATTACACAATGGCTTAACACAGAAACCCCAGTGCAAATTATTACACTATGGGTTAACATAAATCCCCTGATTGCAAATTATTACACAATGGTTTAATGAGAACCTCATAGTGCAAATTATTACACAATGGCTAAATGAGAAACCTCCGCTGCAAACCATTAAACAATGACATGTACCTAATGAAAAACCTCCCACTACAAATTATTACACAGCGGCTTAATGAGGCATCCTTCTGCAAATTATTACACAATGGCTTAATGAGAAAACCTCACTGCAAATTATTACACAATTCCTTAACACGGAAACACTCACTGTAAATTATTACACAATGGCAAATCATGAAAATCCTCCCACTGTAAATTATTACCCAACGGTTCAATTCGGAAGCTTAATTTGGAGGCTTAATTTGGAAGGCCACGGTAATAGAAAATTCTTTAAATATCTCATAGGAAAGATTGTCAGCCCGGAGTGTGATTTTCGCCATGAAGATGCTTCCCATCAAAATATTTACCATATATTTCAAGAAAGTTCTGCAACAAGATCCGAATTGAATTAGTTTCTGAGAAGTCAACACATCGACGAAGCGAACTCAATACAGTAATTTTCGAAAATGAATATCCTTGAAATTAAAAAATTGAATGAAATGAACGAATGGATTCAATACCGAAAACGCTGCAAATTATTACACAAAGGTTTATTATTTCTGTATTAGATAGCCCTTCTACGTAAATCACTTATTTATGTTTATTAGACGTATTCTGTGGTACATTATCTGGGCCATTCTACAAAAAGGTGCCAACATTTGCAGAAAGGTGTGTGGAAATTTTTCCTGCAAGGAAATCATACAAATTTGGTATCATTCGACTCGTTACGATGTTTACTACTCGTTACTGGAAAGGGCGAGAAAGTTTGACCTTTTTTGGGAATGGTACACTGCTTTTTAGGTTAAAGAAACGTTGATGAAAAGAATGGTGCCGGCTCTGCTTTCATAAATCCATTAAAATTAAGTAAATCGGTTTGAACACCAACTGTGGAAGTCAAAGCGTTTCTGTATCATGATCCGCGTCGGATAGAATTAGTTTCCCGGTGTTTACCTCACAATATGAATTTATAGGCAAAAAAATGTTGCAAATTTTGTGGTTTTTATAATTTGGATGGATTTATTCTTCTTCCCAGTCTTTTCCAGGTGCTAGTGGTTGTGAAAAATGTCTACTTTTCATCACCTCATGACGTATTCTTCGAGTTACAACAGTAAGCTTCTCAAAAAATGAACTCTTTTATTTATAAAAAGGCCGAGTTTTAAGTATTCTCGTTAGGGACGGTCATGGGTTGGTTAGATCATCTCACAGGGGCCTATGATGAAGCTGGGCCGTTTAATATAGGTTCAAGAGAAAAACCTAAAAAAAAAAAAAAATCATCGGTCAGAATCTCAGCAGTTGACTCGGAAAATATGAACTCAGTAAGTAATTTTCAGTTTCGTTAAATTATAATTTATTGATCACAGGGTAGTATTTTGGTTTATTATTTTCAATTATTATTAACCCCCCTTAAAATTTTGTTGTTTTACGTTTCTAGACATTTAAAACCCGAAAATCAAATGCTAGTAAATAAAATCCGACCGATCATCAACAAGTGAGGTTAATAGGACTGTGATCCTTTTTAGCCGTCAGCGCACGATCTCTGATCTTTTTTTTTTTTTTTTCGCCACCCAAAATCTTTCTCTCTGTATTTTGACGCTAACCTTTATCATTCTTTCCCGAAGCGATACATGCGTTTCTTTAAGACCTGCGATCGTTCTTTCCCGTGACCCTTCAAATCTTATGTTATATATTTGCGGACAAGTGAAGCGTAGGTAGGTGTTTATGGTATCTCATTAAATTTCAGTTGTTCTATCGGTGGATTTCCACGTCGTGTCGATATACAGTACATTGCACCATTGTAGGTATTTTGACATCAGCTTTTGTTTCGTACAGAGGGATTGATGTTCACGAAGTCATCACATACTACAAGGTATGGAGACACACTGATCAGCTGAAGGATCCTTGTGGGTAATTCCTTTCTAATCGATATACCGTGCTGAAATATAAGTAGTATACCTAGCTCTTTTTATGGCATTTAGAATACAATTACAAGTTAACAAAGCGCCGAAATAGGATAATGTACCAGAGACAACATCTTATGGACATAGATGAGTGATTTACGTAGAAGGGTTATCTAGTTCAGAAATAATAAACCTTGTGTTATAATTTGTAGCGTTTTTAAAAATAATGTTCAGTCTTCGTCCAACTTCATGTTCAGTCTTCTTCAACTTCAAGGTAAATAACATTTTTTGAAATGGCAAACTTAAGTAAAACTTAACTACCAGTTTTATAAAATAACCGGAAACTGAAATCGTGAACTAACTCGTAAGTGAGTCAGATTCTCAACAGTGCGTCAGGTTTTGAGGATATCATATCACTAAAGTATGTA
This sequence comes from Adelphocoris suturalis, assembly GCA_030762985.1. Taxonomy (NCBI): domain Eukaryota; kingdom Metazoa; phylum Arthropoda; class Insecta; order Hemiptera; family Miridae; genus Adelphocoris; species Adelphocoris suturalis. The sequence goes on along the minus strand of CM061047.1, from coordinate 30,691,406 downwards.
CCATTTTATCAAGGTAAATTTTCTCATGATCATCTTCTCCCGAGTAAAATGCGCAGGAGGGCTGTTGAGTTGCACTTTGTGTTCAATAACCACTAATCTACTCGTACACGTGCCCTTCAAAAATTGGAAGTGTCCTCCCAAGAAGGAGGAAGACGTATCCGTTTTATAAGCTGATTTTTTTAAAAATTTCTTCTTCATGTCCCTTTCTTCTTTTTCTCAACTTTTTCAGATTGAATCACTGCCTAGTTTTTCTTCAAGGCTTCTTGCATCAATTTTAGTTTGATTAGAAAGCTGATGTGGGAGGCTCTTTTATGATTGCGCACAGTCTAATTAACGAAAAAATAATAGATATCAAATTTGTAATTTTAGTGTTCAGCTTATTTTGGGTTCAATTTCAGTTGTAATAGCTATTGGGTACCTGCGGAACTGCTTCATAATGTCTAAATGAACTTCTATTATAAGATTTGATTAGAAAGCTGATGTGGGAGGCTCTTTTCTGATTGCGCAAAGTCTAATTAACGAAAACTCGGCGCTCCGCGCCTCGCCAGGGGGCAAGCCCCCTGGACCCCCGGTTACCTCTATTTACATACTTCGGACGAAATTATTGAAACACAGAATGTGTTTGCGTTGTCGCGCAACCAAGTGACAACCAAACAAGCGTCATTGTTTACTATTCATTAATAACATCAATTTATATAGTTATAGTATGAAACTACGAAAAAAAAAACGAAATAAATTCGTGATAAATCAAGAGCGATTTATCAAGTAAATGTCCTAAAGAGGCTACATACGAAATTACAGCTTCCTAGAGTGTAAAGTATAGAAATTAGCTTTAAAAGCCACTCATCTGATCCGGACCCTGGACATCGTCAAGTAAATGTCCTAAAGAGGCTACATACGAAATTACAGCTTCCTAGAGTGTAAAGCATAGAAATTAGCTTTAAGAGCCACACATCTGATCCGGACCCTGAGCATCGTCAAGTAAATGTACTAAAGAGGCTACATACGAAATTACAGCTTCCTAGAGTGTAAAGCATAGAAATTAGCTTTAAGAGCCACACATCTGATCCGGACCCTGAGCATCGTCAAGTAAATGTCCTAAAGAGGCTACAAACGAAATTACAGCTTCCTAGAGTGTAAAGTATAGAAATTACCTATTCAAATTATTTAACCTCCGCTTCACAAATTGAACCCGTTTTCGTAATACTCAGATCACCTGCTATGAATCAAATCATCGAAACACAAGCTCAATGAAATCATCAGAAATTAACAAGCGGTTGCAATCATGTTCACAATATCAATTATTGAGAATGATCACCTGTGTGTAAACAATTATTTATATAACCATGCTCATAACTCAGTTTGTTGGACACGCACTTCGCAGTAGTTAACATAATATTGTTGGATAAATCGAGAGCTTTCGAACGAATGGTCAACGAATTTTGTGGGATGAAAAACGACGAAGTACCATATCCCTAGCAACGACTCGGTTGTACGTGAAAATCATCCGTCACACATTTCGTTACCATCCCGCGTTCCATTTTCGGCTAGTTAGTCCATGGCTAAAACACATTCTGTGTTAAAATAATTGATATCAAACTTGTAATTTTAGTGTTCAGCTTATTTTGGGTTCAATTTCAGTTGTAATAGCTATTGGGTACCTGCGTGACTGCTTCATAATGTCTAAATGAACTTCTATTATAAGATTGCAAGTAGGGCTGGTAAGAGTAATTTGGAAGTATTACTTCAGCAATATGGTATCGTCAGAACCTGACGCACTGTTGAGGTAATCACTCATTCACGAGAACGCTCAACAGCCCAAGGTCGGAAACGACTATAAGTACATGAACCAGAGCGCTATTGGTGAGGCTGAGTTCAACGAAAAAGAGTCAAGCGACGGTCATGAGAAAAATCAAGTTATACAATTTCGAAATTTCCCCTCCATTCCCTGCGGCCAATAAAATTGAGAATTGAGAACTAGAATAGATGGAGAGCATGAAAAGTTTTCAGTTGGACCTGAAAAATACATTACCCCATGAAATTTTCATTTTTATTAGAAAGTTAGGGCTGAGTTACAGAGACAGTCAAAAGGTGTTGGAACTTACAGTGTTTGAAAATAGTAATAATCGCATAGTGAGAGAAGAAATTGTTATAGGTGCTGATCCATTCGACATTCATTAGTAACTGTCGGGGCTGAAAAATCAACATTAAAAGATGAATTACATTGACTTGGCACCTTTTCGTATAAATGCCCATCTAAACTCGGCTCCACGCGCCTCTATACCTTGTAATTGTATTCTAGATGGCATAAAAAGAGCTCCATTTATAATTCAGCACGGTAGATCGATTAGGAAAGAAATTAGCCACAAGAGTCCTTCTGCTGACCAATGTGCCTCCATACCTTGTAATTCACTTCTAGAGTGACTTCGTCTTGAATATAACTCCGTGAACACCAAACTTTACTAGTCCCTTTGTATGAATCAAAAGCTGATAAAGCAATAAAAGCTGAAACGACGTAGAAATCCACTGTTAGATCAACTGAAGTTAAACGGGATAAAATAGAACACCTACCTACGCTTCACTTGTCTGCAAACATTTAACGTAAGTCATGAACCATTGCTATTATATCAGCTGATTCTTTCGTCTTTTGACGCTTGGACACTTGGACGTCTTTCGTCCACTTGACGCTATTCCCTCAGGGTGTTATTTTTTTATTTATTACTGTTATTTCCAAAGTTTTCGATATTCTGATTTTTCAATATATCAGCCCTTTGATTCCACCTTTTAAGACAAACAGACAGCGATGCCTCGAACTCTGTCTTAATTAGACCCCTAATGTGATTTTTGACCCATGTTTCATCAAGTGTGATCCAGTAGTTTCGGAGAAAAGCTCTGGACGGATTTTTTTTTTTTTTTTTTTTTAATTTTGGGATTCTAATCTATAACGAACTTGGAGTCCCTAAAGGTGCAATGGGGGCCTAAATCCACACACATAGAGAGAGAGGTGGGTCAACAGTACCATAAGAGATACAACTCGTACTAATAGCATCTGTGCTATGTTCGGAGAAGATCATTTTCTGTTTCTCGGATCCTCATCTATCGCCAACCATAGCAATTCGACAACGTGAGAATGGGCCGCCTGGCTCCAAAGCGACAGACGTGCAGCGCATTCTCTTGGATATTGCGGGAACTGTCACAAATCATCTTGAAACCCGAAACATAAAATCTTGAGGGGGATTAAAATTATTTTTTGTCTTGTTCGATTACAAAGGTTCATTATTGAAAATAATAACCAATATACAACTGTAAGATCTACTTCAACACCAACCACGAAACGCCCTGTGCCCGACATTTAAAAGATAATAGAAGAAGAAAGAGAAGTGCCTACACCAAGTTTCAACTAGTTCACCTAGTTTCTTCTACTAACAAATAGGTTAAGGAGGGACCAGATAGGATGTAAAAAATTTGTAAGTATTTTTCTCAGCCATTTTTAGGACAATTTTGATGGAGTTTGCGGCATTTTCCTATGGAAACAGTTCCATACTGCAACTCACCATTTAAAATCCAATTTTGGAAATTTCGCTAAACATTTTTTTTTTTTTTTTTGCATGAATTTGAAATTTTAATTAAATAAAAAATACACATGGCTAAAAAAGTTGTGGTGTTCAGTAGTTAATATTATAAAGAAACGAATGTCATCTATCACATCATCATATGGAATAAATTAGCTGAGAAATTTTTGTTATCAGGTAACGGGGAATTCCGAGATATTCATAGGCCATACGGGGGTGGGAGTGGATTGTCAAAGTCACGCAAGTTCAGCCGGCTACTGGTAGATGGTATTATTGCGCTCACTGTTCACCCCGTGTCCACTACCTTCCCCCTCCCAGGGGATTGTATCACCTGCCCGCCCATGACGGGTGCCTGATCCGTCCCCTCGCTACCTCTCTATCTACTCATCTTCGGTGCCTGGATTTATTGACAAGCTCGGTTCACTTCACTTTTCTTCAGAATAGACATGTATACATAATATCGGTACCTACCTACCATTTTACTACCTCACTACAGAACTCACACAAAAATAATCTTGTCTCCAAAATTACCAGTGCATTGTTCCCGCCAAAATGGCAGACCAACAGCATACGTCACGGCAACACTCAACAGGGGGTCCTCTAAGATCATCCCTCCCCCTCCCCCTCTTGCAGACTGCAGATATGAAGGTTCCCTGTTTTGATTACGAGTACAAAGCTTGAAAACTGAACTCAAGGGTAGATAGGGGAGGGCGTGGAGAGTTTGGCGCGAGCTAGGGGGGTTAATTGAGTACGAGTAGACTAGTGGTTATTGAACACAAAGTGCAACCCAACAGCCCTCCTGCGCATTTTACTCGGGAGAAGATGATCAAGAGAAAATTTACCTTGATAAAATGGTACATACTTTATTGATATGGTATCCTCAAAACCTGACGCACTGTTGAGAATCTGACTCACTTACGAGTTAGTTCACGATTTCAGTTACCGGTTATTTTATAAAACTGGTAGGTAGCTGATTTTTACTTAAGTTTGCCATTTCAAAAAATGTTATTTACCTTGAAGTTGAAAAAGACTGAACATGAAGTTGAATGAAGACTGGACATTATTATTTCTGAACTAGATAACCCTCCCACGTAATTCATTCATCTATGTTCATAAGATGTTGTCTCTGATACATTATCTAAACTCGGCGCCTTGTTACCTTGTAATTGTATTCTAGATGCCATAAAAAGAGCTATACTACTTATATTTTAGCACAGTGTATCGATTAGAAAGGAATTACCCATGAGGATCCTTCAGCTGATCAATGTGTCGCTATACCTTGTAGTATGTGATGACTTCGTGAACATCAATCTTTCTTAGTCCCTCTGTACGAAAGAAAAGCTGATGTCAAAATACCTTCAATGGTGCAACATACTGTATATATACACGACGAGGAAATCCACCGATTGAACAACTGAAATTTAATCAGATACAGTAAAACACACACCTAAGTTTCACTTGTCCGCAAATATAAGACATAAGATATTTTGAAAACCTCGTTTCAAAAGGAACTCTTGTAAAGATAATGGCATTGTAAATTACATCAGTTGATTCGGCCGTCACAGTTTATTATGTTCAGGCTTACTTACTATGCTTACTATTATAGGCAATTTTTACTATGTTCAGAGATTTTTGCATTCATATTCGTGTTGAAGTTGTTTTTCTTTTTTTTTTCTTTCATGTTCTAGCCCTTAGGGAAAGCGAATAGTTGAATGTTAAGCGATCCGAGTGGACTCATTCGATTCATTGAAGGGATGACTATCAATAACGAACATAAAAACAGTGGAAAGTTTTCGATATTCTGATTTTTGATATTTCGGCCCTTTGATTCTACCCTTTAGGATTGAAAGAAAGTGATGCCGAGAATTCAGTCCCAACTAGACTATAAAAAATTCGACTTTTGACACTAGTTTCATTTAGTTTGGTCCAGTATTTAGTTTCGGTGAAAAGCTACGTACGGTGGACGGTCGAATTTTATTTACTAGCATTTCATTTTCGGGTTTTAAATATCTAGAAACGTAAAACAAAAAATGTTTAAGGGGGGTAAATTTTTTTCTGGTTCGACTACAACATTCATTATTGAAAATAATATACCAAAATACTACCCTGTGATCAATAAATTATGATTTTCGAAACTGAAAATTACCTACTGAGTTCATATTTTCCGAGTCAACTGCTGAGATTCTGACCGATGATTTTTTTAAATAGATTTTTCTCTTGGACCTGTATTAAACTGCCCAGATTCATCATAGGCCCCTATGAGATGATCTACCCAACCCATTACCGTCCCTAACGAGAATACTCGGCCTTTTTATAAATAAAAGAGTTCATTTTTCGAGAAGCTTACTGTTGTAACTCGAAGAATACGTCACGAGGTTTTGAAAAGTATAAATTTTTCACAACCACTAGCCCCTGGAAAAGACTGAGAAGAAGAATAAATCCATCCAAATTATGAAAACCACAAAATTTGCATTATTTTTTGGCCTATCAATTCATATTGTGAGGTAAACACGGGGAAACGAATTCTGTCCGACGCGGATCATGATACAGAAACGCATTGACACCACAGTTGGTGTTCAAACCGATTTACTTTTTTTAATGGATTTATGAAAGTAGAGCCGGCACCATTTCTTTAACCTAAAAAGCAGTGTACCATTCCCAAAAAAAGATCAAACTTTCTCGCCCTTCCCAGTAACGAGTAGTAGACATCGTAACGAGTCGAATGATACCAAATTTGTATGAGTTCGTTGCAGAAAAAATTTCCACACACCTTTCTGCAAAGTTGGCACCAAAGTACCACAGAATACGTCTAATAAACATAGATACCTAAGTGATTTACGTAGAAGGGTTATCTAATAAAGAAATAATAAACCTTTGTGTAATAATTTGCAGCGTTTTCGGTGTTGAATCCATTCGTACATTTCATTCAATTTTTCTATTTCATGGATATTTATTTTCAAAAATGACTGTATTGAGTTTGCTTCGTCGATGTGTTGACTTCTCAGAAACTAATTCAATTCGGATCTTGTTGCAGAACATTCTTGAAATATATGGTAAATATTTTGTTGGGAAGCATCTTCATGGCGAAAATCACACTCTGGCTGTCAATCTTTCCTATGAGATATTTAAAGAATTTTCTATTACCGTGGCCTTCCAAATTAAGCCTCCAAATTAAGCTTCCAAATTGAACCGTTGGGTAATAATTTACAGTGGGAGGATTTTCATGATTTGCCATTGTGTAATAATTTACAGTGAGTGTTTCCGTGTTAAGGAATTGTGTAATAATTTGCAGTGAGGTTTTCTCATTAAGCCATTGTGTAATAATTTGCAGAAGGATGCCTCATTAAGCCGCTGTGTAATAATTTGTAGTGGGAGGTTTTTCATTAGGTATGTCATTGTTTAATGGTTTGCAGCGGAGGTTTCTCTTCATGACATTTTGTAATAATTTGCACTTTGAAGTTCTCATTAAGCCGTTATGTAATAGTCTGTAGTGAGATTTCTCATTAAACCATTATGTAATAATTTGTAGTGGGGTTTCCGGGTTAAGCCATTGTGTAATAATTTGCATATAGAGCAATTTCGTAAGTATTGATCAAGCATAGCAAAAATTTCCAGAGATTTTGGGACATTTAGGAATAAATGCTACTGTAATATCAAGTTCAATAACATTTGTTCGAAAAAACAATACGAGATGTTCCCAATGTTCTTAAACTTGCATATCATGTCTGAAAATTAAAACTTCCATAAATATTTTACTTTTTCCTTCATTTTTTCCATAATGTAACCTTTTCAACCTAAGATGTACATAAGTATGTGTTTTTATTGTTGTGTAACATTTTCAAACAGGTTAGAACAATGATTGATAAATGTTAACTTCTTTGAGGATATGAGCGGACATTTAAAAACTAAGGAGTTCATTTCCCTTCCACTGCCAGATGGTGTTTGTGACTGTGTGGATGTGTGCGAGTGAGAGAGCACATTGAGAGAAAGTAATTAACGGCATCGGTGGTATAAATCAGGGGGTTTTCGGGACCCGCAATATATATATAACTAGGTACAAGTATACAAGGGCGGGTCCCGAAAACCCCCCGATTTATACCACCAAAGCGCAGGAAAACGGAGCCCGCTTTCGGGACCCACTCGGGACCAGAAATACCCCTCATGTTGATTCAGGGACCAGAAAGACCCCCTCTAATTGCCTATATATATATATAAATATATATATATATATATATATATATATATATATATATATATATATATATATATATATAAAGTATGAAAAGCTTAAAAATCCAGGAATCGTTTCAAAACGCTTGTAGAAAATGTTCGTAAATCAGATGTCACACATTTTATAAGAAATCGGAATGCAGAAACAAATCAAGTGCTCTCATCATTAACACAACATCAACAGGTACGTAAGAAAAGTGCTTACCAGTCCTAAGAACAGCAACAGTACGGGTGAAATTGTCAGGAACACTGCCATATCGATCTATCCTAAAAATTGATAAACGTCAATAGAAATGTACGTTGGAGAAGCTTCCTGTTTCAAATTTCGATAGAGATAGAAAAGGGTAGGTTAGTCATGAAGGAGCGGAGTATACCTATGTATGGCAAGGTGCGGCTTCTGCAGAACAGGGGTGGGTTGAGTAAAACTTGCTCTCTAACACTTGATCACCTTATACAAGTAAAAGTAACAAACAAGCTGTGCCTTGTCATGCTGCAAAGTTGGCGGTGTAAACTATGCCCTTTTCCATTATTATCCAATCAGGCAACAGAATAGTTTGACCTGTTTCCTAGGTAATCTGTTAATCTGTGAGTTATTTGATATTTCAATTTCAAACTTGGTAAAATCAGTTCTGTCTACGTATTTATATCCCCCCAAAAAGACGCTCTGTGTACAAAAGATCCCAAGCCACGAAATGTATGATATCATACAATTTGAGCCAAGCCAATAGTCGGATCGCCGTCTTCTAGAACAGTGCAGTCATTCTCTCACTCTTCTTGAATGCGTTTGGGAGTGAGACGCTTCTTCAACAGCCGATTTTCGCCTATCTCACAACCGTTCTGGGAAGTGTGGACACATCTAGACGAGACTGAAAGTATATTACTAATGTTAAATAAGAATGAGGCTGTGAACCCTTTAATGTTACTAGTTACTCTGGAACAGTGCAGCGCTCTTCCACTTCAGCGCTGCATTAGAAAGAAGTATAAGTAACGAAAATGTCATTGTATGATACAAGTAATTTCAAGAGAATGACACTCACAATGGAGTCGTATTAGTTTCACTAAATTGAATTAAGGGTTGAAACAGTGTTACATACTTGTACTGGTCTCATGTTAAAGTTGTAGAGCTCTGCAATATTAGACAAAGCAGAGGCCGTGGGTTCTGGTCCATATTCAGAAATGAAATGAAAATCAGGGACGCCCATTTAAACCCCACCACATTTGGAGAACAACAACGATGTTTATAGTGTAACTGACGAAAATCGGCCAAGCCGTTGAAGAAACGTCTCACTCCCATACGCAGTAAAAAAGTGAGAAGGAATGAATGCACCAATAGGTAGTATGGAATCCCTTACAATTTGCTGACCTTCCTATTTTCAAAGAAATTAGAAGGATGTAACTAGACCTTCCAAAACTAAAAATCCGCTAATAACGGTGGAGCTGTCATTTCACTCATCTCTTAATGTCTCAGAGAGGTTCCCTATCAAATTTCACATTTTAGTGTGAAAGGGAGAGAATTCATCTCTCTCAGCTGATCAGTATGGATAGCGGTAGCCATCTCAAAAATACTTATAACTGTAGGTACCTACCTGCTTCATCTTGCAGTCGAATACCTCCTACCTAGTCCGGGGAAAGTGAAATACGCATTAATCTCGTGAGGGGAGGGACATTTTGAAAGCGTGATGTTTTGAGAGCTTTTTAACGAGTGATGAACGTTTTTTTTTGGGATCAAAACTATCGGAGTAACACTTCCCCAGCAACGGAGCGGTTGTACGTAACGATCCGGGGTTTTTATTTGACTTCACATGTGAAAAAAAGTGTCGAAAATTTCGGTTGACCCCTCGAAAAAGACATAGGGATGTACCTATTAATGTACAAAAAGGAAGTCCAAAAACATGCATTTTGACACTTTTTTTTAGCTTATATAGACTCGATCGGGAGGTGGCCAATGTTGGGCCGAAGTTGTACTTTGTTACTTATCTCGGCGCGTATCGTTGCAATGGTTTTTAACAGTGAGTATAGAAATAACTAGATATTTCTGTACTCACTGGTTTTTACTGATTTTTAAAAGACTGGGCAATGTGAGACTAGCGTCTCTCAGGGTGGCGCCAAATCAATATTTCAAAATTCCCTGACTTTTCTCTGCTTGTTCCAGCGATTTCCCTGACTGAACAAAACCATTAGTATTAGGAATAAATAAAACCACAATATTTATCGTAACCGATCTCTAATCCTACTAATCTTTTATTGCTTACATAAAACAAAAATTGCGAAATTTATCATCATAATAAATGATTCAATTCGGTATCAACAAAAAATTCAAGACTAGTAAATCACCATTAAAAAAAACCAAACAAATTAGTATGTTAAGCTAGTCTTCATTGTTACTAATTTATTTGCTCCTTGTTTTCCTCCTTTGTTATTGAGGGAGAACGTGGTAGCCTTTGAGTGTATAAGCAGGCACTGCATGGGTGGAGCAAGGTATGTATTTACTACAACTACAAACTTCAAACCTAATTAATCTACTCGTATATACCTTCTCTAAAATCTCCCCGTACCTCTCAATTTCCCAGACTTATGAATTTTATATGAAATTCCCTGACCTTTCCGTAACATTTTCCGATGCATCAAATTCCGTGACTTCTCCAGGTTTTCCCGAACTGGGATTGCGTTGTTTTCTCTGACTCACTTACCCCACCTTTTTTTTTTTTTTTTAATGCAGTTTGAGATGAAAACGTGGAAAAGTATGCGCCACCACGCACATCCCCCTGGAGAAAATAAGGATTTCTCTTTTGGCTTGCTTACATGATTTTGAAGGTTATTTCTTCAAGATTTTCCCAGAATTACCCCCCAAAAAATGTGCCTAATTATTATACCAAAATTATTTTCTCCTATTTTACTTTCTTATTTCCAAATCCAATTTTCATTATTTCAGACCTACCCTTTCCTGTGATGAAAGATCAAATTATAAGTAATACACTAGGTATATAGTAGGATGAGTTCAACTTTTTTTCAGATTGATCTTGGACGTCGTAATGCGACAACTCTAAGTAATCTTGTTTCTAAACAAGAGCAAATAAAATTATACTCAATAGGGAATCCCTCGCCAAGGATTCCACTTACGAAACAGACATCAGTAAAATTATTATGCTTCAATCTCCATAATTCGATTTCACTTGGGCAATTTTCTCCACATTTAAACCTCTAAAATGTTTGAAATAAATTAAAATGGTACATAATTTAGAACTCTGATAAGGTAATGGAATATTGAACATGAGGTTCCATTTTATGTTCCTATTGTTTACTTTACGTTATTTTTTTTATTTATTGACATGGATATGTCTTTGCTCTGGGGGGTCATTCAAAAATTTCCGTGACGCAAAATTTGTGTCACAATTTCAGTGTTTTTCACGTACAACCCATTCGTGGCTAGGGGAATGGAACTTCCGCAGTTTTCATCGCACAGAAATCGTTCGCCACTCGTTGGAAAGCGCTTGATTTATGTGATAAATGTTCTCATCTCAAGCTACCAATTTCCCCCTCGTTACGTACCTGGCTACATTCCTAAACTAAGTTGATTGGACTATAAACAATTTTAATAAGCCGGTTACAATATTCTTAACGTAAAGCAATAGCATAATTTACTCCACTCGACTAAACTCCACTCACACAGTCGACTGTTAACAACAACTCATTGTAGTGGCTTCTCTCCACAGTTATTTTCAACATTTCTATAAGTAAACCGTTGTTTTGTTGGAATTAGTCGGGATGCGGCCCAGGGATTTGTTTAAAGTTAAAGGATTTGTTTACAACTCTCGAGGACAACCGTTATGAAATCCCCAATCAAAGACATATCCATGTAACATGGTATCTGCTTGTAAAGCAGATAGTGGAACTCGTTTACGAGTTACTATTTTTTATTTTTTTTAATTTGTTTACTATTTTCAATATTAAACCATTGTAATCGACTAAAAAAAATAAAATAAAATGATAATAATAATAATAGGTAATAAAAAATAAATAAATAAATAAAAATATCCCGTGTTAAGGCAATTGACAGGAGACACAAAAGAAAAGAAAATTTAGTACGTTTATTTACAAAGATTCCTACAGTGCACTAGGCTAAACTGAATTATGCGCCCGATAAGTGTTGTGTGGAGCCGTGATGTGTCGTGTGATCCTCGTGCCGTGTTTTGAACCCATGGAGTTCACCGATTCAATCCTTCTCAACCCTCGCCAGTCATCTTAGAGCCAATTCTCCTTTAAAAACTGTCACCTGGCTCCTTCTGATTCTGTGGCTACGCACCCCGTGATCTGTTCATCAGAACCTGGAAATCTTCCTTTGTTCATCAATAAATGCTCTCTTCATAACAACCGTCATCGATTTTCATCGTTCTGCTTCAGAAAACAACAACAAGTCCACCTGTACTTACTTCTTCGCTTCTCGCCACTTGGCCTGATTCCGAACCTTCAACTTCTTGAGAGTTTTTCATCGAATCCAATTTTGCCCACTGGCTTGGATTGGATTCCCGGAAGCTGCGTGTGAGTGACTGCGCTGGACGTCCGTCGGTTAGATCCCATGACACGGTCAGACTACTTTACGACCGAAAACAGTTAGGTAGTAATTTGAGGAGAAGGTTTGAGATTAGATTTTGAAAATTAAGTCCGTTCTGAGTGAGAAAATCTTTGTCTGCCATCTCAAAATTGGTGGAGTTCAAAATGACAGCCTCATAAAGATGGCTTAATTGGCCCATTTTGAAGTTTTTCTCTAATAATTCCTAAACCCTACATCCTACAGAAATTTTTATACGTAGGCAAGTTGTAGAGTATAAAAAAAAAAAAACTATTCGATCCCAAAACTCTTAATCATCTCTTAAAATAAGCAAATTACAAACTTTTGAAAATCGGGCTAATTTTGGTCTCCAAAATCAGTGCTCCAAAATCACCTAGTTGCGTTAATATTGGTCTGATTTCAGTTCACTAAAGCTCATTCTACTCAAGATTAAATACTTTCCGAAGTTCGTATCGAGCATATTTTAGCTGAGACCTTTCTCCATTGACTTACAGCTGAACTTATGAATTTTGTGCCATTTTACACATAAAGTTCGCAAAAATGGGCTTTTACTTTGTACTTCAATAGGAAACGGACTGAGCAAAAACTTGATTGAAAAATTGTTGGATCTCTGTTTGACAGATTTGGCTGAAGTTTTGATAAGTCCATCTGACTCGTATTTGCCCTTGGATACCCATCATCCTCCCTTCGAGTGTTCTTTTCTTATTACATCCGACACACTATTTTCGCGTCAAGTAAATTTTCACACAATTTCAAGAGAGGGTGATTATGAGGGGATGAGTGAGTTCCCTCGATCGTAAGATTGGGATTTTTGCCGCAAACTTCAATTTGAAAAAGCAGAACGAATGTTGTTCAAAATACTGGACACAGCTATAAAGAGGTTTGTTCCCAAAATCAGAGATGTGTCTTCACTTTTCCCGAAAGGTTCGACTTTGATTTGAGGGCACTGGTTAAGAAAAGGAACGCAGCACACGCACGCTACATGCGTACTTATGGCCCGCCGCAAATTGAACCCAGCACACGCACAGCCCACGTCCGACCCACGCGTGGGTAGGAATGTGAACCACAGTTTTGCATTAGGTACCGCATATTGAACCCAGCCCACGGCTATCCCACTCAATCGCTCTCCACGCGTGGGTCCGTTTGTATGTGCCGCACAGTTTTCGTGGGTCGTGGGTGCGTTGGAATGACCAAAAATGGATGAGAAGTTAATTGAACTTGTCAGGGACCATCCTGTGCTGTACGACACATCTGATGCGAACTACAGGAGAACAAAACTAAAAGATGAGCTTTGGGAAAAAATTGGGACTGAATTGGTACTTGGAATTATTAGGTACTTGAAAAAATGTTAAAACAATTCATTGCTCATGTTACATTACATGGTTACTCATAATACCTACATATTTCCTATTTATTATATGTTAATTATGTATTACAATAATAATTGACCTAGGAAAATCATAAAACTATTTTCCCTTTTTTGCCCCCATCTGAAGTCAGAATTGCCCTCGTGGCACACGACTGGGTTCAATTTGCGGTACCCGACCCAGCCCATGGTCGTGGGTTGGGGATGGGGTCGACGTGGGCTGTGCGTGTGCTGGGTTCAATTTGCGGCAGGCCTATCTCGATTGTGATTCGAAGTAATGTAAATCTCGATCGATGTCTGCATATGAAAATTACATCAATGAGGTTCAGTCTTCTCTATTTCTCAATGTCAAGAGCTTTTGGAACTATGTAAACTATATACGAGGATCTTCTTCTGTCCTTCGTCTGGGTCCAGTCTCTGCAGACTCACCACAGGATATCGCCAACCTATTAGGTGACAATTTTTCGTAGGTATTTGCTTAGGCCGCGGATACGTCTGGCCCTGTTTTGGCCCCTTCTGTGACTTCCTTCTCAATGGGATCCATAGTTGTCTCCGAGAAGATGGTGGAGGATGGACTAATGGCCTTGTATTCATCAAAAGGAATGGGTTAAGACGGAGTGCCCCCCACGATGCGCCATGTTCTGGTCATAAATTAGGTACATACGGGTTTTAATATTTTAGACCAATGATCTGTGTAGAATAGCTAACTAACCAGAAATAATAGCAGAACTAATAAACTATTGTGTAACAATTTGTAGCGTTTTTCGATTGATTCCCATCACATTTCGATAATCACTCGTACTAGGGCGTAGATATTATCACTGTTATGATGTTTTTCACTCTTTTGGTTTATTATTTTCAATAATAAGCCTATGTGATCGTATAGCAAAAAAAATTTATAATCCCCCCCCTCAAACTTTGTAATTTTACGTTTCAAAGTGCGTAGAATCCAAATTTGCAATGTCCGTCCGCCGTTCGGGCCATAAAAGGCCTTAGAATTGACTTGAAAAATCCGTTCTTTCGCACATAGACTCCACTTAGGGTCTAGTTGGTCCTAACTTCTCGCCAGCTCGATCGCTCCACACCCATGGGTGCTATGAGCCAAAAATAGGGCATAGCGGAACGTCACCAGGGGCGTAGCAGAACGGCGCCAGGGGCACCGTTTGCACAACCTTTGCAATTAGGTACCTAATAAATTTCTCTTTTTGGGGCGTTTCTCATTGGAAATGTAGTTGGAATGACGAAATCAAGTAAATCAATCTTTTGATTTATCAAACTTTTGTAGAACTATGCTTGATTCCACATTAGAAAAAAAAAAAAAAAATGAATACAAACTATCGCCCGCACCAAAATATGAATAGACAGATGAATATTCACATATTTCCAGTACGCCGCATTGAAATTGAATTATCTGAATCTGGAACATGTCAAATTAGACATGAAATTACGTACTTAGACGTACGTACTTAGATAATGATATTATTAAGGCAATAATTATTTGAATAGATAGGAGCTCAAATCGAGAAATATAAACATGCGTATATAATTATAGAAGTATAGGTTGTGGCAACTCGAAATAGGACACGCCGAGGAGTCTGGACGGGCCTTATGACGTACGCAAGCCAACTAAAACTACGATCATACTCAATTGAAAAAATAATAAACCTTTGTGAAATAATTTGCAGCGTTTTTCCCTTTCTCGGGGAAAAAAATTGAATACTACCATTGAAAGAGCCTGAAACTCCCCCCCCCCCCCCCCCCCCCCCCCCCCCAAAAGACATATCATAATTTTTCAACCCATAAAATTTATAGACCAATGATCTGCGCAGAAGGGCTATCGATCACAGAAATAAAAAACCAGTGTGTAATAATTTGCAGCGTTTTTGGATTCTACGCATCTTGAGTTCCACATCCTTGCTTATTCTACCTACCGTCAGAATCTGACTACCCTATTCGAAAGAGTAGGTACCTATCTACTAATGTAAATGGCGATTCAATCCGAGTTAACTCAAAATTGAGTTTACTGAGGCTACCAATACAGAATATCGTATCTTACCTCCCTATTAATAGGTACTCGTAGTTTCGCAGTGCGGGTAACAGTTGACCCTGACTTGTCCTCCCTCCACTGTAACTATCCTTATGGAAGTTCGACTATGAGCGACGTGGAAATTGTTCAATTTCGCTCCTCACATTTTTTAATTGGAAAGATCGGAGTAAACTATATATTCAAAAAATCTGAGCGATTAATGGGACATAAAATGGAAATAACTAACTTCACTTCACTATATAAAATGAAAATAACTAACTTAACTTCACTATACTATTCCGCCATTTTATTAAATCACTGGTTGGTAGACATTTTTATGCATTTAGGCTCTTGTTTGATGTTTTGCGGCCATTCTTATAGTAGGCTTTAACCCCTAACGTCTTGAATTGTTTACCTATTGGAGATTTCAACCATGGGCCTGGGAGTATACACGTCGTCCATCAGGGTGAGGAGTGGGATCTAAAAAAGTGTTATAAGTATAACTTGGTATATCTACTTGAAGTAAGCATAGATACTTATCACAAGGGTAATGGGAATTCAAATTGAAAACAAATAGGTACCCACTGTACTTGATCAGAATTAAGCTCCTAAGAGAGAAGAGTGTTTAGTAGGTACTAGGTAGGTATATATACGCACAGTTTTACATACTGAAACTAAAAGAAACGTTTTATCATGTTGAATTGTATGTTTGTACATACCTATAATTCATTTTTAGCGCTTGTTTTGAAGAGAGAAAGAAAAAAAAAGCTCCAGGCCGCTCGTACTTTATCTTTTATGAGAGAAGAGCTATAAGCATTGAAAATGTCTCAGTAACTTCAATGTTTTTTATTGTTTTAAATAAAATAACAATTAGAAAACATAAAATAATTATTGACACACAATTACTGAATTTCCTGCAATCCAGTCTCGACGATGCCCAATTCTTCCACGAATATGAATTCACGTCGTCATGGTGATAACATTGCTAGTATACAGTATAGACAATCATAACAACACCTAACTTGTTTATAGGTTGCGTGACGTTTTTTCTTTGCGTAACAAAATTTCCGGTTGACCCGTCGACTAAGACATTTTAAATGTCAAAAGCGACATTGCATTCACTTTGTTCGTTTGTGCATGTACAATGTGTATCCTCGTAAAAGCGCTTTGAACAGAAAAAGGCTGGATCGAATTGGCGGGATGGGTCGCTTTAAGATCAGCTAGTCAATCAAAACAAAGTGGTTCAAAAAATAGTCATTGATAATCAGCAGCGTGAGCTGATTTCGGGATTCAAAAAATTCAATTTCTATGCTATTCAACCAAATAAGAAGCTGAAATTTGGAACTGAGGAAAATAATAAACCTAAATCTGATAATAATAAAAACTGTCCGCCATTTCGGACTACTGGACCGAAATCGAAGAAACTTGAGTTATAAATCTTATTTTTCGGAGCGTAGTTGATCCTAGAAGCTCGGCATCAATTTTATCTCAAATAACCCAATAACTCAAATACAATACGTTCTTCTGATTTTATCAACCCTAAAGGGTAGCATTAAAGGGCTGATATTAAAAAATCGAGATCTCGAAAACATACAAGGTATCAGTTATGATTTTTTGGTTGTTATTGACAGACATTATCCCAATGAATCGAATAAAACCATCCGGGATGCTGTCCGTTCGCTCTCCCTAAGGGCTATTCTTAGCAAAAAATACCTTGGGTTTCTTGGCGCGAGAACATTGAGAAATACATTCTACGTTGTGCTGGCAATGAAATCTTTGAATTAGCGAGTCAGTCGCTAAATTCAATGAATGTCTGCTAGAGAGCTGTGTTTGTAGGATCGAAAGACATAATACTTGCCTTGTAAAAAAAAGTTCCAGTCATTGTCGTATGAGCGACATTCTATCGTATTATAATACGTTCAATAATTGACGTACAATTATTGTAGTGAAACTTGAGCAATTTCAGTAGAAAGAAATTGTTAAAACCAATTTTATGGTAAAAAAGTGATACTAAATAAAATTCGGTGATTCAATAGAGATTTTGGATTTTTAGTTTTTTTGCAGTTTTTATAGATTTTGTATCAAATATTAATGAAAGTTAAGTACGTTTTTCAGCTGAAAAATATAAAGTTAACGATTTTTGGACGTTTTAGCCATTTTTAGTGATTTTTTTTAGTATATTCGTCGAAATTTGACCAATTTAATGTACTCAAAAATTGTTGGCCAACGAACTCATCCTTACGTTTAGAGTGCTTGATTTTTTGGCGCAAGAACGGTATTTTTATCTCAATCCTAAGGATTGTGATCGACTGGAATATCACACGCACGCACGCACGCGCGCACACTCACATTATACATATGAAAAAAGTACAGTCATGCAGCATGACCTAATGAGCGAATTTTTGAAGAAATCTTCGACATTTCAGTCGCTATTGATCGTGTAGAGAAATTTTAGTTTATGATTTTGATAGGCAAACATGGAATCAAATTATTAAAAATATTATTATTAAACTAATCTTGTAGATTTAAAGATGCATGGTTCTAGGATTGGTTATACAGGGATACTTCCATAAGAGTAGTTCAATCTGAATTTGGACAATGTTTCATGCAAATATTACCGATTTTCACAACTAGCGAACGGCATTATTTCGATTTTTGACTGATTTTTCAACTTTGAAATTTTGAAAACTTGATACATATTCTTATTGGAAATTTTACGCTGATTCCGAATATACCACATGTTAGTATGCTGAAAAAATTATTTCGCACAACAAATCGCAAAAAACTTGCTATTTTGAAATTTTTGACTACATTTTTGAAAATTTCAACCCGAAGATGTAATCCGATCATGCTGGCCAACGAACTTGAACTTTCGTTTTGTGTCCTTAACATTTTAAAATTTGTTTGAAGTTTCTATCGAAATTCTACGGACAGCTATCGTCTGGAATGACACATACATATATACATACATACATTAAAAAATGCGTTAAACTTCAGAATATGATTCAGAATAGCCTGAAACGGATTTCTGCATAAAATTGTTTCCAAAATTCACATTCTACAAATTGTTCATTCATCATGCTTCACACCTATTAATAGTTGAATTTCTACTCCAGTTTTAGTTGTTTAATTATTGTTGTGAAGTTACCTGTTTATAATGTATTGACGCATTTGATTTTTCTGTTTTTTTGTGCTACGCGAATATAGTTTTTTACCAACGGAATTGCGCCTTATTTTCCATTCTCTAAGTCAACACAAATTTTGAGGCGAGAGCAATAGCTTAATTTTCTTCAAAAATTCGCTAAAAGAGCAAACTTCAGGAATCGTTTCAGAATGCCTCAAAGCGGATTTCAATGAAGAATTTTTCAAAAATTTGGATTTTAAAATACTCCGAGCCATTGCACTAGCTTCAATTTCCACGAAAATTCGCTAATAAAAAAGCATCAGCTGATGTAATTTCAGTGGTGATTCAGGTCGTATAATACAGGTGATAATATTCTGAGTTCGCGAAATCGAGTTTATTAACTAGGTACTGTCCGTACGGATGGACTAGTGAAGCATTGGTAGTTGTATCTCATTATCTCATTTTATTGTTCCTCTCTGTAGGTGCCTATATCCCTACTATCTGCGATTCGGAATGAAGCCCCTTTGTGATATCTAAAATTAAATATCAATGCTAATAGTCACACTGATCAGCTGAGGGGCCTCTGAGCCGTTTCTTAATCGACTAATGGTGCCGAATCCTTAAATGGAGCTCCTTCAGGACATCTAGAATACAATTACCTACGAAGTATGAAGGAACACTGATCAGCTTTGTAACCTCTGAGACTAATTTGAGTAATTTCTTTCCTACGGTGCTAAAATTTAGATGGCTCCTTTGAGACTCCCCGAAAACAATTAGGGAGCACGAAGTTATAGGTACTGATCAGGTGAGGGGCCTCTGGGGTTGATTTCTTTCGACCTCGACCAATGTTGTGTTTTGCTAGGGTTTTGAGGGTAACTGATAAATAGTACTTGCGAATTATTTTTTAAATTTTGACTACTGTTTAGGACATTTGTGTGCCCAGGGAAAGGTTCGACGTGTATTAAAGAAAAACTACTTACTATTTTTCTTAAAAAAAGAGAGAAGTATAATTTTTAATTTCAACACATACAAAATGCAGATAGTTTACACTGTACAAAAGAGTCCAATATATACAAACATCAATACAAACTATTCTAATATACTACGTTGGGATCACTCATGGAAGAAGAATGTCGTTGCTGAAAGTTTAGTTCAAAGACAACTTCTTATAGCTACACAACAAAGTACAAACTTAAATTATATTTTCTTTTGATCTGTACATATGTAAATGTCACTTAATTCTTCAGCGAATTTTATAACCACTTGGTGTCATCGTTTACATTTTTCCTATCTTTTTTTCCACTATTTACAATGGGTTTTTACTGTTAAGTACTAACATAATCCAAAATAATATCACTGTGTGAACCATCACTATCCATAAAGAAAAGCTGATTGGGCAATTACGTAGACCTATATATTGTAAAATGTAATTTCTTCTATTTATTTATCAGAAACGGCTGCACGACCGGCTATGTGTGTCTTACGGTTGTGTCCTTGTGGTTTTTGTTGAGTTGGAAATAAATATCCGATAATATTTTTTTTAAACTTGGCCAAAGTCATTCAGATTGCACTAATAATTCAAATAGTTATGAAATAAGGAGCTCGGACTGAAATGAAGGAATCAGCTACCAACTGCACATAATTTTATTGGATTCAGGAGAAAATAGTCAGTTTTGGTGTTACCAGGATTTCAAATTTGTTCAAGGGAAGAAGTTACGACTTATTCAAAGAAATTCAAAGGATACGATCCAGGAGCTCAGATCACCTTTCTAATTTCATGAGATTTGAAAAAGGGAAAGAGATTTGCATGTAACAAGGACTTACTGCTTGTAGAAACTGTCTGCTATTGATGTGCAGCAGGACATATTCAAAAGGGACATTTTCACCCGCATTGCCTCAGAAAATTGTATAAAATCGTATGGAAATTGAAGGAGTTACAAATGAATACAACTTGAATTCCACTTGTACACACAATCGGAAGGCTAAGTACTATTGATTTTATTGCAATTAAATTAGTTTGGAACCATATAGTACCTACTGCACCATGCTCCGAGAATTCAAAGAGGTAAATCGGTTTAAAAGATTAGTTATGCGTTGAGTCAAAATTTGTGGATCGCAAGGACACATCTGCTGATTCGGAAGAATTTTGGACACATATTTTATAAGGACGACTGGGTAGAGGAAACTGGGTAGGCTTAGTTTAAAATTGGTAACTAGTTTGATATCAATCCAGCAGGTACTGGCTTGAAGAAACCCAAGCATTAGTACTACTAGCACAAAAAAATAATAATAAAAATAAATAAATAAAGTAAAATAAAAACAAATCTTATACAACATAATTTAAGTTAAGTAGAATGTCACACCTATCATAGTTTGGTGTTGTATAAAACCTAAAATAATGTTCACAGGTCTCAGATAAATATGAGAATACTGAAATTCGTTTAAATAAAAAAGAAGGTGAGATGAAGGATATTTATGAAGAAAGCAGATCCATCATTTTCTTTTGATGATTTTGGTTAGGTATCCAACAATCTGACTGTTGAATTCTGTGGTACACCTGTACCGTAGAGAAAGAAAAGCTAGGACCCTGGAAAAAATACACAATTATTAATGTAGGTAAGTGATGTTTATACGCATTTAACATTTCCAATGTAAAGTCCTGGCGCTAAGCATCATTACAAATGCATGCAAAGTCAAGGCCAACACGTGTTCCATAAAGGATCTAACAGAATTATGAAATTCGTTCTGATGATTTCGCTTAGAGTTACTCATTGCCTCGCCCCCTTGTGTGGAGAGGGATTTGCCGTTCAGAAGTATGAAAACTACTTGGACGAGAAACCTTTACCTTTACTGTCACTCATCCAAATAGGTACCACGCTTGACGTTATTCAAATTCGCTATTCGCATGAGAAACAGTTCAATGCAACGGCTAACCCGTACGTCTAGGAGATGTATATTTGGCTAGTATAAAATTCATTCAGACTGGATCATAAATCACAAACTGTAGCACAAATGATCAGGGTCCTCACGGGACATGTTACCATCAAGTTTCTAATGTCTAGGGTACCCTCTGTACGGTACAGCAGTGCACTTTCTGAGTAATGGCAACAGAATTTGTGCCTGGGGTATCATATTTTGAATGGGCCTACCTCAGGAACCTAGACTGGAAAATATAGAAAGATTTGAGGGATTAAGCAATATATTTAAAGATGTGGAGGAAACGTAAGAATTCCCATGCATTTAGTGAGTCAGTCAACATTTCCATGCCAACTAATGGATTATGTCAAAGGGTGGAGGAGGGACCAGGGGATCTGTGAGGAGAAATTGTAGACTCTCAAGCTGTACATTAACTGAATATTTTTCAACTTGAAATAACCCGTGGAGTTTTATGTCAGGACCTCGAAATAATCGCTTCGTTTCCGATCTACATAGTTGGTTACCGAGTCATTACTAGTTCAACAAGATCCTGACCGATAACCAATAATGGATAAATTTTAACATAATCATATTTGCCAGTAGAGTGAATTTACCTCAGGAGAATAAGGTAAAATATCACTCCAAACAGCTGAGGAGCAGTTTCCTCGCCCTCCATGGAGAGATCCCTCACAATAAGTTTAGCGTCACGGTAGAAACAGATGGGCTCATCAGGGTCTAAGCACTCCATTCTCCTGTAAACAATATAAAACGTACATATAAGCACAGGTATCATAATTAGCATTGGTATTAATTATCACAACTGCGAGCTGGATCTTCATGACTTGACAAATCTTTCATTCTTGGTGGGATTTCGGAGTTACTAGTTTGAGTTTGTATGAAGGTTTGTACTATCGAATTAGTATGAAAATGCTAATTCAATGTAAGTGATAGCGCCTACGATCGAGTAAGATCTCCTACGATATTCAACTCTTATCAGGGACACAGGTACACATAGAGATCAGGTACACATTTACCAACGCTTCACTAAGCTGAGTTGTTGGAATGATCCCTTGGGTGTCCAGAGCTAATTTGGTCAGCATATCAACGTTTTTGCTATTCGACCACTTATTTGAATGCTTAAAATAGAGCTTAGCGTACAAAAAACGAGCCTTCAAGTGTAATTGTAATGACTTACCTCCCATCGAGGTAGAGGGCTGTAATTATTCCAACGAGACCAAATCTGAGGTAACTCATCTTGAGGAACCAAACCATAATAGGGTGAATACTGAGCCCATAGCCCATACCATGCATGGCGAGCATAAGAATCGGTGCCATAGTTGATGGACCCACCACACTGCCATTCTGTAAAAAATGCAGATTTATTTAAACCCAAAAAACACTATTCTAGATATTTAACGCGTTAGTTACAGTTATACTGATGCGATTTATAGCTTGAAAAAGATGCAACGCCATTTTCACTGATCTAAATCTACGCAAATAGGAATTAGGTGAAAAAATGTGAAGCTCATCTTCGTACAGTTGACTCATCTCTACCAGCCATGTTGTGGAAAGGTACCCTCTCAGAGTTCGTAATGCATACTTGATTACAAAACTTAAAGTTCTACTATAAGTGGAAAATGTTATCTTACTGTGCAGTTGAACGTAAACCCAATGAGGATCCCAAGTCCTTCAGAAGTGAGGGCGATCAGGATGCAATAGGCGGCGAACCACGAGAACCTCTTCAGCTCGAGTGGCTGATCGCTCATGAGATACACAATCGCAATGAACAAAAATGCCAAAGGTATCTGTGAAAGCCAGTGGTGATGTATTATTGAATTAATTAGGTAGGCAAATTAGTGCATCATTAGAAAATTTAGATTAAATGAGATTAATGTACATTTTTCAGCACAATTCTAAGCGAAAATGTCTGGATGATCTCATTACTAGTTGGTAAAACCTTTCTAAGTAATATTCTGCTAACAAATACAAAGTAAACTATATTGAAACCTTTTTGGGAGTTTTAGTGGTTTTGTAAGCACTTTTTTGTATGTTAGCAATTTACTGTGCTCGAAAATTGCAGTCCAACGAACTTTCTGTTGGAATGCCTAATTTTTTGGCGAAGTCAAATTTTTTTAATCTCTTTTCTACGTAGAGCTATACCTAGAATGAGGTTTGCAAATATTTAATGAGTATATGTATGCATTTATGTGTGTTAGTGTCGATGTTTATATTGCTGGGGTGGGGCAATCGGGGTTGGCTTTTTTTTCCATCTCTTCGGAGATACCTGATATCCATACCCACGTCATGGTCATTCGTCCCTGTAGTGCAACCTGAGTAACTTTTTGTGGCAGAATGACCCCATGGCGGTTAGAGGCTGTATAAATGTTTCTCCTATCCCTTCTCTGATCCGCTTCTTCCATAATGAATATAGAAAACAGAGAGCCTCATGAACCCCACCAGCCTATTGGCACACAGGGTCCCGGGTTCGGGGGGGGGGGGGGGGATACTCCAGGAAGGGCTTTCCTCTCCTTCTTCGTCTTCGTCCTCATCTTCATTATATCCTTCATCCTCTTCCAATGCCTGATTAATACCCATCTGTGTGCCCATTTTGAGAGAGCCTCCAATTCCAAGCCTGGCCTCAGTACCCATGTCAGACAGAACATCCAGTTGAGGCAACGCAGCAATTAATATAAAGTGAGAGTGGCCCACGTATGCTTTTGAGGATTTGTAGTGAATGGCGGCAGGTGAAGCAGAGGCTGTGCCCCCACTATAAGCAGCTTTTCCAGGGCGTAATCATGATAAGTAGCCATGGAGCATCTTCCGCATATACTACTGGCATGGGGCAGCAGCCCGTTGTATAGCGATTCTCTCCCAAGACCTCCAACCATCTTGAAGACTGATGTACCTATTGAGGCTCGGGGAGCAGATAGGTCATATTGAAGGTTAAGAGAGCACCACCTCAGGATTTGGGGAGGAGGGCTGTTGAGGAGCTTGATGGCTTGGAAGACAAGGATGTGGCCTATGGGCACTGGATCTTTCCTCTGATTGAAGAAGCGACCATGGCAGGGAATAATGGAAGGAGTTTTTGGTTTGGTGCCTCGTGGAGGTCACAGAGCGGCAATGCAAGCAAGGAGGCATGAATGCCACCGGATCAAGAAGTTGAGGAGGAAGCATCTGGCTTGTGTAACTGTGGAGGTACTGGAGGGAGCAGTGAATGAACAAGTTTTGCCCCCGGGCCGGTGGTCCCTCAGCTCCTATCAGGGATTCCTTACACAGCATTAAGTGCACATCAAGTGCTGGTGCTTCATGATGAATAAATCCACTTCTGCTGTACCTGATGCGGGGTAGCCCCCCAACTGGAAAAATCAGGGAAAACCTGGAAATGTCAGGGAATTCTTTGCATTGGGAAAATTAGAGAAATGTCAGGAAGTTCGCCAAAAACCACAGAATGTCAAGGAATTTTTTAATTAAAACTTTGAGTAATAATTTGTAGCGTTTTTAGGTATCATGTTATAACTCCAACTTCACCAAGCAATCAAACTTCAACAGAATACTTGATCATAGGTACATATTATTTCATAGGTAGGTATGCGCATGACATATACCTTATATCAGTAGTGGTGGTTGAACTGTCAAAGATTATTCATTGCTAAAAGCTGGCTTCCCTAGTTACAACATCACCAAGTCATAAACCATATGTGAGAAATCCCAAGTTTAAAATGTCTCAATTAAATTAGCTCATTCAGCAGATCAGAAAAGGTCCGATCAATTCACATGTCTCTTAGTGTCCCAGAAAGTCTCCATATCTAATTTCAACTTCCAAGGATGAACAGGAGATATTTTAGCTTACTCAGCTGATTAGGAAAGAGCCAATAATTGCAATCGTCACTTAGACCCGGTATCTAGAAACACAACAAGTGGCAATAGCTCTGGGAGGTTTACTCGAGGCAGAGGATATCTATAAAGCATAACTGAAACATTAGGCAGGGTTAGGACAGCTGCCCCTGGTATCAGCAACCAGTTTTACTTTCTCCAGATGAACATTTCGGTAATTGGCGGGCTGGAAAACTAATTAGGAGGGTGGCAACTTTAGCATCACTCAAACTGCCGTCCATTTTATTATTGTTTTCACGTGAGCCCTGATTTTCCAACGGCCCTAGCCAGTCACAGAGCCTACCTCGGCAAACAGCCTAGGTACCCCTGCAGTCACAGCTGGGGCAGGGGTACCCAGGGTTTGCGAGATAACCTCCGTTCTAGTTACTCCTTATTACCAACAACGAGGGGTAACCCCTGCCACCCGTTCTAGATACCCGGCCTTAGTGTCCCAGGGAATATCCTTATCAAATTTCAACTTCCTAAGGGTAACAGGAGAGAATTTAGCTAACTAAGCTGATTGGGAAAGAGCCAATAATTTCAATCGTCTCTCAATTTCAGCTTCAGAGATCAAATACGATGTAAATCATCAGCTTCAGGAGCCCATCAGCAGATCAGAGGTCTATGCATCGTCTAGTACCAACAGCTTACAAGTACCTACTACTCAATAGTACACCTACCATGTTGGGGAATACCTACAAGTAATTTTCTTAGAAAGGCAATAATTTTTAATCAAGGGTAAGGAACGTTGAACGAGCGAACGATTCAATCTAGAGGGGCTGGCTCCAAACGAACTAGCCCATTCTGTTGCCAGGAGGCCCAACCCAAAGTAATAAAGATCATTTATCTGGATACTACAAAAGTTAATTCTCACAAAGGTTATGGAAGTAGCTTCTAACTGTTTATATAGATAATTGTTAAGAAATTGAGTGGCGAACAAATAGGCTTACAATGAATGGTAATGTCGACAGAGTCTTGGCTAAGTAAAACGCTTTCAAGCTGTACCATCGATTGAAATATTCTCTCTTCATCACTTTGATTTCGATCGGATCTAAGAACACAAAATCATTAGAAATTTTAATTGGGTAAAGTCAACATAATTGGTTATAAATCAGTGATTCAATATTAGACATCTAACTTAGATGAATGCCAAATGGAAGGTTATTGCGTTATTAAATTAGATAGGTATATTATTACTCACACAGACTAGTATGGTTAGGTAGAGATGTACTTAGGTGTACTTAGTGTGAACTATAAAGCTCAGCATCAAAAGAAAAAAAATTGAAACAAATTAATGTTACCCAGGTTTTCCAGCCAGCCGGAATACCGGATAAGCATTTTTTTTTCTTTTATACCAATGCATCTTCAAATGTGAACAAAAAAATTTGAGGAAAACAGAAAAT
This sequence comes from Adelphocoris suturalis, assembly GCA_030762985.1. Classification (NCBI taxonomy): domain Eukaryota; kingdom Metazoa; phylum Arthropoda; class Insecta; order Hemiptera; family Miridae; genus Adelphocoris; species Adelphocoris suturalis. The sequence goes on along the minus strand of CM061047.1, from coordinate 30,664,326 downwards.
AATGAACCAAATAAAATAAAACAGCAAAAATTAACATTTATGTTGGTTTCAAGGACATCTACGCCATCTCTGTCAACAGGTATGCTTTTAGGCCAATTGATTAAGACTTTTCTTTGACAAAGGGTCGGGATGTTATGCATCATTAGTATGATGTTGGGACCAATATAAGTAGGAAATAAATCCCAAGTTCGCGTAACCCAATTTGAGTTAAGTAGCCATACCAAAATGAATATTATTACGACGAACCACTTCAGGAAAGAATGGGGGGGGGGGGGGGGATTTTGATTATTTTTTATCATGAATGTGCTGAACGTGAACCAAATTTGAAATTGCTGGTACATGTTAGATTCAGAATCACATGTTCTACGATTTTATAGGTTTTTTTTCAAATGGACTAACCGTTTCAGAGACTAAAACGCTTAAAAAGACATCAAGCAAAAAATATTGCCAAAATGAAAAATTGTAATTTTTTAGTATTAGCATTTGCGACTACACTACTTACTCAAATTCCAATTTGAGTAAATTATTCGACGCAGAATTTAACTCTCTTTAATTTATGTAATATACGTTTTCTCGCTAACTAGTATAGTTAAAATTACTGAAAAACGTGCGAAAATTTCAATGTGTTCCTGCTATAGCTCTGATTGCACGAGTAGGTACCTATTTGAAGTACGCAAATTGGGGTTTTTGTTACTCATTTTGGTCCCAAAAACTTATCAAAAAATCGTAAAAACGCGACTCTTTGTCGATGTAACACATGTTTGAGGAGCTGGCCTATTGATCCAATCAAACTGAAGGTCCAGCCTATTTGTCATTTGTACTCATGCTACCCCATTGGTAATCATGCTGGGACCCATTGCACAGATATTGTGAACCACTGCAATAGATTTTCCGGTCAGTTATTATGACTTCACTACTATCTTACGTACTCACATGTAAGAACAGGAATCATGCAATGCGTATACATGAAGAATACAGAGCAGCAAAGACAGAATTTGAAGTTGTCAAAGGGCCGGCTAGCATCATTTCCAACTTTGACAAAAATCACTCCGACGAGAAACCCAGACAAAATGTGATGGATGATTTGAAGCCACCATCCCGTCTGAAAATAAGTTAAACACACTATTTCAACATAAAGGCGAGTATTTCTAGATTCCCTAAGTGGTACTTAAAGAAAGAGTAAATAACAGTCATGCGGCATTATTGTATGAGCGAATTTTCGCAAATTATCCTATATTATATTATTCTAAAATTTGAGCATTTTGAGTACGAGGAAATTGATAACCATTTTGATGGCAGAAGAACTAAATGACATTCTGCGATTCAAAAAATATTTTGGATTATTAGCATTTCTGCATTTTTGACATGGATATGTCTGCTCTGGGGGGTCAACCAAAAATTTTCGTCACGCAAAAGTTGATATCACGATTTTCCAAACTAATGATTTTCACGTACAACCCAGCCGTTGCTAGGGGAATGGAACTTCCGTAGTTTTCATAGCACAGAAATCGTTCGCCACTCGTTGGGAAGCGCTTGATTTATGTGATAAATGTTCACAACTCAAGCTACCAATTTCTCCCTCCTTACGTACCTGGCTACATTCCTAAACTAAGTTGATTGGACTATAAACAATTTTTGTTTGGTGGAAACTAAATAGCGTCTATTTTGGAGACATAACTTTAATAGCATTTACAGTATACGTTTTGTGCCTCCAAGAGTAATAAAATAAATTATTTATCCTACATTTGGTCGCCTATAGTCCAAAGTTAAAGGATTTGTTTACAACTCTCGAGGACAACCGTTATGAAATCCTCAATCGAAGATATATCCATGTAACATGGTATCTGCTTGTAAAGCAGATAGTGGAACTCGTTTACGAGTTTCAGTACTTTAATTTCTACTGATAGTCTGATTTTAATAACATTTTCAGCAAATAATAGTGAAATTTAAAGTACATTTTTCAGCATAATTTTGTGCTTACATTTTTGATGTTCTAGTTCATCGTTAATAAGCTTCTTTAGAGAAAAAATTCTGCTAACAAAATGTACATAAAAAAGAAAATACCTAAATAAAAAATAATTACTAATACTTACTAAAACTACAGGAATCGTTTCAGAATGCCTCAAACTTTCCTATGATACGAACTTTGAGATTTTTAATTTAAAATGTTTTGACACATTACAATAATTTTGCTTTTTTACGAAAATTCGCTAAAACCGATATAGGTACTCCTGTCATAATTTCATTTTACTTTTTTTTCCGTTGTGTAATTTTATTTAAGTAGGAAATTATTTAGTACGTACCACATTCCGTCTCTTTTGGAGTAACATCCTTGCAAATAGTAACTGAAATTGCGTGTAAAATGAATTGGAGTAGTTCATATTAAAATTGGTGATAGGAAGAACATCAACAGTTTTAGTGATTCTTGACGTGTCTGGAATGAAGAAACGTACAAGTGTTATTTAATTATAATATTATCAAGCAAAAGAGTAAGTATTTTATACGTAGTACTTATAATTTAACGTGTATATATTATATTCTCCAATTGCAAATTTGCAAACGTTAAAGAATTTAATAGAGACTGAATATGACTCATCGTTGGCAAGATACATATGAGTAAAAAACTTTCTTTCTCATCGGAAAGATCTATTTTTTTCGGGTTCTGAATTTTAATCTAAACCTCACCACCTCACAAAAGTCAGCTTCACGTTGAAAATCGCGAAAAAACCTCGAAAATGTCGGAATTTTTTCATATTTTTTAAATTAAGTAAGTACATGTAGTGTACTACGTTCTGTAGTTTTTGACAATCAAGCCCAAACACTATTAAAGAACACACAATTGGCGCCAATCTCAATCCAACCTCAGCGAAGTATGATTCAGCACCACAAAACAACATATAAATCCGATGATAAAACATTTTTTGAAATTTGACTAATTAAATGTTCTCCAAAAGTGCTGATTAACGAACTCATCCTTTAATTTGGAAAGCCAAAGAACAGAACTTTGTTCTCAATCCTATGGAGAGATCCTAAGGAGTGTTGAACTATATGATTCGTTTCATAATGCCTCAAAACGGATTTCAGTGAAGAAATTTTCCAAAAATAATCAATTTAAAATTTTCCGAGCCATTGCAATAGATTTATTTCCTACGAAAATTCGCTTAAAGTGTTTTACGTTTGTATTGACCCTACCGCCAAACTGGTCAAACTTGGGATTGTAAATTGTTGTCCAATTTTCGAACGCCCCTTCAGATCTTGTTTGTCGAATTAGTTTTGAGTTCAGGAGAAAGAATATGTGCGATCCGTCCCTCTTAACGACCTCCACACACTAGGTAGGGACAGAACAGAAACAAGACGGGTCATTTATAAACCTACCTAATTTACGGCTGAATTACAGCGGCAGCCATCCCGTCTTAAGACCCTCTGCACACCAGCCGCGGGTCGGGGCGGTGACAGCCTGGTCCAGGCAACGGACGGGAAAAAGAGCGAAAAATGGTGTGTCCTGGCGCCACCTAGGGTTCGAACTTTGGTTCTGTGGTTCAAGATAAATACTGCCCTATCCAGCCAGGGTCCGGTTAATTTGAGGTTTGTCAGCTCCTCCAACTTAATCCTACGTTCTGGGGCCCCTGACACCACCACCATTACTTAGTATGTCAACTCCCCACATAGACCTACCTATATATATAGAAGTGGTCCACTTCATCGTCAAGTGTCAGGTCTCAGGAGGTTCAAATGAAGGCTGGTTTGTTGAGGTATGCGACTTTCATCACGAACTCCTCCCGGGTAATTTCGCTGTTTATATAGTTGCGTATATACTGGTCGATTTGGTTCCAACACTTTTTCAAGGGGGCGTACCGGTTCACTGACACTGTTCATGGCGATTCTGATGCCAATTTGTGTGTTCAGCAAGACATCAATAAAAAATGAAAATATTCGGGGGATGGCTGTTAAATTGTTTGTTGAATTTCCAGTGAAACGACTTTCTTGCATTGGTCGATCTTAGTCCTACCTAATGTGCGAAGAGGCATAGGGCGGGACGGCTGCTGCTGTTAAAGTGAATTAGGTATATAAATGCGCAGTCCTGTTCCTGCCTAGTGTTCGGTGACCTTTTTGTTCTTTTTCAAATTACAAAAATTTCTTACGCCAAACACCTCCGATTTGGTTCTTAGAAAGGGGGTGTTTTTTGTTTGTTCAGGGAATGGATGCCTTCGATTCGAGTGGGTCAAACCTTTTCTCTCAGATGAGATAGGAAAAGTTGAGTGGGCTCCCGGACTAGTGGTCGATCCTAGTGTAATCACTTCTGTGGAATTGAAGTCCGTTATTTACTCCCGCAGTTAACGGCTGTTGGCGGTCACCGTACCCCCCTACCCTATTGTAAGATTCAGTGTCGAATTTTAAGCCTCAAACATGGTAAACGGAAATCAGTGCTTAAATAAATGGTATTTAGGACGGAATTAAATTAGGGCAATAATATTTATATAGGTACTTACCCATTTCTCTGTGGGTGATACTCCGAGTTTGCACTGTGTCTGTTGCTGAGTCTCCATTTATAATAGTTCTGCCGTTCTGTATTGCTTCGCTTAGTGTATCTATCACGTTCGTTTGTAGTATTTCAAAAACTGTAATATCCACATTCGAACTGAGATGAGAAAAATATTGGAACATACCTATGTACCTACCTACAATACTCTTCGAATTATGTGCTTTTTGAAATTTGCTATAATATTTGACGAATAAATAGTAAATGAAGTTGTACGAGTTCTACGAATAAAACAGTGAAAAAATTGCTACCGTTAATAAATCTAAGACAATATCAATATTAAAGTAAAGGTAGATTGTGAAGTAGGGATTGGGAGTCGTCCTGTTGGATTTGTACTCTCTCTTCATTTCTCCTGCACGTTAAGTGAATTATTTTTTAAATTTAATTGTCAACAATATCTCTCTAGATGCTTTAGGAAATGTTTCTATAAATAACGTAACTATTTTTTATAACTTACCAAAATCTGCAGCGTTGTAATGTGTAGGGCAGATGAGGCCAGCAGACGAGGATATAAAAGATACGAGCTGCTGGGGGGCTCCGTGGTATATGACTTTACCCCGCGCAATCATAAATACTTTGTCGAAGACATTAAAAAGAGACGCAGTTGGCTGGTGAATTGTACACACAACCGTCCTCCCCTGGTTTGCCAGTAGCCGCAGCAACTGGACCGTGTTGTTGATAGATACCACATCCAGACCACTGATAATAATAAATTATTTTACAATAATAAATTATTTTATAAATATTTGAATTTATGCTTAGAGTTTATACTATATTTGAACGTGGGGTATTGTGCCTTAAATTATTTCAGTCAACAAAGGTGTTATTGACTTACGTTGTAGGTTCGTCAAGAAAAATAACAGGTGGATTGTCTACAAGTTCTAGAGCAACCGATACTCGCTTCCTCTGCCCGCCGGAAAGTTTGTCTGTGAAGGTATGTTGGCATTTGACAAGTCCTAGAGTTTCTAGAACGTCATCCACCTGAGAACAGAAGTGAATCGAATAGTAAATGAAAAGTATTGGAATTTAAGAATTGCTTTTGTATGTTCCTAAAGAAGAAACTAAATTAATAAATTCTAGAATTAAGTATGGCACTTATAGTATCTTTTTCTGTGACAAATCGTTAAAAGCGTCGCCCCACAAACTACTAATGATTTCGAGACAAATACATAAACAATAAGTACTAAAAATTTGTTTCCCATCATGGATATTTCCCGATTCTTTGAAATATAATTCATCAATAACATGCGAAAAACTATATTCTTGTTTTGAAAGTTTTATAGATATATATATATATATATATATATATATATATATATATATCTATATATATATATATAAGCGTTGATATCTAGGAATTGTTTTAAAATGCCTCAAATATATTTAAATTTTGAACCATTTTATTAGCCATTGCAATAGCTTTATTTTCTTTGGATATCCGCTAATTGAAACAAGTTAATCTCAAGGGATTATTCCTGTATAATGATTTGCCACTCACAATACGGCCAAGTGTCAACATTGTACAGAAGTGTAGGGTTCTAGTGTCATCACAAAGTAATTCACTTCATACAATGACATAACATGCTAATCTGGTATCACATTTCCTCTTGAGAAATCGCAAAAAGGCGATTACTCACCACTGTTTCTTTGAATTGGTCCGTGTGTTCTGGCCCGAGTTTGAGCTGCGCGGAGAGCCTCATGGCTTCCCGGACGGTGAGGTGGGGTTGGAGCAGATCTTCTTGCATAATGTACACTTTCTGTTTGTTGAACACCGCCAACTTTCTGGGCTCACCGTTGACGTTTATACTTCCAGTTACACCAGTAGTCCTAAGAACAAGAAATAGGAATCCAGTTACATACCACGTTGACATTATAATTTTACGCAAAAAGCTGACAAATGGTGCATTTAATTATTATCCTTGCTATACATATACTTAAACCATCTGTACAAATTATACACAAATTTATCTTCCTCAATTCATCAAATCTACCATTCATAGACAATTTTGCTCTCTGCTCCACAAATTATTTTGGTATTTTATAGGAAAATAATGGACAGAGAAAGAAGTTAAAAAGTTGGGATTGATAATAAACTGCAACCACTTTTATAAAAATCCAAACCTATGCTTAACGGTTATAACGTCGTGGTGGGTGTAAGCTGTAGGAACTTCGTCTTAGGATCCCCTTACACTGATTTCTCACGATCTGATTTAGCTCAAGTTTATAGGAGTGTTGGAACCAGCATCAAACTGATATCTTTTAATCCGGCTAGCGCCATCATTCTGTTTGACCATGCCGTTATAGCATGCAAAAATTTTTCAATGACAGACGGTTGTTCTTGTTTTATTTGCTTGACCAGAATTATCAGGCGAAATACTTACCAAATAGTTATAGCCATCGGCTCGACAAATTTTTTCTGGAATCTTCCAAGGGTGTAGGGTATGTTGCAGGATTCTTCTTGTTTATGTGTGTGGTACCAGTTTATCAATTCGATGGGTGTGTTCGGTGATTTGATTTATTTCAAGACGTCTTTTATTCATTATTATTTATAATTTTTTTTATTGGATTTTGTAGTGGATTTGTATAGGTTTGACTTGACGTTGGTAGACCAAGTCGGACATTTATATTCCGATTATGCGGGTTGGTTTCTAGGTCACCCCCGCGAGGAATGCGGGCGGAGCCGCCAAGGTCAACTGATTTCGCGGGCCGGAAGGGTGGATAGTCCGTGTCGCAGCCGCGCGGAGCGCTAGGCTCGTGAACCGAGTGCTGTGTTCGATCAGTTTCGTACTGAGCCGTTTTGTAATATTCCGGCCTTAGATTTACATCTGAAAGGGGAATATACTGGGCTTGGTTGAGGTACTGAAAAGTATCCTCTGCTTTTTGTGCATTTGGAGTGTATTTGACACTCGGATCGACCGTGTAAGCCTGCGTCGGATATCGTGGGTAATCGGACAGCTTGGTCGAATCGAAAAGATCGGCTTCAGAGCGAGTCTGAAAGGTTTGCTCGATCTTTTGTGTAGGTGAGTCTTGTTCGACAGTTTCTCGAACGAATACGTCGGGCGAGAAGGCGATCCGGACGTGCGGGTCGCGCCTTGCGCTGATGGTTGGTTCAGCGGATTCACCGGGTGGCCGGTAGGGTGCACTACGTTGGTCACTCGCCCCGGTCTTGCCGCCTTCCTCCTTCCCCCGCAAGGGGAAGTAAGAAGGCTGACGTTCCATCGAATTTGATCGAGTTTTTGGCTCGTTTCGATGCCTCTATGTGTGAAAAATAGAGGGTTTTGGAAGTGGACTCGCTTGCCGGAGCGTCTTTCCAATGCTCAGACGGCAGGGTCCTACCTCGCAGTCTTGAAAAAGACTTCCGTAGACGGTAAATTAGAGCGTAGGAGCTGAGTAATTTACCGGCGCGCCCCAGCGGTCGACTACGAGCTGAAGGCTGTGTAGTCCGGGTGACACGGCTCGGAAACGTCCCTCGGGCGTACTGTCTAAAGAGAATATCGATAGAAGTACCGGGTGGCGTCCTACCAGGAGATCTACGTTGGGCAATGAGCAGGATGAATAATCACTGGACTCGTAGATGCCAAGGCGAAATCTGTGAGGAGAGAAGGTCTGGCTTGTAGAAAGCAGTGAGAAGCCGTTCTTGAGATGAACTCGCAATGCAGAAGGTTCGTCAGCGTAGAGCGTGTAGAATTCTTCGTACTTCGGAGGTGTCGTCGTCGAGAGCGGAGAGTGGAATGAAGTGCCAGGCTCTGAACGAGGTATTTATAACAAAAAGTGGTGTCCACTTTATGGTTAGTATGCAAATTAGTTTCGTCAACTAATTTGGTACGATCAAACTAGCTTCGGATTGGCTCGCTCAATTTCGTAAATTCGGCTGTGCAATCTCATTGGTTCGCTCAGTGTTTTCTCAGTATCTGGGCATACGATAGCTGAGTTGGTTTTTCGAGGTGGTTTCCCTGCGTCCGTTGCTTTGACGGGGTCTGAACGACCTTGAGTTTTCCTAAGGCGACTTGTTTCGAACTTTTCGTCGCATCTATCTCGCCCAGTAAATGTTTGGGGAGGTCGCCTTGCGTGTTCTCGTTCAAGGCGACCTGTCTCGAGATGTTTGTCGCATCTCTCTCGCCCAGTAAATGTTTGGGGAGGTCGCCTTGTGTGTTCTCGTTCAAGGCGACCTGTCTCGAGATGTTTGTCGCATCTCTCTCGCCCAGTAAATGTTTGGGGAGGTCGCCTTGCGTGTTAATCTTTAATATTTCACTTTTGGGAGAGAATTTAGTATTTTCTCTCCGGTGAAATATTTTGTTTGACGGAGTTGTACTTCGACGTCTTGTAAATATTTTTGTGGTGTGCCTACCTCTTTTTGGTAGCCCTGAAAAGGGCTGTTGACAAGAGGGGGTGGATTTCACCACAGGGGCCCTCCCAAGACGTCGTGTTAATAACGACGACGCTGGTTGGGGTGATTCGAGCGCCGTTACCCACCTCTCGTCGAATTTGGTAGAGGGGACGTGCCTTCTGGCAGATTTTCGGGGAGTTTTCTCCTTACTTTCTGTCTGATTTTGTGACACAGATTGTCCTTGTGATACAGCTTCTTCCGAGTGTAGAGTATAAGCTGGTTTGATTTGCTGTTTGGGAACTTTTTTAGTATGTTCGCCAATTTGCACTGTAACCGAAAACTTATCTCTTTTAACCACTTTGAATGGTCCCGTGTAAGGACATTGCAGAGAGGTGAGCTGTGTGGGCACTCTGATATAGACATGAGTACATGTATCCAAGTTTTTGGGCATGTTTACGGCATATTTTGTGTTATTATGTTTAATATGCGTAGGTCGGAAGAAAAGAGGTTCCGAAAGGTTCGTAGAAGTTACGAAAATGTCTCCTGGGAGAGGTACGTCAATCCCGTAAACTTTTTGGAAAGGCGTAGTTTCAGTCGCCGGGTCTACTGCCGTACGCATGGCGAGTAGAACTTTGGGAAGTGCATCGAGCCAATTTTCGTTCTGAGCTTTGAGAGCTTCTTTCAAAGATCTGTTTCTGCGTTCTACCATACCGTTTGTTGATGGTTTGTATGGTAACGTGTGAGTATGTTTTACTCCGAGACGTTCCATAATGGAATTGAACAGATCTGATTCAAATTGGGTGCCCTGATCACTTGTGATGTATTTAGGTACGCCCTTTGAAGCTACCCAAATATTGATAAATGCATTTGTGATTGTGGTTGTTTCGATGTTGTTGAGAGGGACTGCCTCTAGCCAACCCGTTGCTCTATCAACCATCATCAAAATGTAACGTTTCCCTCCTTTTGCTAAAGGTAAAGGTCCGGTAATATCCACGTGTACGTGTGAAAATTTGTTTGCCGTTTCAAATTCGGAGTAAGGGAGCTTCACGGAGCGCGTGATTTTTGCTCGTTGGCAAGTTTCGCATGCTCGAACCCAGTTTGAGACATCTGCACGTAGTCCGTGCCAAAAATATCGTTGTTTAACTTTATACACTGTAGAGTGTATACCTGGGTGTCCCAAATTGTGAATTTGGCTTATTATTTCTTCCCTTATTTCGTTTGGAATGTAAGGTCTAGGGTGTCCTAGGTCTAGGTTACACCAAATTTCTCCTTGAGAGAATTCAACTCGTGTGAGTTTCAATTTGTCCTCCGCGGTAGGGGGAGAGCGAATTTGTGAATTTGAAATGTGCAGTAGAAGATTGCATTCTATTGCAGCCGTAATTTTCGAAATTTCAGCTATGGGTGGACCCTCGTCCGTCTGTGTTGAAATCGATTTCGTTTGAATTTCGACCGGATCGAAGGGTCTGGAGAGTGCGTCGGCGACGACGTTGCTCTCTCCTGAAATATGACGAATGTCACTCGTCATTTGAGAGATGTATGTTAGCCATCTTAATCTCATTTTAGAAAAATGAGCATTCTTTTTAAGCATCGTGCCTAGCAGAGGCTTGTGATCCGAACAAATATGGAAGGATCTGCCGTCCAAGTCGTTGTGCCAGTGAATGCACGCTTGGTAAACGGCGAACATTTCCTTGTCGAAAGATGCTTTGTTCTTCCATTGTTCTGGAATCTCTTTGCTGAAAAATCCCAATGGTTGGTACGATTTCGAGCCATGTTTGTCTGTAATTTCTTGTTCTAGTGCCGCTCCGATGTGTGTGTCGGACGCGTCACAGACCAATCTCCACTCCGCCGTAGGGTGTGGGTGAGCAATGTTATGCAATGTTGCTTTGATCATTGCTTGCTTTAAGCTGTTGAAAGCTTTTTCTCTCTCTGATGTCCATTCGATAGGTGTTCTGTCATTCTTTTTGTTTGACTGAATGGAGTCATACAGAGGTTGTGCCGTGTGAGCGAATTTGCTTGAGCATGCTCGGTAGAAACCACACATACCTAGGAATCTGCGTAGACTTCGTACGTCCACTGGCCTAGGAAATTGTTCTATGGCTTCTATTTTGTCTCGTTTAGGAATTATTCCTTCCTTCGAGATAGTGAAACCTAGGAAATCGACGGCAGGTTTCGAAAAAACGCATTTATCAAAACCTACTCGAAGTCCGTGTTCCCCTAGTTTGTCAAAAATTTGTTGTAGGTGGTTCATGTGTTCGTTATAATTCTTCGAAGCCACCAGGATGTCATCTAGATAGACAAATGCGAAATCAAATTTTCGCATGATGCTGTCCATGTATCTTTGCCATGTTTGAGCCGCTCCGGCTAAACCCATGCTCATTTTCTTAAACTCATAAAGACCGAAAGGTGTAATAATCGCAGTTTTATGAGCGTCATCTGGGTGCATCGGGATATGATAATACGCTGATTTTAAATCTATTGTTGAATAGATTTGCGTATCATGTAAATTCGCTTGGAACGAGCGAATGTGAGGAGGAGGGTAGGCGTCTTTCTTCGTTTTTGCGTTGAGGAAACGGTAATCGCCGGTGATTCTCCATGACCCGTCTTTTTTTGGCACACAGTGTAACGGGGATGCCCATTCGGAATCCGATGGTGCAATTATGCCTTCTGAAAGCATTTCGTCAAAAGTCTTTTTGACTTGAGCCCGTTTTTCACCTGCCATGGGTCTAGCTCGGAAGTGTACTGGGGTTCCCTCCGTGGTTATACGGTGGTAAACCCCGTTGTTCTTCCATTTACCATGAATTTTGCTCATTTTATCATTGTATTGGTTAATGATAGAGCGAATGTTTTCGTCCTCCGTGATTTGCACGTCCTCTGGTTGAGGTGTATTGTCACGGTGAGGGATAGTAGCTGCAATTTGTTCGTCAGTGAACTTTTTGTTCATGACTGCAGCTATTTTTTGATCGGCATAGCACTTCATTTTATCTTTATAAATGTACTTGTGTTTGACCCGTATTCCGATATCCCAAGATTCGAGGAATGGGATACCTAGGATCGCTAGATCAACTTTCGTGATCATAAACTCGGTGGTCATGTCCCCGAGGCCGATGTTAATTGTTGTGTCAGCTCGCCCTAGTGTATCGATAGGGGCTCCGTTAGCTGCTGTGAGCTTAACGTTGGACTTGAGAATTTTCAAGCCCAATTTTTTTGTGACATTGTGGGGCAGAATGTTCACTTCTGCTCCCGTGTCAATGAGAAATTCAGTGCCATTTAGTTTGCATTTGAAAAAAAGCCTTTTATACTCAGTAGACTGCCGGCGTATAGGCTCAGATACGCTGGCAGTTATTCGTTTTCCGAACTCTCTGTGTCGGAGGTTGGAATGGTACTTTCTTGTACCGACTGCTGAGTATTTTCGGTAGAAACCCGGGTTTTAGGTTGGCTTATAGTCGCAGCCTTTTTGCTAGTTTTGGAAGCAGTGTTTGTCTTCCAAGTGCAGTGTTCTGGGTCTGCACATTTGCGAGTTTCGTTACCGAAACGTACGTGGTTTCGACAGACGTAGGCCATCGGTTTGTGAGGTTTACTCTCCACTGGTTGCTGTTTGAACTCAGCTTGTTTCGAGAGGGCCTTTTTGACACCAGTATTTATGGGTTTCGGAGTAGATTCAACTCCTCGTATGTTCAGAGAAGTATTCTCTGCTCTGTACGCGTGTAGCGTATCAGCTAGGTCGAGCCGGGAGGTCGTGGTAGGCTGAGCTGCGACCATACCTCGTGCTTCGATGGGAAGAGTCTCAATCCACTTTTGAGTGATGAGAGCTTCCGAAAAGTACCCAACAGCTTTCGAGTACATTTCGTGGTACTTGGTGCTGGGTTTTTTGGCGAGAGATGCGGGGTCCTCGAGTGCGAGGAGCCTGTCCTGTAAAGACAACCCATATTCTCGTAGGAGGCGCTGTTTGGCCTCTTCGTAGGGTGCGTGAGGTGCTGTGAGGTAAGCTGAGTCGATAGCTTCCCTCATTTCCTCTGGTACCCACTTGTATATAGCTGAGAAGCATTCGTTTTGCGTTCTCATGTGTTTTCTCACGCAGTATTGATCGAACTCGGCGAGTGCACGATCAATATTCTTCTTTTGGAAGACTGGTTTTTGATAATCTCCCATCTCCTCTAAAAGTGCTTGAAAACCACTGTTTGTAGAGGGATGTTGCGTGAGATGTGGGGCGTAGAGGCCCGGCGGGGGTCGCACGCCCGCAGTGGTTCCCTGAAATCCACTAGCTTCATAAGAGGGAACGAAATGCTCCGTGTTGAGCCTGTTCAAAGGCGGGGTCACCATTTGTAGTGGATTTGTATAGGTTTGACTTGACGTTGGTAGACCAAGTCGGACATTTATATTCCGATTATGCGGGTTGGTTTCTAGGTCACCCCCGCGAGGAATGCGGGCGGAGCCGCCAAGGTCAACTGATTTCGCGGGCCGGAAGGGTGGATAGTCCGTGTCGCAGCCGCGCGGAGCGCTAGGCTCGTGAACCGAGTGCTGTGTTCGATCAGTTTCGTACTGAGCCGTTTTGTAATATTCCGGCCTTAGATTTACATCTGAAAGGGGAATATACTGGGCTTGGTTGAGGTACTGAAAAGTATCCTCTGCTTTTTGTGCATTTGGAGTGTATTTGACACTCGGATCGACCGTGTAAGCCTGCGTCGGATATCGTGGGTAATCGGACAGCTTGGTCGAATCGAAAAGATCGGCTTCAGAGCGAGTCTGAAAGGTTTGCTCGATCTTTTGTGTAGGTGAGTCTTGTTCGACAGTTTCTCGAACGAATACGTCGGGCGAGAAGGCGATCCGGACGTGCGGGTCGCGCCTTGCGCTGATGGTTGGTTCAGCGGATTCACCGGGTGGCCGGTAGGGTGCACTACGTTGGTCACTCGCCCCGGTCTTGCCGCCTTCCTCCTTCCCCCGCAAGGGGAAGTAAGAAGGCTGACGTTCCATCGAATTTGATCGAGTTTTTGGCTCGTTTCGATGCCTCTATGTGTGAAAAATAGAGGGTTTTGGAAGTGGACTCGCTTGCCGGAGCGTCTTTCCAATGCTCAGACGGCAGGGTCCTACCTCGCAGTCTTGAAAAAGACTTCCGTAGACGGTAAATTAGAGCGTAGGAGCTGAGTAATTTACCGGCGCGCCCCAGCGGTCGACTACGAGCTGAAGGCTGTGTAGTCCGGGTGACACGGCTCGGAAACGTCCCTCGGGCGTACTGTCTAAAGAGAATATCGATAGAAGTACCGGGTGGCGTCCTACCAGGAGATCTACGTTGGGCAATGAGCAGGATGAATAATCACTGGACTCGTAGATGCCAAGGCGAAATCTGTGAGGAGAGAAGGTCTGGCTTGTAGAAAGCAGTGAGAAGCCGTTCTTGAGATGAACTCGCAATGCAGAAGGTTCGTCAGCGTAGAGCGTGTAGAATTCTTCGTACTTCGGAGGTGTCGTCGTCGAGAGCGGAGAGTGGAATGAAGTGCCAGGCTCTGAACGAGGTATTTATAACAAAAAGTGGTGTCCACTTTATGGTTAGTATGCAAATTAGTTTCGTCAACTAATTTGGTACGATCAAACTAGCTTCGGATTGGCTCGCTCAATTTCGTAAATTCGGCTGTGCAATCTCATTGGTTCGCTCAGTGTTTTCTCAGTATCTGGGCATACGATAGCTGAGTTGGTTTTTCGAGGTGGTTTCCCTGCGTCCGTTGCTTTGACGGGGTCTGAACGACCTTGAGTTTTCCTAAGGCGACTTGTTTCGAACTTTTCGTCGCATCTATCTCGCCCAGTAAATGTTTGGGGAGGTCGCCTTGCGTGTTCTCGTTCAAGGCGACCTGTCTCGAGATGTTTGTCGCATCTCTCTCGCCCAGTAAATGTTTGGGGAGGTCGCCTTGTGTGTTCTCGTTCAAGGCGACCTGTCTCGAGATGTTTGTCGCATCTCTCTCGCCCAGTAAATGTTTGGGGAGGTCGCCTTGCGTGTTAATCTTTAATATTTCACTTTTGGGAGAGAATTTAGTATTTTCTCTCCGGTGAAATATTTTGTTTGACGGAGTTGTACTTCGACGTCTTGTAAATATTTTTGTGGTGTGCCTACCTCTTTTTGGTAGCCCTGAAAAGGGCTGTTGACAAGAGGGGGTGGATTTCACCACAGATTTATTTTCAGATTTGTTACCTCTCGAAATTGAAGCAAAGCAATTCTCGAAACCCAACTAGGTACCTACTACGTTAACCGTCCGGTGATGGAAACTGGTGCTACCGCCACCACACAATATACAACTTTCATTGATAACGACTGCCTAGAACATGATCAAGACAGACAAAGAGTTGAACGGCAACAACCATGGGGCCGTACTGATTCGGATGAGTCGTCTGTCGAAATCAGCCCATGGTGCTTCTCACGATTTCGAGCTTCATTACCAACATTTGGTTATATAATATCAGCTGTGCCCTGACATGCATTGTGGCTCTTTGGTATGCCACAGCAATCTCCTGTGTACCTGTTGCACTTGAAGACCGAAATGGAGCCTCTCTCGGCATTTAGACTGAAGCTCCATCAGCATTACATCCTGAGGGCAATGCCTGATGATCGTCTCCCCAGAATTCTGGCCAAGGAGGTGATTCAGAGAGGGCAGCATCCTGGGACCAGATGGCAATTCGGTGCAATGTTTCTAATAATCTGCCCTCCTTTGACGTGTTGTTGTTGAAACTGGACTGCCATACTTTTCTGGAGTATTTTTGACTTGAAAGAGGCTTTCACTTTGGGATGCGAGTAGAGAACTACGGAAGATTTACCCTGTGCAGAGAGCTTAACCCAAGTGTGAAGTGTTGCAGTATCCTCAGAGACAGTGGGCTGGATTTAGGCACAAAACAGTGGCTTTTTAGACTTCGATGAGAACTGATGAACCTGAATGCCAAACCTTGCTGTACGGAGAAGTCTGATGAGTGCTCGGTGTGCAACCATCACGATCGAGACTCTACCACTTTTTGTGTGTCTGCCCGGTTCTGGGAGAGTTTCGTATTGCTGCTTTTTGGAAAATTGAAGCTCTCACCAGATGATGCCATTGTATTACTTCATAGCGCAGAATGGAGTTCTCTAGTGGATTATTCCCGAACTGCCTACCGATATAGGAGCATTTTGGTGAAAGAGTTTAACTTTTGAATCCCGATTCCACTGCTTGGTGCTTAGATCATTATATTATGTTGACTTGTAGTTACAAAACTGGAAGACTTATTTATTTTCTTTTTCTTTCTATGGTGCAATTTGTAAAAGTATTATTCTATTTTCTCTAACTAGTCGAACTCTCGGTAAACGAATTATATCATGCCGTACAGTTTATTGTTTCATACGGAGAGTAGAGTAAAAATGTATGTTCTGCCTATCATCAGCTGACTGATAAGAGGTCGGCCATCTTGGTGACGTCACGTCTGACGTCATGCTGACGTCACTTTCCACAGCCTTCTAGATCAGTGTTGCCAGTATGATAGAAATGGTGGTTTCCCGCTCAAATTCAAAATTGATTTCCCGCCTTACCCCCTCCCCCTACAGACCTAAAAGTAACGGTCAATCAGCTTATTGACACCCCTCCCCTCTGACGTCACATTTCACAGCCTTCTAGATCAGTGTTGCCACCTGTTTTTCCCCCGCCTAAATTTGAAATTCCCGCCTTTTTTCAAATTAACCTTTTAGGTAACCTAACATCAGTTGGTAATAGGTTGGCCATATTGAATGACGTCACGTGTGACGTCATATCACAGCCTTCTAGATTAGTGGTCAGGTTATGGAAGGTAGTGAGCGGTTTCCCGCTCAAAATTCAAAATTGAGTTCCCTCCTTATTTTACCCCCACCCTTAGACCTCTTAGTAAAGACTGTAAATCAGGTTATCACCAGCTGACTGATAAGAGCCATGTGACGTCACAGCCCCCCTCTGACGTCACAGCCATGGCCTCTTAGACTCATCCATCAGCTGTTTTAGTTCCCGCCTTTTTCAAACCACCTCCTCCTCCAGTGGCTGTTCCCATTTTTTTCTTTTCCACCTGTCAGTATCCTCCCCTCCCCATCAAATGTTTGTTCACAGCTGGCACCTACCGTTCCCTCCAAATTTTAAAATCAAATCTTCCTTTGAACCTACTAATCAGTAACCTCCCATTTCTGACGTCACATCAGATTAAGGATAGGGGTGAGGCATATCTCCAAATTAGTTTTTGGGGGTGGGCCAAAAATTGGGCAATTAACTCAACGTAGAACCTTCGAGTTTGGGCTCATTTTAAAGCTATTGATTAGATGAGTACAAATATGATAAAATAAACACCCCAAATGATTATTTTTTGGGGGTGGGCCGACATTTAGGCAATTGCTTCAACGTAGAACCTTCGAGTTTGTACTCATTCAAAAGATATTGATTGAGAGATAATGCATACAATACAATATACACCCCAAATTATTATTTTTGGGGGTGGGTCAACAATTAGGCAATTGAGTTAACCTAGTATCTTCAGGTTTGGGGCTCATTTTAAAGCTATTGATTAGGTGAGTACAAATATGATAAAATAAATACCTCAAATTATATGTTCAGGGGGGTGGACCATAAATTGGGCAATTGACTCAACGTAGAACCTTCGAGTTTGGGTTCTTTTGTAAACTATTGATTGGGAGATTACGAATTGAATAAAATTAAAAACCTGAAATGGTTTTTGGGAGTGGACCAATAATTAGGCAATTGGTTTAACGTAGCAAAGCCGAGTTTGGGCTCAATTTAAAGCTATCCATTAGGTGATTACAAATACGATAACGTTGAATCTCCCAAATTAATTTTTGGGGGTGGGCCATCATTTCATTGCAATAAAAATAGGTACAGAAGTACCAGGGGTTCAGAAACCAACAAGAGCTTGTCGACAATATCCGCGTAATAATTCAACGACGATATCCAGAAGAGAAGGATTCGCATCCTTCGCAATACCTCCGAGGAAAAGGTGTGACATTCGAATCCCGCAACGACGCGAGGGTGTAACCCGAGTTTAGTTTGTAACTGCGAGTCCGCTCGATCTTCACTTGCTTACCAGTTTTTCTCGTAGCAGGACGTTTGAAAACAATCATTCACTCCGTAATTCTATTTGGAGACAGTTAACCAGCGAAACAACGAGGTAAGTGAAAGATTCAATTTTTTAAATGTTATTACCGAATGATTACATTAACATACAGATCAAGCATTCATAATTGATATTTTATACAGCATTAGAGTTAATGTTGTTTAATTCGATTGTTGATATTTCCAGATCAGAAGAGCGGGAAAGCCTTCGCCATTTTAGACACAAGTTGCGTCTCCCGATCTCCACTTGTTTTTCATAGGTATGAAGCATGTATTATTTCTGAGCCTTAATTTTCTAACCCTATAGGTGAAAATTTAAGATTTTCAGGTATATTTTCTAAGAAACGAATAATACATTCCACCTGAAATTTTAAACGATTTTTTCATTTTCTTCTTCTTCTTTTCCCAGAGAGAATCTTACAACTGCAAATAGCGTCACAACTCGTTTGTACGAAGGAAGAAAACAAATTGGAAACAAGGGTGAGCGAAATTTAACAAGTATATTTTTATTATTAATAACACAATTTAGTAGTATCAGTTCCATACCAACCCATACAATCATGAGTATTATAATTATGAATTGCAAGGATTTTTTCACAAAATACACAACATATAGAATTTTTCTGAAAACTATTTCGATAAAAACCGTGTTTTGCCAATATCAATGGGTCTACAGTCATTTTAACTCCTCGAAATGTTGCGAGACGTGGTTCAGTATCAAATAGGTTGGCTCGAAGTTCATTTTCAAGTAACCATTCCGATAGCGCAAGAATTTTGATCATAGAACATGACTGAGTGAAACTGATTCCTGCATCTTGATGGTCTAAACAAGGTTTTTGAGAAAGTATGCTGGAGCCAAGCAATGTAGGAATTTTAGGACATCCAAATATCATCAAGTCGTGTACTTGTCTATCATTTGGGAGAAGCTCTTTCAAAATTCGACATTTTTCAGCTCCTTTTGCGAATACAAACTTGATGTTTTCTGTCGCTTCTTTAAGAATTTCCGGAATACATTCATAGGTCGTGTTTCCAGTGTTCCATGACAATCCATGTAGATGTTCTTGGTTGTATCTCGAATGGAAGTTGGAGCGGCCTTTCAGGTGTGCGGGCGGTAAAAATACAAAGTGTTTAAGGAGGAAAGTCGAAGGTCCATCGTGAGGAATGATTGATAGTTCTTTTATCACTTTCTCACATTGTAGCGTCAGATCAATGATAACTGATGACATGGTTACTTCTCGTTCCGAGATCTTGCTGTAACTGACCGAATTTTTTGTAAACTGTTGCTTTTACTATACCGTTCTGCGATGGATATAGATATGAAATTTCTCAGGGTAGAATCAAGATTTTTAAGCTCTTCTTGAAGCTCATTTTTTAATTGCGTCATCATTTTATCAAGCGCCGAGTCAACGTAACGTTTGCTCACAGCATGGAATGATCGAGTAGGAAGTTCGTGTACGGAAACATGCTTCCTAATACTACCACCGAATCTGTCACTTGGCATTCTGTTTTCTCACAAAGGTTTAATAAATGTAACCCAATTCCTCTAAACGATCGAGAATTTTGTTGGCTTTGCTCTGAAGTCGGGAATTACCAGCACCGAATGATCCCAGGGACAACTCTAATCTTTTTACCAGTAAATTTGGGTCATCTTCTGTTGAAATCCAATCGGGAGACACATCTGCATCAAAACCTTGGAAGTGTGTGAACATATTTGTCAAACCACTCCCCTTTTTATCCTTTGGAGGGTATATGCGTGAAATTATAGAGTTATATTTCTCCCCTCCAAATCGATTCAATGGTCGGTGTATATCATAACCGTGGTGAGCTATATGGCTTCTCTTTACTATATCGGTATAGTTTTCAAAATCTTGCGGATCAAAATTTACAGGTTTTTTCAGAAAAATTAACTCATACAATCCCGGAGTTGCGGTGTAAGGATTTCCATTTATATATATGTTATCTTCGTCAAAGGCAACTTTCGCAGCTCCGAGGTTCACGCCCTGTCGACTAACACTCGGTCCATAATATCTATCAAGCTGTTGTCCATTTCCTCCTTCCCATTTACCAGTGGTGAGATAGGTCCAGTACACTTTAGCATACGGAGGCCATCTATCGATAAAATCGCGAGTCATCTTTTGCGCTTCTGGCGTAGAGTTAATCAAACTATGTACAGGCTCAATGCTGTTATCGATATCCGCTCGATGAGAAGCCTCTAGTCTCTTTGTGTCTCGTTTTATTCGTCGCATGAGGGTTAATTTTTGAGGGGCTCCCAAAAAGGAGCTTGGATGAGCAATTGGTGTTGACATGAAAGGCCCTGGTGATGTTGCGGGGGGTGTTAAGATTTGAGATGATCCCATCCCTTGAGATTCGAAAATCTCTGTATCAGACGGAACCTGAATACTTGGATCTTCATTATCATCACCATCAATTGATGACCCTTGTGAAATTAATCCTTCAGATTCAGTGCCCTTGGTTACTTCACTTTGTAGTCGACGTTGTCGTTGCATTCTTTTTTTGACCACAGCTCCACCTTTAGTTTCGTTTGCTGCTCCTAAGAGCTCTTTCAATGTGTTGGTAATCGGTAGGTACTGTTGATCAAGAGAATGTGCTGACTTCTCACGAGCATGTTGTAGCTCTGAAAATTTCTTTTTCAGAGCTTTTCTCGCAGTGTGAAGCTCGGATGAAATTTGAGCTTCTTTCTCGCGATTAATTTCTCTGTTGAGCCCTAGAGAACTATCACTCAGTCTTGCTGTCATGATAAGTACAGGTTGAATGATTGATTTTAGCGAAAATAATACCATTTATAGGAATAGGTGATGAATAACTACTTTTCTTCACTGCACTGTAGGGAACTCAAAACATGAATCCATCCCACTCCTAAAACGGCCTGTTTGCATGTCAGCACTTTTGTCAATCACCAAAAAGTTGAAAGGTTTAGAAAAAGCTCCCCTACACATTTCCGCAAATTTGGGGAAAGGCATATCATTATGAGCGTGATCGCGCCAAATTAAATTCAAATTTCGTCCATCCTGTGGAAATATAATAATTAGGTTTGCGTTATCTCTGACAAAATGTTTCATACATGATGCATAGGATTGTATTAAAAAGAATGAATCCACGTTGTAATGTCTCCCACGTGTGAAGAAAATCTGAATTAGATCGTTGAAAGATCCATCCACATCATCAAATATCACAAGTGTATGGTTCCTGGCCCCTTCATCCTCCTCAATTTCAGGGAAATCCTCTCGATTAGAGCATTTCATGTATCCAATTTCTGGAACCTCCTCGAAAACTTGATCTAAAAATGAATATTTCTCTTGATGCAAGCTTTTTGAGCATAGGATCAGTCGAGAAAACTTAAGAGAATTTTCCGATAAAATTAAATTCATCATTAGATTCGACTTTCCTTTCCCAGATGGTCCACATACTATTGCTCGACAGTTATTCGCTAGAAACGGACCATTTTTTGACGTATTTTCATTATCATCAGTTTGAGATTTAACAACGACGTCGTAATTTATCATAGGAAATGTTTGTTCCATTTGACGCAGCTTCATCTTGTAGACTGAGTATAAAAGCATATAGTACCTGAATAAATAACCTAGTGATAACTTAGCCGGGGACATGGGCATATTAAACGCATTCATTAATCGGAACCGTACCCCTTTACTAGTACATGGCAATTTTTGCGGACCAGGTAATGACGTTATAAGACAAATCGAAAGGGGGGTTCAACCAGTTACACCTCTGGATTCATACTGTAAAGATCACGATCTCGCGTATGTCCAACACCAAACTTTGAAAGATCGACATAAAGCTGATAAGGTCCTAGCGGATAAAGCATTTACCCGATTTAAAGATAGAAATTCGACTGTAAAAGAACGATTGGCAGCTCTAGCAGTTGGCACAGCTATGAAGGGGAAGCTGGCTCTAGGAGCAGGTCTACAGGCTCGGAAAAAAACATGTTCAAAAAAGAGAGGGGCGCGAAGGAAAGCAAAAGGACAGAAGGGTTCAAAGCTGAAACGAGAGGTTCACGGAGGTTTTCTGCTTCCTCTCTTAGCAGGTCTCAGTGCACTCGGAGGGCTCGGTGGAGGTGTCTCACAGATCATAAAAAACGTCAGAGACGCCAGAAGAGGAGACCTGGAGCTCCAGGAGATGAAACGTCACAACATGGCAATGGAAAAATCTGGCAGCGGTTACGTCACTCGTTCAAAGACCACTTTACCTCGAAAACATCGGAAGATGCCTGTGAAGGGAGAGGACAAATTGAAAAAGCTGAGAGCATCAAAGAAAAAAACAAAGCTCGGGGGAGGATTCGTCTTAAACCAATACAAGCGTTGTTGAAATTACCAAACAGAGCATTAAGTAATATTGAAATTGAAAATGTTCTGAGTCCTCGAGTCCCATTTTTTCGGGGGGTTTACATGAAAAATGAACTTCCTAAAACTCCCCACGTTCATGAACGGTTAGTAATCAATTTAGCCTCATCAACAGATTTGGATGGAACTCATTGGACCGCGTTGCGGAAAAGCGGGGCCGTCGCTTTATACTTCGATTCTTTCGGTTTGGAACCACCGAACGAAGTTATCAAATATTTAAAGAACTGTGCCATCTATTACAACAGCATTCAGTATCAAGACTCTGGCTGTATTCACTGTGCTCATTTTTCGTGTTATTTCTTGTTAGCTGAGAGATGTCTAGAATCTTTACCCTCAGTTCTCAGGAAAGCGTATTAAGTGCAACGATCTTCCCGCCAATCGAGTTGGAACATGATCAGGAACATGGAATCGGGTTACGATCCTTTATGAGCTACAATACGATTTCGAATGTCAAGAAAAATGAATCAAATCATTTTTATATTGTGGGTGAAAAAGAAGACTCGATTGTTTTTCCAGATGGTACCTATGGTATGGAGGATATTTTTGATTTTATCGAATCGCGTGTGGATGAGATGAGAATTCAAAAAGTTATTTCGTTACAACACTTCAGTATTAAATTTGGAGTCGATCACAAAACAGGACTCGTACACTTCATAGCCACATTCGATGTTGATATGTCCAAAGACGGTTGTGTGGGACCGCTGTTGGGATATACTGAAAAAGTTGTGCTCCCTAGAAATGTGACCCACTACGCACCAAGCAACGTTAATATTTTCAACTATAATTCGATCAACATACAGTGTAATTTAATAGCTCATGATTCATCATATTTCAACTCTTCTCCATCAAACGTTCTACACAGCTTTTGTCCTGACGTTGAGGTTAATTACAGAATCAATTACACACCATCCCCAATATCGTATTTAAAGATCAACCGAGACATCATTGACTTCATTCAACTTCGAGTAGTGGATGAGAAAGGTTCCCTTTTGGATTTTAGAAAGGAAAATATCACGATTGTTCTGGAACTAGTAAGATTGTGAAGAGTCCGAATGGGATTTGACTTTAGTGAAAGATATTATCATAAAATAAACCCCCAGTACAGCAAACGCAGTTGTAACTCAAACCAGAGTTCGAGTTTCTTGTTAGACCAACCATCATCTAATTTCAAAGCTGCAAGAGGAGGCCCTCTGAAGAAAAAGATAAACAAGGGGCTGACTTCGAGAAACATCAAATTTCTTCAAAACCTTGGATACAAAGTGAGACGTCATGGAGTCTTTTCTACAAATTACTAAACCCCCAATAGTGAATGATCAAATTGTGGGATACCATTTTATCAGAAATGCAGCTTATAATATGTCCGATCTATCTTCAAAGTCTGAGATCCGTATAGGTATCAACAGTTTTGAAACTTTCGCCCCGTTTGATAGTTTCCTCTCATTGGTCGGGAAAGTAAACAAAGGTACCTCAAATGAAGCATTACATGTGATAAACAACGGGTTCGCACACCTTTTTGATTCAATCACATACAGAATCAACGGTACTGATGTGGATCAAGTACGAAATCCGGGCATTGTCTCTACATTGAAGGGACTGGCGTCATTTTCTGAAACAGACTTAAATGCTTTGTCAAATGCCGGAATCTCTAATCCAAATTCCAACTCATACGCCCCCGACTCGGTTTACACATCAGGAGGAATGTTTAATGTATGTGTACCCTTGCGTTATTGGATGGGGTTTTTTGAAGACGAAAAACGAGTCGTGACTGGTGTATCTCAAGAGTTAGTTCTCACCCGTGCGAGCAATGATTCTAACG
Organism: Adelphocoris suturalis; assembly: GCA_030762985.1. Lineage (NCBI taxonomy): Eukaryota > Metazoa > Arthropoda > Insecta > Hemiptera > Miridae > Adelphocoris > Adelphocoris suturalis. Next base: position 30,640,172 of record CM061047.1, on the reverse strand, counting down.
TGTTTCAAGGACATCCCACTCATACGGATGTTTCGTTGAGTTTGGAGAAAGTTCATTGGGTGGTACCGATTGTGAAACTCGCAGATAACATTAAAGCAGAACTCTACTTAACCACCAAACGAGATCCTCCACTGCCTTTAGCATTTCGAAGCTGGGAATACCACGAGAACCCTGCTGTTCCTCAATCATCATCATTTACATGGCCAATCAAGACAACTAATCAACTCCAGAAGCCGCGCTACGTTCTCGTCGCATTTTATAAGAATAAGAAGAACGACATAACCAAGAATTTGTCACTTCCAGACTCAGTGCCTCTTAAAAGCTTCAGACTGTTTCTAAACAATGAACAATTTCCATTTCAGGAACAGACAATTGATCTCCAAAATGGGGTATTTGCAGAATTGTACAATAACTATATTCGTTTTCAACAGTCCTATTATGGTAATATAAAATACTCATCCCCTCTATTGACACGTTCAAAATTTAAAGAATGCCCTTTAATTTGCCTGGATTGTAGTAGAACTGAGGATATTGTACGCGAGGGAGCAGTTGATGTAAGGCTTGAAATTGAAATTTCACAGAACTTTGAAGTAGGCACAAGCTGCGTAGCTATCATTATTCATGATAAACTTGTATCTTACACACCTATCTCAGGACATGTACAGAAATATTAATGATATAAATAGGATTATTTATGTATTCAAGTAACCTGTATAATGTTTATTAGTAATAAAAATTTTTTTTTCTTTTTAGCCTAATTTTTGATTTCTACACCGCAATAATGGATCACACCTACGCTAAATCCGTCGGACAGCCTGGAACTTCGCAAGCGGTCAATGAAAGGCAATATGAGATTCAGCGTACAACAGGTGTAAATGTAAGACCATCTGTAATCCGGTATATCGGTAGAGCTGACACCCCGTGTCCAACCACCTCTCTACAGAGGGGAAGGGGATGGTGTGAAGACATTACAACACCTCCAAACCAACTCGGAGATATCGTTGTTCGTCAATTTGGAGACACTGTTTTGGATACTTATTTTATTAATCTTAATAACATTAAGAACCCTCAATATTATTTGTACTCTTTAGTTCACATACTGACGGATAAATTGAGCTCGCGCGTTCAAGTGTGGAGAGGTCTGAAGTTTAGTCTTTGGCTGCAATGCAAATTCTCCAAACAACTTCCGGGGGCTCCCCTTCAACCTCCAGAAATTCTTATTGCTAACTTCAAAACCAAGACCCAAACGTTGCTGCTAGGAGATGTGCATGAACTTGATTTCATTCTTCAAAACCAGTTCGAACATATCCTAGCCGAAATGGAATCGCTTGAGCGGAAGTCTAGCGGTTGGAGTCTCCTTAGTGTTGATGGGATTCTATTGAAGCAAACTAAATTTAGACCATTAAAGGGTGGCGCACCCATCCCCTTGCCATCAAAAATTATCAAAACCAAGAGCGTTGTCAATGTAACGAGTAACGATGATTTCTGTTTTAAATATGCTGTTCTAGGATCTTACACCGAGCCTGGACAGCGTAACATCACCACCCCCGAATTTTATAACAGCTTACTGCATAATTTCGATTTTTCGTGTATTAATTATCCAGTTTCCAAGAACGATATTTCCAAATTTGAACGTGTTAATCAAGTCAGTATCAATCTGTATGCTCTCGATAACAATAACAGTGTGTATCCATACAGGATATCACCGTTAGTGAAGAAAGTACCTCAACATTTCAACTTACTTTTATTAATGGAGAATAATAATACACACTATTGCTTCATCAGAGATTTATCCAGATTGGTGTCTGAGCAATTAACAAGCCATTGTAGGAAGGTTGAGATTTGCGAGAGATGCTTCCAAAGGTATCAAGGTAGAGATGCGGTCGAAAAACTTGTCTTACATGAAGAATTTTGTGGGAAACTGGAACCATGTAGATATCAGTTCCCCAAAAATTCCTTCATAAAATTCAAAAATATCAAGCATTTAGCCCCAGTACCTATTGTGATCTATGGAGACATTGAATGTCTATTGAAACCATTAACATCAGCCTCTCAATCAAATAACATCTGTCCCGAAGAACAGTCATGGACGTTTGCTAGGGATGTTCATGTACCAACATGTATAGGGATGTATATCAAATCGTACTATCCTTCCCTCATTGCAAGTGAGCTTTTGACATTCTCAGGTCCCGACTGTGTGGATCGCTTCATGGAGAAGTTGAAGAACATATGCCACATAGTTGAGAGTCTATACAAAACAAATACAAACATTAAATGGACTCCTGAGCTCCAAATTAAACATAATGCAGCACTTTCATGTAGTATTTGCCATATTGAGTTCTCAATTCCCAACGTCATAAAAGTTGCTGATCATGATCACTTAACTGGAGAATTCCGATCAAGTCTTTGTCAAAATTGTAACTTACAGTTGAAACTTCCTCAATTTATACCTATTTATTTTCATAACCTGTCAGGATATGACGGCCACTTCTTAGTAAAAAAGCTAAATTTGGATGAAGGCTCCATAAATGTGTTGGCGAAATCTTCGGAAAATTACATTAGTTTCACAAAAACTTTCGAGGGATGTAAAATAAAAGCAAGATTTCTTGATTCCTTTAGGTTCCTCTCTACAAGTCTTTCTAAATTGGTTGAGACATCAACCGACTTCCCTGAACTAACTAGTATTTTCCCTAATGATCATGATAGACGTCTTCTTTTGAGAAAAGGGGTTTACCCTTACAGCTATATAAAATCCTGGGATGTTCTAAAAGAAACCTGTTTACCTCCTAAGGAAGCATTCTACTCTGACTTAACCGAAGATGACATCTCATATGAGGATTACAAACATGCTCAAGCTGTTTGGAATCATTTTAACATAAAAAATCTGATGCAATACACAGAACTTTATTTGAAATCAGACATACTTTTGTTAGCAGATGTTTATGAAAATTACCGTAAAGTTAGCAGGCAACATTATCAAATAGATCCATCCTGGCATTTTACATCCCCCGGATATTTTTGGGAAGCTATGTTAAAGAAGACAGGAGTAAAACTGGAGATCCTCAAGGATATTGATATGCTTCAGTTTATCGAGACAGGGATCAGAGGAGGGATCACCCAATGCGTTAAAAGACACGCTATTGCAAACAACCCACTGATACAAGAGACATTTGACCCCTCAAAACCGCTTAATCACATTATATATCTTGATGTGAATAACCTTTATGGATATGCAATGGGGTGTTCCCTTCCATATGGTGAATTCAAATGGGTTGACGACGTACAGTCAATTGATTACCACAACCTTGACCCTGATGGTGAGTTTGGATTTGTGTTTGATATTGACGTACAATACCCGGAGCATTTACATGATGAACACTCCGACTTACCTTTTTTCCCTGAGTCATTGAGCCCCCCTGGTGGTAAAGTAAAAAAACTGTTGACAACTTTACACAATAAGAACCACTATGTGACCCATCATGTAAACCTAATTCAAGCCCTTCAGAAAGGCTTGAGAGTGTCTAAAGTCCATAGAATTCTAAGCTTCAGGCAGTCTAGGTGGCTCTCTGATTATATGGATTTCAACACAGCTTTAAGAGCGGTTTCAACTTCGGATTTCTTGAAAGATTATTATAAATTGGCAAACAATGCAGTTTTCGGTCGTTCAATGATGAACAAACGAAATTTTAAAGATTTTCGGCTCGTTACATCAAACGATGAATTGTTGAAATTATCAGCAAAGCCTAACTTTATGGATCGTTACATATTTCAAGAGAATCAGCTATTAGGAGTGAGCATGGGTAGACAAAAAATAGTGTTTGATGCTCCAATATATGTAGGATTTGCTATCTTGGAAATTTCTAAGGAATACATGTATAGGTTATTTTATGACACTCTTAGGCCGGCATTTGGTGGTGTAAATAACGTAGATTTAGTTTATATGGATACTGATGCGTACATTCTAGATGTAAAAGTTCCAGACATTTATGCTACGCTGAAAAATGTACTTTCAGAAGTTATGGATTTTAGTGATTATCCCTCCGATCATTTTTGTTTTTCTCTAGAGAATAAAAAAGTAGTTGGCAAGTTGAAGGATGAGACTCAATCTCTCCCCATTAAAGAGGTTGTTGCTCTCAGACCCAAACTGTATAGTCTAAGTTACGCGAGTAAGCATATAATGAAATGTAAAGGGGTGAAAAAGTCATGTATAAAAAAAAAATGTTAAATTCGATGACTATCTTAGAACATTAAATGAGAAAACCGTAACATATTGTACTTTTCGAAAAATCAGTTCAAAATTACACAATGTCAGCACAACAGAACACCATAAGGTTGGTTTGTCTTTCTTCGATGACAAACGCATGATTTTAGAGGATGGTGTCCACACTATGCCGTATGGTTATAAAGGGAGCAAACAATGTAAATTCATGAGTCTGTAAGATTTTTATTGCTATAATGTTACATATTTATAGAAATACACCTGCTTTGGAGTTAGTATATTTATGTATTTTAAATATTAATGTGCTCTACAACAATAATTTGAGTAATGTATTTTTAAATCACGATGAATACAATAGCAAACAAACAAATATAATTTTTCCAAATTTCAAGGTTCTACATCTTTTTCATCTTCCCAAGTATTATGAGACTCATCAAATCCAAGCCATTTTACAAGTACTTTACCATTCTTCCGTCTCAATATTCTCTCAACTAAATAATAATCTGGAAAGTTGGTTTTCTTCATTTCTTGCTCGTAGAATCTTCCTTTCACCTCATTACCATGGACATCTTGCAAATTGTAGGTTGGCACCTTGTCATCAGCTCGTATTCGTGTGATAATAAATTGTTCATTTGTCCACGATGGTAAATAACCTTTAGCGAGCGCATGCTTGAGTTTCGCGATACGAACTCTATCACCCAGGGCAAATTTTGGCTTTGGGTTTTTGTAGGTGTTGGGTGGGAAAAGACGAGAGAGGATTAATTGTTCATCTTTCTTCTCAACATTTGCCGGTTTCATTCCTGTTGATCTATGAACCCTACAGTTATAGCGTTTGAGAAGGGAAGGAATCATATATACCCATTTCCTATTCCCTTGTACACTGAATTCAGTCCACATCCATTGTTTGATAGTTCTGTTGAACCTCTCAACAATTTGAGCTTTCATTTCTGAGTAAGAACTGTACATATTTATTCTCTTCTTCCTCATCAATTCCAAGACCTGAGGATTATAGAATTCTCGACCTTGATCTACATGTATGAGTTTAGGTGAAAGCTTACTCGTTCGAAAAATTGAGGAGAGTGCCTTGCTTACTTCATTGCCCGATTTCGTCTTTAGGGGTTTGGCCCATGCTTTCTTCGAGCCTGTATCAATTACTGTTAATAAGTATTTATACCCTTTATCAGGATGCATTCTCAAATCTACTAAATCTGCCTGCCACAAATCATCAAGAACCCCTTTGATCAAAACTCGTGATCGAATAAAATTCTTTCGTTTAGGTTTATGCAATTCTTCTGCTAATTTCCTTTTCAAACTCATGTTAACGCTCCGCTTCTTACAACACTATTAACAAATTGCTTTATGAATGCATATTTATAATCCATCCTCTTGGTTAAAGGAGTAGGTGGTTATATTATTTCATTAATAAGATGTGTTTTCAACATTGCTATTTATTATTCATACATACATAGTCATTTATAATCATAGATCACACCTACACATAGTTTAAAACTGGTTACATAGTTTTGTGCTATACTCCTCCTCCTATCATCCTCTAAGGTCACTGATTATATAGTTGTAATCTCGAGTGTCTATATCAAATAACGCTGATGATGATAATGATTGAGAATGAAGCGGAAGGTCTGTGGATGTAGAAGTTTGAGTGGCCTTAGTTCTGGTGTTTGCATCTTGACACAAGAAATTGGTAATTTCGGTGAGATAATACAATAGCTTTTTCGCATCTTGACGATTGATACATACTTCACTTATCCTGATCTCCATCTCAGGCAGCCAAGGGATTTTTTCAAACATAACAATAGCTCTCCGTTTACCAAAAGTTGGGGTTCCGAATTGCACTCGAATCATACAGGTGTCTGAGATTATTGCAGGATTTTGTTGCTTACAATTTTTTCTCGTTGAGGTGCGTTGTAGATAGACTGGTAAATTTCTGCGTAGATTATCTTGCATTATCATCCATTCATCTGCAGGTACAATGAGAGATTTTCGTCCATTGAAGATAACAACTTGACTGAGTCCTGTTTCATCATCCTTAGTAACGTTGATTCCTCTCCGTCCCTTAGCACAGAAAATAAACTTTTTGACCTCCTGTACCATAATTTTGATGAAGTTACTCCCGTGACAACAATGAACTGACTAACTACTCACGTCTGCTCAGAGTTGAAAATTGTGAAAGTGGGAGGGAGGATCAATCTAATTGGAGGATCCTGTAGTGCCATATTTGTCCTTGGTTCCTTTCTCTGTGTTAGATGCAATATAAGTTTCACAACGGCAAACACAGTAACAAAAACTGTTGCATTTTTCACAAGCCTTTCCGTCAACCTGACAGCATGGAATTTGAAAACACATCAAGTCACAACAATACTGAGACTCATCATGATCCATATCTCCACACATTGTAACGAGTCTGATCAGCAACTGGGGTTATTGATCACTGGTCTCAAGCATTTATATACGAATAGTATATTTTCATTGGTAGTTAGGGAGGGGGTTGGGTGAGGAAAAACTTCTACTAATCCGTTAGGTATTTCAAATAAAATCTAAAGGGTACAATCAAAACAAAATATTTTTATTTTAAAAGAAGCACTGCCCCAGCCTCGCAGTGCTCAGTGTGTGACAACCTTGTTAAATTCACACTCCTCATTTATTTGTTCATTTATTTTCATAATTACAATTGTTATCAATTACATAAAAATTTAATATTCTCAGTAAAAATCTATAAGGAAGGCATTGCCCATTTTTCCTCTATATACCAAAGTATAAATTGTACCACTTGAGTTATATTCATCAACGTCTTCCTCTCTTATGGATCCAGAGATCCTTTTTGGAAGGTAGACCCTGAAGATTTCGTCTTCTTCTTTGAGCCGTTGTTCATCAGTAAGTTCTTGTAGGTGGACCTGCACTGCAGGACCAAACTTCGTCTGGACCCAGACCATCTTCATTACTGCGAAAGGTGTATTTAATGGTAAACTCTCAACTGATCGTAATTCAACAACAGTTGAAGATTTTTGCAGTCTTCTGAGCAACGAGTCCATCTGAAAATTTAGATAAATACATATTAAAGGTATAAGTGTATAGCAACAAGTTAGAATAAATGTTGAAGGTTTTACTTACTGTTTTATCGTGACGAGGAGGATGATGCTCAATCTGCAAACTCTTGGAAACGAATATAGGTGGATTGTTTGAGTGAAAGATTTATGACCCCCTCCAACTGATGCTTAGAGGAGGGGGTTAACCTTGACACGTGGAGTCGCATATTTTCAGCTGACTCATGAGAGAACATGTACAAGTCTGCTCTCTCAGTGACGCGACGGTGTCGTCTTTTTCTGGGAAAGAAACTCAACACTTCCTGTAAGAAAGGAGTCTTCTTAAGTCATCGGATGGGCTGTACGAATCTGCTGTCGTAGGCAGACATGGTCAGGAAAGACTGGTACCGTAGAGGGGAGGGTGGTGGGCAATTCAAGGTTATCGTATTATTTGTAATCACCTAATGGATAGCTTTAAATTGAGCCCAAACTCGGCTTTGCTACGTTAAACCAATTGCCTAATTATTGGTCCACTCCCAAAAGACCATTTCAGGTTTTTAATTTTATTCAATTCGTAATCTCCCAATCAATAGTTTACAAAAGAACCCAAACTCGAAGGTTCTACGTTGAGTCAATTGCCCAATTTATGGTCCACCCCCCTGAACATATAATTTGAGGTATTTATTTTATCATATTTGTACTCACCTAATCAATAGCTTTAAAATGAGCCCCAAACCTGAAGATACTAGGTTAACTCAATTGCCTAATTGTTGACCCACCCCCAAAAATAATAATTTGGGGTGTATATTGTATTGTATGCATTATCTCTCAATCAATATCTTTTGAATGAGTACAAACTCGAAGGTTCTACGTTGAAGCAATTGCCTAAATGTCGGCCCACCCCCAAAAATAATCATTTGGGGTGTTTATTTTATCATATTTGTACTCATCTAATCAATAGCTTTAAAATGAGCCCAAACTCGAAGGTTCTACGTTGAGTTAATTGCCCAATTTTTGGCCCACCCCCAAAAACTAATTTGGAGATATGCCTCACCCCTATCCTTAATCTGATGTGACGTCAGAAATGGGAGGTTACTGATTAGTAGGTTCAAAGGAAGATTTGATTTTAAAATTTGGAGGGAACGGTAGGTGCCAGCTGTGAACAAACATTTGATGGGGAGGGGAGGATACTGACAGGTGGAAAAGAAAAAAATGGGAACAGCCACTGGAGGAGGAGGTGGTTTGAAAAAGGCGGGAACTAAAACAGCTGATGGATGAGTCTAAGAGGCCATGGCTGTGACGTCAGAGGGGGGCTGTGACGTCACATGGCTCTTATTAGTCAGCTGGTGATAACCTGATTTACAGTCTTTACTAAGAGGTCTAAGGGTGGGGGTAAAATAAGGAGGGAACTCAATTTTGAATTTTGAGCGGGAAACCGCTCACTACCTTCCATAACCTGACCACTAATCTAGAAGGCTGTGATATGACGTCACACGTGACGTCATTCAATATGGCCAACCTATTACCAACTGATGTTAGGTTACCTAAAAGGTTAATTTGAAAAAAGGCGGGAATTTCAAATTTAGGCGGGGGAAAAACAGGTGGCAACACTGATCTAGAAGGCTGTGAAATGTGACGTCAGAGGGGAGGGGTGTCAATAAGCTGATTGACCGTTACTTTTAGGTCTGTAGGGGGGAGGGGGAGGGGGTAAGGCGGGAAATCAATTTTGAATTTGAGCGGGAAACCACCATTTCTATCATACTGGCAACACTGATCTAGAAGGCTGTGGAAAGTGACGTCAGCATTACGTCAGACGTGACGTCAACAAGATGGCCGACCTCTTATCAGTCAGCTGATGATAGGCAGAACATACATTTTTACTCTACTTACGGAGTACCTGTATATTGCAAGATCTGGCTGAATAAACTATTTCTTTCTTTCTTCTTCTTTATATACATACCTGGCATGCATGGTATACTGAGGGAATGGTCGAATAGAATTTTCATTTGGTATAGGTAAAAGGTTGGTTTGGCGCTCGTTACCAACAATCCTTTTTTGACCTAAATCAGGCAGTGAGAAATCGGTGTTTCAGGAAATTTTAGGACACAATTCGTACAACCACTAGTACGCGATCTACTATTAGGCAAAATTTACCTCTAGATTTTCCTACCGGAAACGTGATGTCCTTGAAAAAACCGCTTGAAATCTCCTACGTGCTATATGTACGAGCATATTTCCTTGGTTGAGATCGCTAGACATCCACCAATAAATTTATTGAGTCAAATGAACCGAGAGGGAATCGAATCTCATGCATAATGTATGAGCTGAGAGTCGCGGTCGTGGCGAGCGGTCAGAGAAACGTCCGTTTGATTTACGACGTTTATAAAACGTATTTGGTTTGTTCGCAGTGACCACCGAAATGGTAAGTCAAAGTGTGCGAACGCGTTTGGCCGTTTTATTTAAAATTTGTATAACTGTTAGGAACTTATATAATCGTTGCGGGCCGATAAAATCGATCAGGAAATTTTCATCTAACTTCTTCTGAAGGTTTGTCCCCCAAGACATCACCAAGTCCGTCGCACAGGAGGGGTTTGGTAGCAGCGCCCCCCCCCCCCCCCCTCCACTTTTTCGACGAGTTGGGAAAACAATCGTTAAAAAAATTATAAATATAATGGGGTAGAAAAAATTGATAATTAAGAAAAAAAGTCAAGTTGGGTGTGGCACATAGCTTCCTCGTATTCGTAACATATCAAACTGTATAGATAAATGAAATGTTCTAAAAAAACTCGGCGCTCCGCGCCTCGCCAGGGGGCAAGCCCCCTGGACCCCCGGTTACCTCTATTTACATACTTCGGACGAAATTATTGAAACACAGAATGTGTTTGCGTTGTCGCGCAACCAAGTGACAACCAAACAAGCGTCATTGTTTACTATTCATTTATAACATCAATTTATATAGTTATAGTATGAAACTACGAAAATTGCGTTGTCGCGCAACCAAGTGACAACCAAACAAGCGTCATTGTTTACTATTCATTTATAACATCAATTTATATAGTTATAGTATGAAACTACGAAAAAAAATACGAAATAAATTCGTGATAAATCAAGAGCTTTCCAACGAATGGTGAACGATTTCTGTGCGATTAAAATGACGGAAATTAAAACGGCTCGGTTGTACGTGAAAATCATCCGTCACACATTTCGTTCCCATCCCGCGTTCCATTTTCGGCTAGTTAGTCCATGGCTAAAACACATTCTGTGTTAAAACTTAGAAGATAAACCATCCAATCCCAGAAAATGTGATCGAAATCGGATGAAAACGGTAGAAGCTTGTTACAAGGATTAGAGGTTAGCGCATACGTAACAGCTGCTAATGATACAATCATGATGAAACTCATGTTGAGTAATGTGATTATTATTCCCCTACTACCCTCCTAATTTGAGCGAGATCAGACGAATAGGAAAATGACTATCAAGTCATTTTCGTTTGCGCATGAGCAGTAAAACTATAATTTTTTAGTGATGAAATTGATAGGGAAACATCCTCAGCCAATCCCGCACATTCCCAGGAAATTTCACTAAAATCGAAGCAAATAATCAACTTTTCAAGAATTTTAAATGTTTTGGACGGTATCCGAACTTTTTTGTTTCTTGCCGATCTCGTCAACTTTTCATCTTCTGATTTTCGTTCTCTGAATTCCCTACTATCAACTTTTATTGTCCAATCCCCTAATTTTTCAACCATGAAAACTTTGTGCTACTCCAAAACCTCATTTTGAATAGCTCCTTATTATTTAGAATTCATTTTTTGCCATAAAATTAATAGCTAACAATGTCATTGCACCCAAAAAGCTACAATTTAACATTAAACAATCCGATAATTTCCAAAAATTCGTGACTGGAACTTTTTTTTTTTTAAATCCTCCGATCTCCCTGTCGGCTTCACCAATTTCCGACCCCCCACTTTCCTCCACTCTACTTTTCCAACATCGGAATTTCGACTGCTCACTGTCGATCATCTGGCGATATTTCGGTGTTCTTGATTGCTTCGTCCTAAATATATTTCTAAAACTTTACTCGCACAGTTTCCAACTCATAGTTTGTGACATTTGGGGAGTCTCGACTTGAACAGAACTTATCACGTTATTGCAAAATTTACGACATTAAAATTTCGAAACTTGAACTATTTAGACTATGAGAGAAACAATTATAGAATTAGCTGGAGAACACCAGCACGCTATTTTGCTAACTAGCAAAATTCGAACAGGCAAATTTTACTGAAAATTATGCAAATTATTAACGAATTTCCAAAATAAAACTCGGCTATTGCATTTATTCCTGTTTTGTACAGTCTTTCACTATATGCCCCCTCCCCTTCCTCTCTTCATTCTGCAAAGATTTAAAATTGGAAGAGAGTCCTCCAACAAATGTCCTCCCTAAAAAAGCCCCTAGTGTGTATGTGTGTGTGAAAAATTTTATTGATGCTGCCCAGATCACAAAAAAGCGCCTAGTGTGTATGTGTGTGTGTGTGTGTGTGTGTGTGTGTGTGTGTGTGTGTGTGTGTGCGTCTCGGCAGGAGTACTCCGTGGTATCACCACCCGCGTCCTGAGGGGTTCTTACTTGAACTGGTGGTCATTTTATAGGGGCACTTCCTTTCATCCCATTCTTTCTCCTCGTCCTGCAACTTCCCTTATCCCTAGAGCCGGCGTCGGGTAAACCTGGGCGTCCTCCCCACTTTTTTATTTTATTTGTTTATTTCTCAATTTAATGGCGTGCCGCATCCGTCTTTGAGGGGAGGTTTCAAAAAAAAAAAAAAAAAGTGTGTGTGTGTGTGTGTAAATGGGTAGGTAGGCCTGTAGTTTAATAGATAATTCTTACTCGGTCGTCTTTAGCTACCTTACATTCACTCCCCTCTCTACTTCCCCGCGACATACCGGAAACGCTCTCCTGTTTACCGATGGCTCAAAGACACCTGATAGTGTTGGCCTTGCTCTATGGAGCCCCAACCTAAAGGTCATGACACGCTTTACACCTGTCACGTCTGAGTTCACAGCAGAGCTGTGGCATGTGGGCTGTTTGCCACTGCCATCAGTTGTTGAGAGTTGGGAATTATGTGATATGCAGCGGCTCACTAAGTACTATCGAAGTGATTAGGGACAAATGTTCTAATGATCCCCATACTCAAAACCTACGTGTATTTTTACACCAAGCTACAACATTGGTCTCAATCATAACTTATAAGTGGGTGCCAATCCATGTGGTATTCATGCCAATGAGTGAACTGATGCTCTTGCGAGGAGAGTCATCGGTGATAAATCTACTGAGGATCAAATCTCAATATCCTACACTCAGCACAAGGCCAATTACGTCTGGCAAGAGAAATGGCACTCAGCGTCACTGGTCTGCGTGGTATCCTTCAGGACTTTTGTCCGGCAGGCCCTTTCGAAACCCATCTTCCAAGGCGAGATCGAATAGTGGTCAATCGGGTACCCACTGGACGTCTTTCACTGACATCTTATTGTACAAGCGCGAGATGTTGTGTGTGGGTGATCTGTTCATCCGCCTCTTCCTGTAGGACTGCCCAAACCTCATGGACCTCCAAGTTCAGCATAGGTTTCATCAGTGTTTTTACGTTTTATCTGGACCAGACAAGGTCCAGTGTCTATTGTTGTTCCTGAAGGCCGCTCGGCTATGCTACGAACTGCGATATCATCTGGTCTATGAAATATCATTTATGTTCATCTGGTCATAGTCTTATTTCACTTCGCTAATTTTATATATGGTAACTTCCATTTAGCTTATTCATCATCTAGTCTTAGTTGTATTATGTTATTTTTGGGGTTTATTATCCGGTGTGGGGGCTAAACAGTGGTCATCGCTGTACTCCTCATTCCCCCCCCCCCCCTCCCTCCCTCCGAATTTTCAGTGAAGTCCATGATGGCACTCCGCTTAGTAGCAAGCTTTATAGCAATTGGGTGTTGGACTAAATCAGCTAAACCCGTTTGCAAAGAGTATGTTTCAAATGGTTTAAAACTACGTCTTGCTGTCACTTTCCGCGCGTGATCCAACGGATCTTTACAATTTAGTTCTCACAAGCATTGCATTGCAGTTTCACTTGACTTTCCGAGAATTCACACTTCACGTCTGAACCACCAGAGCATTCATCTCAATGCACAAGAACAGTGTAATAAACGGGATAAGTTATAATTTTTTATCGTGAAATAATATAATCTGGAAAATACTAATTATAGATACGTAGGTATTCGATATTTACTTGTACCAACAAACATACACGCGAAATGAAGTAAAACGTTTTATTTTCAGATTTTGAGGGGAAGTTATGTTATGACGCAGTTCGAAGGAACTGCTTAGATCAGCGTGGCCCAGTTTTCACGAGCTACCGTACGAAGGCATCGATCATTGGATTAGTTGGTTCCAAAACCTTCTGACCCAACTGCCTCATTTTCTACTCGTAACTTTTATCAAACGAATCATGTAACGGCGAATTTTAAATTTCAAAAAAATGTTATTACAAAAATCATTAAACACATATAGTAAAATATAAGTGGGTAAGTAATGCATGCATCCCGATCGGTTTGTGTATGATTTTGACAAGAAAAGTGAACAGATCGTGATTTTACCCCCCCCCCCCCCTCCCAAAACCTAACATGAATGTGTTAGAAGCAGAGACTGTTTTACAAATTGGTTGAAAATGTCACCAAACGTCGATCCCCCCCCCCCCCCCCCCCCCCCGTTATGAAATTTTTATTCACCGAGAATGGTTCTACAGATACCAAATACTTCAAGCAATATTGTAAAATTTTCGAACAAAACGAGGATCATCCAAATCGCTTAAGAATAGAATAAGTGGTTGATTTCATTCCCCTCACCATCACTTCTCGTCACTCAAATCCGTCGAAATTAAATCTTCGATTTTTAGGACATCAAAACCTTAAGACGAAAAACAAAGTAACGGAAACCAGATGAGAATACTGTAAGCATCACGATTTTTCTGCTTTACCCCAATGATTCACCCCCTTCCGAGATGAAATTTGAAACTCCTGACATATTTTCTAAAGCTAGACCAAATTCTAAATTGGGGGAAAAAAAAATCAATTGAGGATTCCGTCTAGCAAAAGAAAAAAATTTCTCTCATGCTTCGGTTGTCTCACACCCTCGGAATCAATTCCGATTGGTCGTCCTTCTTTTATTACGAAGCCTTGCCAATATGACCTCGCTCCAGAGGGACATCCTAAAAACGGCATGAAATGGCTAACAATAACTTTTTTAATCCACATTAAATACAGGCATATTTCTTAGAAAACCTTCGTCAACTATAAACAAGAACATTGAATACTTTTTGTTTAAAACTGTGCCAAAATTTGTGCTAAAATGTTTTTAAAATTGCAAACAAATGTTTAAAAGCCTAAAATTGGATTTTATTTCAGAATGTGATTTAGAAAAATTATTTTACCATGTATTTAAGCGTTAATATTAATAATCAGGACTAGAACTCTCATTCTAACGCTGTTCAGGTAAAAGATACTAAAATGTACAATGTACTAGGTGGAATTCAAATGGCCCAATTTCCCGTATATTTGAAATGTTCTTTTAGCTCAGAGATTCTTAACATATGGTCTCCGGACCACCAGTCCGCAAGGTACCCAAAATTGTTAAAATCAAGTAGGTTAGCGGGAAAAAATGAGTAAGTTCGTACGACTCACCTATTTGCAATTCGTTTCTTGATAGCTGTGGTATCATTCAATCGATAAAGAAAACATTACTGCATATTTGTATTTGTAGACTAATGACTATCCGAAAATGGAACGTAATCCGTATCAAAGCAGGGTTGCCACGTGACCGGTTTTGGCCCGGACATCGGATCTTTTATCAATACCAATTTTTATCATTCAATAATGATTGACATGCCCTTTGGTTTTGCTGATACGCGTCATGAAAACGCCACAAATTATTACACAAAGGTTTATTATTTCTGTGCCGAAAGATTTCTGTGCAAAGGCATTGCAACGAAAGAATCCAATAGGGATTTTCCTCAAGCAAGAGCAAGTTGGATGCCATTCACTAGATCTCCTTGAGCGTGCATCAGTCCCTCCCCTTGGCGGAATCCAAACTGGCAATCCGGTATCCTATTTTTCTCAAGCCAACACTCCAATCACATGTAAAGCAGGTTTTCGAATGTTTGCGGAATACGAAAAATCAGAGAGGTGTAGGGCGGTACGTATCTGTCAAGCTTCCCAGGCTTGAGAAAAGGGACCACAACTACTTGCTTACATGGGAACGAAGTTTCCTGATATACAGATTGCATTAAACGAGTCTAGGAGCATATTCAGACAGTTCAATGGTAGGTTTAAAAAAGCATTGAGTAGTGAATTTAATCTTTACTTGGAATAGTATTTTATCGTTCTCCAAACAAGCTTTCCATTCTTTTATTGAGAACGGTGCACAGTTCATGCTCAACCTCCTTCATGCTCAGTTCGTACTTCTTCTTCTTAAATCCTGTTAACTTCTTCTGTCAGGTATTTTGGAACGGCTTTTGGCTGACCAACTTACTTTGTCAAGAAAGTCTTGAAACCAATAACTTCCATCGGTTGGGCACTGTGCGCATACCTGATTTTTTCAATAATTCCCCAAATTTCTCTAATGGGTATTCTCGGATTAAGCCTCTCACAATATGAATGCCAAGACACATTTTCAGTCTTTTTTATTTTCTTTGTAACAGCGCACTTTTTCTGATATGCTACAAAATCACCAAGAGTATTGAGCTTTCCAAGCTCTATAGGCATTTTTCCTTTCTTGGACTGCTCTTTCACATTCATCCCCCATCATAATTTATTATATTGCTTATGTGGTGTTTACTAACTGTCCGAACGGAGTAATGTGGAATTGCCTCCTCAAATGCCGCATTCAACACCTCTATGAATTCCAGATAGATTCTCTAAATATGTCTCAATCTGTTTTTATTTATTTATTATTAGCATGGAAAATGCTTTAGCCATCACCTAACTGGGCAAAAACTTGACGAAACCGTGGAACGAAAGTGGCGCGGGATTTTTTACTTTCCCAACATCCCAACAGAGTGGAAAGTGTCCATTTTAACTTTCCCAACATCCCAAAAGCGTAGAAAGTAATGCCCACTTTTACTTTCCCAACATCCCAACAGAATGGAAAGTAATGTCCATTTTTACTTTCACCACATCCCAACAGAGTAGAAAGTGATGTCCACTTTTACTTTTAATTTAATTTTATTTTATTTTATTAAATTAAATTAATTTAATTCAATCTACTTTTAATTTAATGTCGGAGTTTTAAATTTATTTACATTTACGAATTAGCGGGAAGAGATTATGTTCCATGTTTTAGCATTTTAGCCGAAGGCTCAAGGCGGAAAGGTACCGGAATCCAGGGGGGCGAAGTCCCCAAGGGCCTAGTTTGAATGAAAGAAGATTCCACCCTAAGAAGTTTTTTAAAATATATTTCCTGATATATGCCTGCAACAATTTAGATTAAATTCCAGCCAACTGAAATCAGAATGGGTATATGATCCGAACTTAATGCATCTTCTTCAACTTTCAAATCGATTGAAGAAGTTAAATGAGGCGAAACAAACGTTAATATCCATTTCCTAGGGTACCTAAATGAGACGTTATCGCCTTCACAAAAGTTGGCATTCTATAATTCGAAAAATTAGGGTTTTGATTGTTCAAACTAGTCAGATAATCTGGACCCATTCGATCTGTGTATCCGCAGCCAAATACTTGATGGTGAAGATCTCTCGGTACCATGAGAGGTCTTGGGAGTTTCTGTTCAGGTTCTCATTTGTGCAGGTTCGCAATGTATTGAAACCACATTATACAAATATTTTTACAACCACAACTCCAATTCACTAATCGTACTGCTGATGTTTATCACAAAATAAGGGATACATTTATCGATCAAATTCGTTACACCTTGAAGCCGTAGTTCCTAACTAGAGATAGTTTTTGTTAAATTTCACTACGCTTTTTTACTTGACTTGAACCTAGTTTCTTGGAGGCAAACGATATCTACTTTTCAGTTTTCAAGGCTACCCTTGTTGGACGGCACACTTCGCCCATTCCATTGTGGTAATTTCATATTATATCCGTGTATATAATTATCAATCCAGGTTCACAAGTAGCTTGTCGGGCCTAAACCATTTTAACAAGGTTTCAAATCCAACTCTAACAGACAGTTCACTAAACGAAATAAAAAAAATAGACTACTTATACAAAAATTAAGATCTACCAAAACTAGACCGGTTCCGATAATCAGTAACGACTGAAACCGTCGATCAAACTAATGGTCGAACAAACTATAGTAACTAATGATGGGTAATTATTCAAATGATCTGCGCGAAATCATGGATAATATCACTGTTTTCGCCTGCCTTCCGAATTTCCACCTCATTTTTAGATTTCAACCGGGAATAGATTTCTTGAATTTCTACAGCAAATATGTTTTCACCATATTTGGACTCAAAAGCATGTATAAAATAATTCAAATGTGTACATAGTGTACAGGGCACCGTTTATTATTTCTCTATTATAGATAGCATTCTGTACAGATCTTTAGTGTAGTAGATAATTATTAAACGAAATCCATTTTTTTCTATTCTAGTTTTTGAATCTACGTACATATATCTTGAAATGTAAACCAACAAATTTTGAGGGGTTGTTGATTTTTTTCCTTGGTCATATACAATTTATAGGTATTTTGCATATAAAATTTATTGTAAATAATATAGGCCGAAAGTCTTTCTTTTAGCCCCATATTAACGTAGAATGTATGCGAGTGTGTATTCTCTCTCTCTCTCTCTCTCTCTCTCTGTGTTTCTGTGTGTCCACAAATACTTGTAACAAGCTTGATTTCCACAATTTACATTCGATTTTCATGAAACTTTCAGGCAATGTGCGAGCTGGAGTTTAGGTAGTCCCCTATGAGTTAAATTGTTCCAAACAATATTTTACTCTGCGTCTGTGCAAACGTGAATTCCCCCAAGCATCATTTTCTGACGTCCTATACAGTCGTCCGGTATCGCACAAATTACAGGTTAGTTGAGAGGACAATTTTGTTATTTTATTTTTGTTGTTGTACAAATAGACTGGATGAAGGTGGTACATCACCTAATTTACTTGGGGAGGGACAAAGTCGCAAAACGCGAGTATAAAGTATTTTGATGGCAATTTTGATAAATTTGATTGTTCTTTGAATAGTGGCAGATATCCTTAGAGCTCGCTTTCTTATTGTAGAGAATTTTATTGGTTCCTTTAACCGTTCTCCCAAGTTTTTTGGGCAGCACCGTCCTCCAAGCTAACCTAACGTTTCGTCTTGTGGCCTTGATTCTCGTCGCAACGGCTCGAATGATGGCATACTGCACTTTCACTTTCGTCCAAGCTGCGACTTGTGAATACAGTTTTGACCAGTTCACCGCCAAGACCAATGCCATTTAACGAAGGAACCGGTCAGATCCTCTGTAAAGCCACTCTTCACAAATAAGTGGAGTGAAAATTCCTCTTAGGCACTTTGCACTTTATCATATTTTTCATACTTGGCAATGGTAGCGGTCTGAGGAATGACTGGCCATTCGAAGTTAGCATAAAAAGTAGCGTCAGCGTTTGCAACGCGGTTGTCAAAAAAAAAAAATAAAATAAAAAATAAAATAAATGAGTAAATAATATTAAAAAATGATAAAATAAATAAAATAAAATAATAATAATAATAATAAACAATTAGTACGTGGTAGAGGTTCACTATATCCGTCAGATTCTGTATAAGTTAGCTGATTGCCTGCCCTATGCCAGTTTTTTGGTTTTTCACTACTGGAGGAAGGAAGCCTCATTTGTGGTTGTACATTCAAGTTTTAACGAAATGTTCTGAGCTTTGGTCCAAAACATTTCGTAATAAACGAGTAAACCTCATAAAATACCAACAGAAGTTCCTAGAATAATACGCTAGATGAAAAACTTACACGTAGCCAGCCAATATATTCATGAGAGTAGATTTGCCAGCTCCGGATGGACCCATGATAGCTGTTAAATGGCCGGACTTAAAACTGCCAGAGATACCCTTGATGATTCTTCGTCTCCCTGCAACATACAAACGAACAAACTTTAATTCATACTCCTACCTTATTATCCATGTATACATTATTAAAATCCTCTAAATTTTCCATAACATCCTAAATTGGAAAAAGCCTAACAATGTCGTCCAAGTAAACAATATCAATACTAGGAAAGTTGTAATATGGGTTGTTATAAGGTTATTATAGTTGTACTTTTTCTTAGTTGTTGAAACGCTCTACAACCGTAATTTACGAAGTTGCTTCCCACTGCACAAGCGAAATGAATATGTTACAAGGTAATAACATGTTAAGATATCCATTATTGTACATTATTACGTTATTTACAATCAAACTCGTATCATGTTCATTATAGGTTGAGATAAGTTTATAAAAAATTAATCTTGAGTTGTATCACATTCGTTATGCCTTCTAACATTCTCCATGTCACGTGAGAATCAATATAAATATGTCTAAATTAATCTTGCAATTCACTCAATTTTAGATGTAATACACCTCATATTATTACACAGCGGTTTATTATTTCTATATCATCCCATCTGCTTAGATAACTGACCTATTTATAGTATCATTCGATTCACTGGAATGAAATCTATCTAAATCCAACGATGAAACTCCATTTTACTTCTAGGCCTACATGTTTTAAGATATAACTGTAAAAGTAATGACGACGCCAATTCACTCCGGTAGCCGTTTGAAAAAGTAGATTAGCTGTTTCTGATTGTGGGAGAGGGAGTTCAATTTATTCTATTACAAACGGGGGGGGGGGGGGGGACCAGAACAGACTAACAAGGCTCATGTTCTATTTGGAAGAGTTCTCGACCGCGACAAACCTCGACCGATCTTTCAGATCAACATCAGTGTTTTTTGAGATATTGATATTTAGGGAATTTTCTTAGAACATTAAGTCACTGCAATGGCTTAGAAAAAAAAATCAAAATTTTCAAAAGTTTTTTTAAAATTGAAATCCGTTCTGAGACATTCTAAAATAGAGTTAAACGGGTTTTTATAAATCTATATATAATATAATTATGGTGTATGTGTACGTGAGTGTCATTTCAGGAAATAATCCTCCTTAGGATTGAGATAAAAGTTACATTTTCGCAACAAAAAAATCAAGCTATTGGAAAGAAAGGATGAGTTCGTTAGCCAGCTTTTTTGAACACATTAAATTGCTTAAACTTCAAAAATTGTGTTAAAAAATCACTAACAATGTCTAAAACAAAAAAAATTGTCAAGTTTATATTTTTTAGCAGCATTTTAGTTGAAAAAAAAACTTTATCAACAATGAACTAGAACATTAAATAATTGATGCACAAACTTATGCTGGCAAACATACCCTAAATTTCAATACTGTTAGCTGAAAAATCGGTAAAAACTGCAAAAAAGCTAAAAATTTGAAATTTCTTTGGAATTGCAAAATGTTATTTAGAACGAGTTTTTGCTATAAAATTGGTAGTTAAAAATTGTTTTGCCCGTCGAGTGGTCACTATTAACAATCAACAAAATATAATACGATAATTTACGAATATACGGTCATGCTACATGATTGGAACCTTTACATGTCAATCCTTAAATGTTACTCCTTGGGATTGAAATGAAGTGCCGGTGTGTGATTTGTTACACACATTTCTTAAACTGTGGTCCAGTACTTCTCGAAGGTTAACTTTTTAAAAAAATTTTCAGTATTTTTCGGCAACAGATAGCTGCGGAAGGAATTTTGACTGTAAAAGTAAAAGTGAGTTTTAAATGTCTGGTGCCCATTGTAGACCCCTTTTAGGAAAACTTAACATTTTGACATTTCTAGCGAACTATATCTAGGACATCCGTGTTCATGAACATCCTGATTTATTCCCAAAGCTTGGCAGAAACCATATTATGGAAACCTAACCGAGATTTTTGAGTGTCCAAAAACATTGGCTGGCTCTTGTTCAGAAGAGAAGCCCAAACTATCTAGGGGTGTAGTTGTACAATAACTTGCCTGATGATGTGAAGGCCATGAACCAAACTGCATTCAAGAAAGAAATTGAGAAAAAACTCCACAAAATAGTACCCTAGGTACATCGTCGGAGAATTCGCAATTTACAACTGGTAGGATGCAACCATTTGAAATCCAGCTTTATTCGTTTTTTTTGTAATTCATTTGTATGACGTTTGCTATGAACTTATTTGACGTTTGTTAAAACTCTGGTCTTTGGCAACAATAAAAAGTATTAATATTGAAATAAAAAAATAAAAAAATTAATTTACACTTTTCACCGGTAGGTAGGTAGGTACCTACCTACAAGGAATCAACTACAAATAGACCAATTGAGATTAGCAAACATCGAAGAAAACAAAATGTTCGAAAAGCTTTGTAACACGAATTTAAGTTAAAATTTGGGTTTTGACGACTCATGGATTTTTGCTCATGGAGCTTTGTAACACGAAATTCAAGTTAAAATTTGGATTTTTGACGACTCATTGGATTTTTGACGACTGATGTTGACCTCTTCAACGATCAGAAATGGATCGGAATCCTAGCAAATGGGTAATTACCCCAAAACCACTTTAATCCAGAGAATATGGTCTACTTATTCCAATGTACCGTGCGGTCCTTGATCGACAGTGATTTACATTATTCATTTGTTGATCCAAGACTGATAGATTTAGATATCGATGAACATCGTGAATGTTGATTAGGTGATCAATATGAGGAGAGCGCAACGGCTCCATTTATTAAGGTGGGTCAGGGATGCACCGTCTGTCCGTTGAATCGGGCTCCACAACTAGTTTCAAACACGCCCGATCTGGAACAAACAACTTCTTGTTCTCGTCTACCTACTAAGAACGACTACCACTCACCAGTAGGTACCTACCGCTAACAAATAATGTAGGCAGGTACCTATAAAATACTGCCGCCGTCGTTTACTATGATTCTCATTATAAGGCGTCATTTGAAGGTAGATTTATATTAATTCTATCATAAATAACAAGAACAAAAATGTTGTTACTGGACAGCACATGATTTACACAGTGGCAATTAAATCAACTATCACACTTCGGTTTCAAGTTATTTCCTATGCTTTAATAGAGGAACATTGAACCATGGTTTTGAAGATAGTGAGGTAAGATAAATTCACAGTCCACGATACAATTTATATTTTCGTAATAGAGGTGAAAATTACTTAAAAGTAATATTATTAGGTAAGTACCTACAACAGTTGAAGAAATCACTATTCGTGTTACCAGCTTAGTAGGAATACCTCATTCGATAGAGTCTGGCATAGTATCCAAGTTGTAGCTTCGGTTTATCAGCATCTCATCACACCCTAAAATCAGGCTTTCATTTCCAAGGTTGATAGCCAAAACCGCTGGAGTAATCTTATCAACAAGCTTACCTACATCCCCCCACTCACCTCTCCTGTAAAATCTTTCTTTTCAACGCCTCATTTGCTCTTAGATCTGTGGTTTCTTGTACAAACACACGGAAAAAATTACCCCAGAGAAGGATGTTCGATCTTTTAATAGTAAGACAGCCGTGTTATACGACTAAGTCATTGCCAATTTGGATCCACACCAGAAATTGAAGGATGCATTCTTGCATTCTATGCATTCATCCTCTGACGAGCAATATTGAGGATGGGCAAGTGTGATTATGATTATCGTTTTCAAGAACTTTTTCGAAGCTTTCTTTGGTGGGCCAAGCATGAAAAGTCTATTCCAACAAGAATTAAGGCCAATCATACTTAATTTTAAAAAGAATTTTTTTCAATAGATTGGCAGCACCATCGGGGGAAAATTTAGATTACAAACTACGGCTCGAGATTTCGTCCGATTTTGGTTCTGAAAACGCCGTTGTACTCAGTAGAAACATAAAATTGGTTGTACATTCGATTTTTAAAATTCAAATTTTCAAGTATTCCAAAAAAATTTGTTGAAAAAAATTGTTTTTGAAAAAGTGGGATACAACGATGAAAGTTAAAAAAAAAACCTTTTCCAAAATCAAATTTGGATTCCTCCTTTGATCTTCAAGGGGGAGCCGCCTCGTCCCTTGAACTGCTTTCCTTTCTGAGAAACTCGTCCCCTTCCGACTGCATGCGAATATTAGAATATTACCTTCATTGATCACCTGAAAGGTCCTAATTTTGTCCAAGGCGGCTACGCATTGTTCATCCTGCTATTATCTCCATTTCGAGGGAATGGTTGAGAAGAGGTTGGATTGGATTTAAACAAAATATACAGGCTGTAAAAAAAAAAAAAAATCGCAAGACCTAAATGGAGGATAGTGGATAGTAAATAAGGTAGGTACCAACTCAACGTTGATTTCAAACATTGTTTATGAAAAATAACATAAATAAGATCAAGATGTGTTGTTCATAAAACTGAATGTTTTAAATAAACAGTCTTGTTAATAAAATAATTAAAATTATATATAAATAAAATGCGTAAAAATAATTACGAAAATTCGCTTATATTGGCATGCTGTACAACATCAAGGAAATCCTTTGTTGTAGGCATACAAAATGCGATATTACCTACTCACTCACTAACACAAAGTGGGGCGTGAACGGCATAGATGATATGGAAGTTAGTCCGAACGAAATAAAAATATTTTGTTTCGGACTCGTCACCTTCTAGGCAGAGTCCGGCAAACGGCGGCGGAGTGACCTGGTAATAGTGTTTTCACAGAATTCGTGTAAACAACAAAACAATAGAAGTACGCCCCCATCTTCCTGCTACATTTGCATATTTCCCATTACATTTGGCAAAACACTTATTCCAATGTGAATGTTTCACATTTATTCTTTAACTACAAGGTCGTCAATAATCACTAAGGAGTTTTCAATTTGAAGAACTGCAATTTACATTCTACATATGCCAACATGATTCTAGAAATGCTATTAACAGAATATCACTGAAGAGTACAATAAAAAGTAAGCACTTGCCATTTACGACTCAAAAATTGAAAAACCTGCAAAGCAGTTACAGAGTTTGAAACCTCCTTTTTTCCTGAACTTTAAGGGGTTTAATTTGCTTTGCTTTTTCCTCCTCAGGACCTGGAGGACTTGTATTTTGATCAGAAAGCAGATTAACTGGTTCTGGTTGAGTGAAGCTTTAAAAAAAGTAAGAAAAATAAAATAAAAAGCTGGTTCTTCACCTTTAACTGCATTCACATCAAGCAAGCGCCTTTTCACTTCGTTACAATTATTATGATATTATAAAGTAATATGATTATTTAAAGATCCCTCCAATGATTGGAGTACTGCAATAATTATATGCTAGGTAATCACAATTCAATTATAGTGAGTTATAACGCTGCAATAATTGCATCGTTCGAAAATCGTAAATAAAATATGAATTATTATGGGTGGTTAAGTAGAGACTGCTCACTGTTTGATGCATAGTGAGTGAGCGAATACAATGACACTAATTACAACTTAATTTAGGCGAGGCACGATAACTTTCCCATCACACATTCCTTTTGCAGAACTGTGCAGTTGATATTTTTACGCCAAATTATTTGAAAATATCCAACATTTTTAGGGCTTCTATGAGCCTCCAGGCGAGGGAGGTGTGAGATGTAATTTTTCTCTTCAAGGAAAGACACTAATAACTATAATTTCAATTGTGTTGGGTTGTTGCTATTATTTTTGGGGTGGTGGAGATGATGTCAGTTGAGGTAGCCCTCAATTAAAACTCGTTTTTAATCACTCCCCAAACAGACAAGCGCTTTCCCCAATGGGCGTCTTCAGGGTACAATTAAATTAAAATTTAATGCAGTTAAATTTAATAACTGATTTAATCTATGGGGTTCAGTGCAGGGACTTCGATGTGAGTGAAGGCTTGGTTTTATTTCATACATGTTATTTGTTTAATATTATATTAGAAATTATATCTTATGTATACATATTACTTAATCGTAAGTAAGTTTTTCAAGGTTTGTTATAATATTTCTTAGTTTATTAAATGAATTTTAGTTTAGCTTGCTTCGTATGTACTCACATTGAAGCCTACCGTCATTCCAACTCCAATGTTATACATAACATTAATTCGTTTTCGCCGATTAAATATTGGTTAGTATTATTTGGTATAGCCAACTTAGCTTTTATTCGTACAGACAATATATAGGTTGGAATAATATAAATTAAAAATTGAGGCCCAAGTATGGTATACCCGAGTCAAGTTAGCCATAATTTAATGGTATCCGAGAAGTACGCAAACAAACTTTAAAAACCACTTTACAATGAAGTAATTATACATAGATCTAATTTTTAATTTTTAATAGAATATAAACAAATAAATAATGAATAACACCCCACCCCGCCTTCTCACTCATGTCAAAGTTCTTGTGTTGGACACCGTTTAAACTAGTAAACTAGGTATATGTTATAGGTAATGTAGGTAGGTATATGTGGTAGGTAAGTGTAATGTTCTATTGGGCGCTTGACTGAAGAATGATTAAAATCAACTTTCAATAGAGGATCATCTTCAGCAATTACACCTTCACCATCCCCAAATACATAAATTTCAACAAAAGTCTTGAATTTTCCGCAAAAATACGAATCTGATTAATTAGAATTCACGTAACTAGATGGAATTGTTTTAGAGAAAAACGAACTTTCAATGCCAATCTAGGATATCATATCTTCATCAGTTATAGACTAACTTACATATGAAGCCGCCTGATACATAAAGATTCGGGTTGTGATTCGGTGAAAATCCTTCTATGTATTGGGAAAGTTATTGCAAAACAAAAAAATAATAATAATAAAATTAAAAAAAAATAAATAATAATAATAATGATAATAATACAAATTAAGCCGACTGCACAAACTTTCTTTGTCGTAAAAAACAGCCCGCTAAAAATAGTCTCGTCAAATAACAATGGTTAATCATTCCATGTTTGACGCCAAAATTGTATGAGAAGAGCAAACGTTTGAATTGAAAACGTGGACGGTTGACGTATCTGCACAACAAACCTTGGATAACGAACTGAATAGTCCTCAATCACGATTCGTTCATTTGGCGAACCTGGTCATCCAGCCATCCTTCATGAAATCGGAATGACAATTCATTCCTTAAAAGTACAAGGCCTCGGTGGATCGCATCTGTGGAACTGGCAATCAACAACTTTTTGATACTTCAAAACCCAATTGAGCATTACAACAACGATCTGTAAGGTAATTAGTGAAGGTGAGCAAGCGAAAATCGCAGTCAGTATTGCAGAAGATTTCCACGTGCCTAGCAGACAAATGGTAGGTAAAGACCTTCTAATTCGCATCTACATATATTATTCAATCACGACCACCAGTTTCACAGATTACCAATGCCATTTTATTCAAATGCATCCTTACTTTTTTCCGAAAAAGGGACGGGAGGGTCCCCTCGTCACTGATTGTGAGACCAATGAAATCTATTGTGAAGTAATCCCCATTTAACTCAGAATCTATGTCTTCGCTTAGAACCCCAAAAACAATTCACGATAAATGAATGAGGTTTTCAAGCTTTCCTAAAGAATCCTCTCCGAAGTTCCGGAATCTCATTGATGCAGTAGCTATATTCACAGACACGAAATTATGATCTGCTATTCTACCTCTTCGCTGCAGAGGCGGCTTCCTGCTGTTCCGATCTTGACAATTTTATCAAAATGGTTTCTTAATGGCCATTAAGGATACCCACCAGATTTTGCCTCATTGACAGGAGAGCATTTAGCACGGTTTTATGATATGGTTAAGCGCCGATTGGCTTGCCTCTGCTTAGGAGTGTTCTAAGAATAACTAGACCGTATATTGTCTCCTCCTATTTCTGGATGAGAGTTTTATCACAACTTTGTTTAAGCGCTCTTGGCGATCACCAGTTGGGACCCAGGACCAATTGGGTAGGACTCTAACCCCTCTCAAGCGAGGTAATCTGCTCGACGCTCCCAATTCAAACATATTATCTATACACTCAGAGCTAAGTTCATTTGTTGCCCCGGGCCGAAGCCAAGATCTATTTTATAACTCCAAATGAAAATAGATCCCATTATTAAGATATTTGACACCATCTGCACTCTACTACGATCTCTTCTTTCTCCGATTTCAAGAAAGAACCAGGGCACTGGTGATGTCCGTGAGCAGGACGGTCGCGCCCAGACGGGAGGAATGCTCTGACGTCACCAGTACGCGGAACTTTGAAAAATCATAGAATGAAACCTACTCATCGTAGGGGAGTGCGGTTGCGAACTTCTAAGCATCAAATTTTCTTCCATTTAAAATTAGTTAAAGTATCCTTTTTCGTACTCTAAGTTGCTCAGTGGTAACGCTCATGGAGTTGATTCTTGGAAATACATAATTTCCCAATCCCAGTTTATTCATCAATAACATCTACAAGTTGTGTGAGGAGAATGAGAGAGTGTACCTTTGTGTCACCTTTGGGCATGCTGTACTCCATGACCATACTGCATTAAAATTCAAAGGAGTCCATGCAGAGACTAACCATGAGGAAGCAAACTTGAAGTTAAATCACTAAATTTATTGGCAGAAAGTCATTGGGAAATATAGTACTGTTCCAAGAAGACTGAAATTGAATCAATAGATTTTAGTTTCAACGTATATTGCGTGAATGGGCAGTCTTGATAAAGCCGATTCCCCATTTTCTTCATATTTTCTCTTCTAACGGACCGACTTCCATCAAAATTGCTAGCCAATCGAAGTATAATCTACTCATAGGTTTCCAGTATATTCCTATTAACCGCTACAAACTCTTGCCCCTATTATTACGAGTCTACTATACATTTAATGATGTGTTTCTAACATGCTGATCACTATACATCCCAAAAATTTGGACGCAACCCAACCCATCGACTTACCTATCTCATGAGAATAAGAAAATACCACAACTTACAACTGCTAGCTAATGTGGGGGTAGCCTTGTAGCGGCCGTATACAGAAGGGCTAATGAACCTCCAGTTATAGCTTTTAAAAGTATGCAAACACAAGTGATTCTGACCTTTAATAAACAATTGAATTGGCACCGAGGTCACGAGTTTGGTAGGTTTGTACGTACCTTCCTCCTTCCAGCCGCTTACTACTCAAAACTTTCCAGATAATAATCAGCTAGCAGGTAATTGTATTCGTAAAAGGTCGAAAATAATTTGTGAAAATTTTAGCTGGATAAAAAGTTGTGCAATTAACGACAATTCGCTGTATTGTCTTTCAACGACGTGACGTATTAGGGCAAGGGTACTGAGGGTTCCACCCAAGGCGGGCGAGGGGTATTACGTCATAGGACAAATGAATTTCAAGAGCCGTTATAATGGTCACAAGGCACCTTTTTGGAAAGCTCTCGTTTAGATCTTTTAATTGAGTAAATACAAAATAACCATGAAAATATCCCACTTTCGAGTTGGGAGTGTCTATACCGATAATGCAGTGGGTAACTGAAATGGTGTGAAATATTTGGCAGCTTCTTTGATATACCGACCTATCGTTGTCGATACGCTCATCTCTGCGAGATTACAAAAACGTCTGACAAGTTGGGTGGGCAGTATAGTATCCTAACATATTGTAACGTGGACGTATAGAATTAGTTGAAGAGCAAAGTACCTATAAGTCGAAATGATTGATAAGTCGACGTTTTAAGAGATTAACGTTGACGCATGCGCGCAGACTACTATTACGCCAAAGGCTAGAAGCTAGGGGAACGTCTAGGAGCTAAACCGCACAATCCTTGAAAATTTCATAAAAATCGATCCATTAATCTCTGAGTTTTGTCCGTGTCGATCAATTTTAGTTTAGCGCATGCGCTATACTTATTACTTCACTAATCGCGACATAATTCACTGAGAATTTCCTAAGAACATATTATATCTAAATACTCCCCGAGTTTGAACAAAATCGGACTAATAGATAATAAGAAATTGACGTTATAGTATATTAACGTTTGCGCATGCGCACAGACTACTGTTTGTGTGACGGCAATGAAATAATACTACTTACAATCCCTGCAAATTTCATGAAAACCGTTCAATAAGACTCGAAGTTTTGCCTGTGTCAATCGACTTTAGTTTTGCGCATGCGCTCTGGTTATGACTCAAGCGATCGCGACATAATTTATAGGGCATTCTTTTAAAACATATACCCAGTCACCTAATGAGTTAGACGAAATCGGACCAACAGATTATACTGTTGATTCGACGGCTTTGAAATTTATAGAGGACCGTCTAGGAGCTAACCCGCACAATCCCTGAAAGTTTTATCGGAATCGGACTGAGGCTTGTTATGGGCATGACAAGGATTTATTACAGACGGATATCAGACAGACAAACACGGAACCAAAATTGATCGGCAAGCTCTGAAACGCAAAAAGCAAGTGGAAATGTTGATTCTGGGGGACAAAACTTTTTTCGACTTCAATCACGAACACAAAGCTTCCCTACTACCTTCGGTTGTGAGGAAACAAAATCTAAGTAGAAGTGGAAAGCAGGAGAGAGGGTGGATCCAGACTGCAGGTCACCAGATTCTTCCCCACTTCCAAGCCTGCCGCCGTTGCAACCCGTCATTGAAATCCCTTCCAATTCCCAATAGCCCTTATCCAGTGAAAGTGGTTCATGTGGCGTTTCCTCCACCACAGGTCTCGAAAGAGAAACTGACTTTTGCCTTGAGACGACCTTTACATCATCGCTCCGCCCATCACGATGATAATTATATTCCAAAGCCGAACAATATTGACGTTTGCCTTCATGATCATAAGACACAGCGAATTATTACACTATGTTTAATCATTAGTAACAACATGTGTTAGTCTTGACCTTACTACCAGAAAACGTCAAAGGAATCGCTACATAGTTAAGGTTGCAGAGAAAACCGTTACGGAAAACCCCATACTTCACACTACTTCACTTCTATGCTGATTACACTTTTAGTTACGAGTCGAAATTATTTTCTTTCCTATTCGATCTAAGAAAATAATTGGAAGAATAATATGAAACTGCTCTGTCTTCCGGACTGCGACGTAACAATGACAAGGTGCAGGATCTTCGAAAGTAGCAGTGTAGTGGATTTATATATGTTTTACTTGGTGTAGGTAGACCAAGTGGGACATTTATATTCTGATTATGCGGGTCAGTCCCTGGGTTATTCCTGTAAGGAATGTGAGCGAAACCGTCAAGGTCAGCTTGCTTGGCGGGATGAACTGAGAGATAGTTCGTGTCGCAGCCGCGTGGAGCACTGGGCTCGCATAGTGGGTGCTGGGTTCGATCAGTTTGGTACTGAGCCGTTTTGTAATATTCCGGCCTAAGATTTATATCTGTAGGAGGAATATGTTGAGCTTGGTTGAGGTACTGAAAAGTATCCTTTGTTTTTTGTACATTTGGAGTGTATTTGACACTCGGATCGGCCGGGTAGCCTTGTGTCGAATATCGTGGATATTCGGAAAGCTTTGTCGAATCATAATGATTGACTTCAGAGCGGGTCTGAAAGGTATCCTCGATCTTTTGTATAGGTGAGGCTTGATCTAACGTTTCCTTCGTGAATACGTTAGGTGAGAAGGCGATCTCGTCGTGAGGATCGAGCCTTGAGCCGTCGCTGGGACCGGCGGATTGGCCGGGCAGCGTGTAGGTAGCGCTGCGGGGGCTAAGAGGCCCGGCCGCGCCGTGGTCTACCTCCCCTTGCATGAGGAAATAGGACGGCCGACGTTCCATCGAAATATCCGAGTTATTAGCTCGTTTCGATGCCTCTATGTATAGAAATAGAGGGTTTAGAAGGTGGACTCGCTTGACAGAGCTTCTTTCCTTTGCTCGTATGTCAGGGTCCTACCTTGTAGTCTTGAAAAAGACTTCCTTGGACGGTAAATTAGAGCGTATGAGCTGAGTAATTTACCGGCGTGCCCACAGCGGTCGGTGACGAGCCTAGTGCTACGAAACCCGGGCGACACGACTAGGAACGTCCCAGCGGGCGTACGATCTAAAGAGAATATCGATAGATGTACCGGGTGGCGTCCTGACAGATGAACTACGTTGGGCAATGAGCAGGATGAATAATCACTGGACTCGTAGATGCCAATGCGAGATCTGTGTGGAGAGAAGGTAGGCCTTGTAGAAAGCAGTAGGAAGCCGTTCTTGAGATGAACTCGGGATGCAGAAGGTTCGTCAGCGTAGAGCGTGTAGAAATCTTCGTACTTCTGAGTGTAGTTGTCGAGAGAGGAGAGTGGAATGAATTTCGGAGGGCTCCGAGCGGGGTATTTATAGGGAGGTGGCCGCCTCCTGCCGCCTCCTGATTGGTCCGCTTAATTTCATTAATTCGACTGTGTAATCTCATTGGCTCGCACATTGTTTTCTCAGTATCTGCGAGTATGATAGCTGAGCTGGTCCTCCGGGGTGGTTTCCCCACGTCCGTCGTTGCGACGGGGTCCCCGGGGGTGGCTTACGAGCGTCCGTCGCGGAGCCGACGACCTTGAGTTTAGACGGGGACCTCGGGTGGTTTCCCTGCGTCCGTTGTTCAGACGGGGTCCCCGAGGTGGCTGCTGGACCAGAGGTGGTTGCTTGCCGCCTCCTGGTTGGTTCGCCTATTGTCTCTCGTGTAATCAGTGTTTCTGATTGGCGAGTAGGCTTGTTTGAATTGTCCTTGTTAGATTTAGAGGACGTTTGATTTTCTGTTTGAGTTTTCTCATTCAAGGCGACTTGGTTCGAGATACTTGTCGCGTCTCTCTCGCCCAGTAAGTGTCTAGGGAGGTCGCCTTGTATGTTATTAGTTAATATTTCACTTTTGAGAGAGAATTTCGTATTTTCTCTCTGGTGAAATATTTTGTTTGACGGAGTTATAACTCGACGTCTTATAAATATTTTTGTGTTGTGTCTACCTCTTTTTGGTAGCCCTGAAAAGGGCTGTTGACAAGAGGGGGTGGTTTTCACCACAGGCGCCCCCCCAAGACGTCGTGTTATTAACGACGACGCCGGCTGGGGTGTTTCGAGCGCCGTCACCCACCTCTCGTCGAATTTGGTAGAGGGGACGTGCCTTCTGGCAGATTTTCGGGGAGTCTCCTCCTTATTTTCGGCCTGATTTTCGTTTAGTGACACAGCTTCGTCTGTTTTTAGAGTGTAAGCTGGTTTTATTTGCTGTTTGGGAACTTTTTTCGTATGTTCGCCAATTTGCACTGTAACCGAAAACTTATCTCTTTTAACCACTTTGAATGGTCCCGTGTAAGGACATTGCAGAGAGGTGAGCTGTGTGGGCACTCTGATATAGACATGTGTACATGTATCCAAATTTTTGGGCATGTTTACGGCATATTTCGTATTATTATGTTTAATATGCGTAGGCCGGAAGAAGAGAGGCTCAGAAAGGTTTGTAGAAGTTACGAAAATGTCTCCTGGGAGTGGTACGTCAATTCCGTAAACTTTTTGGAACGGTGTAGTTTCCGTTGCTGGGTCTACTGCCGTACGCATGGCGAGTAGTACTTTTGGAAGGGCGTCGAGCCAATTTTCGTTTTGTGCTTTGAGAGCCTCTTTCAAAGATCTATTTCTGCGTTCTACCATTCCGTTTGTTGACGGTTTGTATGGTAACGTGTGGGTATGTTTTACTCCGAGACGTTCCATAATGGAATTAAATAGATCTGATTCGAATTGTGTGCCTTGATCACTTGTGATGTATTTAGGTACGCCTTTTGAAGCTACCCAAATATTGATAAAGGCGTTTGTGATCGTGGCTGTTTCGATGTTGTTAAGAGGGACTGCCTCTGGCCAGCCCGTTGCTCTATCGACCATCATTAGAATGTAACGTTTCCCTCCTTTAGCTAAAGGTAAGGGTCCGGTAATGTCAACGTGTACATGTGAAAATTTGTTAGCCGTTTCAAATTCGGAGTAAGGGAGCTTCACGGAGCGAGTGATTTTTGCTCGTTGGCAAGTCTCGCACGCTCGGACCCAGTTGGAGACATCTGCACGGAGTCCGTGCCAAAAATATCTTTGTTTAACTTTATACACTGTAGAGTGTATACCTGGGTGTCCCAAATTGTGAATTTGGCTGATTATTTCTTGCCTTATTTCGTTTGGAATATAAGGTCTTGGGTGTCCTAGGTCTAGGTTACACCAAATTTCTCCTTGAGGAAATTCGACTCGTGTGAGTTTCAATTTGTCCTCTGCGTTAGGAGGAGAACGAATTTGTGCATTTGAAATGTGCAGTAGAAGATTGCACTCTATTGCAGCCGTAATTTGCGAAATTTCGGCTATGGGTGGACCCTCGTCAGTTTGGGTTGAAATCGATTTTGTTTGAATTTCAACTGGATCGAAGGGTCTGGAGAGTGCGTCGGCGACGACGTTGTTCTCTCCGGGTATATGACGAATGTCACTTGTCATTTGCGAGATGTATGTTAGCCATCTCAATCTCATTTTAGAAAAATGTGCATTTTTCTTAAGCATCGTGCCTAGCAGAGGCTTGTGATCTGAACAAATATGAAAAGATCGGCCGTCCAAGTCATTGTGCCAGTGAATGCAAGCTTGGTAAGCGGCGAACATCTCTTTGTCGAATGATGCTTTATTCTTCCACTAGCCGCTCCGGCTCGCTACGCTCGCCTCCACGTCCAGCCGGGGGGCAAGCCCCCCGGACCCCCCATTAAATTGCTCGCTTCGCTCGCAAAGTGTGGCATGTAGGGAATATTGCTCGCTTCGCTCGCAAAGTGTGGCATGTAGGGAATGTTGCTCGCTTCGCTCGCAAAGTGTGGCTGTATACATGCGATGTATTACAATTGAAACGTGTAGAGGATGTTGCTCGCTTCGCTCGCAAACGATAGATCTCTAAGGGTAGTTTTAACTTCTGTAGGGGATGTTGCTCGCTCCGCTCGCTTGAGGAAGTTATACTGCCCACCCAACTTGGCAGACGTTTTTTTCTGTTGGAAATTCTTACAAACAAATTAAATCTTATAAAACTACGTGGAACCACAAAAAAGTTTATTTAGGGATGTTGCTCGCTTCGCTCGCAAGGTATTGCTGCATAATGTGTAGTGAAAAACGCGTATTTATTCCGTTGATTTGGAACCCGCAAGAGGCCAAGAGCGAACTTCGAGTCCCTTCAACTCGCAAGGTACCTTTGTGTACCTGCTCGCCTCGCAAGGTATTGTGTAGAAGTGCAAATGGGAACCCCCCTGTGAGGGTCCCTTCTGGTAAGCAACGTTGTGAAACGGGCGCCCGGGTCGATTAATTTTTAATTTTAAACGTTTCGCCCCCTTCCCCTCGCATTTTGACCGAGTTCTCGTCATTTTTTTCGATATCCGATTTCGGATTCAGATTCGGCGGACCCAAAGCTGTATTTCGCCCGCGAAAACCGTTCCGAAAAACGTACCTTTATGGGGTATATTATAATCGGAAAAAACCAAGTTTTTCGGCGGACTTTTCGAGAAAACGGGTCCGTACTCTCGCATATTTTTAACGCATTTCCCGATACTTTTTTCGCGATCCGATCGCGCCGTCGTCTTCCTCGTAGGAAAACCTACGAAACCCGTATTTTTCCGGAATTGTCAACGGCCGTTTAGAGGGGTAGGGGAAGCGGGGAAGTCCAAAAAGCGCACATTAATTATTACTTCGACCCCCCTCCCGCCCTACGGCCCATGGTTCGGGTGGGATTAGAAAATTTTAAATTCGCTTATACATCCTATCGGAAAATCCCAAGAAGATCCCCCCACTCGTAGATCCGGCCCACTCAGCCGTTTGGCCGTGCATAGACACGACAGACAGACAGAGCGACAGACGGAGTTTCATTCTTATTAATAACTAGCCGCTCCGGCTCGCTACGCTCGCCTCCACGTCCAGCCGGGGGGCAAGCCCCCCGGACCCCCCATTAAGTTGCTCGCTTCGCTCGCAACGTGTGGCATGTAGGGGATATTGCTCGCTTCGCTCGCAAAGTCTGGCATGTAGGATATGTTGCTCGCTTCGCTCGCAAAGTCTGGCATGTAGAAAATGTTGCTCGCTTCGCTCGCAAAGTATGGCATTTAGGGGATGTTGCTCGGTTCGCTCGCAAACGGTAGATCTCTAAGGGTAGGTTTAACTTCTGTAGGGGATGCTGCTCGCTTCGCTCGCAAACGGTAGATCTCTAAGGGTAGGCTTAACTTCTGTAGGGGATGCTGCTCGCTTCGCTCGCTTGAGGAAGTTATACTGCCCACCCAACTTGGCAGACGTTTTTTTCAGTTGGGAATTATTACAAACAAATTAAATCTTATAAAACTACGTGGAACCACGAAAAGTTTATTCGGGGATGTTGCTCGCTTCGCTCGCAAGGTATACCTGTATATGTGTAGGACAAAGTCCGTATTTATTATTTGAAATGGCTCTCGCTTCGCTCGCAAGGTAGGTACCTATGTAGGCATACCTGCTCGCCTCGCAATGTTGTGACATCGAACCCTTCACGTCAATTCTTGAGCCTTCTCTCGTCCACGGCAGAATCATTTTAATCGCTTTGCTCGCTTCTGCTCGCAATTTGACCGAGTTCTCGTCACTTTTTTCGATATCCGATTTCGGATTCAGATTCGGCGGACCCAAAGCTGTATTTCGCCCGCGAAAACCGTTCCGAAAAACGTACCTTTATGGGGTATATTTTAATCGGAAAAAACCAAGTTTTTCGGCGGACTTTTCGAGAAAACGGGTCCGTACTCTCGCATTTTTTTGACGCATTTCCCGATACTTTTTTCGCGATCCGATTGCGCCGTCGTCTTTCTCGTTCAAAAACCTACAAAACCGGTATTTTTCCAGAATTTTCAACGCCCGTTTAGAGGGGTAGGGGAAGCGGGGAAGTCCAAAAAGCGCACATTAATTCTTACTTCGACCCCCCTCCCGCCCTACGGCCCATGGTTCGGGTGGGATTAGAAAATTTTAAATTCGCTCGCTCCCCCTTTCGGAAAATCCCAAGAAGATCCCCCCACTCGTAGACTCCCCCCAATCAGCCGTTTGGCCGTGCATAGACACGACAAACAAACAAACAAACAGACAGACGGAGTTTCATTCTTATTAATAGTATAGATTGTTCCGGAATTTCTTTACTGAAAAATCCCAATGGTTGGTAAGATTTCGAGCCGTGTTTGTCTGTAATTTCCTGCTCCAGTGCCGCTCCGATGTGTGTGTCGGATGCGTCGCAGACTATTCTCCACTCTGCTGTAGGGTGTGGGTGAGCGATATTATGCAATGTAGCTTTAATCATTGCTTGTTTTAAGCTGTTGAAAGCTTTTTCTCTCTCTGATGTCCATTCGATAGGTGTTTTGTCATTTTTTTTGTTTGACTGAATGGAGTCATACAGAGGTTGTGCCGTGTGAGCGAATTTACTTGAGCAAGCTCGGTAAAAACCGCACATACCCAGGAATCTGCGTAGACTTCGTACGTCTACCGGCCTAGGAAATTGTTCTATGGCTTCTATTTTATCTCGTTTAGGAATTATCCCTTCTTTCGAGATAGTGAAACCTAGGAAATCGACGGTAGGTTTTGAAAAAATGCATTTATCAAAACCTACTCGAAGTCCGTGTTCACCTAGCTTGTCGAAAATTTGTTTGAGGTGGTTCATGTGTTCTTTATAATTTTTAGAAGCCACCAGGATGTCATCTAGGTATACAAATGCGAAATCAAATTTTCGCATGATGCTGTCCATGTATCTTTGCCATGTTTGAGCCGCTCCGGCCAAACCCATGCTCATTTTCTTAAACTCATAAAGACCGAAAGGTGTAATAATTGCAGTTTTATGAGCGTCATCTGGGTGCATCGGAATATGGTAATATGCCGATTTTAAATCTATTGTCGAATAGATTCGTGTATCATGTAAATTCGCTTGGAAAGAGCGAATGTGAGGAGGAGGGTAGGCGTCTTTCTTCATTTTCGCGTTCAGGAAACGGTAGTCGCCGGTGATTCTCCATGACCCGTCTTTTTTTGGCACACAGTGTAACGGGGATGCCCATTCGGAATCTGATGGTGCAATTATGCCTTCGGAGAGCATTTTGTCAAAAGTACTTTTGACTTGAGCCCGTTTTTCGCCCGCCATGGGTCTTGCTCGGAAGTGTACTGGTGTTCCTTCCGTGGTTATACGGTGGTAAACCCCGTTGTTTTTCCACTTTCCTTGAAGTTTGCTCATTTTATCATTGTATTTTTCAATGATAGAGCGAATGTTTTCGTCCTCCGTGATTTGCACGTCCTCTGGTTGAGGGCTGTTGTCACGATGAGGGATAGTAGCTGCTATTTGTTCGTCAGTGAATTTTTTGTTCATGACTGCAGCTATTTTGTGATCGGCATAGCTTTTTATTTTATCTTTATAAATGTATTTGTGTTTGACCCGTATTCCGATATCCCAAGACTCGAGGAATGGTATACCGAGGATCGCTAGATCAACTTTCGTGATCATAAAATCGGTGGTCATGTCTCCGAGGCCGATGTTAATTGTCGTGTCAGCTCGCCCTAGTGTGTCTATAGGGGCTCCGTTAGCTGCTGTGAGCTTTACGTTGGACTTACGAATTTTTAAGCCCAATTTTTTGGTGACATTGTGGGGCAGAATGTTCACTTCTGCTCCCGTGTCGATGAGAAATTCAGTGCCATTTAGTTTGCACTTGAAAAAAAGCCTTTTATACTCAGTAGACTGCCGGAGTATAGGCTCAGATACACTGGCAGTTATTCGTTTTCCGAACTCTCTACGTCGGAGGTTGGAACGGTACTTTCTTGTACCGATCTCTGAGTATTTTCGTTTGAAACCCAGGTTTTAGGCTAGCTTATAGTCGCTGCCTTTTTGCTAGTTTTGGAAGCAGTGTTTGCCTTCCAAGTGCAGTGTTCTGGGTCTGCACATTTGCGAGTTTCGCTACCGGAACGTGCGTGGTTTCGACAGACATAGGCCGTCGGTTTGTGAGGCCTACTCTCTACTGGTTGGGGTTTGAACTCAGCTTGTTGTGAGAGGGCCTTTTTGAAACCAGTTTTCATGGGTTTCGGAGTAGATTCTACTCCTCGTATGTTGAGAGAGGTATTCTCTGTTTTGTACGCGTGTAGCGTATCAGCTAGGTCGAGCCGGGCGGTCGTGGTAGGCTGAGCTGCGACCATACCTCGTGCTTCGATAGGTAGAGTTTCGATCCACTTTTGAGTGATCAGAGCCTCTGAGAAGTACCCAACAGCTTTAGAGTACATTTCGTGGTACTTGGTGCTGGGTTTTTTGGCGAGAGATGCGGGGTCCTCGAGTGCGAGGAGCCTGTCCTGTAAGGACAACCCGTATTCTCGCTGTAGGCGCTGTTTGGCCTCTTCATAAGGTGCGTGGGGTGCCGTGAGGTAAGCTGAGTCGATAGCTTCCCTCATTTCTTCTGGTACCCACTTGTATATAGCTGAGAAGCATTCGTTCTGCGTTCTCAGGTGTTTTCGCACGCAGTATTGATCGAACTCGGCGAGTGCACGATCGATATTCTTCTTTTGAAAGATTGGTTTTTGATAATCTCCCATCTCCTCTAAAAGTGCTCGAAAGCCACTTTGTGTAGAGGGTTGTTGAGTGAGATGTGGGGCGTAGAGGCCCGGCGGGGGTCGCACGCCCGCAGTGGTTCCCTGAAATCCACTAGCTTCATAAGAGGGAACGAAATGCTCCGTGTTAAGCCTGTTCAAAGGCGGGGTCACCATTTGTAGTGGATTTAAATATGTTTTACTTGGTGTAGGTAGACCAAGTGGGACATTTATATTCTGATTATGCGGGTCAGTCCCTGGGTTATTCCTGTAAGGAATGTGAGCGAAACCGTCAAGGTCAGCTTGCTTGGCGGGATGAACTGAGAGATAGTTCGTGTCGCAGCCGCGTGGAGCACTGGGCTCGCATAGTGGGTGCTGGGTTCGATCAGTTTGGTACTGAGCCGTTTTGTAATATTCCGGCCTAAGATTTATATCTGTAGGAGGAATATGTTGAGCTTGGTTGAGGTACTGAAAAGTATCCTTTGTTTTTTGTACATTTGGAGTGTATTTGACACTCGGATCGGCCGGGTAGCCTTGTGTCGAATATCGTGGATATTCGGAAAGCTTTGTCGAATCATAATGATTGGCTTCAGAGCGGGTCTGAAAGGTATCCTCGATCTTTTGTATAGGTGAGGCTTGATCTAACGTTTCCTTCATGAATACGTTAGGTGAGAAGGCGATCTCGTCGTGAGGATCGAGCCTTGAGCCGTCGCTGGGACCGGCGGATTGGCCGGGCAGCGTGTAGGTAGCGCTGCGTGGGCTTAGAGGCCCGGCCGCGCCGTGGTCTACCTCCCCTTGCATGAGGAAATAGGACGGCCGACGTTCCATCGAAATATCCGAGTTATTAGCTCGTTTCGATGCCTCTATGTATAGAAATAGAGGGTTTAGAAGGTGGACTCGCTTGACAGAGCTTCTTTCCTTTGCTCGTATGTCAGGGTCCTACCTTGTAGTCTTGAAAAAGACTTCCTTGGACGGTAAATTAGAGCGTATGAGCTGAGTAATTTACCGGCGTGCCCACAGCGGTCGGTGACGAGCCTAGTGCTACGAAACCCGGGCGACACGACTAGGAACGTCCCAGCGGGCGTACGATCTAAAGAGAATATCGATAGATGTACCGGGTGGCGTCCTGACAGATGAACTACGTTGGGCAATGAGCAGGATGAATAATCACTGGACTCGTAGATGCCAATGCGAGATCTGTGTGGAGAGAAGGTAGGCCTTGTAGAAAGCAGTAGGAAGCCGTTCTTGAGATGAACTCGGGATGCAGAAGGTTCGTCAGCGTAGAGCGTGTAGAAATCTTCGTACTTCTGAGTGTAGTCGTCGAGAGCGGAGAGTGGAATGAATTTCGGAGGGCTCCGAGCGGGGTATTTATAGGGAGGTGGCCGCCTCCTGCCGACTCCTGATTGGTCCGCTTAATTTCATTAATTCGACTGTGTAATCTCATTGGCTCGCACATTGTTTTCTCAGTATCTGCGAGTATGATAGCTGAGCTGGTCCTCCGGGGTGGTTTCCCCACGTCCGTCGTTGCGACGGGGTCCCCGGGGGTGGCTTACGAGCGTCCGTCGCGGAGCCGACGACCTTGAGTTTAGACGGGGACCTCGGGTGGTTTCCCTGCGTCCGTTGTTCAGACGGGGTCCCCGAGGTGGCTGCTGGACCAGAGGTGGTTGCTTGCCGCCTCCTGGTTGGTTCGCCTATTGTCTCTCGTGTAATCAGTGTTTCTGATTGGCGAGTAGGCTTGTTTGAATTGTCCTTGTTAGATTTAGAGGACGTTTGATTTTCTGTTTGAGTTTTCTCATTCAAGGCGACTTGGTTCGAGATACTTGTCGCGTCTCTCTCGCCCAGTAAGTGTCTAGGGAGGTCGCCTTGTATGTTATTAGTTAATATTTCACTTTTGAGAGAGAATTTCGTATTTTCTCTCTGGTGAAATATTTTGTTTGACGGAGTTATAACTCGACGTCTTATAAATATTTTTGTGTTGTGTCTACCTCTTTTTGGTAGCCCTGAAAAGGGCTGTTGACAAGAGGGGGTGGTTTTCACCACAAGCAGTAAGATCCACTGAGCCATAAAACCGGCAGGACAAAGTATAATTCTATAATTATATATAATTTTTAGCTGTCAGATGTCAATTAGACAACATCCATGGGGGAATTTCTTTATTGGCAAACCTTCAGAGTTCTTGCCGGACCTATCCGAAACAAAGCTTTTACAATTAAACACACTTTATTGTCCCTCAACTGTGTTACAATATTAGTCCAAGCTAATCGAATTTTATCTCATTGCTTAGGTGGAGTTTTGGAAGGCATTCGGGTCGAGTTAAATTTCAAATACCTCCGAGGAGCGTCAGCGGTAGAGCCGTCTCACATCTTCTTCTACGACTACGATAGAACCTGTTGATCGGGATTCCTTGGTACTTGGTATTTTTAATTTATCGATGTACACAGATTTTCTAAAGGTGCATTAATCCATATAAAAGTACGTCTTAAGGTCAAGAGAGATTTACATTTCCTTCAATCCATCTAATCTTGTGTGATAAATGACTTTGGACAGGATATGCCGTACTTTCAAGATCGCTAACCGACTGTTTTTTTTTTTTTTTTTTTTTTAACTCCATTTTTGAAATTCAAGTTTCTTGTATCGTAAGCCAAAACATTTCGAATAGCACATTATTCTTCTGATCAGACAAAGGTGTTGATTTTTAAGAATGAAAAGGAAAAATTGCAACTAACGTCGATGAGACGAAAGGAGATTCATTTTATCGAAACTGTTTTAAAAACATTCAGTGGCACCTGGAACAAAAATATTATCCACTACTCGTCATCAAAGAAACCAAATTCCCAGTTTATCGGCTTTCTAAAGGTCTGCATATTAGTAAACTAATACGGTAAGAAGGTACCTATAAAAAACGATATAGTTCCTATCGCGTAAAGAAACAGGAAACAGTTCGCTAACGGATGATTGACGGATGAGGGTGAAAGGATAAACTGAAATTGGAGGTGTTGAGCTCGTTCATCAACTTTTTGCAAGATAATGAGTCTCAGGGCCGGTTCATCAATCAAATGTATCCAATGGATAAGGGGATTTATCTTATGGATAGCGTTATCCTCCAGATAACACAATAGGGGGTGTTCATCCATCCCTAGTTAAACCTATCTGGTGTTTTCATTTATCTGGTCCCTGGACGGCTGGATAACAATTATAACTGGAGGTTAATGAGATATCTAGAGCTTTCTAACCTCAAACAAGTTTATTTATTTACAAAAATCTTATTTGAATCTCAAGTTTGATTGTCTTTATTTTTGTACCTTCCAATGGAATGGATATTTGGGGATTTGTCTTCAAATAGCAGCAACGGCGAAGATTCTATCGTAGCATAATTCGTTGAATGGAAAAGAAGACCGTATAAGAAGACCGTTTAGTTGCTTCTGTTCGTTACCTAGGCGTGGAAGTTGATCAGAACCTAAGATGGGACAAACACCTGAAAAAAAGTGACATCCTCGATGAGAAAGATGATCCATGTGTGTAGGGAGCTGAGGAACTTTTTAGATATTGATAGACGTAGAATGGTATACTATGCGCTCATTCAGTCGCTCATGATCTATGGTGCATCTGGTTGGGGAGGATGTAGCGCGTCCCTTCTTGATTCGTTATTCCTTACTCAGAAGCTCTTAATCAAAGTCTTACTTAAAAAAAGGACAAGATATTCGACAGAAGCTCCCTTTAAAGAGTTCGCGGTACTCAAATTGGGAGAGCTAATTGACAAGATAACTATAATTAAAATATATAAGGATTTACATAGCAACCACCTAAAATTTTTAGATGAGGGAAAAACAAGAACTTGTAGGCAATTTCTTTCGAAACTGCCTTTCCGTAGGACTCACCATGGCCAACGGGCGTATGATTACCGGGGAGTAAAACTGTTCAATGCCCTACCCCATGAACTCCGCTCCATTTCTAAAATTGAAAAGTTCAAAAAAGAACTGAAAAAACATATAATGAGGCAATCTGAGACAATTATTAAAGGCAATGAGAAATTATTAAAACTTTAAGATGGTAACTGAATAATTCCTATGTATTCTGATTTACCCGATTTATATGTATCTATTGATTCTAATTTACCTATATTTACTTACAAGATGATTATTGAATAAGGTATTGAATGAGTGCGCTGATTATGTATTACTCCTCCCCACAGCACAAGTCTACGACTTATAGTGGGGAGTAGCATATATTGATTTGTGTAACTTTTTTTGTATTGCAATACCTATCTAAATAAATGCGTTTTTTTTTTCAACAAAAAAAAAAAATATATATATATATATATATATATATATATATATATATATATATATATATATATATATATATATAGTAAGACCCGTGTAGATAACCTACTAATATGGGACGAGTGCGTATTTTTATTGAGGTTTCGGTTGGACAAAGATACCTTTCTTTACATTCTAACACAGATCGAAGATAAAATTAAGTCCACTGTCCACAACTTACTGATCACAATAATTCATTCATAATAATTCAGGTTGCAATATCGCTATTCGTGTATGTATTTCTCTCTCTAGAAATGAAGCATATAGCGAATGGCAAAAATGTGGTGGTTTCTCATTTGCCGAGCTTGATAGCATGATGGACACTGTTGTGGAAATAACGTAGGACCCGGTTATTTAAATAGTCGATCCATGAAGAAAATGTAGCTCCTACTCTACACTTAGCCCTTATTTTGTCGCCTACAGACACCAATGAAGATGCAAACGGCTCTATCTGCCCGACAGAATTTATCTGAGGGATAATTTTATCTGCTAGGTAATTCGGCATTAATAAACGACTCACATTCTTCATCTGGAGTATAGCGCTATACTCAGTATAGCGATCCTGCAGTTAATGTAGACAATTGATTAACCGGCCCTCACTCATCAATTACCATTTCTTATACGCCAGGAGCCTATTAGTCCA
Organism: Adelphocoris suturalis; assembly: GCA_030762985.1. Lineage (NCBI taxonomy): Eukaryota > Metazoa > Arthropoda > Insecta > Hemiptera > Miridae > Adelphocoris > Adelphocoris suturalis. The sequence goes on along the minus strand of CM061047.1, from coordinate 30,596,430 downwards.
TGTCATTTCAAGCGTCGTTAATTTGAAGACATAACGTTGGAATGGATGTAACACTCCATTATTGTCGCCCTCCTAATTCCCCCCCAATTTACAAAGACATTTGAACATCACGAGACAATTTTTTATACTGATTAATAATCTTGATTCATTTATTCCAATTAGAACAGCAAAAATCCGCTCACCACACGATGATTTTTATCATTCCTCAGGGTTTTTTTATACAAGACAGTCGAATCCGTCGACGACTGACGATGGGAAATTTTCACGGTTATTTTTTATTTGTTTAATAGAAAGAGCTGAGCGAGAGCTTTCCGATACGGTGCTATATGATGGGTATCTAACCAGTATAACGGCTATTGAAATTCATTAGCATGACGACCTCACGGCCCCCGCACGTCTTGGGGGGCGCCCTTAGCTCTCTTGCTCTATTAAGTACGTCACGCGTTATTTTCCTACACGTTCATTGGCCTAAGTAAACGATATTTTAAGCTGAAAATCGCTACTAGGGGGTTTTCATCTGCGCTGAATCCGAATCTGAGATCAAAAGTGTGAAGTTTCAGCAGATGAAAGTTCCCCATTCAGCACCAGAAAGGCTAAGTTCATTCTGTTTGTTGATGAAGTTTGGAAAAAGATTGATAGGTTTGGCGAGAAAATTAATTAATAAGAAATATCAAAATAAGTAGCTTGATCGAATACCTATTATTTTTCATTAATTCACAATTCTCAGCAAAGCTTTCTACTAATTCCTGTTGCTTTCTGATAATTTCTGAAAGTGTCTTCTCCCTTCTGAACTTCTCTCAACTTCAAAATAATAAGTATTTAAGTGACACCTTGATCCTGAAAAGTTTTTGCTGGGACCAACTCAATGAGGAAGGTTCAAGATCCTGTAAGACTACGGTTACATTGGAACCGACTTTCTGCTCTGCCGTTTACGGCCAAACCGAGGACGCCCGATTTGACCGACTAGGTTGGTTACACTGGACCCGAAACTCGAAAGCTTTTAACCAGTTGAGCTGATTTCCGTACCGCTACGTGATGGAAGACGTTGAAGTTTTCCGTATTTTGAATTAAGACTCTTTTAGCGAATTTTCGTAGCTATAGAATGGCTTTAAGAATTATATCAGGTTGATTTCTACAAAAAAAAGCGATATTTTAGCGAGACTGGTGATTTATAACGTTGTTGCTTTACTTAAGGGAAAGTATTACGCTACTCAACCAAACAGCATATTCCTTGGTCAGCAGCGCGCGAAGAGCAGACCGATGTCGCATCGAATAACCGCAACTGAACGAGAATGTCGACTTCGTGCAAAAGGTTTTTCATTGCCTTGACGTAATCACAACTAAACTACAATATCGCGACTTCATTTCGAATGAATACAGCTGTTTTGAATTCTCTTGGATTTGCAGGTTCGTGCTGAGTCTCAAGAACTTTTTAAGCCACAAGAGTATCTTTAAAAAAATTTTTTTTTAAATAATAATAATAATAAATACAAATAATAAGAGAATTGACAGTTTAGAAGAAAATCAAGCTTTATTTGAGAAACAGATTAAAAGCGCTCCGAATTACTACACAAAGGTTCATTATTTCTGTATTAGATAGCTCTTCTACGCAGATCACAATCTTCCTATAATCATTAAACGAAATGTATTGTACATTATGGAAATGTCACTGCATAGGCTTAGACATCTGCCGAGGAGACATTAATTAAATTAATTGAATACCTAAACTATACTAGTCCTTCTGTATATAAAAACAACAAACCTGACAAGTGAAAACTAATGAGGTAATATAAATCACATTCCTACGCTTCACAGAACATCTTTACGTAGACTCGGGTTCGTGAAGTGAGAATTCCACTGGAATTATACCAAGTGGTACGATCGTCGTAGTTTTCAAGGAGATTTTTACTGTTTCACCAGTTGCAATTCACTCCCGTGTTGATTTCTTGTTTTCCTATCAATGTTTTAACCCTTAGGGAGAGCAAACGGATAAACGTACAGCAGCCAGGGTGGTTTCATTCGACTCCTTGAGATAATTTCTATAAATTAAAAAAAAATAGTGGTGTTACTTTGAAAGTTTCCTTAAGGGTTGATTTCATAAAGTTCGGTCCAGTAGTTTCGGAAAAAAGCTTAGGACGACGGAATTTTTTTATTCGATTTTTGGATTCTACACATCTTGGAACGTAAACCAACAAATTTCAAGGGGGAAGTTTAACATTATGTTTTTTGTTGGTCGACTACAAAGGTTCATTATTCAAAATAATAAACCAAAAGAGTTCGCGCACGAATGGACTATTTTATTCTTAAGATCGTTTTAGAGGGGAAAGAAAACACGAATATTTCCATGAGATGACGGATATGTTTAGAACGCAATTAAATGGCGTCCAGGAGAATTATGAGGTTGTTTGAGACGTTTAGTCACCATCCGCCCTTCTAGAAGAAGTTCCGTCTGAATATATGTTCTCTTAATATACGATATAATACGATATAATCTCTTAATATATGTTCGCCAGAACATTTACGAGTTCAAAAGATCCTAATTTATTACAACTGAGTTTTTTTAATTGCTTTATTTTTGGTAATGGGTACTTAGTGGGTACCCGTGTTACCAGGTATTTACAACTTGGTTACATAACTTTCCTTAATTATTACATGAGTACTTAGTTTATAACTCAGTGCATTATGACATTATTTTAATATTATATTGAATTATTACATTATAGGGGGCGTATCTAATGGTGTCGCCATAATCACGGAGAGGCATCACTTAGTGATCAAAGCTAATGGGGTCACCAATTGTTAATTTATTAGGTAGGTACCTCAAGTATAGCAGTGTTGCAACATTAATAGCAATAAAAACAAGAGTGTTTCCGAGACGAAAAGGACAACAAAGAGAAAACCGATGTTCGTGTAGTATATATATACGAATGAAGGTTGATAAGGAAACAGTTGTGCAACTTTGTGAGGTATCGTACTACGCCCGGACCTTACCAAACAGCAATCGAGGGCCGGAAGGAGCGCCCGAGACACCCAAGTGTTGAGAAACAGCCGAACGACTGCCATTGGGGTCACCTTCGACCTACCTTCGTATAAATACGTACTAAGGCTTTTTCGCAGTACAGTTTTGTATTATTTTGTTTTCGTGTCTACCTTTATAGTTTTAGGAAGCACCTTTTTCACTTCCGGAAAATGGAAGAAAAAAATTCGCCAAAATCAAAATTTCTCAAAGGCGACAGCTGGACAAAACATTGGGGTAAACATTTGCTGTATGATGTATGTAATTCCTAGTTTAGGTAGCACGGAAATCCGTTATTCCTTATAGGTCTTCCGAAATTCTATTCATCGAAGCAAGCATGAATGTTATTTTAATACAAAACAGCTGAATTCGATGTAGGTACCTACATAACACATAAACACACTTTTAATTTGCTTCTTTTCCTTTTGGCTGTTCATTGTGGGTTTTTTAGATAACAAATAAATTTTTACCGATTTTTTTTAGGCTAAAAAACAAAACCATTTAATCAACTAACCAGAAAAATGACTTATATAATAATAGTTGCGTCATTGGGTTGTAAAGGGCTGTAAAGTGATACACCAAAAATAGTGACATTTCACATATTTTCCGAACAAGTCCTACGAAACGGAGTGAAGAAAGAGATATCGTGTTCTGTTGTTAATAGGAAAAATTAAAATCTAAACAAATTTTAATTCTCACGAACTAGGCAAAAGGATCTATCTTTTTTAAATGAATAGGTGTCTCCTACATAGTAGCTATTAATTTAGCCAGGAATTACTACCTACATAATACCTATTTTTTAATTTTTTATTGGGGTTGGTGAAAGGCTTTACGCACTGACAACGATCCCCTCTCTTCTCATGGAGAGCTGTCCCGGGACTGATTTTTTGTATTACTTAGAACATAATACCTATGGAATGGAAATTCACCGAATACATCTTTTAGGCGAATTTCTGTGATTTTCGTTCCTTCTTTAGAACTACCTTGACATTCCCAGCTTAGCTACACCTAGGGAAAGTTCAACCATTAGTGGTAGCAAAATACTGGGTACACTTTCCACTCGGAAATCACATTAGTCGACTTTACGAACTCGACTAAAGTAAATCAAACTAGACTAAATCAAAGTTGGGATAACAAAGCGTAGTCCTTGTCCATGTGAATGAAAAGTTGAAATGTTATACCTATTGACTTCGATGTTGAAGTCATAATCAATAACAAATAATAGTTGGTTGGTTGATTGGTTTGATTTATTTTCTGTTCGCTAAGTGTTTTCTTCTTGTGCGCATACTTTCAATAATAGCTGTGTATTAACTGTGTGTTGACATTGGCGTTTTTGTTTGTCTGTTCTATTACATGACTCGAGTTTCACTACAAACAACACAATAATTATTCTTCTTCTCTTACTCCTTTTCATGGCTTGTGCCGCGGACGAGTAACATTGTAAAAACCGGTAAAAATGTTCGCAAAGCATGGAGGTTACACAATACAGGAAATTAGGGTTATTGGACCGTTTTGCCCCAAAACCCACCAATAGCTATCCCAGCAATCTCGCGTTCTCCCGATAGAGAGCTTAGTGTGCGTTCTGTGCCACAACTGAACAACATCGGTTTCGTAGCTAATCAATCGTTGGATTCACTGCACATGAGCAAATGTAAAATCCATCAAGCGTTATTGCTTCCTGTCTACCTATAGGTAGCAGAAGCATTTTTTTCACTTTCGGGAGATAAAAAATTTGTTGTCTCGAGGACAACATGTCTCGAGGACATTTCCACTTGCATTTTACGTTTTTGAAGCATTCTGAACGACTTTCGTCCCGTGTCTGTCTGTCTGACTGTGTATGTCTATGCCTAAGTATGCGGAATATGCGGGTCAGGCTTATATATGTTCTCCTATCAGTAAGATTGTTCTCATGAACTCTGCGCAGGCGTGAACGTAAATTCTAACAAGCACCATAATTATATAATTCTAACGCACTAGTAGTCCGATCTCGCTCAAAGGACGATAGTTAAGAGAATAGATAGTAGGTAGGAGATAGAGAAAACGATTCCACATCAATTTCAACACGATTGTATCATTAGTAGCTGATACGCATGAGCGAAAATTTAATCCTTGCAACAAGTCTAATTTCCAACATTTTCATCCGATTGCGATGAAATTTTCATAATGAATGAGCGAGTTAGGATGTTGAAGGTTTCCTACCGATTTCATTGCTCTCGAATCTATACTCACTCTGCGCATGCGCAAACATATTTATGTTTCCTTGCCTAATTTACCGATTTTGACGTTTTACGCTGCATCTAGGTTTAGGTACTATTTCCCACAATGGAATGTTTAAAGATGATTTAAAACATTTTGTTGAAATACTGAGACAAAAAACAGCGGATTGAGGAGAAATATATAATTTAAACGGAAAATACGAATCAAATTTATTCAGACAAACCGACAGGACACACGCTAAAAACTTATAAGACTATTGACAAGGACACAAAGAATAAACATACCTACGACTTCATTTCTAGAAGCATGGAATCAGCAAACATGGAACTCTATGTAGTTACAGATGAAATTCAACACATTTCAATGATCTATACATTCCTGTTATGGATATGAGGAAGCTATGTGCCACACCTAAGTTGGCAGACGTTTTTCTCATGGCCTATTCGTATGATCTCACTTAAATTCGGAGGGTAGTTTTGATTCAAATGGCAATTTGATTACCCCATTTATGTGCAAGTTAGGCTGTTGAAGGTCTCCTACCAATTTCATTGCTCCCAAATCAATACTAACTCTGCGCATGTGCAAACATAAATTACATCATGCATTATTTTCTCCTATCCTAATTTACCGATTTTAACGTTTACCGAGTTTCATAACAATCCTTGTAGTAGCTGCTATGCATGCGCGTACCTCAAATCCTTATAATAACATAACTTTTTCAGTCTATATTAAATTTCGATTTAAAAAAAAAGTTCTTGTGGTATATGAATGTGGTATGTGGCATAGTCACTACATAATTCCCCATTAATAGCCGTAGAAAATGACCAAATTATATGGGAAAAGGTGGGATAAAACACCTCTAACGGACTGGCATGTCAAGAAAACACAGTCCGAACGTAGTGGGAAATAGTTGGAAACCAGTAAGTTGGCGTCTGTGGAAATTCTAAGAATAGATCCTATACGGTCAAGCACAGGCGGTGCAAGAACTCCAACCAAACAATTAGAAACCAATCTAAATTAGACATTTCGACCATTCGGCTGGCCAAATTTTACTGCCTTTGTTATTCATAAATCGCTGAATTGTTAAATGTATGCACTGGCGGCATACCACTCGAAATCTTGAATTCAAACTCGGACAAAATTTTACTTCGTAAGCTTGAGATTGAAAGATGACTCTTTTAAAATGAAAATTTAAAAAGTAACAATACAATGAAATTACTTGACATACGAATTTTAATGAGTCCTTTCGCGGCTAGACGAAAATTTTTTTGTTTTTCTTTTATCTTAGAGATACGAAAGAAATTAGGATGGAGACCAATCTTAATTACCTCTGTGAGTAGAAAACCTGATGCAGGATTGGCCGGCCGGCTAAATTTGTAAATAAAGAAGAAATTGTCTTTCGAAAAGAAAATTCAATCTTGCTCTAGTGAGTCAAAGCTTTCCGAAACATTTTGGTCCTTAAGCTGTCAATTCTTTGACTGAAACTATACCAACTGAGTTTCACAGCGATTTTTATTACATTTCAAGGAACTCTTGCTAAACAAAATGCATTATGTAGAAATTGTCTTCCCAAGATGGGTTCCCCTCATTGTATTTACTTGAAACTGTTTTTCCCACAAATAAAATACTTTATTAATATTAATGTAGGTACACACAAAGCCAATGTAATATTGACAATTACATACTCCGAAGTATTTCTCATGTCTTTTATACCCCCGACAGTTTTAATTATTAACAGCTTACTACTTTTCAAATCTTAACGAAAGTATCTAACTCGGGTCAAATAAACTCACCACAGATTCCCATTATAATCTGTTCAGTCATTTCCCACTTTTGTTAACTAGGTTCTCTCCAATTCATCTATTGTGGGTGATAGGTCAAGTGAACAAGTGGATGACGAAGTGAGCTGAAGGAGAGGAGCCGTCTTAGCCACTGTCTTGTGTCGCCTTAAGTCATCCGGGTACGCATCATCACTGGAAACTTGGACGAAATGATAAGCCTGTGTATTAGGTGATGTAAGTATGCTAGGGTTCCCGTGCCAATCACCCTGAGGAGGTGTGGTGATTTATGGAATAGCAGGTGGTGGGAAATAAACCCCATTCATCTGATCAGTGAGCCTCCGTAGTTGTATTCAATAGTAGCCAAAGAGGCTCCATTTCAAATAAAGGTAGATTAGTATAAGGGGCTCCTCAGCTAACCACGCGTAACACGATGCCGTAACCGATTTGTGTAACCCAATCTCTTAACCTATTCGCGTAACTCAATTTCGCGGTGATCTAGTAAAAGGATGACTCCAAAATCTTGGAGTTTAATTTTTTTTAAACCAATTTAAGGACAGAAAGGCCTTTTTTGTAAAGTCTTGTTATCAATCTGTAGGCAAATTATTATTCTTTGAATGGGCTCAGTTACATGCTATTATACCGTGCGATTTGAGAACTAATTAGGTACATGAAATACGTAATAATTCACAAACTGACTTGAAAAATACTCTAAAACATGTTCATCCCATTTTTAACCAACAATTGGAATTCATTGTCATAGTCAATCCGAAACTGAATAAACTACCTACCCGCTGCTAAGTCCGCTGAGTCGCAGATATCTCGTATCCGTAGCATGGCCAATAGGATTTTATAAATCGATAGGTCCCGCAAAAATTACACAACACCAAGATCAACGAATGGTGCTTGCGAATTCATATTTATTTTTTTACTCTTTATAGACGATTCTTTTGGTAATACACCGGTAATCACATGTGATTCGGGATTCAATAAACTACCTATATTGAGTTCGGACGTATGTAGGAAACATTAAAACATTTTGGAAATTAAAGGTGTAAGGAAAAGCAAGTAAGCAAGATTTAGAAATAAATGATTAGCTGTAAAACGAAGGTGATGGTATTAGGATCTACCGACTCAGGAGCGGTTACAGAGGATTTTACGTTTGTGCATGCGCAGCGACTACCTTTAATCTGGACACAATCAATAAGAGCCCATTTCGACCTCAATTTTCACAAATCCTGAGAATTCATTTCCCTAAATGTCACATTCTTGGGCAGCGCTCTATGCAGTTGAATAATGAATGATGTAAAGCACAAATAATAATTTTAAGTAACATAATTTCTGCAGAGAGAGCAGGATGGGTAGCTAGTACATGGGCACAACGCGGAGATAAGCCCCGGCACATTGCTTAAATACTTTTTCTCTCATTGCAGTTGGTAGGTGCCTCGATCTATGTTGATTTACTTGAATTCTGATGAACTATTTTAGGTACATAAATATCAGCTCTTGTTGCAAACAGAGGAACTAGTAAAGTATATGGGTTATATTCAATTTCATTAATTAGTCCTCACTAGGGGTCTACGTTTATGCAGTTGTTTTTGATAATTTTCCATAGAATACGTTTATTAATTATAGGTCTGTGATCTGCGTAGAAGGATAAAGTATCTAATACAGAAATAAAAATAATAAACCTTAGTGTAATAATTTGCAGCGTTTTCTTTTAGGTAAAGAAACAAGTAATAGGTAACATTGGTTACAACCAAACCACGCTATTATACAACTATGATTGTTTATAACACATGAATAGTTTTGAGTGTAGCTCAGCCGTAGCGGTTTATATGGCGTAAGTTTTAGCATTAATTGAGGACATTCCCAAGGGTGGCAACCATGTCGGATGAAAACTGACAAAGTTGTCCCTGGGAACAGCTCTATTGTAGAAAAAAAGTCATAATTGGCTATATGATTTTTGTTACAACGGAGCCGTTTTCAGGGAATAAAATAAAAAATTGTACTTATTCATTAACGAATTCGTTAATAATTAGCTGAGTACCCGTGATCCGCTTCGGGTAATTTATGGTAATTATATGTATTTATATATACACACACCTCAAAAGAATTGAGGGATCAATTTTCCTTGTAGACGCCAAAGGCCCCAGATCACTCGGACAAAGTTCATATTATATCTCATGATTAGGCACCTAATGGAGATGGGATGCACCCTTTTCTTTTTGTTTTTCCTAAAACACAGAGAAAGACCATCGATATCAAGCTCCGACTCGGTCCAAAAAAGAATGAAAGAATGAATCTTCATGGTCATCTGCTCTAATCCGAGAGCGGAATAGGATATCACAATTCTGGCTTCACCATCGTGTTCAGCACTAAAACATCTTTCAAATGAGGCTTCACTCGGCCAAAAATGGAGAAATAGTTTTTTAAGTAGGTAACCCAACCCCCTCCTCTTTAGGTACTCATAAAATTTTTTGGATTTTTCTCTGATTTTTATTTGCTTAAAACTAGTAACAGGCATTAACCATAAACCATCTCCATTGGCCATAAACGCTCTCCAAGTTTCACTACGATATCTCAAAAATTGTGGAGAAAAAATTAGGTGGGGTAAATTGTCTCGAGGAAAATGCTCAGTTTATCCTGTTTTGGCTCAAGTCGGAGCTTGAGATCGCTGGTCTGTCGCAGTGTTTGAGAACAAACAAAAATAACAGGGTGTATCCCATCTCCATTAGGTACCAAATCATGATATATAATGTGAACTTTGTCCAATTGATCTGGGGTCTTTGACGTCTACAAGGAAAAGTGATCCCTTAATTGTTTTGAGGTGTGTATAATCCTTCATTGTAAATTTTTCGAAAATTTTTATTTTAAAACTTTTGTAGCCATTGCAATAGCTTCACTTTTTACGAAAATTCGCTAAAAAGTGATCCCTCAATTCTTTTGAGGTGTATACCTATGTATCATCCAGTGGGATGTAAGGTGGCTTGGTACCTTGTCATTTTTACCCAGCAGTCCCAAAAATGTTTCAATTAAAATTTCAGCAATCAAGTTTCAATTTACCTAAGTTTTCAACTAAGCGCACGCTCAGTGGCTACATTCACTTCAATTGATAGGGCAAACCACAAAACCCCTGCAATATTAATGGAATCGGGGGAGCGAGTTCGGCCGCCATAAGGAAAACGGTACACAAATGAACCGGAAGGTTCAAGAGCAAAAAAATTACGCTTTTTGAGGACATTTTTTCTTCCGTGAACATTGTACGTAAATAATCATGAGTTGATATGAAACAAAGGCACATTAGGTATATTTTATCTGCTCCTTTTCAGGCCACGACCGTACCCTCATATATCCTGGCCTTGCACCAGTTCCTATCTCGATGTGCAGAGCCACCCGTACGCACCTTCCACAATTTAGTTGACAAAATTAATGCAATCCGAATGTGACTGCTTATTTTTTATCAAACGTTGGTAAATAGGGCAGTTTTGCCTGTCATTAAAAGAATAAATAAATTTGTCCTATTCTATCAAGGAGCCACTATTCATAGGCAAGCTAATGTATCACCGTCAATTAATCTTTATCAATATACGTTGGATATTTTTCTTCCTCATTTCTGAAGTTAAGAAAGGACAAATTTGTTCCACTCTAAAATAAAAAATTCCACTTTTCTCGTTGTGGTATGTATATATAGCTATCAGATACCAGAGAATCAAATGATACCACCCGGAGCATTGTAAGACAAGCGTAGCGTATTTGTTCCAGAAGAGTTTAAAAAATGTTGGAGGGAGAAAAAATTGGCAACCCGACGTGAATCGCAAAGTGTCTTTGGCATGCAATAGTACTCTGAACTTCTGTTTAATACGTTTCTTTATATTTGGACGTTTCAAATTATAACAAGACTTTACAAAAAAGGTCTTTCTGTCCTTTTTTGTTCAGTTTAATGTTTCCATCAAGTTTTGCTACTATGGCTCGCCCGAGTGTTGAGCAACGAGTGTTATTACACTGTAAACTTATTACCAGAAAGGTGAGAGTGTACAGCTACTATGCGTAAACTGATACCAAAGAAGTCAAAAAGAGGTATTAAATGATAAACAGCGCCTTTTTGGCTGTTGGCCGAATTTGAACATGCGGGTTCGTTGGAATGTTATGAGGTCGGTTTGGGGAATAGGATAATATTCATCTACCTATACCTATTCGTTCCGTGTCTCAGCGCAAACCTCTCGAATTTCATCTGATTTTGATGGATTTTCATCAAGCATATATCGATTTATTAGATTCTAATTTCATTAATTATTATAATGATTTATTAATTCTAATTCTATTTCTTTATAGACAGATAAATTATAGCCCCTGAACTTGGGCAAATATTTATTGGATTTTGACGAAAATTTTCCTGCGTTCCTAATTGGATTTCATTATTATTGAGTAAATGCTACGAGTTAAATCCTTACAACACTCACTCCTCGCTCAAGATCACGAGTTTCTGAAACATTCATGATATTTAATGAGGAGAGTCCACTGATCTACACAAAACTGTTATCTGATACAGGATTAATAATTCGTAGTTTTTGCCCTCATTATTCGTAACCTATACACTTTGAAACGTAAACCAATAAATTTTTATAGGGGTTACGCTTTTTTTTCATAGAAGTTTACAAAGGTTCATTGTTGAAATAATAAACCAACAATATAGTACCACAACGTCTCTTAGCGGTTTTGACCTGGATCCTTGACTTCACAATCTCTCGCAACGGACGTTCCGGAAAACGTGAGAGCTATCTAACAGGGAAGTTTTTTAATTTAATTAATTAAAACGTGCATCATGTGAGTAATGCAGTGATATCGTAAAACGTGAATATTGATCGAGGTCTCCGCCAGTCTTCTTTTTTAAAGAATGTTTTCAAATTTCCCCTGTTTATCTTGAATTCATTGTGTCTGTGGAATCTTTGATGGAGTAAGAACATTCGTGGGTGGCCTCACGTGCCCTTCTCAACATGTTTTCTAGTTTCCTGGGCTGAATTGGTATTTTTCTGTATAAAACTATGAAATATGCTGATGTTATCGATTTTCAACTGCTCCCAGTGTCTCTCACAGCTATTGGATAGTGAGTGTGATTTGTCGGCAGTTAGATTTTTTTTCAAGAGCATTTAATAAGAAAATATACATTTAATTTGAAATAAAAAATGCTACGTTACTTTTTGAGTAATATACTCGAATGAGAGGCAGAGCCTCATTTACTCCGCAGTATGAAGTCTAACAAAGAAGAATGAAGATACGATCCATTAAAATCCTGTCCCATGTACCGAAGATCCTATTACATACGCTTACAAACAACACCCAAACTCACCTACATCAACACTTCTGTATAAATAAACACATAAACAACTACGAGTAAAAACCACGTGTGGTAAATACATTGTTGTGCTCCAACAACATTGTACTATTATCATACAGATTTGCCTAAATGAATGCGAATTCGGCCTCACGTAATCCCGAAACGGCCATTACGAACGGAAGGTAAGAGGTCTTGTGCGTGGCTTCAGATAGCCTTCCAAAACAAAATCAGCTTTCCTTGACATTACAGAGGCTTAGGGATCATGAGATGTGATAAAATGAGAGCATTCCAAAATGTGGCGAACGATTTTCCTGCTGTGAAAGCTAAAGGAGTTACACATCCCTAGCAACGCATTGGCTGAATGCGAAAATCAATAGAAAATCAATAGTTTCTCCAAGACGTGACGATCAGAATTTTTTTTTAAAATCATTTGATAGAGAGTTCTAGAGATCCGTTGGTCTCAATACGACGTGCGGTAACGAGAAACATTTACCGCACCTTAAAGTCACGTCAAGTCCTTAACGGATCTAGTTGTAACGCTAAATCCATGGAAGGAGGAAATTATCCCTAGGAGGTCATTTGAGTCCATGGAAGGAGGTTATTTTAGACGATTACGTTTTTCCGGATTGCGATCCAGTAACGTATGTGTACGGAAGGATGCGTCACCGTAACTAATTGCATCAGAGTTACGGCGCCGGATTGTCAATACCGCACGACGTATTGTATTTTACGGATCTACTAGGAACTCTCTAATAATGATTAACAGGACGTTTCCATTTTTTCCAACCGTTATGTTACGGCGAAAATATTGATTTTCTATTGATTTTCACGTACAACTAATGCGTTTCTTGGAAAGTGTCCCTTAGATTTTTTCCATTAGCATTTATTAAGATAAATACACAACATTTAATTTGAAATGATAAATGTTAGGACCCTCAGTAAGTACTATACTCAAATAAGGTCGGAGCCTCATTACTCCACAGTATGACGAATAACAAAGAAGAATAAAGATAATTTTCATTACAGTCCTTCCCCATGCCCCGAAGAAACAATTGCATATAATTACAAACAACACCTAAACAAAGATGATGAACAAATAAACATAATAAATTAATTCAATTGCTATTTTCAATAAATTTAAAATAACATAAACTACAAAGATCAGAACGAGCTCAATTTCCTGCTTCTGAAATCACTCTGATTCACCGTCATGTGGGCGATATTTTCTTATCTCAACACTGAAACCCTCGTAGGCGCGGCCGGCGGACGGTCTATGCCAGTGTTCTCATTCGATTGCTTAAATGTTCTAGGAAGGCTCAGTTTTCGAAGTCAGCGTGAGATGAATAGGACACAATATTTTATCATGTACCATAAGTGCGTCACACTTTTTTCGGCCAACATTTTTAGAGAATTTTACCTTTTGTCCCAAAAGATCACCCAGAGAGTATTATAATTATTTTCGTTATCTAAATCATGTCCTGAAGAAAATTTTATTTTCAACCCAGATCTATTTATTGTCTTTATTTGCCTAGCAGTGGCTCGAATCTCCGACAGACGGTATTAACTAGCATATCGTATTGTTTATTTAAATAAGATTAAATGTATTAATATTGTGGTAACGTTTTATTACGTTTTTCTTCTTCTTTTTCAATTTTGTTGCTTGCAAGTGCTCAAATTTCAAAACAATGTAATACAGTACAATAATTTACGAAAATTCACACTTTTTCACAATTTTTGGTGCCTATAGAAATGAGACCATAGAAGTGAAAATAAATGATGAATATTCGTTTCTAGATTATTAATGCTGACATCACCTCTCACTACTCCCATGGAAGTACGAACGGGAGGCCGACGATTTAAGGGGCTCGTTTTTGCCTCTCATATGCTCGTGTAATGGAGTTTTCACAAAGAATTTGGAATATTTGCTAAGACAATTGCCTACACATCGGTCGAAAAATCTAAAAAGCCGAAGTCCCATGTTCTCGGCTGGGTGAGGGTTAAACTACAATCCTCCGTCATAAGAGCAGTTTCACTCAGGCTAAATGGAGCACGTCGGAAACTGAGGTCATTCGGATTGGAAGATGGAACTGCCCTCACCTCCTTTGTTATTTGTTACTGGAATGAAAGACCTAAACCCCCCCCCCCCCCCCCCCCCCCCCCAGTCTTCAAAAGTTGTCCAAAAACATAACAACTTTTCAGCCACGTAAAAAATATATACATATATTTGTTTCTAACATGCAATGATGGGCATTTCGGGTTTTATGAAAGTTTCCTAATTAGTTATGCATATAGCAGTCATGAAAAAAGTTTTCTGTGCTCTTCAAACGGATATTTGGAATGGCAAGTACAACTTGAGTAGGTATTAAGTCATACGAAAGAAATAGAGGCTGCATCTTTGATATTTAAACTCAGTGTATGCATGTGAACGAATAAAGGAGCTGATTTTATATACAAGGAAGGAAAGCCTGTAAGGTTTATTACGCCGGCGTTACAAGACAGAGACACACCGCGGAATCGTAAGCACCCCGCTGGGCGTGTAGATAGGAAGAGGGTTTATCACGGCTACCTCCTAATTTGACATATTTGGCATCATGCGACTCAGGGGGTCATATTTGGCATCAGGCCCCTCCTCTTATATGCCACGAAAATCAAGTTTGAGCCGACAGGGTGAGGTCGGGAGACCAGTGTTGGGCCGAAGTTTTGCTTCGATACTTATCTCGGCGCGTCTCCTCATTGCAGTGGCGGCTACAGTCGGTTTTTTAAGACCTGGCAATGCGAGACTATCGTCTCGCTAAATTCACAACAACTTGGTTTGTATATGTAACGAAACGTGTGCCTAGGACTTCCCAGAACGACTAAGGAGGGGGAAATTGGCCCATTGAAATGCGAAGACGTGTGTAATAAATTCACAGCATTCCAACGTGTGATGGACAATTTTTGTGGGACGGGAAATCGAGAAGTTATATTCTCCCAAGCAATAATTGATTGTACTTGAATTATTGTTGAAAAGCGATACATTTTTTCTGACGGAAGGTAATATGGAATAACCAAGCCGAGTCATATCTATGTCAAAATACAATTCTTTTATAGAGATATTTATGAAGCAGAAGCATCAAATTCTGAAACGACGAAATACGAGTGTTGTCTGACTTGACTCTTGGATCCTAGGATTTAAAAATGTTAACTAGGAAGGAAACAAAAGTACGAAACTGAATACACGCGAGAGATCGATAGACGTAAGGAAACCCAATGAAGAATGTTGTCATAGGTCAGTCGAGGATTACGCGGAAACCATGTGGGCATGGGAACGAAAGGTCGTCAGCGGAGCAACCCAAGTATTTTAAAAGGCAAACCTTGTGGAACAGGACGAACTGGTCAGGAGTTCCTTCACTTCCCCGTATAAACAATACATAGGGGTCTTTTTCCTCTAGACGAGACACTTTGTGACCAGGTTGGAAGGTGTAGACTTCTTTGTAAATCAAATGCCTTCAAGGACGAATGCTTCGAGCCCATTCGTATTCCGTCCAAAACGGTGACGTTTCTATGGTTAGGTGTAGGAAATCAACCGGTAACAACCAAGTTCATATGCCAAACATTTAGAGATAGCACCATAAATACACCAATTATTCTTTTGTAACCCGTGCATTGCCCAAGAAGACTGATCTAATATACAAAAATACTAAATTGACAAGTTAATTATCGTAAAGTAAAATATACATGAGCTCTAAGTTAATGATTGCAATTATATGTAATGACTGATTTGGCTCCTATTGATGTGCCAATGATGAAATTCATACAGAATCTCTGAACTTTGCCTCAAAAATCTCCCAATTAATCGGATTTTCAGTCGTGGCAATCTACAATCTATTTGCGATTGCTGAGTTAAGAACACCATCTAACAAGTATTCCCAATGTGTGGTCCGCGGACCCCTTAGTTGTTTCTAGAGGGTCCGTAATCACCTTTGAGCTGAAATTGGGAAATTCGTTTTAAACCCTGCATATTCATAAATTGGTATATATACATATATATATATATATATATATATATATATATATATATATATATATATATATATATATATATATATACATATAGGGTGTCCAACTAATTGTCCCTACCCCTC
Source organism: Adelphocoris suturalis (assembly GCA_030762985.1). Taxonomy (NCBI): domain Eukaryota; kingdom Metazoa; phylum Arthropoda; class Insecta; order Hemiptera; family Miridae; genus Adelphocoris; species Adelphocoris suturalis. The sequence continues at coordinate 30,579,957 of CM061047.1, read as the reverse complement.
TTTTAGCGAATTTTCGTAGAAAATGAACTATTGCAATGGCTCGGAAATTGTTTTTTTTTTTTTTCGATCGCCCTAGATTTACAATTTGAAGGGCATGTGGGGAGTCACAGTCAAAGTATTTTTCAGTGCTGAGTCTATTGCGACCACTCCCAGATATCTAAGATTCATAATAAGGGAAAAAAATCTATTTGTAGGTGAAAAATGCCCATAATTGACCACATTTTGACAATAGGGCATGTGGGGTGTCACAGTCGAAGTATTTTGTAGCTCTGAGACGATTGCAACCACTCCCAGATCTCTAAGGTTCATAAATAAGTGAGAAAAATCGATTTCTAGATGAAAAATACCATTAATTTACCACATTTTCAAGTTCGGCTGAGTGTTCTAATATTTTCTTTGCGATTTCGACACACGGCTGTTCCCTCAGTTTTATTCAGGACATGGTTGGCCACAATGATCAGAATTTTAGTGCCTACTATAATTTTATCCACTACTTTTCTATGAAAATTCGCCTATTAGTCAAGCTGCATGATTGAGTATTTTAGTTTATCCAAGATTGAGCAATTAGGTACTACTGCATCTAGGCGCAATAGCACGCGAGGTTAGCCTAATGAACTTTATATATATATATATATATATATATATATATATATATATATATATATATATATATATATATATATATATAGTGAACATACAGTGGGTTCTGAAGGGAACATCACACTCCTCCTCTTGATAACCATGTTAAATGTGGTCGGAGATAGAAGGACTAATGAATAGCGATAAATCAAGTATGGTCGCTCGATGAATTAGAGAAGACAAATCTTTAAAATCTATTATCGAGAAGAAAGAAAAAATAAAAAACAACCAACGCTTTCTTGGTCAGAGTTCCGGTATAGCTCTTAAAAATCGAGCCATAATCTTCAGCACTACAATCTACAAAGTATCTCAATACTTTGACAGCAAAACTATCGACATTATGGTTTACTGGACCACTAAAGTTTAATCCAGATTTCCCTAGGAGTTGACAGCACCTCTAACTTTGGGCACTTGGGTACTTGGTGTTAGGTACTTATCCCAGCCATATGAGTTCATCTAATAATAACCCATCTCAGAGAATAATAATTGCACGTTGTAATCTTAAAGAGATACTTCTTAACTACCTACAATAAGCCAATGCCCACGATTAATGCTGCAATCGAGACTTCGGGTTCTGCCAGTTTATAGCAGCCATATTATAATGGCAGAAAACCAGCTATCAATTTCCATAATCTCCTCCGCTAGGTGATGTTGAAACCAATAGCTAATTAAATGCAAGATAACGAGTCCAACAGATAGCCAGATCCATGTTTTAAACGAATACGCGGGTTTAAATCACGCACCTACATGATTACGATAATTACATGTTAACGCTTGCTGAAATCGAGAGACGAATTATCTTAATATTTAAGATGAATTTATCATCATTTTAATAATCTAACTACTAAATATAAAATCGTAATTTTTCTGACGAGTGTGTAGATCAGCGAAACTGATGAACGGATTTAGATACAATTGTTTCTACTTAATATTTGAACGTTATTCTACAACGTATATGTGTAACTTAACTTGTACGATAGATATATTTATAAGTCACAGCATTGTTGTAAAAAGCCTAGCCTTTTTACAATACGCCGCCTTTTCATAATAAAAACGTTGGAATGACAAACTATACACATCATTCTGACCTATATGTCCAACTAATCTGAATTTTTACTAAGATTTACTACTTGATGTTATGTATTCTTGAGATGCGAGCATCCAGACCACCGAACTAAGGCGGATCACGCTTAGCCTTTTAGTCAAATTTGGTTTGCCAGTTTTGGCAAAAAGGCTGAGCCAGCTTCTTTACAAAAAGGCTAAAAAATACCAGGCTGATTGTTATTCCAACTTTTTATTACGAAAAGGTTGATTTCACAATAAGGCTGCAACATATACAATTGGTAAGGAGTACTCCCGAATGCCAACGCATGTCCACATTTCTTTCACATCCAGCTTTCGTCTGACATGATATTTTAAATTTAGCTCGTCAGATTTTTAAATTAAGTGACGTTGCCTATCGTAGGCTTGTAGAAACTTCGGGCAAAGGTCAGTCCCAGGATCTAATTTATTTATTTATACATGGGCATATGGCTAATCATAAAATGATGTAAGAAATCTCTGATAAAACACATAGGTAGTGAAAAACAAGGTTGTAGAAAATAACAATGACTGCTTCAATTATATTTTCTTGAAAACTCCCACTGGCACCTAAAAGGTCAAATTGATCGCTATATAAGCTTTCGATTAGATTGGACAACGGCTGACATGGATGAAATTCGCTGGGTGTACAGAAAATTACATTTACAGTAGAGATAGTTTGTAAGGACTCCAAAGGAAAAATGTCTAAATGAATACGGTTTTGTAGGGTACAACGTAGAAGAATATATATAAGAGTAAACTTTTGCAAGCCATTTAAGCTCCGATGCGTTTCACCACTCACTCCAACATGCATTCCAATCCAACAAGAGATCCTACTTCCGATTCCGATTTTCATTCTATTATAAGTTGTCTATGTTATTGAGTCTCAACTACTGAATAAAAATGATGCAGTAATATTTCGGATTTCAAGAAAGTGCACACCAAACAGTGCAAGATGTAAGTAATCCCGCTGATTTATTTTTTATAATTCTTGTTTGATAAATTCTAAAGTTTTTCGATTTTATCGAATTTTTGTAGGAAATGAAACTATAGCAATGGCTCGGAAAATTCTAAAATCAAAATTTCCTAAAAAGGTCTTCATTGAAATTCGTTTTGAGGCATTCTGAAACAAATCCTAGAGTCTAACGCTTTTTCATATATATATATATATATATATATATATATATATATATGTGTGTGTGTGTGTGTGTGTGTGTGTGTGTGTGTGTGTGTGTGTGTGTGTGTGTGTGTGTGTGTGTGTGTGTGTGTGTGCATGTGTGCGTACGCGTGAGCGTGTGCGTGCGCGTGTGAGTGTGTTTGTGTGTGCGTCATTCCAGACGATAACTATCCTTAGGATTGAGATGCAAATTCATTTCTTGCGCCAAAAAAAATCAATCCCCTCCAAACTGATGAGTTCGTTGGCCAGCACTTTTTGAGCACGTTAAGTTGGACAAATTTCAAAAAATTTACTAAAAAAATCACTAAAAATGGCTAAAAACGGCTACAAATCGTTAAATTGATATTGTTTGGTAGAATGTTGCTCAAATAAAATTTATTAACTATAAAATAGAACATTTAAAAATTGATGTACATAATTATACTGAAAAATGTACTTAAAACTATTTGCTTAAAAATCGATAAAAACTGCAAAAAAGCTAAAATTTCAAAAACTCTATGTGAATAGGAGATTATTATTTAGAATATGTTTTTGTCATAAAATTAATAGTCCTTGCACTCAAAAAGCTCAAATCTCAAAACAATTTAACACTATGCAATACTTTAATTTAAGAAAATTAGCTCAAACGATCATGCTGCATGACTGGAACGTTTTCACTACCTACTTAGTTTACCTACCTATCTATTGAAGACCAGGAAAAGCAGGATTGACCTCAAGTGACACTGAGAGATCCTCCTTTGATTGATTTTGATATCGATACGACTCGTGTCGTAAATATGTACTTTCAATTTATTTAGTTCTTGTTGCGTAAAAGAGCGTAAAACATTTTTGATCGTCGCAATCACCCATTTTGAAATACTGTAACTTCAAAACGGGGGCTCGCGAAAGGAGCTTTCTACTATGTGGCTACCAGAGGGGACCCCGTCTGAAATAATAAAATACATAAATTGCTGAGTTTGATTCCGAAAAATGAATAGAGATGGTCATGATTATGGAAAAATAATTGCTTTTACGAAGAAGTCAACTATCTCGAATTCCTAATCTTACTACAGGACCAACAGTCTTTGGAAAATTAAGAGTTTTGGCTCATTAGACAAATTTCTCATTAACTTACAGAGTCGGAACGGGTCTCATTCGAATCTGTTTCTGAAAATCTATAAGGAACGACCCCACGCACGAATATGGCTGACATTAATAGTTTCGATCTCCTAAAATTGGTTTTGGGACCAGTGTGCGACGCAATCGTAAGTTGGACTGTCGGACAGTAGGCTAAGCTGTCCGACAGTAGGCTAAGCTCCTGACTCATCCCATCATCTAAACGTTGTAAATAGTGCTCATTTACTCTCCCATGTCGGATAGTACTTGGATATCGGACAAAGAATCGGGCTTCAAGTGTCCCACCGAACTAGGCAATAGTTTTTTCAAGGTAAGTAAACCCGTTCATCTGTTTTTTTGACCAAAAAATAATCGATGATAAAAACTAAAAAGTTCCAGTCATGCTCATGACCGTATGAGCGAATTTTCATAAACTATCTATAGTATTATAATATGTTAAATTGTATTGATTCTAGAGCAATTTCAGTAGAAAGAAATTGCTAAAAACCAATTTTATGGCAAAAATAACTCATACTAAATAAAATTAAAGATTTTGGATTTTTCTGCAACTTTTTATAGATGTTTTTAGTAAATATTAATAAAATATATGTACGTTTTTCAGCATAATTTTGAGAATAATTTTTAAATGTCCTAGTTCATTGTTGACAATTTAGTTTTGAATAAAATTCTGCTAAAAATTAGAAATTTAACGATTTTTGGCCGTTTTCAGCCATTTTTAGTGATTTTTTTAATACTTTTTCGAAATTTTACCAATTAAATCATACTTTCGTTTGGAATGCTTGATTTTTGGCGCAAGAACGGTATTTTTATCTCATTCCTAAGAAAAGTTATCGTCTGGAATGACATATATACGAGTATATATAAAAGCGTAAACTTCAGGAATCGTTTCAGAATGCTTCAAAACGGATTTCAATGAAGAAATTTTTCAAAAATTTAGATTCTAAAATTTTCCGAGCCATTGCAATAGCACCATCTATGAAAATTCTATAGAATAAAACCAAAACCAATGAATATCGACTCGACCTTCAGTGACACCCATGATTAAGTTAATTAGAAACCACACGAGATCCCGTCAGTATTGCAGGTTCGTGAGCAGGGTGGCGATGCTTTGAAGACCGCTTGTCTCCTTTGTCCAAACGTGATTGTAATTCCAAGGCGCCTGCCCAATACATCAACTCCTTCCGTGTAGCTACACTCACCTTTGGATTTCTCCTTCGCAGATGACCAAACCCATGTAAAGCTTATTCGTCGATTGTCAGCCGTTTTACAATCTTTCCAATTAAGGAATAACTAATTTTAACGAACAAGGAAAATGAAAACAAAAAGCGAGTGGCCCGAAAGCCTATCTGGACCCTAACACCCAAACGCTTTGTAGTGGTTTCATCATATCTATAATCGTATTTCTAAGGAGGTTTCTCTATATAGGAATCCAGCTCATTATATTCAAAAATAGATCTATGAAATCGACCTAAACAATATTTTTCAACATTATTTTCAGTAACGAACCATTGTAGTTTACCAAGAAAGCAACACAAGAAAATGAGTGGACACCCAGTTGGTCTCCCTATCAAATTCAACTTCTTAGTATAAACGGATAAACAGGAGACAATTCAGCACACTCAGCTGAGTAAGAATATGCCAATTTTTTGAATCGATTCCTAGTGTCCCAGGGAGTCTCCCTATCAAATCTCAACTTCCTAGGATGAACAGGAGAGATTTTAGCTCACTCAGCTGATTAGGAAAGACCCAATAATTGCAATCATCTAGTACATACTACTTAACCTAAGCCTAGTACCTACTACTCATTAGTATACCTACCATGTACCTAGTCCTAGTGCCTTCTTTTCACATTATTAGTACATTATGGTTACTTAGCAAAATTAGTTTTGTAACAGAGTTACCGTCATCGAGGTCCCGTCAGGGCTTCAGAGATAGCGCTGTCGGCGTCCCGTTGGTGAAACAACGGGTGTCGCTGCCTTTTCTCGTGTTTTCTAGCAGCTGAGTTTGGCGTTGGATGGGCGATCCAGATCCCTGGAAAACCAATCTACTCCGAACATGGCTCATTGAAAGCTATTAATAGAAGTGGTATCTCTCTGACGGGATGCTGTTAACCTCCTCTACCTTTTTATCGAGGATTTAGGCCCCCATTGCACCTCTGGGGGGGTACCTAGATCCCTGATAGTTTATAACTAAGCGTAATAAATCAGCTTTCCTTGACACTACTATGGCTTAGGGATCATGAGTTGTGATAAAATGAGAGCATTCCAAAAAGTGGCGAACGATTTTCCTGCTATGAAAACTAAGGGAGTTAGACTTCACTAGTAACGCATTAGTTGTACATAAAATCAATAGAAATTTAAAAACCTAAGAATGAGGAAAAAAATGAGGAAGAAAACACCGTTTTTCTCTCATTTTTGGCTCATAGCCACGGTGGTCCGCTGACTGATTCAAGGCCGTATGAAATGCCGACGAAAACTGACTACAAGGCGGTGTTCCGGAACCTTGTACGAGTAGAAATTGAACCCCCGGGAAATCCGAGCTGATTGTTTACTCGCTCAAGACGCAAATCAAACATTCAGTTTTCGGGTGTTGAAACAACGTAAATTATGGGCTCAGTAAAAAAAAATTGGATGAAACTAGACCCCAAATGGGGTAGAATGCCACCAACCGCATTTTTTTATCTCAACCCGTTGCCGAGATATGATTTTTTAAAGTTTTTTTTCGACAAAAACACGTTTTAGATCATAAAAACCTCATTTTCTCCACAATCGATAGACTTTTTCAAAGTTTGACCACATATCTGAAATCAGCGTTAAATTTCGTATAAGAATATTGTTCTCTGGATCTTCAGAAGTTCAATCCTTAAACCATAATGCTTGTTCAAACGTGAGAAAATTATGAAAACCAAGTTTCCCGAAAATCTTCGAAGCTGTACTGTCTCCCAATAAATAATCTTGAGACTTATCAAACCTAACAAATTAATTCTTCATTTAAAGAGCTTTCAAACGATGGAGTCGCTTTTGAAATTTCCTTTCAAATTGGTGCAGTTATTTAACCTGGAAGATGAAAAAACGTGTTACCTTTTGGTTGTTTTTTTCTTGATGGACGGGCTGGGATGAAAAAACAAATGAAAACTCGGCAACGGAAAAAACGCAATTGCAAATGAAAATTACTCCTGGATAAAGAGAAAACAAATTTACTTAGCCGCCATGTTTTTGTTTTTTCATCCCAGCCCGTCCATCAAGAAAAAAACAACCAAAAGGTAACACGTTTTTTCATCTTCCAGGTTAAATAACTGCACCAATTTGAAAGGAAATTTCAAAAGCGACTCCATCGTTTGAAAGCTCTTTAAATGAAGAATTAATTTGTTAGGTTTGATAAGTCTCAAGATTATTTATTGGGAGACAGTACAGCTTCGAAGATTTTCGGGAAACTTGGTTTTCATAATTTTCTCACGTTTGAACAAGCATTATGGTTTAAGGATTGAACTTCTGAAGATCCAGAGAACAATATTCTTATACGAAATTTAACGCTGATTTCAGATATGTGGTCAAAAATTGAAAAAAGTGTATCGATAGTGGAGAAAATGAGGTTTTTATGGTCTAAAACGTGTTTTTGTCGAAAAAAAAACTTTAAAAAATCATATCTTGGCAACAGGTTGAGATAAAAAAGTGCGGTTGGTGGCATTCTATCCCATTTGGGGTCAAGTTTCACCCAATTTTTTTTACTGAGTCCATAATTTAGGTTGTTACAACACCCGAAAACTGAATGTTTGATTTGCGTCTTGTACGAGTAAACGATCAGCTCGGATTTCCCAGGGGGTCAATTTCTACTCGTACAATTTTCCGGAACACCGCCTTGTAGGCAGTTTTCGTCGGCATTTCTGACGGCCTTGAATCAGTTATCGGACCACCGTGTAGCATTGATGCGTGTGAAGCGATCGGGCTGGCTGGATTCAGGTACGCCTACGCTCAGTGAAGCAAGCATCAGGGTGAAACGTACTTTTTTTACCATCTAATTTTATTGAAAATTTACTATGATACAGATTTTATCATAACTTAGCTGTTTTGAGACTCCAGACCTTCTAAATATTGGAGGAATGTGGAACACGCTCCAGTTCAAATTTCAGCTTCATAGGTTGAATGCGAAGAAATAAAGTCCGCCACTAACTACTTAAGTCTCGTTTTTTCGTGACATTTTTCACTTTTAGATTTCGGTAAAAGCGTATTCCAAGCTAAAATTGATCAGTGACGGTGCGTCATGTCCCATGAGCTTTTGGAACCATGAAACAATCCTTCAATTTTACAGAACAAACAAAATTGACAACTTCACACAACTTTTAGTCGATTTTTAAAACATGAACCAACAAGTTTGAGAGGGGTTCATTTGTTTTTTGTTTTTGTCATTACTGAGGTTCAATATGAAAACTAAGGAATCAACGAAATGTTAAAAAGTCTCAAATGACTCATTTCAGTATCAACAAATAAATAATTGTGGTTTTAATATTATTAATGCCTGCTAATTGTGATTGGTTTATTATGATTGCATTAATGGATTTTCCAATCTTCCTGGAAGTAGGTACACGACCAGTGGACCGACGAGTACATGACATTTCTCTCCTCAGTGAAGACCTGCATTCAGCTTCGAAGAAAGATTATGAAGAACTTCCCGAAACGGGTTGGATAACAGCTGTATTATGTCACATCTTCCTCCCCTTCGGAGAAACTCGTTTCGAGCGTCCTGATTACTAGTAGGTAAGTGGACCTTCTCTCACTTTTCAAAAGGTTTCTGAATTTGGTGTACATGCAAGTAGGAGATCGCAGTCCTAAGGAATATATGCACACAGCTTTGCACAGTGAATACAACCCAGTTCATAAGCATCTCAAATGAAACTAAAATAAATAGATAGCATTCGTTAACCAATTAACGTTAACCAACCGTTATGATTAATAATAGTACTCAATATTAATTTTTACAATGCCTGTCAAGCAATAAAAAAAACGCAGCCAATTATTACACAAAGATTTATTATTTCTGTAACTACGCAGATCACTGGTATATAATGTTATTGAACCCAGTTCATAGTACATTATCTAAACTCGGAGCTTCTCGCCTCGCGAAACCGTTCGCCTCTTTACAGCGCATTGACACCCCCCCCCCCCCCTCCCTTCCTAATTCCCTCTTTTTAGTTAATGTTAAGAAACAAAACGATTTATTGCACATCTTCCCACCATGAATAAGGGTTGCATAGACTGCGTATTAATTAGAAACTAGGAATGTTTATTTATTGCACATAAAATCCTATTCTACGAAAAATATAGTTCAATTGGTTGAGTAGAAAAGAAATGAGCCTCATCAGAGGACCCTCAGCTGATACGTAGCCTTCAATATATCGTCGTTTTCAAGGTATTCCAAAGGAGTTCAAATTACAGCACCGTGCAGTCGATCAGATCAAATTAGTATCTGAGGTCCCTCAGCTCATCAGTGCTTGTCCGTACCTCATGATTGTTTTCCAAGTGTCCCAAAACACATAAAACTGTGGAAAATTTCAAAATCTAAGGCCGAAGAAATAAATTAGCCTCAGAGGACCCTCAGCAGATCAGAAACCCTCCATACTTTTAATTTCTCAAAGGAGCTCCTGTTCAGGTTTCAGCACCATAGGTCTTTAATTTGAGAAACAAATTAGCCTCAGAGGTCCTTCAGCTGATCAGTGCGCCACAGGGCTTGCAATTATATTATATATCCAAAAGGAGGTGCATATTAAATTTCATCACAGTGTTCGAGTAAGAAAGGAATTGACTTCAAGAGTCCCTTAGCGTACTGCACCTTTGTAACAGATTCGCTTAACTCAATTTTGTGGTGGTTGGGGGAAAGGATTTCTTATTCATCAGTATTTTCACGTGCTTACTCCAAAAATTAGTCATGCCAGTAGGAACTCTCCGACCTTCATATATATATATATAGAAATGCATTAAAGCGGCAAGATCTCTCGCACTAATTATCAAAATCATCCGAGCCAGATTAAGATATCGTCAAGCAAAAAACATGAGATAGTCTCAAGCTATGTCCTACCCATGTTCATGAATAAATAAATAAAATAAAATGTTTAAGGAGTACTGAGGAAAAAAAAATACACGCTTATGAACTTGCTCTCCAGTCATTGGATTGATCGTGATGCCGCACCTAAATGTGTAAAAACTACAACGTCTCTTTAATTGGACCGTGTATAGTATTACAAAGCATTACAAAAAAGAAGGCATTTCAGTCCTTAAGTAGATTTTTATTTGTCTCCTTTCATAAAATCTTTTAGAAAAAAGGCCTTTTTCTGTAAAGTTTAAACCGCATTCCATTCAGGTCATATAACCACTCAAACGAGTCCAAGTAGGAATTTACAGATTTAATCATTCGATAGTTGTAGCTGTATAATGTGTAGCAACGTATATAAATTTCTACCTGATCTAGAGGTCAACACTGAGAATTTTAGTTTGCCACTGCTGGTCCTCTAATCTTTCAATAGTTTACGGGGTCGTAGGATTGACTCGATGCCTGTTGTTAATGCATAGTTGGAGAGTTTTTGCAACCCCGAGACGTAATTGAGTGGGAGAAGCTACGAATAGAAACGAAGCATTGCGCATGCGCGCAAAATGCTAACGGTTAGCGGTTAAATAGTTGAACGAATAAAAAATTCCTATTCGTAGACAAAGAGGAGGCGAACACAGCTCCGAATACGCGTATAACCTTATAGCCGCTATCCGATGATTTTAACATATATTATTTATATTCTCAGGAGTGTGCTCATTAAGTAGAAGAAAGAAAAACGTTTAAATCCGTTCATCCACCCAGGCTTGATGAGAACATCTGTAAATGTGGAGCACCAATGCACCAAATATGGTAATTGCAAACAACAAACATATAATTACAATTACTGCAAGGAAAATCCCATGGCCAAGATCAATTCAATCTCAATATCAGCCTATGAGAGCCTGTGCTCCATTCACGTACCACATTCCCTGGGAGCCTGGAGAGTATAAATAAGGATGCTTGAGTCTCGCAAGGTTCATTCAATCTCCAATATCCGAGAGATGAAGAATCAGGAAGGAAGACCTAGGGGAAGGGAAGAATATTTCAGGAAAGCCGAGGACGTGCTAGGAAGCAGTTCAAATGTTTTACTGCCCTGATAAGGGACTTCCCTCAGGCACAAACAGACAGACGCGGAACCAAAGTTGTGCAGAACGGTCTAAAATGTTAAATGAGTGAAAATTTTGATTTTGGAGACGAAAAATTGTTCACATCAAGAAAGTGAAAACAATACTTCCGCTACCTATTGGAAGACTCAGAAGCAAAATCACCTGCATGTTTGTTCTGAGGCCCACTTGATTCCTATTGATTCCTATTTTTTGGGACTGCTAACCAACAATAATTAAATACAGAGCCGCTCTCATAATTTTATCCTTCATGTCGCACCGAGTTTTTCTGGAAGAAAAATAATTATTTGAAATCTAGATCCAATTACTTGATTATATATATGATACGCGATACATTACTAGATAAGTGGACAAGGACGACTGTAATACTGATGAGATTGTTCCATACATCTTCAACCCATTTTTCAAACCCATCTTCAAGTGAACACAGGAGGGAAGTCCGGGTAATATCTTTACAAGGGATCTGTAAGAATGTGTCTGGATTGAGATTATGGTTAGGGAGGTCGGTTGAGTTATTTGGTTGGTATTTACTACATCTAACTATATTTTAGACGCCTCAAAGGAGCTCCATTTCAAATTTCAGCAGCGTGAGACGATTAGAAAACAAACTAGGCTGAGGGCTCCCACAGATGATCACGCGTAACGTAATGTCGTAACCGATTTGCGTAATACAATTTTGTGGTTTTAAGAGAATTCGGAGCACCGAATGATTTTTTCGAATCCCCCTCTATTTACTCCCTCGACGGACGGTAAATTTTAAACTTCCAAGGCTGGATAATTGGACTAAAATAAGGATCGAACAAATAATAAATCCTATCACAGAACTCAGTGAGTATAGTTGAAATATCATGATTCATCGCTATTACCCGCTCCCATCCGCAATTACCGCAATTCACGCACATCCATAATGAAATTCGAAACTCTTGAGATAAGTTCCAAAACTGGGACGAATTCATAATTGAACAAACAAAATCACGAAAATCTGAACAGAATAGTTAAAATATCACGACTTATTGCTAATACCCCCTCCATTTACCCCCTCCCAAAATGAAATTTTAAACTCCTGAGATACGATCCAAAACTAGACCGAATTCATAGCTGAACAACAAAAAATAATCACAAAACATGACGAGAATACCCCTCCATTCACCCCCTTTCTTAATGAAATTTGAAACTCCTGACACACCTTCCAAAAGTAGATTGAATTCAAAATTGAACAATATAAGAATCACGAAAATCGGTCGAGATTTGTCGCTTGAGCAGCGCTCGAAAGAATCGGTAATCCCCCCACCTCACGACAGCAATTCCGAAATTCTGTAAGTTCGTTGCACAACTGGACTAAAATTGGAATCGAACATAAGAATCACGAAAATCTGTTGAGAATTGTGGCCTTGGTAGAGCCGACAAAATCCATTAAAAAAAAAAAATTTCTGCATTACCCTCTTCATTCCCTCTCCTCCATCATGAAATTCAAAGTTTTAGGAGTTTAATAAACAAATTTTGATCGGAACAAGAAAAAAATTGTTGGAAATTGTAGCCTGTGCTGCGTCGACAAAATTTCACACACACAAGAGCGCGCGCGCGCTCACTCACACACACGCACGCAAGCACGCACATACTCACTCACACACACACAGGCATACACTTTTTTCACGGAATCGGTCTTGGAATGATCTGAAACCGATTAGTATTCGGGTTTTTACCCCTCGTGCTGGGGTAGTCCCACACCCCTTAGATCAATTCCAATAGGTCGTCCCTCAATTGACAAAGCCTAGCTTCAGAGGTACGTCCTAAAAAGGAGGGTGGATCGCAATCATCCATTCTTCTACTCCTAATAATACTACTACCACAGGGCAATAACATCTTCGAAATGTCAGCTTTAAAACGGCAAAATCGATTTTACTTTTATTTTGCTAATTAGGGGAGAAAACATTTTATACTGGACCGTTTACACTTGAATAAAAACACTGATTGGAAAATACATCTAGGTTATCTTTCCACGCCTTTCCTAGCTACATCTTCGAGGAGGAAAGACTGTGTTCTAATAGTGATGGAAGGGGAGGGATATGCAGGGTTTAGAAAGACATATCAAGGACTGTAACTCAGATTTTGCCAAAGCAGGGATTCATTCACTATAGATTGCTTCTATGAGAAACTCATATTTTACAGAATCAAACGAAGTTGAAAAGGAAAAATACCATTTTACAATGGGGCAGTCGCTGAATACAAAGAGTTATAGGAAGGCAGCAATAAACTCAGCTCAGTTCTTGAATGCATAGCACCCGCATTTGCTCCTTCTTTAGTCGATTCATTATTTATCGAGTACGATAAACAAGTGAAAAGAATTACCTAATGTCACATATCCCGCGTGCCGGCAATCCCTGGGTGGATGACGAAATTCTTATTTTTTCGTTCACCAATATGATCAATAGTCATAGTGTTGCAACAGGAAATCCGTGAGAAGGCTATGGAAAAATACAGGCGCTTACGCATTGTGCCATCCAGTGAAAAATCTTTGAACAAAGACAGAGGATTTTCAGTTTCATTTACGGGTATGCAAATTTGAATATTTTATACTCATGAAAATTCAGAACCACTTGGATGATTAATGCGTCCGATTAGCAGCCTATCAATCGGGGGACGTTCTGGCCTGACGTCTATATGCCTTCTTTGGCAAGATTTCTACATATAAATAATTCGACCCATCAAGCAAGGTGATAATTATATTATTTGATAATAATTTACCGATCATAAAGTATCTCATACGACACTGTGGATATTAAATTGTTTTTCCCTGGAAACCCGAGAAAATACAGATGTTACAGCCAGTAATTATAGATAAATCGATTCAGAACATCAGAGAGAAACTTGTGGTACGAAAAGGATATCGCCATACATCTAATTACCGATAACCTTGTGAAAACATGTTCTACGTAGAAATTCTACATATAATGTGACTAGCGTGTCCGCCCACTCCGCCCGAAGTGCGAATGAAGCATAAAAATGACACTTGAGACATTTTGACATTTTCATGTCTTTAATTTGGCATACAACCGCAAAAAGCATAAATTCTGAGCGGACCCGGAAACCAAAAAAAAGAATTATAAATTGATTTTTCTGTTTTGAATGAACTTTTATTGTACATATTCTGACAAAATATTCAGGCATTCGGTTAACATCTTTGTCGAAACTGACCCGCTCCGGAAGAAGTTGATCGCTTTTAGCAGATGACATGTCCTTCATGGACACAAAAGAAAAAAGAGAAGATGGAATCGCAAATGGATACCAAAATTTGAACGAGAGCCAGAAACCGAATTGAAATGGCGACCGAGTTTCCGAGTCACTAAATTATGTGTCACTTCGCCCCCTGGCGGTCATAGAGGCGGACCTTGTTAGTTCGAAGCCCCATTTCGTACAGCCAATGTGTGAAAAGTGTTTTGATAATTCAGCAACGTAGATGAAAACCAATGAAAATCATGACTTTAATTTCGAAAGTTTTCAAGATTTTGGTTTCTAAAAAGTTCAAACCTCAATTTCACCCCTTGGGGTTGAAAAAAGTAATCCCGACATTACAGACATATCCCAGGAGGATGTATGGTTTTTTGGTGGAATTTCAGAAAATGTATTCCAATAGTTTCGGAGAAAAGCTTCGGATGGTGGACGAGTCATTACTGAACAAAGGTTATAATTGAAAATAGCAATATAGTAAATATAGTAAAATAAAATAAATGAAGTGCGATTCAGGTCGATTTTTCGGTGTTTTCTCAAGCTGGTGTTTCTTCACCAAGCTTCACGTTCACTACAATCAGAAACAGAATTTCACTTCTGAAAACTTGCATGGGACCAAATTGGAACTTCAACGATCATTTTAAGACCAACCCGAGCAAAAGTCTTCGAAATTTACTCGGTCTAAGGCGAAAAAAACCATAGCTGAGAACGCATTTTTTTTTTTTTTTTTTTTCGTCATTTTCCGCATTCTTTCGCTGATTTTTCCGGGAAGACAGCATCTTTCAGCGATTTTGAGGCACCATCGTGTTCTACGGGTCCTGAAACGTAACTTTGTCGCTAACATACGAAGTGCTCTCGATCATATTTTCATGTGGCAGCAGATAGAAGATCGGGCGCTCGGGAAAAAAAAGCGCATTAAAAGAGGCTCCCACCCCCTCCCGCCCCCATGGTTCGGGTAGGACTAGAAAATTTTAAAATAGCCTATATTCTGACCGGAAGATTTCCGATCACGATTAAAAACGGATCCCTTCGTCCGTGATAGCGACACTCACAGAGTTTCATTATCGTAGTATAGATTATCGGCTCCCATCTTCCAATAAAAATCATCACGTGGATCAGCGTAAAAATACCACAAAACGATGTGCCATTTATAAAAAAGTATGCATTATTGCCCATGATTTGAGCAGGTAGATAAGCAATCATAATCCTCTTCCTTTTATTTTGTTATTTTTTATTATTATTATTATTTTATTTTTAGGAAACCTGCTGAATAACATTATTTTGTTGTTAAGAAATTATATTTGAAAAATTAACCGTTTATTTATCTTTTATATAAATATTTATATTATATATTGAGTGTTTCATAACTGCGTCGCCAGAAACATTTTCGAAATATTTCCTGGAATTGTACTTCAGTCTTTTCGATATTCGTCTCACTTATCTGTCGTATCTCAGCAAGTAGGAAAAGTAGAACTTCTAATGTGTTATTCTGCGGACAAGCAGACTTTTCTGTTTTTACCAATTACTTAATTTTGATTTTTTACCGCTATTATTATTTTACTGAATATTATTTGTAAATTTTATCCATAAATAAAGTAAAGTTAACAAATTTTGTTCAGAAATTTTATTACAAACCTCCACAAAAATGGTTAAGATCATAAAATTTGTTTTTCTCGCAGAAAATAATTTAGACAAAGTTTTTATATGCTTTAAAACACGTGAAATTACCATTTAAGGACCACAAAAGGCACGCAAATCAACGACCTTCCATGCACTTAAGAAATTAGAGGTTTACCAACCTAATGTATAAAAAATTCCATTTCCTGATTTCATCCACTCAACACTAAGGTAGTTGTGAGTACTGTTATCAGGATAACCCCTTTGTTCTCCTCCATTACTAGGAATCGCGTATCACTGTTATTCCGTAGATAAAAACCATCAAAACACGCCCATTAAGGCCGTCGATGAAGATTCGACACCTTCACGGCGCTACGTAAACAAATATCGAAACCCTATAAACAGCCCACTCCAAGGACACCTGCGTACGTACGTAGGTGTTTGCGTACTTGTCGAGATTGTTAGGTAGTTGAACAATAAATTCAGTAAACTACTAACAATATGAATACAATTTTCTAAGAAATTTCGCTAAATGAAATAACTTGATCTAGAAAATTTCGTAACTTCTTTGTCGTACACAGCTTAATGAATTAGTATTAAATTCACAAACAATTACTGAATTTTCGAAGAAAATAAGGCTATTGCAATGGATCAAAAAATTGTTTAATTAAAATTCTTCAAAATCATTGTACCATATTATGTTTTGGTTTTACCATATTAGGTTTTAAGATTGTTTTGGAATTAAAGCACTTTGAGTGCAAAGAAATAAGTTGTTAACGACCAATTTGATGGAGAAAAAAAAACTCCCCTAAAAATCTGGTGGTCTTTTGTTGCTGGATAGGATTTAATAACTTGTTTTTAACTCTCGCAACCAACTCTCGCATTTACGTTCCTAAACACAGTGACAAGATTTCGTTCATTCACGCAACGCTAACGGGGAGTTAGAACCCATGTTTCCTTAGGCAACTTGCTAAAAACAAAACAAAATATAATAATAAAAAATTAAAAATCTGTCCGTTTGCCATCCAGAGTTTTTTTTTTTCGAAACTACTGTTTACCAATGTTTACGAAATTTAGCTCAAAAATTATAGGTAAGCGAGCTGGGGATGTGAGACTGAAATCTTGTATCATGTTTATACAAACCCTACGAGGTAAAATCAAGAGTTGAAAATTATAAAAAATCAATAGGTATCTCAAAAACTTTCAGAATAAAAGGGTTTATATTTTGGCTTCTTTTAATAGATATTGTTTCAATGAATTGAATAGACTACTATTCGTCTATTAGTGACACAAGTTCTTTCATTTTTTGAAAAAGTTGTATGGATGTTAACGCGCTCGACTATCATTTTACTTTATAGAGTTCGAATCCCAGTGGGAACCAAATCATTTTTGGGGAAAATGAACGTTTTTGTATACATTCGCACCAGTTAGGCTGTGGTTTCGGGGGTGGTCAATGTCTACTAGAATTTTAGACCTTGAAAAAAATATTATTAGAGATAATTAGCATGTTTTTAATAAATTTTATTTTTATGAAACACCTGGATCGCTAAACTTTCTTCAGTTTTCGCTCCACGCACAGTCAACCACAGGAACTTTCTAGTCCTTTCTTCTAGTAGGTATCTACGTCTACGATTTACCATGGGCACTATTTAATGGAGAAAAGTAGTAGTTTAGAGAAAAGCGCAAAAGGACTCTCTAATACAACAATGATTAAACCATTGTGTAATAGTTTGCAGTGTTTTTTTGAACGTGTACAGTTCGATGATCGCTCCGTTGGCAGAGGAATTTTTTTTATTATTAGTTGCAATTCATTATTAATTTATTCCTAAAATGTTGTGGTCATAAAATGCAAGGTCGAATTTTAATCTTATTTTCCTTACAATCGCTGAGAATATTGACTTCTTGCTACAAAACAAAAACCAAAATACTTCATAATTATATAGGTGGAAGATAGGTAGGTTTTACCATGTAATTTCAACGTCGATGAAATGAAATACTTACCTACCACTTCCCACAGAATTTCGCACGTTCACTGCATTCTATTCTTTCTTGATGTCAATTGAGATGCGTGTGTATACCTACCTATCAGGAAGTTGTTTTCCATCATTTCACAAACACTGAGATGTTCAATTACTTTTCGAAGGCCACAATTTACGAAAGCAGAGCACCAAGGAAATCAGGCGATCAAATAGATAAGTAGTTCGGATTCGGAAGCCACTTGAGAGCTCTGTCAGAGCGAGCGATGGATTACTTCTTAAATTGTTTACAAGATCATGTGAATCATAACAAGAGTTATTTAACGGACAGTGTCCATTACTCATTTGAAGAAAACCGGTTCATTCACATACGATGCAATACAAATCTACTTCATTATATATCCACAAATACACTAAGCTCATGTAAAATTATTCTACAAGAAGATCTTAAGATTAAAAGATCAACGATGTGATGACAACCACACCATCTTTCCCAACCGACTACAAAGTAGTACATATACCTACTATCCGGTCCCGAGTTGAATTGACGAGAAGAAGGTAATCCCTTGACTTTCATTATAGTAATTCCCTAAAAACGAAAGATGCATATTTTTTCTTTCTAACAACGAAATCAATTCGACAAATTATCACGCAAATTTGGAATTTTTTAAATGGGTTGTTACCGTATACTTGTTGCAAATCCTGGGTTTCCTCCGTTTCATGTCGCGTTTAACCGAGAAGAGAAGAAGGAAAACGACAATTTAATAATATACAATTTAATATTCAATATTTTAGGATTTGCGTATCTCCACTGCATCAAAGAACATAGGAATATGGATAACGGTTCACACTAAAAGAGCTAGAAAGTGCTGCCGTGCCGCGTAGGTATTTGGCATCAGCATTGTAAATTGAATAGTCAGGAACGAAATTCCATTGAGAGCCCAACAGGTCATCGGAGAGTTAAGTCTCTTAAATCACTGCATCCCACCAATTCCTACTAAAAGTCTATTTCAACTGTAAACAAGTTATATTGAATAGAAACTGAATTGCCCTCCAATCCCACCGCAGCTAAACAGGACGTAAGAGTACCTTGTCATTGTAATCCAACAGCCCTTTGAGGTTCAACTTCAAATGTCAACTTAACAGGTTTGTTACTTCCCCTTCAATTATTCAGGTAGTAACGCACCCTGTCATGATGAAAAAGCAATTCTTGGGTACTCCAAAAATGTTAGCTTCGTAAGTTGTACGTTGTAACATTTCGTGAAAATTTGCTGATGTACACAGAATTTTAGAATGAGGGTCAGCCTAAGAAAAATACATCAATGTTTATAAATTTATAGGGTAATAAATATATAAGGTTATAAGCACGTCAAAATGCTCTTTGCCAATCACGCATAAGCAGTAATATTTAGACACACATGAATATTTGTATTGGAGAGTTCCTGAAAAATAGCATTACTTCCTCAAAATAGTTGAGGACGTTGAGAAAGTAAAATGTTCACCACAATAACAGGATTGGTCCCCGCTAATTACCCTTTCAAAACTCTTGACCCAATTACAGTCTCACCCATTCCGAATCGCATGTTGATAGTCTCTTCATAATGAAGGACTAAGAACTCATCGTGCAAAGCCCATCAGAGAGTGCAATTTCGTGAAAGCACAGTGTGCATCCATAGAAAAGGATTCCCAAGTTTTCGAAAGCCTAATGGTCTCTTCACGATCCGTAGGATGATCGATGGACGACCAAACAGATTATTGGTAGTGTTGGTAATAACATTTGGTCCGTAAACATGCCAGCCCACCATAATATCAGGCAGATGAATGATAGATAATTAAAGAGCTGATTTTTGTTAGCGTACATGCTAGCGATGGGTTTCATGTTGTTGTTAAAGTATGTTCTAACAAGTGTCGTTCATAAGTGTCGCTAAATTACGAGTGGAAACCTTCACCTCCACTTATAAACCTAGTTCACCTCACCTTTTGAGAGAGTTATGAAGAAATCTCGCCCAGCATTCCCATTAAAGGCATAACCTACATTCCAACCAGCTATACAATTCAAAATTCAATTATCTGCACATTAATTACCAGCTGTTCTTAATGTATATACTGAGTTCCCGTCAACTCAGCCCTTTTCAATGTCAATCAACCCGGTCCTCGAGCTTGTGTTGATAAATTCATTCTTACTTCCGAACCATGCCGTATTGTTTATAGTATTCCAATCGGTCACATTTTTTTGGGATAGCAATAACAAGATTCTTTAATGGGCAATTTCACCGATTTTGTTTTGTTCCACCAACTGAAAGAACTTTCCGAAAAGTTCCAGTCATGCAGCGTGATCGTATGAGCGAACTTTCGTATTATATTTTCATTAAATTCCTTTGAAATTAGAGCTCATTGTGAGCGAAGAAATAACTAGTTATAAATTTTATGACCAAAAAACTTTTTCTAAATAATATCAAGCTCTGTAAACAAAATATTTGGATTTTTAGGTAGGTTCCATGCTTTTACAGTACATTTAGTAGAATTTTTACATTTTTTTTATTGAACATGTTTCTCATTTCAAGTAGGTAAGATACATTTTTGAATGTTCTAATTCACAGTTGACATACATTTTAATATTTTGCTAAGAAATAATCATTTATCGATTTTTTGCCATTTTTGTCATGTTCAGTAATATTTGGCAAGTATTTTGAAATCTGAGCAATTTACTTTGCTTCAAAATATAAGTCCATTTTTGTATTCAATCATAAGGAGAGACATCGTCTGGAATGACATATATGTGCAATAAGCGCTAAAATCCAGGAATCGATTCAGAATGCCTCAAAACAGATTTCCACGAAAAACTTTGGGAATTTTGGGTTCTAACATTTTTGGAGCTATTGCAACATATCTTCATTTTTTAAATAAATATTCGCTAAAATTTATCAATGTCTATTCTATCAATTCTATGTGACCCTACTTCAGGGATGAAAGGATTATCCCAAGTTTAATACAAACATCATACGTTACCAACAGAAAAACAAAATATGATCGGACATGCATCAGAAATATAAGGTTCCCTTTGAATTAGCTGTGTTGCATGTGAATAGGAAATTATTCCCTGCGACCATCCCAGTTATGTATCTAATTTCTTTTTCGCAACTATTGCTGTTCACACGAGGAAGTATTGCTGATAGGCAGGGGGGATATTGGGTTGTTTGGCAAAGCCACCAACAAGTGCGTTAGATTGGGACGAGGGTCATTCTGGGAAGTCTTGAAGGTAGGTCACTCTATGGTGCCAGCTGAACAATAGGACAATCGCACCACCCTCAGGATGTTTTGTCCTGGACCGACTTGTAATTCTTATAGTTTTACCAATAAACCGACAAACGGGTAGCCAGTTTGAGCAGGCGGGAAATACGTTCCGGCCGTATTGCACTGATAAAACAAAAGGCGGTTCGCAGTTCGTGCGTAAGAATTATTAATTTTATCGGACGCCCTCTGTGGGAGCCTGTAACGGTTAAACGCCTAGTATTTCATCAAACAAGAGGAGCGGTTTTCCGCCTAGTATGTCATTAGTCATTGCCTTTATCGGCAATGACAGGAGGTGTGTTGGTGGAAGTATTAGTCGAGGGAAGTTGTGTTGCTGACTTCCTTTAGCTCGATCAGTAGCCAAACCTCTCGCTTTCCGCCGGCACACCGAAAAAAACAAAAATGCTTCAATTATTGCAGACTTGGATGATTTATGAAGTTCCAATACGTTTGATCTTAATCCTAACGGGGTACCAGTAGCCCTTTAATTAAACTAAAGCTATTATTCATTATCTAAATATATATATCTGCAGAGGCATAGACACCTACCGAGGAGAAATTAAATTAAAAACAACTTCATGTTACTTGTCTTTAGAGTTTAACACAAGCTGACCCATCAACTGAAAATTAATGATATAAAATAAATCACCTACCTACGCTTCACAGCTCCATTTATATGTGACAAAAGTTATAATAATCTGAATTCCTTGAGAATTACGAGTATATCAGCTGATACGATCGTCATAGTTTATTAGGTAATTTTTACTATGTTTCACCTGTTGCGATGTTGGTTTTTTTCCTGTTAAAGCTCTAGCGCTTAGGAAGGAGAGCAAACCTATGAATTTACAGCTACCTGGGTGGTTTCTTTCGATTCTTTGGGATGATATCCATGAATTATTATTAAACCCCGCATATAGTAAACCTGAATTAGATAGCCCTTCATTGCAGAACACTGGTCCAAAAAAAATTACCTACCAAACTGAGTCAAAGGTGCATTATCCAAATATTACTAAACAACGTCTCCTACCAAAAGAAAAATCTACTCTACAACAGATACATCGGTACATAAATATGCCTTAATTTTTCCCCTGTGAAATATCTGTTTTGCGTCTCAATTAAATTAGCTCAGTCAGCTGATCAGAAAAGTCCGAATCAATTCAATCGTCTCTTGGTGTCCCAGCGAGTATCCCTATCAAATTTCAACGTCCTAGGAAGAACAGGAGAGAATTTTGCTCACTCAGCTGAATGGGAAAGAGACAAATCTTAAATTTGAATGAGAGCTTTACAAAAAGTGGCGAACGATTTTCCTGCTATGAAAATTAAGGGAGTTACACTTCGCTGGTAACGCATTGGAAATCAATAGAAGTAGAACACCTTAGTATGAGGAAAAATATGAGGGAAAACCCCGTTTTAGGCCCATTTTTGGCTCATAGCATTGATGCGTGTGAAGCGATCGATGGCTGGCTAGATACAAGGACCACCTAGACCCCAAGTGGAGTCCATGTGCGAAAGAGCGGATTTATTTCATCAAGTCAAAGGCCATTTATGGCCCGGACGGGGGACGGACGTTGCAGTTTTGGAATCAACGCACCTTGAAACGCTAAGTGACAAAGTTTGAGAGAAAATGAATTTTTAGCATGAATATGCATTAGCCGTGACCTAACTACCGAAAAATGTCCCACGAGAGTGCAACGAAAGTAGCGCCAATAATTGTGATGATTTCCGCTTACAACCGAGTCGTTGCTAGGGATATGATACTTCGTCGTTTTTCATCCCACAAAATTCGTTGACCATTCGTTCGAAAGCTCTCGATTTATCCAACCATACTATATTAACTACTGCGAAGTGCGTGGCCAACAAGCTGAGTTATGAGCATGGTTATATGAATAATTGTTTACACACAGGTGATCATTCTCAATTATTGATATTGTGAACATGATTGCAACCGCTTGTTAATTTCTGATGATTTCATTGAGCTGGTGTTTCGATTATGTGATTCATAGCAGGTGATCCGAATATTGCGAGAACGGTTAGATTTGTGAAGCGGTGGTTAAATTATTTTAATACGTAATTTCTATACTTTACACTATAGGAAGCTGTAATTTCGTATGTAGCCTCTTTAGCCTCTTTCTATAATAAAGTGAATGTTTACTCGCGAGTTTCTATTAGGAGATCATCATCTCACAAGAGCTCAATCGCCGTGATCATTTCTATAATAAAGTGAATGTTTACTCGCGAGTTTCTATTAGGAGATCATCATCTCACAAGAGCTCAATGGTCGTGATCATTTCTATAATAAAGTGAGAGCGAGGAGCTAAAACATGATTCCATGTTTTAGGATTGATGGCAGAATGAAAAACAGAGTTCAGAGGCCGATGGGGGGTCGGGTTCAGAGAATCGACGAGGAGTGAGTCGTGTACGGCTAAAGCATATTCATGTTTTTTAATTTTAGCCTTCAGGCTCAAAGGAACTGTGGCTTTTTTTTTTCCTATACGATATATTATTGGAAATAATAAACAAAAAACCGAACTCCTTCAGTCGAGAAGGTTGTGTCGAAAACTATAAGAAAAATTATACAGTACTAAATTTAATGCATTTTTTGGCCAACTAAATTGTAAATTTGAACCTGAAATTCTGGAGCGATCGGGCTGGCCATCGAACTCAACCTGTCTATTGCCAGTCTATTTTCTGCGTTGGAACGAATTTTTTAGGCCGTATTTTAAGTCAGTTATCATCTGGAAAAACACCCACATATATATATATATATATATATATATATATATATATATATATATATATATATATATATATATATATATATATATATATATATATATATATATATATATATATATATATATATATATATGGTGTACTTCCAG
This sequence comes from Adelphocoris suturalis, assembly GCA_030762985.1. Taxonomy (NCBI): domain Eukaryota; kingdom Metazoa; phylum Arthropoda; class Insecta; order Hemiptera; family Miridae; genus Adelphocoris; species Adelphocoris suturalis. The sequence continues at coordinate 30,555,746 of CM061047.1, read as the reverse complement.
ATAAATAAATATATGTATATATATATATATATTTATTTATTTATTTACTTATTTATACGATGTTAGAATCTAGGAATGTGTTCTTTGATGTATGAAACGGATTTGTACGCCCCCCCCCCCCCCCCCCCCCCCAAACGTTTAATGTTTCGAAGCCATCTAAATAGTTAATTTTTTCTTTGAAAATTCGCTAAAATAACCTACCAAGATTGGTATGCCTCAAAGTGATCATGTCTAAGAGGAGGTAATGTGCTTTCAACAAATTCTCCACACTTGATATTGAGCTTCATTGTAGTAAGGTACCTATGGTAGACACATGGCGAGACACAATCATTACCATGAACTCCTGATGAAAGACAAAAGGTCCATTCTCGTTAGAAGAACAATAACCTATTGTTGAAAAGGATGTTGACATCGTTCCCCTTAAATAGGTAGCTCAGCAGTTCATGCACTGATCATAATCGTAAGCTTCTATCTAAAACTGCAAACAACGTAACCCCATTTGATTAGTATGGTATTGGACTGAATAAAATCATGTTACTAAAACTAAAGGGCAATCCCTGAGAATGTGTTCCTGCAGGGTTGTGGGTTGAGAAGATGAAACAATTCAATATTTTCCATAGTCTGTTGGCATGGATCCTCTCCAGCAACAGAAAAGGAAAAATAAAGATATGAGCACCCTTAGATCAAACAAATGGAAGTATAAACATCAACAGATAAAGCATTGACTAAAATCAGAAAGAGAGGTTAACAACATACCTTTAGGAACATCAGTAACAAAATAAAAGAGAAAACGTCGTCCAGTTGCCATGTTGGGTGTGGCACTTAGCTTCCTCGTATCCATAACACGAACGCCATGAAGTGTTGTGTTGGTCATTGAAGTGTTTTAAATTATCCCTAAAGATTCCGTAGTTGGGTTTTCATGATTACGGGAAGATCAAGATGTAGCGTAAAACGTCAAAATCGGTCAACCAGGAAACGAGAAAATAACGTTTGATGTAATTTACATCTGCTCATGCGCAGAGTGAGTATTGACATGAGAACTACGAAAAAAAAGGTGGACTATCCTCCAAATATGAGCGAGATCAGATAACTGATCTATTAGAAGGCAAAAATTGGTGATAGATGGATCTTACGCAGAGTGGAGTATTAATGTGTAAGCAATGACAATCCACGATCTCTGAAAATGGCAACCAAATCGGAAGAAAACAGAAATCAAATATGTGTTTATTCTGAGTATACAATGCCGGTTTTAGAACCGGAATCTGACGAAATTCATTGCTTGTAATCTAAATTTGACTCCCACGGTGCTGCCGTCTAATGAAAATTTTACCTAAGAAAATCAGGGATAATTGGCCTTAAAATTTTAGTGAAGGGTATGGCAACAGTGCAGTAACCTTACTGGTTTGTGGGGTTTTCTTCTGTTGCTGAAGAGATTCCTAGCCAACGGACCGAAACCGGCACAATAAATTGAAGCGATTTTTTCATCTTTTCATCCCTCACCCCTGCAGGAATAAATTTGCAGGAATTGCCATCACTAGTTTTAGAAAATTAGTTCATATCTGAGTTGCTGGTATATTTTAGGGGAAAATCAGGTGCGATCAAGAAGTATGAAGCACTTGAGACTACTCGCTATGATCTCATAAAATCATTAAAGTTCTCCCATCATGAGCTGACGTAAAAAAGTGTCACTCGAGAAAAGAGACGTACAGATTTCAAAAATAGTAGGTATCAAACGTGAACAAATTTAGAGGTACTGGACTAATTATTTACCGTATATCCAGGAAGGATTCGTTTAATCAAAATTTTTCTTGAAATCGTCGTTCATTAGAGCTGTCCTTCAGATTGTGATAGAGATATAATTAATGACATCAGGACATGACGACTGACAGAACAAACAGGCGAACAATCAGTAGGGGCAAACTCGTACTTACAGAACTTAGGTAATACGGACAAACTACAAACGCACACTTCGTTTTTTTATCTCAAAATTAGATTTGGTGATGTTTCATGACCCTCACGATCTCCTGACCTATCCGCATGTGATTTTCGCATTTGAAGCTACGATAAGATCGTTTTGTCTACGAGGGACGATAACTCACGTGTCTGCAGGGTCACAAGATATCGGAAGCTGAATGATTAGAAGGTGTCATTACAGCATCAAATTGATCTGATCAAAACAAACGTGCTGGAAGATTGGGAGCCTAAAAACGAGGCATCACACGCGATTTTTTTTTTTTTTTTTTTCATTTATAGTGCAGATTGAGTTCCGCAAAATAAAATTACATCCCCGCAATAGAAGATAAATTAGAATCACGCCAAACATGTCAGAAGATAGCAGTTTTCATGACAGTTTTGTAGAATGTTTTCATGGTGGTGCATGATTTACATTTTTTAACGTCTGCCGAAATGGGTGTCGCACATCGCTACCTCGTGACCGTAACACGAATGTATAGATCAATGGAATTAAAGATCAATATTCTTTAAAGATTTAACTCGGAATAGTTTATACCTTAAAACCTCAAACGGTTCATCGAATATCCCTGAAACTTTCTTCGAAATCAGATGGAAACTATAAAAGTCATGCTTGTTGATAGGAACTTGTGATTCGCGCATGCGTAGTTGTTGCTAATCATACGATCGGGACCTTTTCCGTTAATTCACTACCACCCATTTTATTGGTTTCCGTTAATTCACTACCGCTTGACATTATGATCTATTGTTCTAAGACCTGTTCCCCAATCAGTTTTACGTCCACTGTGGTAAAATAGATCAGAATGTTGTGCATAGTTTGGTGGCCTGGATGCTCGCAAACTCGCAGCATCTCAAAAATACTTAACATCAAGTAGTCAACCCTTTAGTAAAAATACGGATTAGTTGGGCATACAGGTCAGAATGAATGAATGGTAGTGAATTAACGGCAAAGTTCCTACGATCGTGTTAAAATTAACATGGGAAGGATAAACCGTCTTCATCCGACAACGACGAATAGGCTATGAGAAAATGATGCATGATAGATTTTGGAATAGCCTACTATAGTAATCCGTAGCAGCTAATGATAAAGATCGGGATGAAACTCATTGGGTAATCACGTTGTCATTTCCCCACATGGGACCCTCCAAATTTCAGCATATCGGACGAAAATGACGCTTGACAGATTTTGTTTTTACGCATGCGTAGTAAAGTTTAATAATTATTAAATCATTATATTTTTCTGAAAAAATTTATAGAGGAAAATTATGAAAAAAAACTTAAAGCTTGGTAAAAGTAGGTATTTCACATTCGCACATGCACAGCAGCTGCTAATTACACGATGGTGTTAAAATTGATAAGGTATGGTAGAATCGTCCTTTTTCCAACTACCCTCGGAATTTAAGTGAGATCGGACTAATGGACCTTAAGAAAATGATGCTTGATAGATTTTCCTTATATATACCACTTTTTCTATAGCCGATAGAAGCTGGGAAGCTTAAACGTCTATAATAAATGTTAAAATCCAAGTAGAATTCTGGGAAGCTTATTTATGGTAGTTAAATTTTTCACTCATTCATTTCAACTAGTTAAGGAGTTTTGGTTCATTACTTTCAATAGAAAAAACTTGGTAGTTCACAAAAAAAAACTTTTTTCACCCTCACCCCACTTCCCTCCTCATCAAATGATTTTGTATACTTTCCAAGATAAGCATATTCCAAAAATCTGATAAATATATACAGGATATCCCAGATAACGAAGCCCCCCCCCCCCCCCCCCAACTTCCTTAATACATGAGTTAAAAGAAAATGTCAAGTGGTAACCCCCTTCTCATTTTCCGTAGATCTCAAAATGACATTTTGGCACACATGCTCATACATAAAACGCGCTCAGTTTGCACAAGGGAGATTCGAATTCTTTTGGGTGAAGAAATTACCAAACACCCCATTTTTTTATTGTGCAACAACGGGCGCGATCCCGCTTCAAAACTTAAGCAATTCCGTTCTAAAAATGCGAAAATTCGAATTCCCACTGAGTTTTCAAAGATATTCAATCGCCACATGTATCACTTGATTTTGGAGTATTTTCTCATCCTGATTCACGTAATGATGTTAATTTATTGATATTTGCAGCTTGGGGAAAAAATTGAAATATTGGCCAGAATTGCACTTGTCCTCACTCATTTCCAGACACCTTAAAGGGTACTAAACTTTTTTTTTTTTTGTGTGTTTCTCCAAGTTGGTGAGTTGCAAACATCAATTTATTAATGAACATTATTACGTGATTCGGCAAAACAAAAATACCCCAAAATCATGAATCCCATGTAACAATTGAATATCTTCAAAAACTCATATATTATTTCACAATTTTCGCATTTTTGGAGCGGAAATTGGCAGTTTTAGCACGGAATTGCGGCATTTTGTCCGTATTTGCGTATGTACTCAAAAAATCGAGTGATGGGTCATTTCTTCACGAAATTTTAGTGTACTCTTCACAGCGACCCCACGATGATAGTTTTCATTTTTTAACGAATTAAAATTATGGGACATATAATATATATTAGATACAAGCGTCAACGATTGCTTAGAGTTTCAACATTTCCTAATCAAATTTAGTTTTCGTAGAAAATGAAGCTACTGTAATGGCTCCAAAAATTTTTAAATCAAAATTCTATCAAGGAAATCCGTTTTGAGTCATTCTGAAACTATTCCTAAAGTTTCCGCTTTTATGAATAAATAAATGAACATATATAATATATTATATATATATATATATATATATATATATATATATATATATATGTTTATCAACAATGAACTAGAAGATTAAATATGTATGCACAACACTATGCTTAATTATAACGTTTTTAAATTGCAATAATATTTGCTGAAAAATCAATAAAAGCTGTCAAAAAGCTAATAAAACTTTTTTTTCTTTTTTTTTTGAATTGCAGAATATTGATTAGAATACTTTTTTTCTTTTTTTCCCATGAAATTGGTGGTAAACAATTTCTTTGCACTCAACGTGCTCAAATTTCAAAACAATGTAACGCAATAATATACGATAATTTACGAAAATTCGTTCATATGACCAAGCAGCATGACTGGAACTTTTATCCCAATCAAATTTAGTTTTTGGATATTTGAATTTACATGTTTCTCAACCACCTTCAGTTTTTTCCCGATCAAATTTATTTTTCCACAATCTAGTTTTTTTCTCAATTGAATTGAGTTTTTCCTTATCAAATTTTTTTCGAATCAAACGAGTCAAAAGTCAAACCAAGGCTACCTACTATGAAAATTAGTTTTTTGTCGATTTTAGAAGATAGTGGTATTAGACACATTGAGAGCACCTACTAAAAAACTTGAACAAACTAAATTTGGTAAGAAAAATACTAAATTTTGTTAGGAATTAAACCAAGTTTGATGAGAAAAACACTAAAATCGTAAAAAAAAAAAAAAAAAGAAAAAAAAGACGACTGGGACCTGATGTACAAACCTTTATTATTTATTACTAGCCGCTCCGGCTCGCTACGCTCGCCTCCACGTCCAGCCGGGGGGCAAGCCCCCCGGACCCCCCCTTAAATTGCTCGCTTCGCTCGCAAAATGTGGCATGTAGGGAATTTTGCTCGCTTCGCTCGCAAAGTGTGGCATGTAGGGAATGTTGCTCGCTTTGCTCGCAAATGGTAGATCCCTAAGGGTAGGTTTAACGTGTGTAGGGGATGTTGCTCGCTTCGCTCGCAAACGGTAGATCTCTAAGGGTAGGTTTAACTTCTGTAGGGGATGCTGCTCGCTTCGCTCGCTTGAGGAAGTTATACTGTTCACCCAACTTGGCAGACGTTTTTTTCAGTTGGGAATTCTTACAAACAAATTAAATCTTATAAAACTACGTGGAACCACGAAAAGTTTAGTGTGGTATGTAGGGAATGTTGCTCGCTTCGCTCGCAAAGTGTGGCTGTATACATGCGATGTATTACAATTGAAACATGTAGGGGATGTTGCTCGCTTCGCTTGCAAATGGTAGATCCCTAAGGGTAGGTTTTACTTCTGTAGGGGATGCTGCTCGCTTCGCTCGCTTGAAGAAGTTATACTGCCCACCCAACTTGGCAGACGTTTTTTTCTGTTGGAAATTCTTACATTCAAATTAATTCTTATAAAACTACGTGGAACCACGAAAAGTTTATTAGGGAATGTTGTACTGCCCACCCAACTTGGCAGACGTTTTTTTCAGTTGGGAATTCTTACAAACAAATTAAATCTTATAAAACTACCTGGAACCACGAAAAGTTTATTCGGGGATGTTGCTTTGCTCGCAAGGTATACCTGTATATGTGTAGGACAAAGTCCGTATTTATTATTTGAAATGGCTCTCCCTTCGCTCGCAAGGTAGGTACCTATGTATACCTGCTCGCCTCGCAACATTGTGACATCGAACCCTTCACGTCAATTCTTGAGCCTTCTCTCGTCCACGGCACAATTTTAATCGCTTTGCTCGCTTCCGCTCGCAATTTGACCGAGTTCTCGTCACTTTTTTCGATATCCGATTTCGGATTCAGATTCGGCGGGATCAAACCTTTATTTCGCCCGCGAAAACCGTTCCGAAAAACGTACCTTTATGGGGTATATTTTAATCGGAAAAAACCAAGTTTTTCGGCGGACTTTTCGAGAAAACGGGTCCGTACTCTCGCATTTTTTTGACGCATTTCCCGATACTTTTTTCGCGATCCGATCGCGCCGTCGTCTTCCTCGTAGGAAAACCTACGAAACCCGTATTTTTCCGGAATTGTCAACGGCCGTTTAGAGGGGTAGGGGAAGCGGGGAAGTCCAAAAAGCGCACATTAACCGGAACTTCGACCCCCCTCCCGCCCTACGGCCCATGGTTCGGGTGGGATTAAACAATTTTAAATTCGCTCGCTCCCACTTTTGGAAAATCCCAAGAAGATCCCCCCACTCGTAGATCCGGCCCACTCAGCCGTTTGGCCGTGCATAGACACGACAGACAAACAGACAGACAGACAAACGGAGTTTCATTCTTATAAATAATAGAGATAGAGATAGAGATTACTGCGGGGTGAAGTCACCGATCTACATGGTGTCTTCGTTGGTTTCAGGACTTGTGCCAGGTGGGCCCTTTCGTAACCCAACTTCCAAGGAGGGGACCGAATAGTGGTCAACCCGGTTGTCACTGGCCATACCCGTGTTACTCACAGACACCTGCTTAGCGCAGTTGCTGGAGAAGTTGTGTGCTGGAGGTGTGGGGGGGGGGGGGATCTGTCCGTCCACCACTTCCTGGAGGACTGCTCAGACCTTAAGGACCTCCGAGTCCAGCATCGGCCCCTTCAGCGGGCTGGCGTTTTATCTGGACCAATGTCCTATCCCTGTTGTACCTCAGAGCCGCTGAGATCTACTACGAACTGCGATATTTGATCTGTGATATATTTATCTTTTACGTTTTAAAAATTTTCTACCTAGACACAGTTTTATTTCACTTTGCTGATTATATTATAGTAACACCTATTTACTTATAAGCCCATCTAGTGCGTCTTTTTTTTTTTTTTTTTTTTTTTTTAATTTAGGTTTTTTATCCACTTTAGGGGCTAAACAGTGGTCATCACTGTATATACCCTTGGTTTTTTTTCCTTCGATTTGCCAGCGGAGCCCATGATGACACTCCGTTTTGAGGAGTCGTGCCACTTGCAGTGTCCCTATAGACACCTTCTTCAATGCCGCTAATGACCCTTATGGTTGAGATGCGGCTTAAACCATTGAATAAACTTATAAAAATTTATTATTACTTTATTACCTACCTATATTCTGAAATCTTCGGGTTTCGGATAACGTTCCATTCATTTATTATTTACGAATCTTAGATATTTACCTATCTAACATCAAATTTACGTGTATCTCTTTCAAAATATAGTTTGTTTATACTACATACACGCATATGGCTTACTACATAAAGTTGTGAGAACAAAAATCACTGTAATACGCAAGACGATTAGAATAAAATTCCCTCTGTTCATTAAATGAGTTGAAATATCGCACATATATCTGCTAAAATTTCGAAACATTTCTTTATTTGGACAGTTTAAAATGGTACTTATCGGTTAACGGAAGGCATATCTCAAAATTTAAAAAAATCATAATTGAATCCTTTTTGTAAAATATAAATTAGTAGGACGTATATAGATCAGAATGATGTGTACAGTTTCATTTGTTAAATGAGAGACCTCCCGTTAACCAATACGTACTTATGTAGGTACCTACCGTATAAATTATTGGAAACATTTCACAAAAAATAAGACTTTCTGCCCTTACTTTGGTTTTTTATTTTTCTCCAAGTGAAGGACATAAGTAAAAATCCAAATTAAGAACAGACTTTTTTTTGTAGTTTTGTAAAAATGTCGAAACACCGATAAAAAGTTACACATCAAATTTTCAATAACATTCCACCATAAAAATTGTTTCTTCAACCATGTATTGAAACAAAAATAAAAACAGGAAAAAGCAATAAACAATTTTTTTTTATGGGTGAGTTTTTTTGGTAGGTACCTACCTAATGACTGGTTCAACAATGCATAGATTGAGGTACCATTATATTTTTCCGCGCAGAAAAATATTTAGGAAGGTATGCTGACTAGTAAACTTAACTTACCGGCTGTATAGCTGAGATCGGAGAAGTCAATATCGGCGGATATCATTGTCGCTACGATGATAATTCAGCTTACAAAAAATATCGACCCGGAAACCAGGTGAGTTAAGAGGTAAAATTCTTCACAGCGTGACGGATTGTCGGAAATGTCACCTGGGACGCGACGGAAAATAAACGGCGAAGCGAAGACGCTTCGTATTTAGAACGCGAGCACAGACAGCGGAGAACTGAGTCAAATGCAACAGCAAGGCAGAAACGGCAGCCCGCAGTAAAAACCTACAATGGAACCAACTGAAGGGGATAAAAAAGGAAGCGAAGAGGAGGTGTGTGGGGGGAGGAGACGCACTCTATGAAGAGGAGGGTAGAAGGGAACGGATGGATGCTGTAAATGGTGCGAGTATCCATGGTGTAAGAGGGTCATGGAACTACGGTAACCTGGAATACTGCGTCCGGCTTGGTTATCTATCAGTAGGGCTCATAAGGTCTAGTGATATGAAATGTATTCGAATTCCAAACCTATACTTCAATGTTCAATGACGGAAACCTGTGGCCGAAAGAGAAAATTGTAATATCCATCAATTAAACTAGACAAACTTGAAAATAGACAAAAGTGTTCACTGTGATAAACCCCCGTCATTGGGGCGTGGTCAGGGACCTAAGTGGGAATATCAGTTGCCCACGGGTATGGCACCGTGATGACACCCCATCTTCACAGTATTTTTAACTGGATCGCTGAAGTTCTACGTAGAAGATTGGTGGAGGGGACAACCCTCCTACCTGTGACCTGGAGGGGACCTATAATATGTCGCAGTTGCATTCTTAAATCCAGTCACTTGACCAAAATCACCTTGGAATGTAGCCCAGAAATAAGAATTTCATCAAACGACGACAAGAACACTTGATCAAACGCCCCCATAAGCATTTCATGATTCATGAAGCTCGCTGTTCATATAGTTGATCAAATATGCATTGATCTATTGTTATTAAGTGCTTAGAAATCATGAAATTCCTGTTTTTGGGCAACCTTCTTAGGTATTTGGTACGTGAATGCCACTAGGTCAAGTGTCTAGATTTAAATTCTATGTGACTTTGACATCGCATTCATTCCTCAGTCAACTTAGTCATTCCTTGAAATGACTAGACATACAGACTACCTCCTATTTTTACTGACTTATTGCGTAAAACAGTTTTTCCACCTCATCTGTGTAAAACGCCAAGGCATTTGATTGAATGACGAGGTTTCTGTTTCTGTGTGAATTAGTTTAGTTCTAGTCATTTAGGGTAAAGACTTGGTTGACATAACAACTGCGACATATATACATCTAATATATAAAATTCTCGTGTCACAGTTTTCGTTGCCATACTCCCCCGAAACGGCTTGACCGATTTTGATGAAATTTTTTGTGCTTATCCGGTATCTATGAGAATCGGCCAACATCTATTTTTCATCCCCCTAAATGTTAGGGGTAGTCCACCCCTAAATTTTTTATTTATTTTTTAGACAAAATTTTTAATTTCTATTTTAATTAACGTCTGCCAAGTTGGGTGGGCAGTATAACTTCCTCAAGCGAGCGAAGCGAGCAGCATCCCCCACAGAAGTTAAACCTACCCTTAGAGATCTACCGTTTGCGAGCGAAGCGAGCAACATCCCCTACATGTTTCAATTGTAATACATTCCATGTATACAGCCACACTTTGCGAGCGAAGCGAGCAACATTCCCTACATACCACACTTTGCGAGCGAAGCGAGCAACATTCCCTATATGTCACAATTTGCTAATTATCTAGAGCAAATTCAAGTTTTAAAAGATATTATTCAAAGGTAAAAATTAACCCAGAGAGTAAAATTTGGAGGAATTTTAACCATCATTAAACGCGTGTTAATCCGAAAGATTTTTATCTGATTTCTCCCTACTGTAATTCTAAAAGTTGGTCAAAAAACTCAACTTTTTAATGGAACAGTCAATTTCATTTAAAATAAAGGGAGAAAATGACATATTAATCTTTTTTTAAATGTTTTTTTCTCCAGAGAAATCTAGGTTTTTCTCGAACAATGGCTTTTATTTCGAGTCGGTGTCATTCTCTATGCGTTTTTCTCGTGAATTATGAGGTCACTTTTGTAGATCTCATCGAATTCGTTTTAACCTAGTTTTACCCCTACAAATATGAAATCTAGCAAAAATGAATTGACTAGAAACTTGGAGTATAAAACGTGTTTATAGAGGTAAAATTCGGCTATAACAGAAAAGGAGAGATCTGCTAGATTTACCATTCAGCTCAGCGTGAAAAATCACTTAAAGACCGATACCAAAAACATCGGTTGGTCTAAAAAAAAAACCCCCCTAATAAAAATAATAAAATAAAAATCTAGTCTTTTACATTAAAACGTCATGTTCTCCCCCATTCATTCGGATTTGGAGCATTTGAAAAAGGTTTAAATTTCATAATTTCTACAAATACATAACAAAACATTTTTTATTTATACAAATAAAATTTTTAATTAATTCGCATTAGGAAGAAAAGAAATTTAATGCTGTTTCCACTGGTGATCTCAAATTTTAGTATAATTCTTGAATTAAGGCCGTTAGGTCAAAATTACACTCTGTGTAATACAAAAATACTAGTCTTTTATGTAATAATTTGTAGCGTTTTTCCTAACCTCCTATCCACCTGGTTTTTTGGTCAAAACGAGGACTAGCCAGGCCAGTAATGAACTATATTATACTGTGCTACCACAAAAGAAAGAATGAAATCAAAGGGCAACAATTGGTTGCACGAAAACGTCCTCAATTTTTAAAATGGTAGGTACCTACCCATTGTACCAGGAAAATGTGAACTTCTAAGTACCAGTCATGCAGCATGATGATGTATGACTGATGATATAAAACAATGACTGACGTTAGTGACGACGTCGTCGCATTGTAGACAAAGGCAATGTTTAAAGCTTTTAATAGTGATTTCAACCGATTCTGTGTGGCTAAAACTATTGTAAACGGTACCAAACTCTTTTTTATATGATTTGAAAACGAATGACGTTAGTGACGACGACGATGACGTCGTATTGTCGTCAAGGACAATTTTTAAAGCCCTCATTGAAACTGATCCCCAACTCGATTTTCGGTTGATTTGACGGCGATCGTCATAATTCCTGTTGTCAGATCGTTAAAAATGATTCCGGATGTCCTGAGAGTCCACCTACCACATTTCAAGTTGAAAGCTCCGATCCCAACCATGATTTTGGGGACACTGCTGCCCTCATGATGATTTTCGTCTCAGGTTCGTCTACTGTCACATGACCCCCTCTTGAACACCTCACTGAGGTGGCTATAAGTAACCACCCTGATGGCATGGGATTGGCGATAGCTGCGGGCCCCAATGCCCTCTGAAGCCCATTCAACCCACTGGGAAGAAATGGAGGATTCAGAGCATAGTCGGAGTCTTTACCATCTACTGAATCTTGCAGTGCAGCAACAAACTTAGCAGATGAATGGGTTCTGGAGCAGTTGGTGTTGCTCGGTCGCTCTACAACAACTGTTGCCTGACAAAGTCAAGGTCAACTGCAGTGTGGGCGACCTCCCAGTTCGAGCCCTTAAGGGCGAGAGGCACTGGCGGTGTAAAGATGGAATGCAGGCTGAGAGAGAGATAATACCGAGTCCGCTCGCCATGACCGTTACACGGACATATGCACTTGGGACACCAGGTGGGAAGCCGAGCCAAGAGCGCACAGCAGGGCAAAATTCATGATCTAACACAAGCAGCCTTCCCGCAGTAAGCCTGCCAAAGACTAACCCATAAGTTAGCTCTGGCACGAAGTACTTCCGAAGGAGGAGGTTCTGCTGTGGCTTCAATGGAGCCGTGGTGAGGGTACCAACAGCTCACCAGGGTTGTGGCTGAGAGCACTCAAGAGTGGCCCCAATAGTCCACAAACACACACAAACATATATATATATATACAGCTGTATTCGATGATAATAAACCAAAAAAATAATTGTGTCTCTAACTAACTCATCTTCCACATGCCTCATCTACCTGAGCAAAATTAGATAATTATCGGAGGGGCAGGCAGAAAAATACGATAATACGATCGGCTACCTCAGTCAATTGTGCTTCAAAATTATTCCTCGGATACTTATCTTTCATTTGAGTAGGGGTGGGTTGGCGATGAAAATGCTGTTATGTATCAGAGATCGCTCGTGTTATAAAAAAATAGTAATTACTTCTTTTTAAAAAATTAAAAAATCAAAGCAGGTTCTCAAAGTGCTTCCCTCCTTCCTGTATGCGTTGGTGGCATCTCGTCCTCGCGGATCATGTGACGTTACGTAAGGTATGTGCATTCTGTATACAGGAAGGAGGGAGACACTTTGAAAACCTGCTTTTTTTTTAAAGAAGTAATTATTGTTTTTTTATAACACTAGCGATCTCTGATACACAACAGCATTTTCATTGGTAATCCACTCCGTATTATTAGGTACCCACTCAAACGAAAGATAAGTATCCGAGGAATAATTTTGAAGCACAATTGACTAAGGTTGCCGATCGTACTATCGTACGATTTTTCCGCCTGCCCCTCCGATAATCATCTAATTTTGCTCAAGTAGATGAGGCAGGTGGAAGATGAGTTAGGTAGAGCCACTATTATTTTTTTGGTTTATTATCGTCGAATACAGCTGTGCATAATGAAATAAAAATAAAATAAAATACTTAAATTTTAAAAAAATATAAAAAATGAAACGTCGATTTTGACCGACAAAATCACGTTTTTTGTCATTGAAACGCTATTTTCTCCCGAAACTTCCCTATAAAACATTTTTTTTTTTTTTTTGTAAATCGTTGGAAAGCTGACAGATTAAGAAATTTTTTCCCAAAGAGCCCTTGCTGAAAAACTTCCACACTGAGGAGCAGAAAAACGAAGAAAAATCAAACGTTTTTACTTTTTTTTTTTTTTTTTTAATGTTACTTTGGCCATTTTTTTCACTAATTAGAACTAATAAAAAAAATTGGAATTTACATTAGAAAGATAGAAAATTTAACACTCTTTCCAACGGTATCCTTAGATTTGAGAAAACCCGACAAATAAGGGAGTTGCACAAGGAACCCCCCTCCCCTCGCCCTCCTCTTCGCCTGTTTTTGTGATGTAAGGTCGAAAACACGAAAAAAATCTTAAAAAAGAAATAACTCGGAAACGAAGCCTCTAAAAGAAAAAGTCTGTAAGGCACTTTTTGTTGCAAATTACCTGTAGAATTGATCCCTGAAGTCTTACCTACTTAAGTCGAGACACCCTGTATATATATATATATATATATATATATATATATATATATATATATATATATATATATATATATATATATATATATATATATATATATATATATATATATATATATATATATATATATATATATATATATATATATATATATATATATATAAGTATAAGTATATTTGAAAAACCTTTAAGCTCCAGGAATCGTTTCAGAATGCCTTAAAATGGATTGCCATGAAGAAAATTATGGAAAATTTTGGGGTCCTTGCATCACATCACGTCATTCACACATCACATCATGTCATTTCACTCTTACGAAAATTCGCTAATAAATTACCCTGCATTAGGTTTGGGTCCATTTCCGCGTAATTCATGCTCATTTAAAAAGAAGTAACGCTCGGAGATCCACCCGATAACATAATAACCGAGTTTTACATCTAATAAACACATAAAATCGAGCATGAAGAAATAACAAAAAACTTGTTAGCTGAAGCGTAAAACTCGTTAATTACGGAGTCGGGAAGATCTGAGAGTGCTATCATTCGATTCAGCTACAATTTCGTGTGATATTTAATTCATTTCGCTTCCTAGTCGATGAGTAAGTGGAAGTTTTCTCCTTCAGGAAATTGAAAAAAAAAATTCTCACAAACATAAAAATGTCTACATGCATTTTACGTTCTGAACAACAAACTATGGTTTGGTGTGTGTGTGTCTATCTGTTCATGTGTCTGCAAATCCTTGTTACAATCGATCATACAGATACAGATCGGGTCGATCATAATACTCGTAGGTTTTCTCGTTTGGACTGGTGTGCCTGACTACGTTAGTTAAAAAGAAACGTTTATAAATGGCATTATCCCAAATTTATAAATATATGTAGCCCAGTTATCTGCGTCGAAGGGCTATCTAAGGATAAAATAAGAAACCATTGTGTAATCATTTGTAACCTTTTTGTAGAAGTAGATAGGTACCTACTAGACGGTTCCTCTTGCTTCGCTTTTGATGTTCACCGTATCAAATGCTGAAAATCCTCTAAGTGAACTGAATGAAATTGATTTTCATTCTACGGGGAGATATTGAAGCATAACGACGACCTCGCGAAACGCTTTCACCCACTCGGGCGGCAAACATCGGTCGGGCTCGGACGCCAGGAAAGATTAGTACCTGGTTGTGCAACATTCTGTTTACTTCTGATGTAAATCATCCAGTTCTAATAATATGTGTACGTACCCACCAACCTAATATCTTAGGTATTTCTAGACCCAAAGCCTTTGTTATGCTCAATTTTATGTATTTTAAGGGTAAAACTAGTTATTTAAAGTTACGATGGAGTTGGGAAGATCTGCAAGTGTTACCATTCGATTCAGCGTGAAAAAATACGTAGAAAATGGCCACAAGCTCCAAATTTTTTAGGTCATTTTTCACCCTCGATTTCATAGAAAAAACCATGTTTTTCAACATACATACTTTTATCCTCCAATTAGTAACGAAAAATAAAAATTGATTATTGATTATGTTTTTCAACATTAAAATATGAATATTGCTCAAATAAATTTGATTAACTAGGTATAAAATAGAACATTCAAAAATGAATGTACAAAATTATGCAGAAACCGACAAACGTCAACATTTAGGAAAAATCGGAATTTTAAGGTCGAAAGAGTGGAGGAAAACAAAAAAGAAATTTCATTTCCCCCACAACGGCTTGGTTGTACGTGAAAATCATAAGAAAAGTTAAATTCACTCTGGGTCATTTAGCAGCTATCTTTAATGTCAGCGCCCTAACTAAACGAAACGCTTGCATACGACGAGTCTGCAACACATTGGGACATTTTATGTCTTTAGTTGCAGACTCGTATGTGTTGCAGACTCGTATGCAAGCTCTAAGAGCCATTCAGCTGATCCGGACCCTGGGCACCGTCAAGTAAATGTCCTAAAGAGGCTACATACGAAATTACAGCTTCCTTGAGTGTAAAGTGGCTTTAAGAGCCGCTCATCTGATCCAGACCCTGAGCATCGAGGAAAAGTATTTTATGTAACTAAAATGCCACGTAGGCTCGGCTTGCAGTAATAAATAATACTCGTAAATCCCTACTTTTACTATTGTATTTTTTATACAGATAAGAAATAAAATTAAACAAAAATAAAAACAGGGTTTTCAGTGCTCCTAGTATTTTGAACTTGTTCAAACTAGTTATAACTAAATTATTAAATCACTTCTTAGAACGGCTTTTTACTAGGTTATTCTAGTAACTAATAATAATGTTAGTTGACACTACTTTTAACAGGACTAAATTCAGTTACTTCTAGTTCTAGCAGTGAGGGTCCCAGTAAATTCTAGTTCTAACTAGTCAAAACTAGTTTTCACGAAGGGGCCTAGTGAAAACTAGGACTGACTAGTTAGAACTAGAATTAACTTATCGGGTATTAACTGCAACATATGCTTATTAAACAGTTTATCTTGTCATTAAAAGCAAGGCCAGTCATGACGTTATTCATGTCCGAAGCAGCTCGTAGGTTCATACAGCGGCTTGAGACGATCTTACAAAAGCAAAGTTTCAAGGTCGTGCAATTCTAGCAACCTATTAGTGCAGAAGATTTAGATAGGAGCTGGAACCTGTGGTTTGTTTCAGGATAATGACCTATAATTTTGTTTTGCACCTCAGCAATACTTACGTCAGTCATTATTTCAAAAGCTCACCCGAAGATCCTATATGGGAGGAAAATCCGTAGGTCCATCAACACTAAGATGAGTGAATGATTGTGTTGGCAACTATTCGCATTAGGAAAATCCGTTTGGAACAATATGAATCATCGCTCTGAAAATTCACATCTCAATTACCGCATTAACATTAGGAAAACAAAGAGTGAATGCTATATATGACAAGTTAAAATTTACATAACTCATGAATTTTCAAAATAAGGTACTAATAATGATGCCCTATTTAGGGTTTCTCAATACCTACCACACACCGCACGAATTATTGTGTACGTTTACCCCACGAAATAATTAAAACAAAAGAGAACAATCTTGCGAAAAATAATGTTTGGAATTAAAAGATATCCTAGAACATTGGTGTGCATGCGGCAACTTACACCGACTAGAACAAGAATTATTACTTTTGCCCAGCAGAATGAGCTTTTTTCCAATTTCTTAAACTTTTAGTTGTTGACGGAATCGGAGAGAAGCTGTTTTGCTTGCCTACAAAGTATGAAAGCCTTGCATTGAGGGATCCGGGTGAGACTACCCAAACATTCCAAAACTCTATACATTCCTGACAAGGTTCTGAAGTTCGCAATTTGGCGGGCCAATCAACACTAACGAACACAATGAGAAACTGAACTAAGTGGAGAGGAAGTAGTCTGTACGAAGAGATCCTGCTGATGAGTCACAAAGCCAAAAAATTGTATGTCAGCTTCCACGTAAACAAGCTCGGTCATTGCTGAGTAATACATATAGTAATACAGTTATATTACAGTAATAGATTATTACAGTTATTATAGTTATAGAGTAGTTATGTAGTAATACTGAGTAGTTATACATTTTCCAAGGGCTTTCAGTTACCCCAACGAAGAATGACAATTCTAACTTGAGAGAGTTCTCTTCTCCCATTTAAGGAATCAACGTTACTTTCCCAACATCATATCTTCTCGAAATATGCACCGAGTTTTTTTTTTTTTTTTTCATTTTTTTTTTTTTTTTTTTTTTTTTTTAAGTTAGAGCAATCTCTAGCGACTATCCTCTCGGCTTTACAAGAAAAATGGCTCCGAAAGCGTCAATCTCCTTTCGAAGTACAGGGTAGGGGCTCCGATCTGCCAGTTGAGCCCGTGATGGCAATTCGTTTAGTCAGCATGGCTCCCGTTGGAATCGGGCCACTTGTAGTGTCCTCTTGACACCTTCTCTTGACACCTTGTTCATTACTGCTAAGGACCCATTCGGTTGAGACCCGGCTTAAATTATAAAAACAAAAGGAAATTATGATCGTAATAGGAACAATTATAGCCTCTACAGCAATAGTGAAATAACATTAATTGAATGGTAGGAAGTGGTTTTGCCTACCACAGCTGAAATACGGAAAACACGGAAAAACACGGGAGGTATGCCATACTGGGGCACTTTCCCCTAATTATGATAGTATCCCCTCCCCTCCCTAGTAATGACCCCCGAGACACCGTCATTCCATCATTACCCATCCTATACGATCAATATTACTGTCATTCTAATAAGGTGATGACATTATTACTGATCGTTTAGAAGCCGCTTAAGACCTCACCAGTTTTCATGCAACTAATAAATGAAGTAAATGATGGGGTATTTTCCTTCCAATTGAAAGCACAGACAAAGCTTTACAAATCGAGCAGGCTTCGGAGCTACATATTATTACATTTAAGGGTTTTTTCCAGTCGGACATCACCCTGAAGGTATTGTTTCTCGAAAATAGGAAACGCAGAAAACATTCAAACAGCGCCCCGCATCGCAAGTAGTCCGCATTGTCATCTCACGCCAAAAACAAGATAGTTTCCCCGCCGCTTCCCGAACCCCATTAGTCAAATCGCTCCTCAAACCATCAACACTTCATTAGCAGAATATTTGTTGTAGCTCATCCAGCCCCGTTAATCGGGGTTTCCAAGTTACGAAGCTGTTACATCAGCACATCGAAGAGAGGCCAAGGGACTCACATCTATACCTAATCTCTCTACAATAATATCCGCGTTGGACTCAGCGCGAGGAAACCCAATGCCTAATTTATAACCGGGTCTTTCTCGAGAATCTAACCAATCCTCGATCGATTACAGATTTAGTGGATAGATACAGTTTCATATTTTACATCCTCGACGTTTCATGGTACAAAATATCCCCTATCTCCTCCACTCCTAATTGAAAAAATCGCGGGAGCCTTACTCATGAGATAATATTATGTGACGTAGTACAATACAATAGTGAACCCCCTTGGTTTGCTTCAACATTGCTCCAGTACCCCAGGAGTTTAATTGGATGTAGAAATAGTTTATCCCTATTAAGCTTTAGAAACCGATGTAATTTTACTTAAATGTCATGCCGGTTTGGTTTGTATGGGGGATATTATGAATAAAGATGATAGCTACTCTGTTGCCATAAGTTGTTGCTTTATTAAGTAGGTAGTTGACAAAAAGGTAACCATCACAAATATGATGGATCGGTGGGAGCCGCAGCAACCGCGATTCGCGTTTCCATAATTACGAATGATCAAACGAAGTCGATGGCGATGGGGGAAGAGATAACGGTGCCTCATCAGCGATTTCGAACGAACCAGCTATCTCTGGGCGATTGAAGACAGGGACCTGTTCCTCTCGGGCAGAGGAAGATTCGGCACAAGTCGAAGAGGTCGTAATCTCGCAAGTCGTAATCAATTAACAAGTTCCCTTTCAAGAGATAAGCGAGGTGGATCACTCGGCACAGGCCGACAGATCGTTGTGCCCCTGACTCGATGTCACATCTGTAGTGAAAGCAGTGATTAGTAAACTGCTGCGTGATGCTGCCAATCGCTTCACCAATGAACGCGGTGCTTACAATTAAATGTAAAAGAAGTCAGGTGTTGGTGAGTGGTGAAATTAGTTGGTGATACTGATAAGTACCTACCTATAATTGTAGTATTCGGCCCATATTCACGTGAAGTCACGCCTGGAGTAGGTTTGAGTTTCTTCCAAGGTCCGCCATGACTTGGTAGATGTTACTAGATTGCAACTCAATCAAGTTTGCCATCGTTTTCAAAGTAATACGTTGTTATAATGACACTTTTCAACAGTTTTGTTTCGCGAAGATATTATTGTAGTAATATAAAGTTTCAATTCAACTAAATGCCTGCCAGCGCGATTTTGTTGTAGACAACGATACCGATCTAGTGGTGAACGAGTTTTCATTTGGACTAGGGACTAACTATTATAGGAAATCAGTGTCCCAAAACTAAAAAACTTCATTCGTTTAGACTGAGAATTAATAACTTGAAATATAATGGAGAAAAAATAATTGAAAATTCCTCAGATCTCTGTACTGCGGTTTAGGTACTACCTACATAGCCATTGCCTTGGCAGTTTCATCAGCGTTTCAGACATGCTCTTATTACTATAACTGAGGAAGCTTACTTGTTTTATTGAATGAATGAAAGGATAGATTTGGTAGTTTGTCGAAGTAAACAAGGCAGGTTGATGCTCCACCAAAAAACGAAACTACGTAGGTGCGTACAGCCTACCAAATTCACTGTTGGTTAAAAGTAAACTAAGTAGGTAGGTTGTTGCTCTGCCAACGAATACAACTGTTTATCGACAAGTTTGTCGAATATCGAATAGGAAATGTGCAACATGAAATATAAAACAGCTGTAAGGAAAAAACCTTGAAATTCATTCATCTAAAGGTTAGACTTCATAAAGACGGGCGGCATTGTTAGTGCAGTTATTACGCGGATTTTGCAGTTAGTAAATTGGTGGAACAAAAAAAGGTGATTAAGTAGGGGGGGTACCTACTTCAATTTTTCTCTACGGAAGTACATGATGAATAGCAAGTAATAATATATGGACCTACCTTTCCAAAGGCGATACCTACCCAATATCCTCTGGCAGAGCTCTCATGCACGTCCTTTCACATGATCACTTTCAAAGGACTCTAAAGATTTTTAGTTTCTTAATTGATTCAAAGAACGGTTCTGAAAACTGGATAATCCACAACATTTTCGCGGCTGATGTCTGGAACTTCTAACACTTGTTTGTCAACTTCCCAACACAAATTTCATTGGGATCTTGACTGCACAAACTTATCTTGCTTTCACAACGTTTCAGGTCATTGCCGGATTACAGCTTGATATAATTACCATAAAATTTATTATCTGGCATAATAAAATATACTGAACTAGGAACTAGGTAAATACTAAACCGTAAGATGAATAGGCATGTAGGTGGTGACTCCTAATGGCGCTTTTTCGTATAGTTTACTCGTAAACATGACAACAAGGTAAAATAGCTTCGAAAATTAGGTTTTTAGCCTTGCCTCGATGTAAGGATGTGCTAGTGTCGAAGTCTCGTGAATATCGCCTCGTGAATATAAGGCGGTTGTCGTCGTGTTGTGTTTGTATGAATTCGTGAATTTCTTGATTGCTTAGAAGCAGCACTTCTAGCTGCACTGCGTCCGTCAGAATCATTGGGCCCAACTACAGTATCATAGAGATGAACAACACGCATAATCACGAGCCGTTACCACGAATTCAACTGGAGACTAAAGTATTGAGTGCTTCTGCCAAAAGGTCAGAAAACCCTGAACAGCTGTCAGAGAGGCCTTCGAAAGTACTGGGATCCCTATATTCTGACGAACAGTGCACCTACAGCATGTGATAAAATATTAGCAATCGTAATGTGTTAAATAAGCAGCTATCTACGTAAATTGTTATCTTTGACGACCATGTGATAAAATGTGATAGGTAACATTAATGTAAAAAAACGTAGAGAATAACAAAATAAATATGGAAAATTGCGTACTTCTTCTGTGTTTTCCCAGTTTTCTATTCTTCTATTCGTCCCCCTAGGTAATTTTCGGAGTGTGTCGAGTTTTCCACTTAGGGAAAGGCTTTGCGCCCAATTTTCCGCTGTCCCGACCGGTGAGATTATGAGCCCTCTGACTTGTGCCCAATCTTCCTCCGCCCCTGTCTCCCATCCATAAGTTGTGCATATCCTCATGTACTTATATGTTGTGCATATACATACACTGGATTGATAGGAACTTGGGATTCGTGGGTGTATTTCTCTCACCTTCTTGCTGGTTAGATTCGGGAGCTGAAGAAGACGAGACACTGAACTATAGATGGCTATCTCCAACTCGTGCAAGTGATCCGCCGACCTATCTTCTGTTCTCAGAAAAAGACGATCCCAGGACAATTTGTCACCGACCCAGCAATCGTTGGGGGTTGCTGGTTGCCACAGGTCTTTACGCCTCCATCACCTACTGCCATCCCGTTTCTCTCCCACGACACCTACAGAAACTTTGCCATGACACATTATCCATCCACGATAAAACCAGCGATTTGCGTATGTACCTATGTGAAGACCTCACCGCATATCAATGCCCGTCGACAGGTGTAAGCTGGGGCCCACTACCTCCGACACCTTCACTTTACTAACTCCACGTTGTTTTGAACTAGAACAATTTAACGAAAACACCAATTTTATTTTTACTAAATGGGTTTTTCAATTCCAATGTTAACGAGAGTTCAATAACAATTAAGACACGGTAGAAAAGTCGTGGGCATTCATACCAGAAACACTCTTTGTGGAAGTACTGATGGGTCAAGCATATTTCATGTTATTTTCGTTCAACTTTATTATCAACTTCCTCCCAAAAAGTTGAGGAAACATTATGTTCAGTTGTCAGGTACGAACTGCGAACTCCTTATTTTAGCGAATTTTCAAATGATTCGTTATTGAAAATAATTAACCGAAAAATTCCATTTTGTAACCTAATTTAGTTTCACGCTCAATGAGCACATTTTTTCTTATGAGAACCTCCAGTTTTTGTTGTCTATTCGGAATCTACGTGAAATTTTTTTCATTTGTTGTAACTATAATGTGTTTGGTAGTGTTGGTACCCTTGCATGAATGCCATTGGTTCTTTTAACATGTGGAGTCCCCCCCCCCCCCCCCCCCCCCCCGGAGGGCTCTTGAGGTAGGGCAGTCTTGAATAAACGCTTTCGAAGATTATGGAAGGCGGAGGGCTCTTGAGGTAGGTAAATCGTGAGCGATCCCGCAAAATTTGCAGAATATCGACATTAGTTGGTATTTGAGTGCCATATATTTGTGAAAGGCGATTCCGGGGTATTAACTCGTATATACAAAGTACATATAACTACATTTTTATTATTAACGAGAAGTTTCAGCAGGTAGCTCTTAGTTCTGAATGTAAATATAGAGAGAACAAGAGAGGAGAGAGAGTGAGAGAGAGAGTGAGCGAGTTTGACTGTTTGTTTGACTGTGTTTATTTAAGAATGTGATACAATTAGGACCTTGTGGTCCTCTCTTACATTATACCACAAAAAATAATATAGTAAATTCTAGTCATAAAAGTCAGGGTTCAAGCATACATAAATTTATCCTGTGTGAGTGTGTTGCAGTGCACCATGCTAAATAAAGAAAATCGAAGAATACAAGAGTTGATAAATAATACAAATTAAAGGTACAACTTGTGACATACTTTAGTGAAAATATACAATATATAAATGGAAGTGATCTGAATAGTCGGCTTTTCATTCTATTGTTTTATACAGTTTTAATAATTTGGCTTTAAATTCTTGTTTGAAGGTTGCTACCGAATTATGTGTCTGGAAGAGTTCGGGATTTTCATTAAAAATTTTTACGGCTTGAACATGAAAAGACTTGGCAAATGCTTCTGTTCTGTGTTTAGGAATCTGAAGTAAATGCATACCTCTTCTCGTTGAGAACGAGTGTATGCTTGACATCAGTTCAAATTTACAATTTAAATACGTAGGATTACTGAATTTAAGGATCTTGAACAATGTGGTGAAAACCACCCCCTCTTTTCAACAGCCCTTTTCAGGGCTACCAAAAAGAGGTAGACACAACACAAAAATATTTATAAGACGTCGAGTTATAACTCCGTCAAACAAAATATTTCACCAGAGAGAAAATACGAAATTCTCTCTCAAAAGTGAAATATTAACTAATAACATACAAGGCGACCTCCCTAGACACTTACTGGGCGAGAGAGATGCGACAAGTATCTCGAACCAAGTCGCCTTGAACGAGAAAACTCAAACAGAAAATCAAACGTCCTCTAAAACTAGCAAGGACAATTCAAACAAGCCTACTCGCCAATCAGAAACACTGATTACACGAGAGACAATAGGCGAACCAACTAAGAGGCGGCAAGCAACCACCTCTGGTCCAGCAGCCACCCCGGGGACCCCGTCTGAACAACGGACGCAGAGAAAACACCCGAGGTCCCCGTCTAAACTCAAGGTCGTCGGCTCCGCGACGGACGCTCGTAAGCCACCCCCGGGGACCCCGTCGCAGCGACGGACGTGGGGAAACCACCCCGGAGGACCAGCTCAGCTATCATACTTGCAGATACTGAGAAAACAATGTGCGAGCCAATGAGATTACACAGTTGAATTAACGAAATTAAGCGGACCAATCAGGAGGCGGCAGGAGGCGGCCACCTCCCTATAATTACCCCGCTCGGAGCCCTCCGAATTCATTCCACTCTCCGCTCTCGACGACTACACCTCGAAGTACGAAGATTTCTACACGCTCTACGCTGACGAACCTTCTGCTCCCGAGTTCATCTCAAGAACGGCTTCCTACTGCTTTCTACAAGGCCTACCTTCTCTCCACACAGATCTCGCATTGGCATCTACGAGTCCAGTGATTATTCATCCTGCTCATTGCCCAACGTAGTTCTTCTGTCAGGACGCCACCCGGTACATCTATTGATATTCTCATTAGATCGTACGCCCGCTGGGACGTTCCGAGACGTGTCGCCCGGGTTTCGTAGCACTAGGCTCGTCACCGACCGCTGTGGGCACGCCGGTAAATTACTCAGCTCATACGCTCTAATTTACCGTCCAAGGAAGTCTTTTTCAAGACTACAAGGTAGGACCCTGACATCCGAGCAAAGGAAAGAAGCTCTGTCAAGCGAGTCCACCTTCCAAACCCTCTATTTCTATACATAGATGTATCGAAAACGAGTTAATAAACTCGGATATTTCGATGGAGCGCCGCCCGTCCTATTTCCTCATGCAAGGGGAGGCGGAACACGGCGCGACCGGGCCTCTTAGCCCACGCAGCGCTACCTACCCGCTGCTCGGCCAGTCCGCTGTTCCTAGCGACGGCTCAAGGCTCGATCCTCGCGACGAGATCGCCTTCTCACCTAACGTATTCACGAAGGAAACGTTAGATCAAGCCTCACCTACACAAAAGTTCGAGGATACCTTTCAGACCCGCTCTGAAGTCAATCATTATGATTCGACAAAGATTTCCGAATATCCACGATATTCTACACAAGGCTACCCGGCCGATCCGAGTGTCAAATACACTCCAAATGTACAAAAAACAAAGGATACTTTTCAGTACCTCAACCAAGCTCAACATATTCCTCCTACAGATATAAATCTTAGGCCGGAATATTACAAAACGGCTCAGTACCAAACTGATCGAACCCAGCACCCACTATGCGAGCCCAGTGCTCCACGCGGCTGCGACACGAACTATCCCTCAGTTCATCCCGCCAAGCAAGCTGACCTTGGCGATTTCGCTCACATTCCTTACAGGAATACCTCAGGGACTAACCCGCATAATCAGAATATAAATGTCCCACTTGGTCTACCTACACCAAGTAAAACATATTTAAATCCACTACAAACAACATTAAACCTATTCTAAATATTCTCCATTCCTTCACTTTCAACCAACCTATTCTTTCGTAGTAGGGGGTTACATGATCATAAATGGGAAGTTGAATATAAATCGCATGCAAGCGTTTTGAGCTCGCTGTAGTCTCCGGGTGTTTTCACTAGACAAATCACAATATGCTATAGCGGCGTAATCTATTATAGGAAACAATAGAGATTGTACTAATTTAGCTTTAACATCCTGAGGTATATGATATGCTAATCGGCGAAATTGATACAGTCCTTTGAAAACTTTATTACATACATTCGTAACCTGTTCAGTCCATTTTAAATTGCAGTCAACAATGAGACCAAGTTTTCAAAGTTCAGCGGAGTTGAGTCAACCATCACTGAAGGGATGGCGAGAAAGTTTATTTTGTTAATGAGTGAACTATTTCCTACAAGTATAACTTTACATTTATTAGGATTGATTTTTAATCCGTGATTTTTACACCACGTTACTAATCTTGAAACATCCTCATTCATCCTATTGATTCCGCTTTCGATATCTTTGTATTCAACTTGTAAAAATAACTGTAGATCATCAGCATAAAGCTGATAATCACATTCTCGAAAATTACTTGAAATACGATTAATATATAAAATGAAAATCAGCGCTGATACAACGGAGCCTTGCGGAATTCCTACTTTATTTGGGCACCAATTTGACTCGGAGCCGTCACGGGTTTTTACTTTTTGCAACCTGTTCTCCAGTAACGACTCGAACCATCTTACAAGATTATCAGACAAATTCACTGAACGCAAAATACACACTATTAATTCACGACTTAACGAATCGAAAGCCCGGGCAAAATCAATTAGGCACAGTATAGTAATTTTTCTGCAATCCATTCCCGACCTTACTTCATCCAAAACTCGTATCAGTGCGGTTTCTGTACTGTTACCAGCTTGGAACCCAGCCTGATACGGATCGATAACATTTTGACCGTTTATGAATTCAGATAATTTATCATAAACACACAGGTCTAAGATTTTGCCAAATACACATAAATTGTTTATGGACCTAAAATCCTTAAGACTTTCCGGGTTCGGGACTTTATTCAAGGGTAGCACAAGGGAGAGTTTCCACATAGTAGGGTACATGGCAGATTCCAATAAAAACGTAAAAATGTGACTTAAAATTGGGGAAATCTTGTGAACAATCATCTTCAGGAAATCAACGGGTACCCCGTCATGACCGACAGCCCCAGATTTAATCTTCATAATAGCTCTTTCTACAGATTTCACATCAATTTTGGTAATAAGTAAGACCGGATTATCCGGGTTAGCTAAATTGTTATAAAATTGTTTAATTTCGTCGCTTACTGATGAATTCGAATCCATGCAAAAATGCTGGTTCAATAAATCCAAAGAGTGAGAGAGAGATTGAGAGGGAGAGAACAAGAGTGGAGAGAGTGAGAGGGGGGGTGAGAGAGAGAGAGAGAGAGCACTTTAGTAGAGGCGACGCAGTATGATATCACGACACACCAATACTTGGAGCAGTTTTGACATTCCACATAGTCCAAGTTTTGAACTTCACGGTGGAACAGGATGCATAACATCTATTTATTAAACGGAAAATTCTTCTCAAAATATACCTACTTTCCACACAAGTTGGCAATGTCCAGCTAACAAGCGATGGTTTGGCATGACATTGTTATGGAACCGCTGACTCGCGACCCCATTGTTGAATCAACCTCACAAGGAAATGAGTCGCCCGTTTCAATGCTAATCAGTTCGTATCCACTCGGATAAATGCGCAAATTATCAAGATCTACAAAAGAAACCCTTCTAATGGGAAAGACGATGAGTAGTAAGGTGATAAAAGTTACCCATCTTCCACTAAAAA
Organism: Adelphocoris suturalis; assembly: GCA_030762985.1. Lineage (NCBI taxonomy): Eukaryota > Metazoa > Arthropoda > Insecta > Hemiptera > Miridae > Adelphocoris > Adelphocoris suturalis. The sequence continues at coordinate 30,528,586 of CM061047.1, read as the reverse complement.
TGGCAGTTGCTTTGTTTAAGGTGGTAAGTAGGTATATAAATCTCGGATACTATCATTAAAGAAATTACCAGATCATTCAGTGGGTCCCTGACTATTTACATATAATTAATACAGAGAGATAGATGAATATAAATTTAATGCATACATTCATAAAAGAATACTGCAAGGAGTATCAGCACATTAAATAAACATTCCAGCGGTTTAATTTGACCTTGAAAATGAAACGCTGCAAATTATTATACAATGGTTATTATTTCTGCGTTAGATTAGGAACTTATATCCAATAGATATCAGCTGTAGATAGCTGGTATAATTTTAAGTGATACTACACTCTCTTCTTTTTATTTCCCTTTTTTGAGTTGGGAAAACTTGTGGTTCAGTTGGGAATTTCATATTACTTCCCACCTGTTGGTTTATTATTTTGAATAATGAACCTTCGTAATCAAACAAGAAAAAAAAATATTAACACCCCTGAAAAATTTTTGGTTTACGTTTCAAGATGCGTAGAATCTAAAAATCGAATAAAAAATCCGTCCGTCTGCCGTCCACGGCTTTTCTCCGAAAATACTATACCGAACTATATGAAACTTGGGTTGAAAATCACATTTGGGGTCTAGATGCTCCTAGAAGCTCGGCATCAATTTTTATCAACCCTAAAGGGATGCGTTAAAGGGCTAAACATTAAAAAATCGAGATCTCAAAAACTTTCTACGAAAAGTTACAGTTATAATTTTTTTCTTGTCATTGATAAATTTAATCCCAAAGACTCGATTAAAACCACCCTGAATCAATTCCAATAGGCGTCCCTCTCGTTAACAAAGCCTTGCCTATTAGACATAGCTTCACAGGGACGTCCTAAAAATTGATGGTGATTTTTAGACGCGCAATATTCCTGTAAATTGATGTTTCAGGCAACAGCGGATTGATTTTTATTTGAAGAGCCGACAGTAGATAAATATTAAATTATTAGACAAATTCAACAAGATATGGAAGGGATGAAGCGGAAATTACAAGCAATGGACGGGGAACGAAATTAACTTCTCATTAAACAGGCTCGTCTGGCCATTGATCTGGATTTTCAGCATAATCTATAATAAATTCTCATTATTTTCAGCATTTATTTTAGTTTATTACTTTTTGTGATATAAACTTTCATTTTCATAATCAAGCTAAGCTTATTCCTTCAGCAAATAGATGTGAAGTGATCGACTATCCAAACTTGGGTGTTATAAAGTACATAGGTACAGATACATCTTAATTATTACATTTGAAAAGGGTTTTCTGTTACACTTCTAAACAATACACTACCGTTCTGACACAATTGATTTTGAAATAAAATGTGATAGAATAGTAGGATCGGAACTCAGGTGATTGGACGTGGGAAAAATCGCTGTGAAGAATGCGAGATTTCGTTCCAGAGAGACCCACAGCACAATTCATCCTTGTCACCTTTCCGTTTTATTTTATGGATTTTTCGCCTGAATCACGCAAAGTTGGGAGCATGTGAACAGGAAAAAAAACAACGGTGCTGACTCCGATTTCAAGGGAAAAACAAATCTGCGAAGCTGAGAGGCTAGTATAGTTTCCTCTTCTATTAACATGGACATATAGAATTAGTTGAAAGAATCAACGTAAAAAAAAAAAAAATAATAATAATAATAATAATTAAAATAAAAATAACATTTGTATGGCGCGTATTTATGATTACGCATACATTCACGCTTGTTACTTGATCCGACTACGATGAAATTTATAGGAGACCTACACAACTCTGAAAATTTTATTGAAATCGGTCCATTAGTCTAAAAGTTTCGAGTGTCAATCAATTTTAGTTTTGCGAATGCGCAATAGTCCTTACACTAACATTCGCGATAAAATGCGTACGGCACCATCTTGAGACCTATAATCAACTAACCTTTGAGTGTGAACAAATTCGACCGGATAGGTCGTAAGAAATCGACTTTATAAGAAAATCACATTTGTGCAAGAGCACATGCCATTATTAATACTGCAGCAATAGCATTTGAATATAGGACCATCTAGGAGCTAATCCACATAATCCCTGAAATGTTAATCAAATCGGTCCAATAGTTTCAGAATTTCACGAGTGTCAACGAACTTAAGTTTTGCGCATTCCTACTAGTTATTACTCAACCAATCATAGGGCTCATTGCTGAAACGTACGCTCAACCACCCTCCAAGTTTGAACAAAATGGGGTAAATAGATCGCAAGAAATCATTACACATGTGCACACGACATTATTGGTCTGAAGAAAATGATATGTATAGGGGAACTGCTCGGAGCTAACCCGCACGATCCCTGAAAATTGCATCAAAATAGAACTAAGACTTATTAGTGACAAGGAATTGGCACAGACACGGAACCAAAATTGATCAACGTGCTCTGAACGCCAAAAGGAATAGAAGATTTTTATTTTGGGGGACAAAATGTTTTTGGCCTCTTGAACGAACACAAAGCAACAACAAAATAAAAATCTAACATAAGTGAACCACATTAAGAAATTTGAGAAGGACAGTGGATGGTAACAAAAATCGTTGGCCACAGAAACAGGTTTCGGTGGTATTTGCGGTTCAACCCTTCACGGAAGTTTGCCGCCAGTTCGAGATCCAGCTGTTTTTATAACAGCGAACAAGTAGAGCTACCCGTAACCTATTTATGCTTCCTGTAGAGCTATTTAATCGAGCTATACCAATTGGTGGAACTCTGAAAATACCATACGGGTAGATCACAATAAACAATTTTAACGTATCAGAGAAAAATATGAGTAATTTATGTAACTATAGCATTTCCAAGTCAAATTCAACCTTTTCCAAGTCAAATCCAACCTTTTCCAAGTCAAATCCAACCTTTTCCAACTCAAATTCAACCTTTTTCCAAGTCAGATTCAACCTTTTCCAAAACAAATTCAACCTTTTCCAAAACAAATTCAACCTTTTGCAAAACAAATTCAACCTTTTCCAAAACAAATTCAACCTTTTCCAAGAAAAATTCAACCTTTTCCAAAACAAATTAAACCTTTTCCAAGCCAAATTGAACCTTTTCACCATTATTAGGGAAATGACGAAAAATACGCACAAGCCCTAAATGTAGTACCAAATGCTTGTCTGTGATTGGGGACTGGGCTGAAAACAATACTAAAAACGCAGTAGGTAGGTACCTACACCTAAGACAAAATCATGTTTTATTAAAAAAGGAATCAACAAAAAATATAATTTAAAAAAAAAATCAACATTTCTTTGAAAGAAAAACTCTTTTCTCTTCTTTACATAATTAATATTTTAAAAGTCTTAAAATTAAAAATCTTACTTGTAGAAAGTCTATCTTCGATTTTTTTCACTTAAAAAAAAAGTACAGGTAGAGGTACTTTTGTGAAATACGAGTAGGTACTTGTAATTTTTGTTGATTTCTTTTTTAATAAAACATGATTTTGTTTTATGTATAGGTACCTACCTACTGCGTTTGGAGTATTGTTTTCAGCCCAGTCCCCAATCACAGACAAGCATTTGGTACTACATTTAGGGCTTGTGCGTATTTTTCGTCATTTCCCTAATAATGGTGAAAAGGTTGAATTTGTTTTGGAAAAGGTTGAATTCGACTTGGAAAAGGTTGAATTTGTTTTGGAAAAGGTTAAATTTGACTTGGAAAAGGTTGAATTTGAGTTGGAAAAGGTTGAATTTGAGTTGGAAAAGGTTGGATTTGACTTGGAAAAGGTTGGATTTGACTTAGAAAAGGTTGAATTTGACTTGGAAAAGGTTGAATTTGACTTGGAAATGCTATATATGCCAGAACCTTGGCGCATATGTAAACGGTCGAACATCTAAAAACACGCAACAAGAAGTCAAAATTTCCTGAAAGCAACGCCCATCTAATGGTGTTATCAGTTGGGTTTGGGTTTATCAGTTTGGGTGTATTATGGGCTCTTTCTTGATCAGCTGAGTGAGCTTTAAACTGTCTCATGTTCGCCCTAGGAGTTCATCCTGATCAACTGAGGTAGCTAAATTCTTCCCTTTGATGGGAGCCTGCCTCTCGAGGACATTAAGAGACTAATAGAATGAGGGTTCCTTTCTCTTCAGCTGAGTGAGCTAAATTCTCTTCACCCTAGGAATCTCAAGTTCGACAGGGAACCTCTCTGGGAGATCAAGAGTCGAATTAAATTATGAAATCGTTCCTGATCAGCTGAGTGAGCTAAACTCACTCACAGGAAAACCTAGGATGTTGAAATTTGGTAGGGATGGGGATGGTTACAAATTGTATTTTCTTATACGAATACATTGTTGAATAATGGACAATAATTACCTACATAAACGTCAAAATAATAATTCTTTGATTCTCGCTTAGGTAACTATCGACATGAATTTGAGCTTAAGTAAAACTAACCGGAGGAGCTACGGGCAGAACCGATGTGAAACTATCGAGACATAGTATTACCCAATAAGCCATCCTTACAAAAATCATTGTTGGTGACGATTTTAAAGGATTCTAAATTCAACTTTTTTGAATTAATTAATTACTTAAGCTCAATTAATTACTTAAGAAATTACATTCAATTGTTATTACCGTAAGTGACCCTAGGTAGGTACTTAAAAGTTTTTCCCCTTGTCGTCTTTAGAAATCAAATTCTAAATGATCAACAATTAGAAAAATACAAATTTTTCTGATTACTTCAAACAAATTTCTGTAAAGTTAACTTAATTTAGAAGACTTTACAAAAGCCTTGATCTGACTCCCTAGCTTGGTAATATTGCGTCAAAATGAAACGATATCTAATAATAAAAGATGAAACCCTGTTTGATATCTGAAAACTTCAATTTAGCACTGAATCAATCCCGGTTCGTAAGAACCACACAATGATGCAAACTAAAGGTTCGGAAAGACACTGGAAACGATGAACTTTCCTTCTAATGTGGCGTTTATAGTATGAGAAGAAACGTTTGTGCATGTGCAAACGAGTATCTACACTGCATGCAGGAACATCGGTGCACTGAACTTATTCCTAGGATGCACAAGAGAGACTTTTGCTCACTCAGCTGATTAGGAAAGAGCCCGTCATTTCAATCATCTCTTGACGTCCCAGGGAGTCTCCCTATCAAATCTCAACTTCCTCGGATGAACAAGAGTGAATTTGACTCTAACGAGAGAGAAAATAACTGCCTTTCTTCCCAATGTTCTTGGTAGGTACCTTTATTGACATTTTATTTCTTAAGAAACGTATTTTGTTCATATAAAGTTCATTGTTGATTTCTAATTTTTTCTAATTTTTGTTTGACTTATAATGATTCTTTTTTTTAATGCGTCATTAAGTATATTATTATTAGCTTAGCATTGTGTTAAGGCCGTATCACACTTGCATTTTTTCAGTTTTTTTGTAGCATTATTTTAATGCTCGAACCTGAAGATAGAAAAGTGCTTTTTTCCAAGGAATCTATGAATGTTGAAGAGGGATGAGTGCAAAAACAGCGCATTCTGATGGAATGCAGTTTTATTAAGTTTGTCAGGTTAGGGCTCCTAGGGGTTTTCCATTGAATTGTTACCCCAAAGGTTACGTTTTAGCATTTTTCGCGTTGAGGTAAAAATTAGAACATGTTCTAATTTTCCCAAGTGAGTTTAAAAATGCTCCGCCAGGATGCGCAATGGTCACCTTCTTCACGTTCGAGTATTAAAAATGCGAGGAAAAAGCTGAAAAAATGCAAGTGTGATACGGCCTTATGGAAAGTAGAGAGTTGTTTCACACAGCTACCGAAGAAAGTCATTTCTTTGTTCTGTATATAACTATACAGCACACAGCTTCATTGTTGCTGTATAGTTACCAAATTTGTTTATTGGTATAGCGTTACTTGGTTCCCGCGTGACAAAATTTTGTATGCCTCCCAGCAGTAAGACATACCTTTCAAAATTGTGTGTGCCTGGCATAAGTTTGTTCAATTTGGTAATCTGAAGTAGATGGAGGTGATGATGAAATATGGTGATTTAAAAAAAAGTTAAATTTAATAAAATATAAGGAAATACAAAATCTATAACTAAAACCATTTCATGATGGAGGGGGAGGGGAAGGGAACTGGCGCCTCAGACAAAGTAGTCATTAATTTTATATATCTACCTGACGGAAACATTAAACAAGTAATATGAAACGAAAGGGAAGAGAACAAAAAATAAAGAGAGAACTGCGCCCCGTAGCTTCACCTCTGCCACAAAGAGGGATTTACGAAGAGTCATGTTCTGATGAGTTTGCATGATTAAGGCGTGTGATCTGCAGGATGGAGTCTTGTTGAATTTATTTTTAAGGTAAATATGGAAGGAAATTTTTAAGAATACTAGATTCAACATTCCTCAAGTCAAAATTTTGTTCGACTGGTCACTTGCTCCGATGACAAACCATGGCGAATTGTACCTTTAACTGTGAAATGACTTGAGGTCATGTGCTTTAACGTAAACTTGAAGTACATTAAAATCTGGAGACAAGCAGCAATAAAAGAAGAAACAATAAAATGCATGTGGTGGAATGACTAAAGTAGTTGTGAGTCTTCTTTTGAGACGACTGAGAATGAAATAGAGGTATTGTGATAAAGAGTGAAGGGCATCAAACACTCGCTCGAATATGGACGTCATCTGAAGTTCTCAGACAAAAGCTTTCGAATTGATCTGTGTTTAGGTTTCTCACCGTGTCCTTGTAAAGAACCTAACACAAATCTGTCAACGGGAATAGGAAAGTGAGGTTCTTTTATCTTTAAGTATTACTAAAGTCTAGGATTTCGACCTATTGATAATATGTCGTCATTTGGACGTGATAAAAGAATAAACAAAGACTCGATACGAATCACTAAGCAGAGAGATATGAGTATGGAATTAAAATAACCAGTATAACCAATACTTCAAACCCCGTCCTCTAACACTGAGGTGTTCTAGAAGCACTATCATTAAAAACAAAAAAATCGTAGTTTCAACACAAAACAGCTTCTTAATCGATGGGTGAGAATGGTTACAGCGTGATAGATATTGGTTATGGACCCTCTCCCGATTTCTGAACCTCATCAAACCACGGTGCCATTCTGCTAAGTTTAAGCTTTGGATCACCCTTTCTCAATGGTTGAAATGAGCTTTTTGAAAAACCATTTTGAAAAAAGTTAAAAATAATAAAAGAGAGGTAGGAGAGCTCTCTGAATTTTGCAAAAATGCTGATTTGGTATTCATAGGGAGAACTATGAAGCTTGAGCATATTCAATTTTTTATATTTCAAAAAATCGTGCTTAAAAAATCACTAAAACTGGCTAAAACGGCTAAAAATTGTTAAATGTATATTTTTAGCAGACGTAGGTCATTGGAAGACTATTAACAATGAACTAGAACATTATGTATGAACAAAATTATGCTGAAAAAATGTACTTTTTTAGATCAACCAAAATTGCCAAAAAGCTAAAAATCTATAAATGAATGAATTGAGTCTCAGAATATTATTTAGTACGAGTTTTTTGTCATAAAATTGGTAGTTAACAATTCCTTTGTACTCAACGTGCTCAAATTTCAAAGCAATGTTACTTAAAATGATATTATAACTCACGAAAATTCGCATATACGATCATGCTGCATTACTGGAACTTTTTTAGTTCTGCAGGTGAGTAATCAGGGCCTTCCTATGGAAATGGGCGAGTGATCTCTTGCTTCGCTAAATGGTTTACAATCTCATTCCCTCTTGTTCTAATGTGACCCATTATTCAGCCAAGAACAATCTTTTCCCCTTGAATCTTCAGCGTGTGAATGTTTCTCAAAATATTCTCTTCAAATGGAAAAATTTGAGAATATAATATATGATGTCTGATTGGAGCTTAGTTAAAACACTTGAGAATTACTCAGTATATCACAATTGATTAGTTTTAAGCTCCTATATCAATAGCACAGTGTAAGCCATAGCTATGACTGTAGCTTCGGCTGTGTAAGCATTTGACCTATTCCAAAGACGGAATAGGTTTAATGGCTATGTGTGCCGTACCTATTGCCTGAAGCGCTTACTTAAAAATGGGTGAAATTTTGTAAAAGTAATCCCCTTCCCCATTATCTTGAATAGCGCACAATTGATGGCCCAAGGTTATTTTTCAGAATAACTAATATACTGAGCTATGGTATTTGAATTATGTAGCTAAATCATACTCCCTCCATACCTCCACTCCATATCATTTGGCAACGAGCTGGTTTTACATGACGTAATCATCCCACGTAATAATGAAGATAACAATTGAATCACAGCCAAACTTGCGAATTTGAATCACATCCGTGCAAATGAAAGAGAAACATGAAAATTACTGCGTTTTTCTAGAGCATTATGAATAAGTGTTAGGGAAACCGCCAGATAATTGGAGAACGATCCGTATATAGTTTTTTCTATTGGTGCTCCGTTCAACGGCATTCGTTGTGGAAAATCCCACGGACACTGCGAATCGGTAAGATTACGTTAATGACACAATTTCAAGCGATTCTCTCCCCGGATGTAGGTACCTATCCGCTGCCTCACTTAAACTATAGGTGGCATCATCATGATATAGTAACTTACAAATCAACCTGCGCAATATCGGAAAGGACGAATGAAGGTTGCGATGAGTAGGTAGAATAGCGGACTGAAGAGAAGGGGCAGGCCCACTTCACAAGTAGGTACTTACCTAATTAATGGAGGAAGAGAGGCAGCTTAGATCAAACCGCATTCAGCACGGTTGAATTCATTCAATTAGATATGGAATTTGATGTCAGACAGCCTGATGGTCGGTGCACCAAGCACAGCTGTTATACATATATTTAAGACTCTCTTTTAACTGGCCTTCGGATTAACCGGCCACCCATTTTATTTTATTTTTATTTATCCCCCTCTGCAGTCTTCACTCTCCACGACCTTCCCCGAAGGTGAAGAGGAGAAAACAACATCTCTTTTCCGTTGTTTATTTGCGTATCTCCACGCTCGGTGAGATAGAACTGCGCAAGGTCGTTCCCAAAATGCAATAACTGCCCTAACTACGAGGGTTACTCAGAGTGGTGTACCTCCAGACGCTCCTGTTACGAGTCCCCTGGAAGATGAATGGGATTTTTTTGTTAAGGTTGGTATACCTACGTGTAGGGGGGTTCCCAACGGTGAAAATAAGACCGGGCCCGTGTAAAATCGTGTGGGCCCTTGCAAAATGTCGCAGCAACCCTCTGAATGTGCTGTTCGCTCCACCTACCGCCGATTTGAGATTCACTCAGTCATCAAGTTCCTCACTTTGCATCACGAATCTGCCTCCGAAATCGATCGTCAGCTTGTGGAAACTTATGGACCTGAGGTAATGTCACGTCAGCATGTTTTCAAGTGGGTTAGGCTTTTGAAGAACGTCATACCGAAACTCAAGACGAAGAAAGGAGTGAGAGGCTCTTTCTCATTTCAGAAGAGCTTCTGCAGCAAGTTGGTGAAAAAATTCGCACTGATTGGCGGGTGACCATTGACAAAATGACAACCTTCACGAAATGTTTCCACACCTCTCGAAGCCAACATGGGTACCAAAAATGTTGACTCTGGAACATCACCAAAACTGCATTTCAGCTGCACGCGAATTTCTTCATCGTTATAAAAATGGAGGTTGAAGCATTCCTTGACTCGAGTGTGACTGGGGACGAAATTGGGGAAGTTACTATACGCCAGAGACGAAAAGGCAGTCCCAACAATGGCGCCATAGCCACTCCCCATCAGCGAAAAAATTCAAAGTTCAGTTTTCAGAGTAGAAGATCATGGCACCTGTATTTTGGGACTAGAAAGGTGTGTTGTAGGTGGATTTCATGGCCAAAGGGACTACCATCAATGCTAACGGATACTGTGAGACCCTAACAAAATTAAAAAAAAATTAATGACAAAAGGAATGGAATGCGGGGCGCGCAGCGTTACCGATCTGATCAAGACAGATGTGCTGCGTGCCCGCACGTGCGTGCCCAACGGCGCGCGCTCACTGCGGGGGTAGATGAGCCACTCTACAGCGTTCACCAGATTTCTACATGCTTGCGTTCAGGAACCTGCACCTTAGCTCTCCTTTTTTCTGTGTATCGCATGCTCATACATAACAGAATGATACGTTGTTTCCCTTATGGGTTATACCTGAAGTCAAGGAAAATGAGTAGATAGGCAATATTACACGTACCTTCCTGCTACCTATATGTTAAGTTTACATGTACACGTGTCATCTACGTTTTGGCACCGGAAGTCGATTAGGAAAAAAAAACAGCCCCAAAGGTAACAGGTGATCAGATCCCACCGTTCTTTGTAATTGTATTCTAGATGTCCCAAAAGAGCTCCATTTCAGCAGCACCATAAGCCGATTTAAAAGCAAATTAGGCTCAGAGGTCCCTCAGCTGATCATTGCGCCTAAGCGCACTGAAATTGTATCTTAGATATCCTAAAGGAACTCCATTTCGAATTTCGCTTTCGTAGGTTGACAAAGAACCGGGTTCCTCACGGGCCTCTTCGCGTAACGCACCTTCATGAACGATTTGCGTAACGCAATTTCGTGGAGATCAGGCGAAAGGCTGACTTTGTCATCAATATGCCAACGTAGATATTGGCACATTCAGGGGGGAAATTAATGCAATTGATAAATAGGTACATCTTCACTTTACTAGTCCCCCTGATCTAAGTATAAAGACTATTAAATAGGTATTTTTAACAAGGCTAGAAATTTACAAGAGCGTCGATTTCTGAGGTTCATTATTGAAAATAATAAACCAAAAAGTACCGCTTTTGAAACTGTCTATCTTTCCGGTTTTGTGCTATAGTAAAGACATGAATCTGTTGAAAACTATCTTAGTTGACTATATCAAACATCACATAGATAGGTTAACTGCAAGTGGTGATCAATGGACTGAATCACAAAAAAATTATTACTATGTATACATACCCCTGAAGAAGGTATAGTGGCAACGAAACGAAACGTAGGTGTAGTGGTCTTTTGTATAGACATAGGCCCACGCTCAAGACCCTGCATCCAGAGAAGAACAAAACGTAATTATTTAGGGATATTGATGATATTCAGAATGACCTAAGATTTCAGATAAGATGTTCAGAAAGTTCCAAAACGGATTTGTTTGATAAAAAATTAATTTCCTAACATTTTGGCGCCATTTACTAGCTCATTTTCGGACGGTTATTTGATAAAAGAAACATTACTGTAAATGCATTACCTCAAACCCATTAGTGAGTATCCTACCGAAAACCTTTTTTCGCCATTGTAACAAACCAAATATCCATTCGGTTGTACATTGGCCTTCAACAGGAAAGATGGACGCCAATCCAGGCGGTTTATCTTCACCGAAAATAATTTAACCTTTGCGTTACTTACATGTATTTGTAATGGGACAGGGAATAAATTATGATGAAAAAATATAATGAACATGAAAACAAAAGAACAAAATAGAATCTGGAGAAATTGGAGTCAATGGATTTAACAAAGTTAAGAGGAAAGAAGATGTGAAATTCGTCTGCGAAGGCCAGGTAGGGGTTCACGCCCCTTGATTGCCTTGGGGAGCGCACTGAGGATCGTATCAAATAAGGTATAAAAACATTTTTAGACCATGAGGAATTTTATGGGAGTTTAAATTAAACTAAAAACAAGGAATACCAACTTTTTAGAGTGTTAAAAAAACGACACTTCTTACGTTCTCAAAATTGTTGCTTTCACGATAACAAAAAATAAAGAACCCCACCTCCGATTAAAGAGATTAAATTAATTAGTTAATTAAAATGCATGAATTTCCCCTTAATGGGAGAAACAAAAGATGATTCATACTTCTTTCCTTAATATCTTATTTTTCTGATTTCCTACGGGAGAAATTGAGTATGAAATTATGAAAGATCCAATAGATAGTGATGGAATCCATTACTGCTTGCAGACCTTCGCATTTTCAAAGATATTAAAAGGACGTAACTGGCTCTTCCAAAACCTACAATCAAGCTGAAACAGTGGGGCTGTCAATTTTTTTTTTTTTTTTTTTAAAGAAAATGAAGCTGTTGCAATGGGTCAAAAGATATTAAAATTAAAATTTTCGAAAATTTCCTTGATCTCACAGAGTTTTGTTCTTATAATATAATAGAGATAGAGATTATCCAAACACCAGATGGAACGAAGGCTCCGACAAAAATACCTACATGGGTTAACATTCGACGATCAAAGCATTTACGGCGTGCGGTCCTGAGTGGATACATATGTCCCCACTAGTCAGAATTTTTTCCAAGTGCTTCAGAATTGTGTACATCTAATCCCAGTACCGTACTGGTTTCGTTGTCAATATTGTGGCAAAAAGCATGAAAGCTTCACCTGATCAACATAAATTTTAAAAGTAACAACCGTAAAGCAGATGACTAAAACTGTCCCGTTTTCCTAGAAAGGCAGAGAAGAACGAGGAATAAACCAATGGTAGAAAATTTCTCTACTGAGTACAAAACACAATATGAATATATGCTCGTGTGACTAGATGAATATATTTAACTAGAGGCCTGTTAGGGCTTGGAAAGCCCTAATCTAGAACACGATCAAGATAAGCACAGAGACGAACGGCGACACTTGGGCCGTCTAACACTGAAATCGGTCCGCAAAGTTCTTCACAATTTCAAAGATCGTTCAGAAATAACTTTCCTAGATGTTAGTAACTACACTACGTTTCTTAATTACCGTGGCAACTGCTGTTACTGCCACAGCCTATTAAACAGACAGTCTCCCTATCAAATTTCAACTTCCTGCAGTGAACAGGAAAGAATTTAGCTCACTCAGCTGATCAGAAAAGACCCCATCATCCACTCGTCTCTTAGTGTCCCAGAGAGTCTCCCTATCAAATTTCAACTTCCTACAGTGAACAGGAAAGAATTTAGCTCACTCAGCTGATCAGAAAAGACCCCATCACTACGTTTCTTACTTACCGACACCTGGGGCCGTGCTGAATCGGAATTATATATAAAGACCGTTCGGAATTATATATAAAGTCCGCTAAGTTCTTCAGTTTCAATTTCTTCGTTCAGAAATAACTCTCCTAGATGTTAGTAACTACACTACGTTTCTTACTTACCATGAATTGATGGCAACTGTTGTTACCGCCACAGCCTAATAAACAACTCTCGTTGAAAAGGACCGCCTAGAACACGATCAAGGCGGGTATAGAGACGAACGGCGACACTTTTGCAACAAACTTGGGGCCGTGCTGATTCGAATGAGCCGTCTAACACTGAAATCGGACCGCGAAGTTCTTCAAAATTTCAAAGACCGTTCGGAATTATATATAAAGAAGATGCCATGGTTAGAGCTGTGCTCTGTTATGCTGCTCAGATCTGAGGCTTTTGGGATTTGGCTGCAGTGGAAGGAGTCTTGATGGGGTTTGTTAAAAAGACATTTTTCTTCTTCCAAAGTGTACCTCGAAACACCTGCTTTACTTGGTATAAACGTGCTGTGATAATTACGGACCAGTATTCTGCGTAGAAGAGCTATATAATACCGAAATAATAAGCAGCGTTTTTTACCTGGTGTCGTAAAAAAATTAATTGAGGCCAATGCAATAAAAACTGCATCCTTTGTCTTCCCCTAATCTGTACACTTTATCAAAATCATGTTAATGACTTTTTTTTTTTTTTTAAGCGGTGCAAAGAAGGATGCCAGGTACAGATACTTTACCCCACTTGAAACAACTAATTTTCTACCTCATAGTGAGTGTGTAGTAATGAAATCTTAAAATTTTTTTATCTGTTGATGAAAAACCTAATTTTTTCAAATCGCTGTTCGTAAAATGAGATAAAAAATGCTGATCATAAAAATATTTGCAACGTTTTGTAAAGTCTTGATTAAAGAAATTCAACACGAAAATATTTAAATAACAGGGATAGATAGGTTGGTACTTAATTCATTGGGCAGCGTAGGCAATGTTTCGTTTAAAAACACGTTTTTCCGGCTTTACCCCCTCCGATTTTTCCATTCAGTTATTATATTAAAAATGTGCGAAGTTTGTTAAATAACTAAACTAAATCTGTAATCCAACAACAACAACAAAAATTATGAAAATTGGTTTATAATTATAGCTCTGGCTTCGTCGTTATTTCACACTCACGAACATATGGTTTTTTCATGGATTCAGTCTTAGAAAATGTCTTTGAAATAATTTAAATTCAAAATTAAAGATCATTTTGTTCATAAAAATCCAAGGAAGTAATGGGTATGTCGGGGTATGATATAATATCAGGTTTTATGGGCACCATGTTTAAAATGAAGATACTTGGATGAACAAATTATGAGATTAGGGGCGGTCGCACACATTTTCTTCGGAAAAAAGCTCATCGCATGCTTTGCGAAAGGTACCAACTTTGGGAGGGAACGCACGTAATTAATAGAATCTGGTAATATAACTAAAACACTTTAATCTGTTTCTGTACTGTAAAGATTGAAAAAATGAAAAAACAACTTTGAATGTGAAAATGAAGAGGATTTTGCAAATTCAAAGACGAGCATCTTGTTGAAAATTACTAGAACAATCGATTCCTGCAGTATGGATCTCTCTTCTGTGAATCTTGTCTACTTTGTGGAGGTAATGAGAGGTTTCAAGTCGCCTCGGTATCAGCAAGTAGAAGGTATTGAGGTGGTATGTGGAATGAGGCTCACGTAGCTTTCACTTCTGAGTTGGTACTTCCTGATCCAGAGGTAACGCTGATGTAACTGGGGACCAGTCATCTCCTACCTTCCTACGCGATGGCAGCGAAACAAAACGCGATTTTAGTTTTCAAAAACATAACTGTCGGAAGAATGTGTGCTCCATCGACACAGGCCTACAATCCAAGAAAACCTTCACGTATTTACAGGGTTTATATCAAGCATATATATACTTTTGGTTGAGAACCGAGAAGCTTCTAGGGATCGATTCTACAACTAACTTCGATACTGATTCTACAACTAATACCTGGTCCGTAATATAGTTTATAGTATATTTATTATTGCAACACGGGGCTTCGAGCTTCGCAACTGGGTTCACAGCATTACAGTTATTTACGCTTTTTAGTAAAGTTGAGGAACAAAATGACGAATGACTAAGTCATCTTCCCATCAAGTAGAAGGGTTGCATACACTGCATATGGTTTCGAAACTATGTTTGTTCTTGCACATTAATTAAAATTAATTGTATTTCAGTAGGTTGAATAGAGAAAATAGCTGTTCAATGTACAGCGTTGCGGATGGTTTGAAACGATTCTTTGGAATTATATTTACCAGTGACAAGCAAAACATGGGGAAATTATTATAATTTAATTATTCATACATACACATTATTCGTTCCTTTAAACTTAACAAGAGCTGAAATCTAAGTATAGTTTTCGGTACATATCACAGGTGTAAAGCGGCATTCATTCGAGGCACCTACGAATTGAAATTACGAGTAATTAGATAAAATAAGACACCTAAGATTCACTGTCTGTAGGTGACAAAAGTTACGATAAACTCAATAATAATAAGTCGTTCCGCTTAAATAAGAAGCCTTGCCTGTATGACCTAGCTTCTGAGGGACGTCCTAAAATGACGTTTTTTCAACATTAACACTTGATTTTCTCCCCAGATTAGGAGAGGTTACGCTCGTTGCAATGGTGTGCTTATTTTTGGCTTAAGTTTGTGCTTATTAATGAACCTTTGTAACCTACCAAAAAAAAAAAAAAAAAAAAGTCCGTCCGTTCGCCGTACGCCATCCGAAGCTTTTCTCAAAAAGAATTGGTACGAACTTTTGTAAATTTGCCTTAAAAATCATTTATCGGCCGGGGATGTGCCAGTAACATAGGCATTGCGCTCGATCAACACTAAAGGGTAGAACTTTAGGGCTGAAATATTAAAAAATTGAGATCTTGAAATCTTTCTATGTAACAGCAAAGACTTTTTGAGTTTCATTTATAGGTATCCGCCAAAAGAATCGAACGAAACCACCCCGGAAATGCGTTTATTCGTTTGCTTTCCCTTAGGGCTAAAACATCGACAAGAAGAAAATAAATCAACACGGGAGTGAACCATAACCAGTAAAACCTAAAACATATCAAAAATCGCCTTGAAAACTACGAAAATTGTATCAGCTGATAATAGTATAATTCCGATGGAATTCTGACTTCCCGAAATCGAGTTTATAATAACTTCCGTAACCTGTTGGGCTTGTGAAGTGTAGGTAGGTAATCACTTCATCGATTCTAAATTGTTTGGGCAAGGATGATGCTACTGTAACAACCTAGAAATATATGACAGAGCTTTGGTGTTACCATGACGATAGAGTGTCAATGAGCGTGTGAATAAATGGAATAATGTTAAGCTTTAGAAATCAACGTAGGTAGGTATAGTACAAAGCTGTATTCAATCGAGTTACCTACTTCAATTATATAATTTATTAAATTATTAATAAGTAAATACTTAGGAATTACTCTTAATTAAATTATTATGTCTATTCCAACAACAGGTTTATTACTTCCGAGCCTCGCAAGGTCGGAACGTTATAGCCAATTTTCTAAGAAAATGAAGCTATTGCAATGAATCCAAAATTTCCTTCATGGAAATTCGTTCTGAAATTCCGTAGAGTTTAATGCTGTTTGATATGAATGTGTAGAGTTTGATCAAAAAGTTCTGGTTCTTTTCAATTTGCGCGCGAAACAGAAGGTCGTTGAAACTTCTCGGTGGTCTCACCGTTACTTTTTCTGAGTCACCTGAAATTTAATGGAGCTCGTTCGGGACACCTCAAAAACAATAACGAGGTTCGGAGGATCACTGAATAGCTGATGGGGCCTCTGAGGCTAATTTCTTTCCTTTTCGACCTGCCGATTTACTAAGTATTTTGTTTTGTTGTTTTGACATTTTTAGAAAAATTTTCAACATTCACCTACTTTAAACCGTAAAAGTGTGTGGTCCTGAGCTGTAAAGGTGTGAACCCTTTTGGGAGGCACGATGCGCCAAGTTTTGATCATTTACTAGATATAAATGGGGCTTAATATTAATTATAGACCAATGATCTGCGTAGAAGGGCTATCTAATATAGAAATAATAAATCTTTGTGTAATAATTAGCAGCGTTTTATTTTACAGTGAACCTAAGGGGAGTTATGATCACTATTATAATATAGAGCCAAAAACACGAGAAAAAAAATCTTCAAAGAAATAACTCGACAACAAGCGTTTAAAAATATAATATCTTATATACTTAGCGAGAATATGCCTAAATCGTACCACTTTTCATATTTTGCTCCGCCAATTACCGCAAACCCGAACAGACCATTGTTCTCTCTTGATTTTCCCGATTTTCATTCCTGTTTCCAAGCAAGCACCAGAAGTTCTTCCATAGGTCTCTAGCAGGTTCGAATTCGGAACTTTAAAGTGGTTGGAACAATCTGTCGATTCAGTAAAACCGTTATTATAATTTTCCAAGAGATCTTAACATTTTTTACCGACGATTTTTTCGTCAGTAAATGTATGTGTTAAGTACATAGCATGAAAAAAAATTAAATTAACATTCCTGGAGCAACGGCGTAGAAAAATAACTTGGAAATCACGAATATAAAAATATTCCCGTAAAATGGGCACGTTTTGTCATTTTTTGACGAAGTTCGTTCTGTGGCCGAGAAAGCATTCTGCGCCCATTCCTTCTGCGAAGTATTGTTATGCACCAGTATATACTCACCTTTCCCCTACTTTTTTTCCCACGTTTTGTGCGTCCTGTGTCACTTGCGTTTCATAATCGGAATCTTTTCATGGATAATAATACATGAAGCGGATATTATTGTTACAAACATGATCATTTACAACTTTGAAAGAAAATTAGAGTTTCAAATGAAGTGAGGCCGTATGTCGTAAGCAGCAGTAATATGATCAGCATCAGAAAGCGAGAGTTTGCAGCTCCTATGTTCTCGGAGTAGGATGACATCAGCGGAAGGCTCTGTGAGTATTGCCGTACGAACGGGTTGTGGAGCTAGCAGGAACAGAGTCAGCAGTTTCTACGGGAACGGTCTCACGATCAGTGAAGTCTTTTCCGTGTAAGATGGCTAGATACTGTTCAGATGTACCTACCAATTACGGCCCAAAAGCTAAGTCTTCAGTAATACTATAATTACCTATTCTTAAAATGGTTCCGTTTACAATTATATCAATCTATCCCAGTCCTGCATAATAACATTGCGTTCTACTGTGTATTGTGTTACAACTTTGTAAAGAATTTAGATTTTCTAATGAAATGAGGTCGTGAGTCGTAAGTAGCAGTAATACTTACAATTAGTAATACTATTACAATAATATTACGAATATTATAGTAATATTAATTATATTACTATAATATAAGCAGTAGTACTATTAGGAATAATAGTAGGATGATGGTAACATGAGTTGGGATATATCAAAATATTGCTTCCACTACCGAAGGTAGGAAAGCTTTGTGTTCGTGCAAAAATACAAGAAAAACTTGTCTCCCTTCAATGGTCTGACCCAGATGCGCGCGTCAAAATATTGCCTTGAGTCTACCAAATGGATACGCTAGATGGAAAGGATGGCTGACTTGGCAAGCAATTGCTATTAAATAAGATGGAAAAGTATGGGGTAAGAGGAATAGTGCTAGAATGGTCTCGTAGTTATCTTTACGGACGAAATCAGGTTGTATCCATCTATAATGAAGTTTTTAGTGACTTGAAAAACGTGGAGGACTACGGTATTTCAAAGGGAACTGCTTTAGGACCTATCCTATTTTTACCAAGTATGTACTCGTATTATTGATATTCAGTTTCTTGATTTGTATGGATCCCCAAACCTTTTTGCGGATGATGTTGCACTAATTGTTGTAGTCGATACGTGGGGAGTGGTTCATGGGAAACTAGAAACGGACCTACAAAAGATTAAAAACTGGATGGATACCAATAAGCATAACTTAAACATAAAAATGTTGTGTTCTGCCTGTGGTAACAGTTGAGAATGACTGGCCTAGCCAAATATTGGTAAGGATGATGAGGGAGCATTTATGACAAAAGGAGCACATGTTGCCTGTGCGTTTGAGTGAAGTTGGTGAGAAATATGAAATATTTAGGCCTAGAAATAGATCATCGCTTAAAGTGGGATGTGCATCTACATTAAGTACTAGCCGCTCCAGCTCGCTACGCTCGCTTCCACGTCCCTTTATGGGGTATATTTTAATCGGAAAAAACGTAGTTTTTGTCGGACTTTTCGAGAAAACACGGTCCGTACTTTCGCATTTTTTTGAAGCATTTCCCGATCGCGCCGTCGTCTTTCTCGTTTCAAAACCTACGAAACCGGTATTTTTCCGGAATTTTCGACGGCCGTTTTAGAGGGGCAGAGGAAGCGGGGAAGTCCAAAAAGCGCACATTAATTATTACTTCGACCCCCCTCCCGCCCTACGGCCCATGGTTCGGGTGGGATTAGAAAATTTTAAATTCGCTTATACACCCTATCGGAAAATCCCAAGAAGATCCCCCCACTCGTAGATCCGGCCTACTCAGCCGTTTGGCCGTGCATAGACACGACAAACAAACAGACAAACAGACGGAGTTTCATTCTTATAAATAGTATAGATCAAACGAATTGAGAAAAGTGGCTTATACGATGTACTCGATTAAATTTGCTTCAGAACGCATTAAAGATGGTCTACTTCGCATTACGCGATCAATTCTTAAATTTGGATTGATTGTTTGGGGAGGCACACTTAAATCACTGACGGATCCATTATTTGTATTGCAGAAGAGAATCTTGAAAATTGGGTTCTTGAAGAAGAAAAGGTATACCTAAGAAGAGGAAAACGATAAATTTATTTAAGTACTTGGGAGTCTTCAATTTTTACCTATTATATATTTATAATTTGTGCACATTTGTGTTGAATAATAGAAGTACCTTTAATGAAGTCATAAGGGAGGTAAGGGGGAAGCTGACTATGATGCATGTGCCATTCATTAGGAAAGGCTTACGTGATAGAAATCCTATAGTCAGAGCGTTGTATTTTTCAACAATATGTTTGATGTGTTGTACACACATAACATACTAATAATAATAAAGATATGATCAAAAATACAATTTTTATAAGAGATGATGATTTGATTATTGGTTCTAAAGAATCGTTCAGTTCAGTTTATTGTAAAAGTTGAAAAAATAAATTGACTAAAATTAATAATGATAGGGAGGTGTGAACATGATGTTTACTCGTTATATGTCCATTATGATCAACTTACGTGTTCATGTTTAGTTCTGATAGTCAAGCACTGATAGGAGGATATACCAACAGCTGGCAACACGTGCCCAACACAAGCTCGCTTAGGTGGCACGTATTCCTTCATTTTTCTAGGTTGAACAATACATAATAGTAATAAACACAATAATAATAAGTACACTATGAACCAACATTGTAAAATATAATATATTTATGCTCGTAATAAGATTTGTGTGGAATAAACTTCATTTCACTTCATTTCAACCATACTTCAACCTAGAAGATCGTGGATACCGACCTGACCTCCTCATGGTGAAACCATTAGAGGCTTATGTTCCTGACTTCCTCATGGTGAAACCATCAGAGGCTTATGTTATTAATGTTTCAGTAGTCTCTGGTTCAGAAAGCAAATCACTTGCGAATATCAATGCTGCGAAAATGAGGAAGTATCAAATTGACCCTCTGCTCCATGTAGCTGCACAGCCGGCAGTAATGCTGCCTCACCAGATTTAGATGAATAATTGGTGCAAATTTTACCTGGCGTGGTGTGTGGTACAAAATAAATGTTTGCGCATGCGCACAGACTACTATTTATGTGACGGAGTAGGTTCGTTTCAGCCAAAGTCGGCCATGACTGCGCTACGTCAGTGAATCGCAACTCAACCAACCTATTTTTCACAAGAGAAGTTTGCCGTCTCACGTCAACCTAATTCGTGGTTATAAAGCCAATTTTCTACAGTTTTGTTTTGGAAAAGTAATACTCTAGCAATACAAAGTTTCAATTCAACTAAATAGTTACAATAATCGTGCCTGCCACAGCGATTATTGGTTGTAGGTTGCAGCCTACGATACCAATCTAACGAGTTTTTATTTGGACTAAGAACCTATTAACCATTGTAGTTAATCAGTGTCCAAAAACTAAAGAAATTCATTCGTTTAGGCTTTGAGAATAATTAACCTAAATAAAAATAGTGAAGAAAAAATTCTTGAAAATTCCTCAGGTGTCTGTATTGAAGTGTAGGGAAATGGCCATTGCTCAGGTAGCTTCATCAATGTTTTATTATAATTTCGTAGTACTATGCTTAACTGAGAAAGCTTTACTTGTTATATTGAATGAATAAAAGGAGAGATTCGATAGTTTGTCATTGTAAACAAGGCAGGTTGTTGCTACACCAAGAAACGAAACTATTTAGGTAGGTACGAACATCCTTCCCGATTCGCTGTAGATTATAATTGCTAAACAAAGTAGGTAGGATGCCTACGAATACAACCGCGGATTAGCAAGATTGTCAAATATCGAATCAGAAAACATGCAACATGAAGCGAGTTTTGTAGTTACGCAAATTTTAGGGACAAAAAACTTAATTAGGTGTCTACTTTCGTTTCTGTCTATGAAGTACATGAACAAGCAGGTAATAATATACGGAAAGTACGTAGGTATACCTTCCCTCTAGGTACTTATTTTCACATGCGATACTTACCTAATATTCCCGTCAAGCAGAGCTCTCATGGCACGTCCTTTCACATGACCACTTTCACAGTAGGTACCTACTCTAAAGATTTTCAGTTTCTTAATTGATTCAAAGAACAGTTCAGAAAACTAGATAAGTAATCCGCAACATCTTCGCAGCTGATGTCTGGAACATCTAACACTTGTATGTCAACTCAGTGGATTATTCGATAAAACCTTCGGGAGGCTATCCAAACCAAGGTATCAGAAGAAGAGGAAAAATTAAATATTAATTTTCAGGGGATTAATGTCCTTAGGAGTTCCGCACAGTAGTTTTCTATTTGTTACCTACGTTCAAGTGTAGGCATAGAGTTACCCAGAGAGGATTATTTCAAGTAAATGTCATCGATTTGAGACCTTCACCTACCACCCTGAATGCTGAAGTAGTTTTTTTCGAAATCTTTTATTTTGACTTTTTTCTACCTGAAACTGCGGCGCCTGACAGTTTTGATTTTACATATCCATCAATGTGGCCTAAATGGTTGGAAAGACTTGAACGATATCGAGAGTTGTATCTGAAACCTGACTGTCGGCAAATCAGTACACTTCTGTACACGTTAGGTCGAGGAGTTGTTTAGTACCTACCTTTGATTTAGGCGATGAGGCAAATTTGGAGTTCGAAGATGTAGTAAGTGCATTTGAGAAATATCTTGATCTGAGAAAGAATATCGTGTATGAAAGGGCCCGTTGATGCATTTGTTAATGATTCACATAAACTAGCGGAAACGTGTTAATTAGGTCAACTCAAAGAAAGTTTGATTCGTGATTTAATCGTAATAGGCATTGATAACCCAAAGCTTTCGGGGTCTATACAAATGGATGAGACGTTGACACTGCAGAAGGCAATTAATAAAGCTCGACAGGCAGAGCTCGTATCTAAACAACCGTCGGTCGTCAGAGTCTGGTTACTCTTATGAAAACTTTGAGAACTATGTAGGTGCGGTTAATTTTCAGAAGAAAAATCAAGGTAATTCTTTCAAATTGAGAACAAATCGTGAAACAACTCACGGACCAAGGGAATGCCCAGCGTTTAACCAGAGGTGCCTGAAGTGTCGATTGCTAGAACATTATGCGAAGTGTTGTAACAGTAATAAAACAAAAGGGATAAAGGAAATTCAAACGGAAGAAGTGGAAGAAAATAAAAAATACTATCTCGGAGAAATAAACATATTTCAAGTACAAAACCCGGGATGTCCGACAGTTAGGGTGAAAATTAATGGCCAGGAAGTTGAGTTTAAGATGGACTCAGGAGTGGATGTTTCTGTCATGGGAAAACATCTTGCTCAGAACATTGGTTTGAAAGCTGAACGATCAGATAATCAATTCAATTACGGAAAATAAGGAGAAAAAAATTCCATTTTTCGGAAACACCGCCACGAACTCGTCCTCGAAGATGTGTTGATACTTAAAGGTAGACTAATGTTCATTCCTAAGCCAATGAGAAAATAAATCTTGGCAAGACTGCACGAAGGCCATTTAGGTCTAGTTAAATGTAGGAGACGAGCTCAAGAGTCAGTCTGGTGGCCAGGATGCTCCGAAATCAAAGCCACGGTAGAAAATTATATTGTGTGTGTTAAACAAGGGCAGCAGCGGAAGGAGCCTCTCTTAACAAACCGACTACCACAAGAACCATGGCCACACCTTGGAGTGGATTGGCACAAATGCGACCAGGAGAGGTACTTGGTAGTACAAGACTACGACTTCAGATTCTTGGAACTCGTTCAAACTGCACACATTAACTTCATCTGCAGTGATTGCTAGAATGAAGAACATATTCTCTAGGCACGCTATTCCTTTGAAAGTTCGAACAGATGGTGGAACCCAATCCACTTCGGAAGAGCATCGGAAATTTGCTGACGAATATGGATTCAAGCCAACAACTAGCAGCCCTCATTTGCCACAATCCAATGGAAAAGCGGAAAATGCGGTGTCCACTGCAGAAAGAATATTGTTGAAATGTCCAGACCCAAATCTTGGGTTGTTAGCATTCAGAACCACAAATCTGGAATCTGGCCTATCTCCGGCTGAACTTTTATACGGGCTTAACTTGAGATCAATGCTTCCTTCCATCAATAACTTCAAACAAGTGATAGGAATGATATCAAAACTTTCCGTGAAAAAGACGAAACCATAAAGAATCGTATGAAGAGAAATTTTGACGGCCAAAGAAAAACGAAGGAGTTACCGCCGTTTTCACCAGGGGACATGATGTGGGTGATAGATATACGGAGGAGAGGCACCGTAAAAGCTAATGCCGGCTATACCCGATCATACATTGTTACCCTTGAAAATTGAGTAAAGGTGAGGCGGAACCGCTGGCACTTACAACTTGTGCCACCACCTGAAGGGCCAAGAAGTGATCATGCAACTTCAGTATCCAATCAAGGGACCCAACGCCCAAGATCGAGAAGGACTGTCGTCAGACCTTCAAGGTATCAAGATTAGGGGAAAGATCTGGAAGAGGAGATGTTATCTGTCATCCATATTGTGTTGTAACGTGGTAACACCACAATTGATTATTGATATTATAATTTTAATACATAGGTATATCTTAAGTAGTTCGTTAGTTTATTTCTAATCCTATAATATTACCATTATTATATAACATCACAGTAAATATTTAAACATAATAGCTCCAAGCACCTACTAATAGCCTGGTGTTAATACGTAGTTTGATAGAACACGTAGGTAATAGAAAAGAATGGAATAGAATGCTGGCTGCTATATCCCAATGCACATACCCAAACGCATACCATTAGAGACGATCTACACCTCAAGTTTTTAACCTGCCGAAGGACGTAACAGTTGTGTGGCAATCTTATCAGTTCAAGCTGTTGAAATATCTTGTAAACATCATGAATCTTGGGAACATCGCCGAGCACTTTGACGCGGCAAAGGCAATTTTTCCTCCTTTCAGCGCTTTCCTGTTTCTATAAAAGTGTCAGGATAAAACGGTCTGCTAAGTAGGTAAGGAAGATAAGCTGCCGAATAGTATATACTGGGTGTCCCGCACTTGGCGTAAAAAAATTTTTTTGGGTGAAACTAGACCGAAAATGGAGTTAATTGACGCCAACAGCACTTTGCTTTCTCAACCCATTCCCGTGGTAGATACCTACCTATGATTTTGTAAAGGTTTTTTTTTTTTTCCAAGAAAACCATTTTTTGACATAAAACTCCATATTTTTCCTCTTTAAAACAACTTTTCTCAACTTTTGACCGTATTTTCGGAATCCACATTAAATGGTATTTGAACACATGATTTTAATATTTATTTAACACCAATCAGACTCATTTTTTATAAAACAAACGTTAAATCTTTTAGAAATAGGGAATTTAATTAAAATGTTAAAAAATCAGCCATTCCTACACAAACGATCTCGGAGACTGTCAACTTTAACAAAAACTGATCCAATCAATACTTTTTCCAACGGTATAGTCAATTAATTATACTTTTACGTTGCTAAATAGAGGAGAAAAATAGGTTTCAATGTTGGAAAACGTGTTTTTTCTTTTTTTAACGAAATTTTGGGTTTTCTTGAAAAATGGCTCTCTATGAACCTGATATTTCATGATCGGTTTCTACGTATTTTTTCTCGCTGAATTGAATGGCAACACTTACAGATCTCTTTAACTAAGATAAAACCGAATTTCACACTTAAATTACCTATTTTTACCCTAAAACAAATACAATTGAGCTTCGCAAATAAACTAAAAATGTGTGGGTTAAAGTGAAAAACTCGGTTATAACGGTGTTGGGGAGACCATGCAAGTATTCCCATTTTGCTTAGTGTTTAAAAAAAAGTAGAAATCGATCCCAAAAAAACCCTGGACTTCAATAGAAAATCCACGTTTTTAAACATTAAAACGTAACTTCTTCTTTTATTTTGCAATGTAAAAGAAATTGATTATACCGTTGGAAAGAGTATTAAATGAAGCAGTTTTTCTGAAAGTTGACAGTCTCCAAAATTATTTTGTGGGGATGGCTAATTTTTTAAAATTTTTCGGAATTCCCAGTTTTTAAAACATTCAATGTTCGTTTTATAATAAATCTGAGTAAGTCTGAATGGTGTTAAATCAATATTAAAATCATGTTATATCAAAGACAATTTAACTTTGTTTTTGAAAATGTGGTCAAAAGTCGAGAAAAATTCATTACCTACCAGAGGAATGTGGTTTTTTTAGATTTAAAAAAACGGGGTTTTCTTGAAGAAAAACAAAAAAAAATCTCGAGAACGGTTTGAGATAGGAAAGTGCTGTTGACGGTGTTTTGCTCCATTTTCGGTCTCGTTTCACCAAAAATATTTGTTTACACCACGAGCGGACACCCTGTATTAACTACATCCGTATTGACGATTCCTCAGCATTATCACTATAAAATAGGTAGCAAATTCCATTCAATTAGAGGTAAGTACATGTAGGTATTAATAGCAAGTTGGTCATGGAAGTACGTAGGTAGCATGGACAATTGCTACTATTGGGTCCAATGAAATGCAGTTCTTTGGGACCATCGGTACTGTACTGTGATAAACGTCTGAATTTGAGCGGAATGGCATACAAATTTTGAGAATGAGGCACGTTATGTCAAATCCTTCACATTTGAAAATGAACGTTCGAAATGTAAGGAAAAACATTGGAACTAACCAGAACCCTGCAACATTCCTGAAATTTAAAACTAACAACATCTATACCTAAACATCTTCAAAAGCGCGCAATGCGGCTTCAAATACGGAGAGAGGCTTCGTGCATACCAATTCTAGCGCTAGCGGTGATGGCTGGCGTAAGCTTAGGTAGGACTGAATGAACCTTACCTTACCTACACTCACGATTAAAACGTCTTGTAGAGAAAAAATCATGGAAGGTCTACGTCTTACATTGAAATAATATTCACTCATACTACGAAACAGCATAGATATGAACTATCATTACAAAACAATAAACCGATTACCACCAAGAAACTTGGGGTAACAACGGGAAGTTACTTATAATCATTGGGAATGTTTTACCAAGGAAGAAGAGAATCTTATCTTCAAAGACGAGGGCCACACGTCCTCAGCGGATCAAAGCCAGAGATAGATGAACCAAACCTTCAGTCTGTTATAGTTTTAATTTTTATCAGTCGGCTTCTGTCAAATTGTATTTCATTATAAATTATATTTATTTGTGACAAATTTACTTTAAAAATTGAGCAGTTATTGTGCGAACTGTGTTGTTGGTTTCACGGTCGATCTGATGGTCCGATCCATAAAATTACAAGTGGTAGGTACCTACCATAAATGGGAGATAGAAGTCACCTATTCGAGGAAAGTAGGTTACAACATTTCACATTTTGCTGTAGTACCGTTGTCAAAACGTCAAATCATTCTCAAAATGTTTAGTTATCCATGAGAAAATAAAATTCCTAAAATAACAGAAAGTCATGTTTCATGATAGCAACATAAGGCCCATTCACGATCCTGCTGCAGGAGATGGGGAGTGCAACGAAGTTCCCCTCTTCGCTCTCCTGCCTCAGAGTGCGTTCCCCATACACGATCCGTCATTCCCAGCTCAAACCGAAGGTTTTCGGCCATTATACGGTATTCTGTGCTTACCTTCTGCGTTCTTCATTCTTCAATGGCTCCTTATTTAAGGTCTTCCGGCAGCTCCAAACACGCTCGGAACTAGCAGGTTGATAGGGCGGGAACCCCGGACCGCAGGATGGTCCGATGGGAAACCCATCCGACGAGCTCTGCAGGACACCAGCAACAGGAAGGCCTCCATACACGTCCTGCACGCCTCCCGTGCAAAAAGAGAGAGAAGTTTTTCGTTCCCCTCACTTCCTGCAGCAGAATCGTGAATGGGCCGCTATACGAAGGACCTACCTACCCTACGTACCTGCATCCCATCCAGTGGCGGCTTCTGTCCTGAAACTCAGGGGTTGCACAGAGAACAACAGGGGCAACAAAAGCAATTATTATAGAGCACTATCTACCTGAATGATTCCAATCATTTCAATGAATGATTGAAATCAGATGAGAATTGTAAAAAGGTATAAAAATAAGTAGTACTAGTCAAGAATTCCGGTTTCAAACAGACAGTAGGAAAAAAAGAAGAGAAGAAGTCTTGTGAGCAAAAGATTCATAGGAGAAGGCCCAACCGGCGAAAATTGGGCATTGGTGAATTACTCAAAATGTAGACAAAATTGGATGAACATTAGTTTGATAGATAATTTCACATTTACTCATACTTAGACACCATCTTTGATCGGAATCGGATGAAACTCAGGGTCCATAGGCAGGTTGATACATGAACTGAGAATTCTGAGAATTTTATCGAAATTCGTTGAAAATTGAGTTGGACATGCATGTTGCAAAACTGTAATGAACTGGCAAACAGAAACATAAAACCATTTCATGCTCTACAACTTTGCTGCGTAGGTACCTATAAAAATTTCTGTATGACGTACAGATTAGGAATTGTTGGAGAAAAACATTAAAAAGGGCAAATTAAGCCATCTTTGTGAGGCAGCTATTCTACCAATTTTGAGATGGCGGACGCTCATTTCCTGATTAATTTCAGTCTGAAATATTAATTAAGAAGTGGGAAATTTTCGGTGAAACGAGTTAATTTTGGAGTGGGATCTTGGACTTAAACCAGCTGCAGTCGCCCGACTCCCCAAGGCAACCGTAGTTACAACTGCCTCAAGGAGTAAGAAAAGGGTCATACGACGGGTATCTTAGCCATTAAATTCTCAACATTCGTCTTTTTAACTGCACCCCAACCATCTTTCTGTAACCCGGCGGGGTCTCAGAATCCGAGGTGACTTCCTGATACCGTCCAGAGTTTCACGTTCCACAGTACTTATCACTCTGACGGTCTCTGATGCCGAAGCACTTTTCCTCCACAGATCGGGTTTCTGATTCCGAGGTGGATTCCTGCTGCCGGCTGGAGTCTCAGATTCCGAAGTATCATCCTGTTCTTAACGGGGTCCTAATAGGTATGCACCAAAGCACTCATCCTCCACAGTACAGGGTTTCTAATTCCGTCGCTTTTTCCTTACCCTCCCTTCCCCTCCGACCCCCTTTTGTGGAGTTTAGTATATTCATTCAAGTCAGTGAGTTACTTGGAGTCATAAAAATGAAGAACCAAACGTCGACGCAATTTACAACGGTAGCGACCAATAACCACTTTACAATAGAGACTTTTTGTTTGGTTATGAAAATCGGTTATGAAAATTTACGGACAAACGCGAAACCAAATTTGTTGGGAAATTTCGATTTTGAGGCACTTGCCAAACCGTTTTCACTTTCAAAAGTGATCACAAGGCATTAAGCAACCTTGATTGACTCGAGGCAAAGTTACTGACAGTTGCAAAAAGTCTCCCAAGTCTCTTTCTCACATTTATTGCATGCAACATGGACGTATAGAATTAGTTGAAGAAGAAAGTACGAGTCGAATTAATTGATTGAAATATATAACAATGATATATTATGAATGTATACAGAAATATACATGTGTATACATGCCAGAATACAAAATAGGGCTATAATTCATGATTGCGTATGCGCACATTGTCAAGAAGTTAACCCGCTTACTAGTTGAAAATTTCATTAAACTCGGTCCATTATTTCTTAGAGTGTCAACCAATAATAGTTCTGCGCTTGCGCAATAGTGGCTACTCAACCAATCGCAATTAAAATACAAAGGGCACCGTATGCCGTCTACCCAGCAACCCCCCAAGTTTGAACGAAATTGGAATGATAGATCGCGAGAAATCGACGTTATAGGAAATCCACCTTTGCACTTGCCCAGAAACTAGTATTAATCCACCGGCAATGAGATTTAAAGGGTACCTACCATCAAGGTTAGTCCCTAACAAGCCCTCTGATCCCAGAAAATTTCATCTAAATCGGACTAATAGATGGTATAGTTTTGGGAGTGACAAGGATTTGCCACAGACAGACAGGCACGGAAACAAAACTGACCACCAAGCACTAAAACGCAAAACGTAAGTGGAATTTTGATTTCGGAATCAAGTGGAATTAGACATAATTGTTTTCGGCATCTTGCACGAACACAAAGCGTTACTACCTACCTTCCGTAGTGAGGAAGTAACAGAAAAAAAACTCGATCTACGTAGTAATGTAGGTACCTACCTACTTAACTATTCCATTCTTCAAGGCTGTGCATTTATTAGAATAATAATGGTGCTCTATGTCCGAAGTTCATTCATTAAAAGAATGAAATCTATCTATTGGGTAGGTATTTATTCATTAGAAAGGCGAATTCTTGAGAATAGGCTTGACATTATTATCCTTAGCTCTGATCATATTGCGGTTTCTCATCTTGTTTAGCTAAAAATTCCCCTTACGATTGAGGTAGGTACTATTCGGTTACCTATATTGTGAATGAATTTCACGTTTGAGTAGTAAAATTGAAAAGTAATTTAACGAAGAACTCGATGGTATTTTCAAATTTGGGTCTCTGATGACCCGATCATAAATGGACTTAAACTTAGGAGAATACGCGAAACACCAGCTAGATTATGCAACACCCTGGAGTCTGAAATGTAGATGTGTATTCAGTAATACCTGCTCCACTAATGGGTAAAGTAGTTTGTGTTCCACTCCGTTCACCCAGAACAGTATTAATTTAACATAATTCTCAGAATCAGATAAATGCGTTCTATCGCCCGATCTAAGATGTTCAACATTTTCAATTTACCTGGGAACCTTCATTCTTTTTCCACTTGACCGATTTTGATGTTTTAATAGTGAAATGAGAGTGAATTAAATGGGTAATTTAATGGTAAATACCCGCTCATCCGAACGTGGACCTCACATGAACGCATTAACCGGTAGTAAAATAGAGAGACACCAATGTGACTGATTCAATCCCTATTCCGAAACTTGATCTAGATATATGAACTTTAATGTTTCTAACTTCCCTATATCAAAATAATTTGTAGTTCCATTCCACTAATTCATCTAGGTACCTAATTGATAGTATGACAAACATCCGTGAATGAGTATAAGTTCGTCTAATATTAACTAGGTCTTATCGGGTATAAGTGGGTAGGCACCAACCTACTCTGTCTACTTGAAATCACAATTTGATTACAATGATTTATTGTTGATCAAATAGAGTAGGTGCTCTACTGTTAGTAGGTATACCTAGTGAAGTTAGTTTTCACAGATCAAGGGAAGGAGTAAAATAGAAACATGAAAAACAATGAATTTTGCGTTTAATTCGAAATAAAGACAACCGACGAGGCCTATATATAAAATCGGTATGGTATCACCCAAAAATATCAGGTATTCGCTAACAGAATGGTTTCAGAAACTTGAAAAACTAAGTACCTACATGGCACCACATTCCAAAGATGGCCAACACGAGCGAATACAGCAACACGGCTGCTTATGTACAGGTTTTCAAGCGCAAATTTTTTAGCGCTGAATCGAAAGTAACACTTGCAGATCTTTCCAACTCCGTTATACCTGAGTTTTACAATATAATTAACTAGTTTTACCCCTAGAAACACATTAACCCAAGCATAACTTGGGATTAAACTTACTCACCAATTTTTAGTTTATTTGTTGTGGTCGATTGTATATGGTTTAGGGGTTAAACCATGTATATGGTTTAGAGGTTTAAGTTAATTAAAGTGTAAAACTCTGTAGTAACAGAATCTGATTCAAAAATATTATTTGAAATTATTTGAATCTGATTCAAAAATAACTGTCAATTATTTGAATCTGATTCAAAAATATCCGTCAAGTGTTACCATTCCATTCAGAGTGGAGAAATACGTAGAAACTGACCCCAAACTCAGAGGTTCATAAGGGTAATTATTCAAAAAACCCACAATTTCATTGAAAATTTCAAGCAACATGATCATTATGAGCGGATTTTCGTAAATGATCTTATTATATCACCACCTTCCGGAAGGAACCTTCATTTTCACCTTCTCTTCCTCGTTCCAAACTCAGGAAGCCAACGAAGCCTCTGTTCCGAGTCACCGTAAGAAGCCTCTCCACCAGAAGCCCCACAGGAGGCAACGGCCAGGGCAATCTCCCGACCAGAAAAGTCCCTTTCATGGCACCCGGTGGTGATGCCAATGGCGACGTTGAGGACCCAGGTGATGGCGATCGCATAGTTCCTGTTGGCAACGCCCTCCAGTTCGTGCTGTCACTCTTCACGGGCACATGCCAGGCTTCATAAGATTCATGAACGCTCCCTGGATCCCCGATGCCGCCACTGGAGAAGCATGGAATAATTTACACTTAACAGAGAAGTTAAAAATTAATTTAAAAAAGACTAACAAAAATACTAT
The DNA here is from genome assembly GCA_030762985.1 of Adelphocoris suturalis. Classification (NCBI taxonomy): domain Eukaryota; kingdom Metazoa; phylum Arthropoda; class Insecta; order Hemiptera; family Miridae; genus Adelphocoris; species Adelphocoris suturalis. The sequence continues at coordinate 30,496,559 of CM061047.1, read as the reverse complement.
ACTACTAACTACTAATAACTACTTATATAAAACAGTATGGATTAATATGTTTTTTTATTTATTTATTTATTTTTTTTTTTTTTATGACAATACAAAACAAAATTACCTAAAAATATTACAAACAAAACCATTATAAAACTTAAAAAAGGAAAAAATGATTTAACTTTAAGAACTAATAGAAAAATATTAATTTAAATACTTATCTTTTAGCCAGTTCCAATAGATACGCCATCGACACCAGCTAAACCTGCAGTACTCACCAGCTTCAGCCTTGTCTTCTCCGCTGTCACCCTCAAAACCAGTATCAGCCTCCGGAATAAAAATTTTTTTTAAATACACAATTTTAGGAGGGAGAGGTGTAATGAGTCACGCCTCCTCTTGCCTTTTTCTTGGGCTTGGAAACAGGACCCCCCCCCCCCCCCCCCCCCCCCAACAAGCCGAATACGGAAAGCCATGTGGTGAACCAGATATACATCAGAACCTGAGCCTTCTGAATCAATGATCTCCCAACCACTACAAATAGTAACTAAAAAATTAAATTACAACTTAGAAATACCTAATTACTATAAATAGGTAATAATTTAAGCAAAACAAATAAATTATTGGATCTTCGAGATGTTTATTCAATTTTTGGTCTACATTTCTTATAACATTTTGTTACATGAATGCACTAGATATCTATGCTTACATTTATTCCTGGTAATTCGATACTCAACACCAAGGAATATAACGTTGTACAAATATTCAGTGAGCAGGGTTACTTAAATTTTATATAGTTACGAGTAGATAAAATTAATAAGAACTTTCTAAAATCTTTAGTTGTAATAGCACTTAGTACCTAAGTGCCATAAAAATCTTTAGCCCATATGTCAAATTACGTTAGATATGTTACTATGTACCTACATACAACGGAGATGTGTAAACATAGTAATCGAAGGGAAGTATATCGATTCGATTCGATTATTCGCTTTTCGCTACAGCGATGTAGAAATCGGGAGAGAGGTACGTGTCGGCTTTTCTGTGAAGGAACCTATAAATATAAAACGAAAAACAAATATAAGGAACGTAGTTATAAAAACCTTCTTCAATTAAAATAACTGTTTCTTGGCAGTATTTTAAACTAAACAGCCATAGCTTTTTCATAAAGACCGATAGGGTCCTTGTTAACTTTAAAGGTCCATATGCCAGCTCCCAGTGTTTTTGGGTTGGGGATTTGGGCAGATAAGGTTGCTTCTGGGAGAATTAAGAAGAGCTCAGACCATTTTTATATTGTAAAAGCGTTACAGGATTAATCAGGGTTTTAAAAATCAAGAACCCTCGATTACAACATCAAGAGGATGACGAGGTGGTTCGTTATTAGTTACAATTTTCATGGACAATTCATACTTAATCTCATCAAGTAACGCAGTATGACAACAAACAACGCAGTTGAGCTCGTCACTTGGTGACATGTCAATTCACCTCCCATTATTTTAAGCTCACCCGCAGTTCCCTAATTGGCTGCCAGCAGTTGGTTGCTAGAAGGAGCATATCAACTAATCCCAGACTCAATTTGGTAGTGCACCGTGTTAAAAAGTGAAAGATAGATATAAACATTACACTAAAGCATTATCGATGACTCATTGGCTAATCACCTAGTCGTAATTTCCCTGAATCTTAACTTCAGTCAATGGGCCTTGATCATCGTTAAATGCTCATACAATGAGCGTTACCCATGGGTGCAAAAAAAGTATTTTTACTATTTTAAAATGGAATAAAATTCCATACCAAGAAGTATGACACCAACCGCTCTCGCCTATTATCATTATTAACATGTATCATGTTTTAGCCCTGGGGTCCTAGCAATTTTTGCGAGTCAATTTTTTTCCGCGCACGAAACATATAGTGTTACAGTGATTTCCGCCTACAACCGAGTCGTTGCTAGGGAAATGGTACTTCGTCGTTTTTCATCCCACAAAATTCGTTGACCATTCGTTCGAAAGCTCTCGATTTATCCAACAATATTATGTTAACTACTGCGAAGTGCGTGTCCAACAAACTGAGTTATGAGCATGGTTATATAAATAATTGTTTACACACAGGTGATCATTCTCAATAATTGATATTGTGAACATGATTGCAACCGCTTGTTAATTTCTGATGATTTCATAGAATTTCGAATCAATATCGAGGAGAAAACATGATACATGGTTGAAATTTTTGGTTCTAGAACAGAAATAATTTTATTTTTATAATTATACCTACTATTATATTATTTTTTCTAAGTTTCCCGCCCTGCTGTTGTCACCGGTGGGTGAAGGAAACTTTGAAAAATCTTAGAAAGAAAACTACTTGCAAGACGAATTGAGTAGCTTCAATTGGCCGTCTTACACTTCCCCTTGAATTGAATGTCAATTTGAAATCTAAGTTGCCTGGTAAATTCTTCATGCTTCTTTCTTGATAACCCTTTTGTAAATATATCGGCAGGCATATCTGCCGTTGGCAAATTCCGGAATTTAACAATGTTTTCTTCAACGCATCCGCAAATGAAATGATGTCGAACATCTATGTGTTTCGTACGCGAGTGGTACGTTGAATTTTTGGCCAACTGTTGTGCACCCTGGTTATCATTGAAGATTGTTGTCCCTGATTCCGAGGGTGGCACATTTAGTTAGCTGAGAAACTTCTGAAGCTAGATTGATTCTTTGGTTGCTTCTCCCTGAGCTAGATATTCTACTTCTACACTTGATAAGGCCACTGCCCCCTGTTTCTTGGCTTCCCATGATATCGCTGCTCCTCCAAATTCAAAAAAGTAGCCTGAATAGGATCGCCGATCTTCAGCACAACTAGCCCAGTCTGCGTCAGCATAACCCTGAAGTGGTTTGCCCGTTTTATGGAACAAAATCCCATGGTTCGGTGTGCCCTTCAGGTATCGTAAGATCTGCTTCACTGCTTGCAAATGTTAGTGGTTGTAACACCTATTGAATTGGCTTAGCGAATTCACTGCATATGCAATGTCGGGTCGAGTGGAAACCGCCAGGTACATTAACGAGCCGATCAGTCTCTGAAAAGGATATCTTTTCATTTAAGCTGCGTTTGATGTCTGAGGTTTCTCCAGCTTCAACCCAACTTCGAGTGGCGTCGCTATTGGTTTCGAGTCCTTCTTGTGAGAATGTCCTGTATATACTTTTTCTGGGACATGAATACTAATCACTGTAGGAGAACTCGTATGCTGCAAAATTTCTCAGAATGGAATCTATTTTAATTTAAAAAGATGAAATGAATACGTGGGTAACACTCATCAATGATGGATCGCGTGGTGTGTGAAATATATACTATATAGGCATTGCCTTGCTGTGGCAGCTGAGCTAAACAAAGGGGATACCATCTTCTGTACCTATGATCCCAAGGAGTCCTCATTGGCCTTCCAAAACTGTATTTAGAACTGTTTCTATGATGGCATAGAAGTTGTTTAATGAAAAAAATAAAAAACTGAGTAATATAATAAGTTTAATAAAAAAATTAAAAAAATTGAGAAACTTTTAGGTAACATGAAAAGAAAAAAAATTGATGTAGCTACTTACTACGATGTAAACAAAAACACTTCTAGTTTGCTTCTTCTCTTTTTGGCTCGACAGCTCTTATAATATTGTCTATATGTTAATATTATATTATTTATTAGGTGTTATATTAATAAGTTAACAAATCAATTCAAGTTAGTTTGTTAAGTAAAAAATAGAAATATTTTATCAATTAACCAGAAAATGATACATCGATATGGTCATCGGTTATAACCGGTGGTCAAGTGATTCGACAAAATAGGTCTCACAGGTTTGTGAACCAGCTCTACGAAATTAGCTTGTTGTTGTAATTAAAGTGTGCACGAATTTCATTTCTTTAAAACGTATGCAATTTCTAAGAACAACAAAAGTATTTTTTAACCATATACTATGTACAAAGGTCTTTTTTAGTCATTATGTTTTCCAATTTACGCAACACACAAGTAGGTGCTTATATACGTATGAGCTGAAGTTTGTGAAAAAATAAAAATAAAAAATTAAATAAAATAATAAAGAGAAAACAAAACAGCCAACATACGAAGCATATTCGACTATAAAAATAGAAGCTTGGTACTGGAGTGGCAGATGACGACTAAATCCAGTTTTCTGAAGATTGTCTTTCCAGCGACCATTAAAACAGTGACTGTGATTGCCACGCCCAGTTGGTCTGTCTTCCATAAAAGAAATTAAGATCCATTAATTTAATTAACTGGCACAACGAAGTTGTTTGAGAGATGATTTGAACGGGTTGGAAGTGGCCCTGTAGTTGAAATTGCTCAGTACTTTCTGTGACTCATAATTTTGTATTCTTATATGCCTTCCAGAAAAAATACTGTCAGCAGGGACGATTGAGGTGGCATTCAATGCAGAAATGGCTTACGCTCATGACGGCATCATTGATGATTGGAGGAGTTGAAAAGGAAGTTGGGATGCCCAAGGCTCCTTGGGCGCACCAAGATAACTATTCTGCACATAGTTTTAGAGTAATGCCCATGTCCTTATGTGTTATGAGTAATGTCCTTAGAGTTGTGCCCATTGCACAAAAGAGTATCCTCTCAGTGAGTGAACAGTGCACCAACCAGTCCCTTCCCACATGTTAATCATTTTAGTAGTAGACAAGATACTTGAGATCCCTCATCACGACTAATCACCTCAAGCAGTATTCAACATGCACAAGAACCTGTTCTGGCCCAAAAATATCTGATACCTCGGACGGAATTCGAATTTTCGTCCTTACTATTAAAGAGAAATCTTCCCTCTAGTTACAACACTCCAACGGGCTGAGCTATGAGGCCGATTAAATCAAACCTCTTCGACTGTTAGAGTTTTCCTTGGACATAACATCCCTGGAGCCAAATACCAGCCGTCTCGGCTGGTTTGGGATCGGAAGAGTGACGAAGTGAAACTGTGGGCCACGGCTCAGCATATTTTCACAGAAAGAAGTCCAAGTCGAGCAAGGTTGTCGTCACAGAGCGTTTTGGACTCAAGTGAGTGTGGAAGTGAAAGATGCTACATCAGGGAGTGTGATGTTTACAGTCTTTTGGCTGGAGAGGGATTTAATAAATTGTTTCGTATCATTTCGGGTCCTACTGGCTGCGTCAACTGTTATGGCCCAAAAATATTTCATACCTTGGACGGAGTTCGAACTCGTGTCCTTACGACTATGGAGAAATTTCCCCTTTAGTTGCAACACTCCTTCTAAATTAACATTTGACTTGTAGTGTTGTCCAACTCAATTCCTTTACCCAAGTTTTGATAGATACGAGGGATTTTCGCCCTCCTATTTCACCTTCCTTCTATATTACACACTACTACCAGTAAGCTCAAGTATGCTCTGTCACTATTAATAGGTACTTCCGATCCCTATGAAACATTTTATCACGATTAGGTTCCAGATTGTCAGTCAATTATTATTATTACCACCTTTTAATACAAGCGACTCAGCCGTTTACCTCAGTCCCTGAAAATGTAATCAAGGCTGCTGCAGTTTTGTCAATTTTTAAAAGGGTTTGCGGACACAAAAATAGACAAGAATCGAAACCAAAACTGTTCAAGACCGCTTAAAACGTAAAATGCTAGTACACATTTTGAGTTTGTTAGATTTCCCCCCACTTTTAGAATGTGATCATAACGCAACCTGGGTAAACTCTGAAGCAAAAGGGTTTTCGTAAGCAGTGTTCTAGTTAACCTCTGTTTATTAGGTGAAATCAGTTAATTATGAGGGTTGTTCCAAGGATCCGCAGAATCTTTCAAAATAATTGTTCGTCATGGAGTGTGATTGTTAAAAATTCCAGGACCAATAAGATTAAGTCCTCAGTTCCGTCAATACCTTCTGAAGCACAATTTTAACAAAACGCTTACAAAGTGGAAACCTACAACTATAAAATTGAAAAGATAAAACCTACAACCTTCTAAAATGAAACAATTTCTTACTTCAAGAAGTCGTGGATCACAGTCAACATCAGCTGAACAGACTTTTCGTCGAGTCTGGTATAAGCTAATGCACGGCCAAGTCGAACTGAAACAAACGATTTAAGTTTTAGAGAATTTTCGTACAAAATGAAGCTATTGCAATGGCACCCGAAACATTTGAAAATAAAAACATTCGAAAATGTTCTTCATTGGAATTCGTTTTGAGGCATTCTGAAACAAATCCTATCGTTGAACGCTTTTTCAAAAAAAATGTACACAAAAAATCACAAAAAATGGCTAAAAACAGTCAAAAATTGTTAAATTTACATTTTTTAGCAGAATTTAGCCAACAAAGTTTATCAAAAACGAACTAAAACGTAACAAAATTTGCGCTTAAAATTATGCTGAAAAATGTGCTCAAATTTAATTAAAATTTGCTTTAAAAAATCGACGAAACAGCAAAAAGAACCTAAAAATACAAAACCTCTTTTTGAATAGCAGATTTTTATTTTGATTGAGTTTTGTTACCATAAAATTGGTAGTTCACAATTTCCTCGCTATATGTTATTTGGATTAAAATTCAAAGTGTACCTAGCAAATAAATGGAGAGGAATAAAGCAATGAATGGCAATCATGCCTTGTAGGCTAAATCATTATTAATTTACAATACAATGATACTTAATCCACATGATTAAAAGAATGTTAATACCGACGCTGCCTCTTACATCTCTCAAGACTGGGAAACAAGAAACAACGGCTAGAGGGTGCCCACGAAAAACATTCAAAGCACGACCAGGCCGTGGAAGATCTGCGAGGCTCTTTCACCCCATTAGTGAGTTCATGCGATGACCCGTTACATTACACACGGAGTTCGTAATGTTTGTCAAGCGGCTTGCGTTCACGTTGAGTTAAAAGGGGAAGAAGCCATACTATCAAGTGCTGGGATGGGCTAGAAGATAAGTCCAATTGGTCATGATAAGGGCCATAAACCTCGGACTAAGATGCACAAGACGAAAATGTAGAAGCTTTGGAGGGGAAGACGGAGCTGTCTTGAACCACGAATGAGGACCCAGCGTACGCCATTGGGAACCGCCACAATTTGCCGTATACCCACTGATTGTTAGCTTTTAGACAAATATATATTGTTTAATGTTAAAAGAATGTCCCAGTCGGCCATCTTGACCCACGAACAAATTTTTCTAAAACAGAGATTTCTAATTACTTTTTATGATTTTCATTATTATCAATAATGAGTAGGGATGGGCATCGATTAATCGAAATAATCGATTAATTGTCCAAATAATTGTCTATTGTTTAATCGATTACTTGTAGAATAATTAATCGGATAATCGATTAGTTTGTAACGATTATTCAATTGAGATTTCAGAATCAAGTCTACCGCGGAACAAGACCCAGGGCAAGAAAGTGGACAACACCTCGCCTCACGTTGTTGTTATCATTTATTGGTCACATAATATCTACGGCTATCATTATCAGAAACACTTTTTTTCAGTTATCGTTTGTTTGTTGACGCGAAACTTGAGCTTCGATTAAGATGCCACCAAAAAGTGCGGTTTGGGAACATTTTGAAGCTGGCTGACACCAGACATGGCCAATAAACTTATATTCCTAAAGACATAGATGATTCATTCTGGAACTAACTTTTTATCATTTAATAATGATTAACAGGACGTTTCCATTTGTTTTCGTCACGTCAAGAGCGTCACGTCACGGTGGGGTTTTTGAGCATCACATCACGATCCAAATCGCACCATCGAAATGATATCACGTTACTTTGTTGGTTGCGAGGGTCACGTGACTATGGTGGTTTCGGGCATCACAAAACGATATAAATAAAGAGGCTAGAAAAATAGTTTCGTTATGCCTGCAGATATAAGTGAAGTGCGGGAAAACTCAAAACTTTACGACGCTACAGCTGCCGAACGAGAAAAACGATATCGAGATTGCAAGAAACTCGAATCATATTCTCATAGGTGAAATTAAATGAGATTAAATTAAATTAAAAAAACAAACGTTAATCGTTATTAAATGATCTGACTGTAGAAACGTAGGCCTACCGTCCTTTTTTTTCTACATCAGTTTTTCTCTTTTAACTTGTTTTCAACTGTTCTAAATTGTGAATTAATTTTTTCTTGTACACAATGACATTATTATATTATAAATTCGATGTTTTTATTGTACCCTCTCTTTTCTCACCTTTTCCAAATTAATCGATTAATTGTTAGCCGATGCCCATCCCTAATAATGAGTAATGGATGCCAAATGTCAAACATTAGTTTCTATATATTTTTTCCTCTCTATTTTAGAAATTGGTTTTTGTCTTATGCATCTTATTTTTGGCCCTTTAAAATTGCTAACCAAAATACTGTTTCTCAATACTATTTCCCCAAATGAAATTGTTTTGGCTCTAGCCTGGCTTGTTGGCTCAAGCAATTTTATGAAGGTTATCAAACTTCCTGTTTTTGATACTGTCCTCATTGAGGGCAAAGCTTTTAGCTTATCTGATGATGATCACAGAATGGTGACCGAAACGCCATTACAATTATTGCAAAGATTTTGTAATTATTTCTTTCTCCTTGGGCCGAATCTCTATTATATACAACTATAATTACTTTTGGGTTTAATATTAGCAATAACGAATCTTTGTAAGCGACCAAGAAAACAATCTTAATGCCTTTCAAAACTATTCTACAAGGTAAGTAGAAAAGCAACTGTAGTAGGTCTTAAGCAATACATTCATTTTATGCCATCGTCGCATCTCCCAGATTTGATTGCAATGAAAAGAATGAGACCACACGTAGTACTACTTGAAAGCAACCATTTTCCCGGTTTGACAGGGTATTCATTATAGAATGTGACGAAATGTTGTTGGCTCTCTGTTTCTTTACCTAAAGACCACGCCCCCATCTCACGGGAATAGGTAATTGATGTATGTTCACACTGCTCCATACTATCTCTTATGTACATATGGATCCATGTGGATCCATGTTTGCTGATGCTCCTTTGTTTATCCGCCGCCACTGCACCTAGCGGAACCGGGTGTACATTGAACTTCACTTCTGCTCTGACGTCCGTAAAGACTGCCGTGCTATTCGTTCTTGCTTATTGCTTTACAAGCTCCTATTCAACTTCTCTGTGAATATAGTCCAACTCATCATTTGTGTACAGTATTATTATTTCACTAGTATTACATTAACGCGTACATTGTTCACGCACGGTTATACCAGCTATTCCCCAAGATAACCCAGGTGAGTTGAAAGCCAGATTATTAACGGATAATCCTTTGCTTTAACACGATATCGTTGTTGTCCCTTTTTATATTAGACTTGTTTGCTACTAAACTAATGTGCCCCAAGACTACCGCCTGAAGTATTACGATCGATTTATAGGTTTTGTGTTGCACGGAATAAACATGACATGTTTTATAAGAGATACGTTTCTGGTAGGCGTCGTTTTGCCCCAGGTTAGGAATTCTTTAAAGATGGCGTCGGAGAGCGTCTCTTCAATTTCACATTGAAGCTTCGAAATTAAATTTCTTCCTGATCCGGTCTAAGTCTTACTCTCTTCTCAACGTAGATCATCGTCGGTTAGATTTATTGTCCATCCAGGGAAGTTCGTTTATATAAATCTGTTGTTTTATAATTAGTGACTAATGCTCTGGTGTGTAACTTAGAATATCGGCCAACTGTACATACCATCTCGATTAAGCCATAGTGCTTATTGAATAGCACTGACTAGCTACTTTGTCCTCAGCGTTATAAGATACGAAGTGTCAGATATCTGAGCCCCGCAGATATCTGATGCGCCTGACACGCGAAGATTTGAGAGAAAAATCTGCCCGAGTTAAATTAAATACCGACTACTGGCGTGCACCCCAAGAACTATCGCAAGTTTAGTCGTCGGTAGGTGCACTCTTGTAAAGTAATTTAGCGCATAGGGTACCCAGAGACCTGAGGGACCATTATTGAACCGGTTAGTCAGGTTCTCACAAGGGCCGTGTCTAACTGGGAATATTTGCAAAGGGCCTCGATTCCCCGAGGTTAAAGCCTACTGCCTCATATGTATTAATAATATTTATATTATAGAGTTTGAGAGGCGTGTAAGGCGCAAAGTTAAGCGGCTGAAAAGAGAGAGCTGTAGTCACTCAGAAACGTATCGCCATTCCGTAGGCACAGAATTTGAACTGCATTTAACCTATATCCGTGGGACTGATTGTGTTGACCTCACGGGCCACTTTCGTAGTGGTTCATTGAGATTTGAGATACCAATAATATTTATAAGATCATTATGAACATTATCTTACGTTGCCTTATTAAAATAAGTGGATACTGGCCCCGTCATCCTTTGTAGGAAGTTAAGGGGGTGGTGAAGTCGACTTTCTCTGAGAATAAGTCTCTAGGACCTCATAGCTCGTGGAGGGTCGATCAACCGTCCCTGGACACCTAGGCTTACTCTAGTGTATCAAGTTTAGACCAACGGGAAATATGCTTAGCGCTAGAATCAGAACTTTGAATTAGTGAAATAACTGAGATCGCGCAGCTTGAAAGGGGGTCAGGATTCAGGGGAATTTTTTATCTCTGGCGGTCCGGCCTCTAGGGCTCCAGGTGTCATTGATGATCGTCCCCTGGGTTCTGGATCCCTGTATACAAGTTTGTTTGTCTTTGGTGCATAATCAATTTTCAGCATAACAATACAGACTCTTGCGATGTAATGTGAAAATGGATTAATTCCCCAGTTAGATTTGTTCACATTAACTAATTTAGGTTACAAGATCTATGGGCATGACAAGTGACTGGTCGTATGTAAGAATTCATGCAACAATAGTACATGCACAATACATGCATGATTATCAGTAAACATTGTTCTGTTGTAGACCTTCACTTGTGACTGTCCATAAGGGTATCTGCCAGTGTCAACACAATCAGGATCGTCCTGTATAACATCTGGGGACACGTCGAGAGTACGTGTTAGTTAACAAAAGTAGCGGTGCACGCTATTTGCATTGTGTCTGTATATTAATTCAGACAGCTTTCCTCACTGTTGTTTTTTTTTTTTTTTTTTTTTTGGGAGACAATAATGAAAACATACATATTTTCTTGTATAACCCTTTTTGTTTGTGTAACCTTCTTAGCATAGCTAAAACATATGGGGTGACACACACAATTTAAAAAAAAAAATAAATAAAATAAAAATACTGGAAGAAGCTTAAAGAGATTTTGAAATATGGAGACACGACGAACAGAGGTGACAAGTGAAGTCCTAGAGAGCCATGAAAAATAAGGGATGAGACGCCTATACCAAATGTTGAGAACCCCATATGTTCAGGAGGTTCAGGTATCTTTCTTAACCTGGATAGTCTATACGTGTATATATTTTTAGCTGTCTCTCTAGGTACATAGACAAACTCACTTCTAATTATTAGAGTTGTTAGTGAAACAATACTGGTTTCCTTAGGCGCACAGTCTGTGAAAGTTAGGGCTTATTTATGTACGTTTAAGTATTAACAATGTGTTAGGAAACCAATGTTTTGATTCAACTAACTTTCCTGTGTATACTTTCAGATCGCACTCACACTGAATCAAATATGAGTCAATCAGATTCCGATATTTCTTTGACTGGAAGCCTGGCCAAAAACATGTGGGTCGAAACTGACCATGAAAACAGACTCTTGACTAATGACAGGGATCAGGATTTTGTTAGAAAGTCTGTCTTAGATGATTTTAAACAGCATATTGAGGTGAGTTTTCAATTACTTAACTCTAGATTTGATGCCATGGAAGAAAGATTCAATCAAATTTCCCGACAAGTAGCTTCCAACCAAGCACCTCCAAATGGCGTCCCTCAAACAGACTTGAAAGTCCCACATAAAGTCCCACTTGAACCAATCGTAGAAACTAAAATACCTGAACACTCTGAAAATTGTGAACAAAGAATGGAAACTGACGAATTTGCCCCCGCTTCTGTTCCAATTAGACCATCCTCTTCTAATACCTCAGTTGGTCACGCCGAGTCAAGGCATGATATATCTGCCATCGAAGGTCAGGGAGCCGTTGGTAAGGGTGAGTCGTACCGGGTTAGACGGATAGACTCGGTTCGCCTACGTCCCCTAGACCAGAAGCTTGACTCGGCTGAGCAGTTTAAGTATTGGAAGAGGAGCATAGAAGGACAGGTTGAGACACAGGAATGTCTCTTTACAATAAAATCCTCAGAACAAGCTCCTAAGTGCTTCCTACCTGCCGAGCTGGAAATAGCTGAGAGGAAGGTGAAGTACTTTATATTTGAGTCCCTTTCCCCGTATTATCAAGATTTAGTCCATGGCTTATCTCCAATGGAGATGCTCGCCAAACTCCAAAGTACGTGTGACCCCTCCTCCACTTTTCAACTCAGAAGGTTGGTCGCGACCTTCAACTCCATACGGTTTGATCCCAAGTCTGAGAGAGTCGTCGAATTTTTGGGCAGGTTCGACGATCTTCACAAGAAACTTTATGCCATTAACTCTAGCATGTTGAACCCTGAATATGTGAAACATATCTTCGAAGGAGCTATATCGGAGACACTCACGTACGCAAAAGCTGAGCTCAACAGCTTTAAGTTCAGTCTGAGTGAACTCCGCGATATGCTCCTCGAAGAGCAATTGCGTGAAGAGCAGGTCTCACACACGGGTGGAACATCCTTCAGCATGTTTAGATCCAGGGTGGCATCGACGAGGGGTAGGAGTGAGAGGAAGGGAGGGAGGGGAGGGAAAGGTGGGAGCATTCCTGGTAAGAACAAGTTCGAGCCTGTCCGCAAACCTCCGACAGAATTAAATTCAGTGAAGAAACGTCTGTTTTGTGTATATTGCAAAACTCTCAGGCACACAAATAAGACCTGTTTCAAAGCACACAAATTGTGCTTCAATTGTGGCCAAACTGACAAACACACAATACAAGACTGTCCTCTCCCAATCAGAACAAAGCCTATCAACCAAATAAAGCCCAATGTTGTAAAAAAACATAAACCCACGTCATCAGCAAATTATAAACGGGACACCCAACCTAACTCACCCAGAACTCTCAAAATTCCCCTAAGCCATGCCAAACTGTTGGAGGACCAATTTAGACACCATCCCGACTCGGTCTTTGCTATTCTTGGTCCCCGTGACGTGGGTGACTCCGATGAGGTGTGGGTTGCTATGGGTGGGGAGGAGGAAAATTTCTACGCCTCGGCAAACTTTGTCAGCGACAGGCAAGTCTCTGACACCTCCTTCGCCCTCACCGAAGGTAAGAATTGTTTCACAGCTATAGTTGATACAGGGTGTACAGAACATCTGACCACATCTCTAGAGTATTTAATTAATGTGAAACGTTTGTCAATGAGTCGTATTTTTAAATGTGCTAATAATGACGATAAGGCAGATCTGTCTGCAAATTTTTCTGGTGATGTCTTGTTCAGTAATAACGGTCAGATTTCAAAACTGTCGAATGTTCTGTACACACCTGGACTTTCGTCAAATTTGTTTTCTGTTCGTAAAGCTGTCCAATCCGGTATAGATGTTACCTTCTCACAGAATAGGGTAGACTTCATACAGAGGTCAACAGGTAAAGTTATCAAACAAGGCTTTTTCAAATATAACTTGTGGTGGATCAACTTTGATTTAGTACCTTCCTGCAGTGAAAAGACTTTTAAAGATCTACCTATCAAACGTAATTATGAATTATCGTGTGTTGCCTCCACTTCTGTAAATCAATCACATGACTCCTCTGCAACAAAGAGACCCCACTTAAGTGTGAATCAGGTGGGAGGGAGAAAATCCGAAAGAATACAGACTCGCATTAGGTTGGGAGGGAGAATTGGCGATCAGAAGTGTAGCATGGGTCAATGTTCAAGAGACAATCAGAACGATAGACCACAAGAAACACAAGTAAGGACAAGCCCTACTGTCACCACAGAACAGACAGACGACAATTTGAATACCACAGAAAATGACAACCATGAAGACACTTTAGAACAGCCTGACAACAGTTATCTACAGTCCGTTAGTAACACTAGACAAGATATATCGAGTATATCATGTAATTTAGACTATCAGAGAGATATTTTGTGGCACCTAAGATTAAATCATGCTTCGAAAAGATATTTGGGAGCTGCTAAGAGATATCTTCCAGAACTTAAAATGGTTAAACTTACGGACAATATTCAAAATTGTGAGGATTGCCATGAAGCAAACACACTGAGAAAATCACATAATTTAGTTAGGCACAGAATCGACACACCATTTGCAATTCTACACTCAGATCTAATGGGACCAATATCACCAATCAATTTTAGAACAGGAGACTCATATATAATTATTTTCATTTGTGATTATTCTAGGTTCACTTTTGCGTACATGATAAAAAACAAAACTGAGGTTCACTTGGCCCTCAGACTGTGTCTCAATGAGATTAGGTCCGTGATACCTGAAACGAGCTCTGTGTGTAAAATTCGCTCGGATCATGGCCTGGAATATCAAACAGCAGACATGAAAAAATTACTGTCTGAACGGGACATTGTCTGGGAGCCAAGTCAACCTCATACACCACAGCAAAATGGCTGTGCTGAAAAAATGAATCAATATCTAAAACACAAAATTCGAGTCAGTTTGAAATCGGCAAAAATGCCACATTCTTTCTGGGGGCACGCCCTGAATTATGTTGTGTATGTATACAACAGAATGCCTCATTCATCCAACAAATTCATAAGCCCCTTTGAAATAGTGATGGGATATTCTCCAAATTTGAAATTTCTTAAAAGATTTGGGTGTCTAGTACACTATGTAGATACAGGCAAAAAGTCTAAATTTGCACCAAATGCTAAAAAAGGATTCCTTTTAGAATGTAATGAAACAGGATATGTGATCTTCTCAGAACAGCATAAAACGTTAATTAATTCGTGTGATGCAAGATGTATTGAAAACATTGTATATGGGGACAGGATCACGGACTACCCTAAACAGACAAACACATATCTAGACCTAGGTGACAGTATCGATCCGAAAGACCCAACACGCACTGAATCTTGTAAAACAGTGGCACTTAAAAACAATGAAACATATAGAGAACCCAACTCCTTCAGAGAAGCCATGTCTGCACCTGACAAAGATATGTGGGAGGAATCTATCAAAGATGAGATTATGTCATTGGAGGAGATGGGCACTTGGGTATTAGTTCATAAAACCGATGTTCCTCCAAATACGAAAATCATAAACTCACGCTGGATTCACAAGAGAAAAACAGAACCAGATGGCTCATTTAGATATAAGAGTAGACTCGTAATTGAAGGTTTCGCTGACACCAACGATTATTCGATCTCAGAGATTTTTGCACCAGTAGCTCGGTTAAGCGATGTTAGATTATTCCTTTCAATTTCTAATAAAATGAATCTTCATTTATTGCAACTTGATGTAGCTACTGCCTTCTTACATGGTGAACTGGAAAAACCAGTATACATGCATGTGCCTGAAGGAATCGCCAAATTTTCAGAATACGAAGAATCAGGCTTGAACACCCATGTGTGTTTACTGAAAAAATCTTTATATGGATTAAAAGTTTCGCCCAATCTCTGGTATCAGAAATTCAGCAAGTTGCTCCACAGTTTAGGGTTCGTAGCATACCCGTTTCAGAGTTGTATATACAAACTTTGTGAGGGTGATAAAATTGTTATGATTA
The DNA here is from genome assembly GCA_030762985.1 of Adelphocoris suturalis. Lineage (NCBI taxonomy): Eukaryota > Metazoa > Arthropoda > Insecta > Hemiptera > Miridae > Adelphocoris > Adelphocoris suturalis. Next base: position 30,480,901 of record CM061047.1, on the reverse strand, counting down.
TCTTATATGTGGATGATTGTCTTCTAGCCTCGAATGACAAGAATAGAGCATTAGAAATTATTAGTCAAATCGGTCAGAATGTTAAAATAAAAAATTTAGGTACCCCAAAAAAATTTCTTGGCATTGAAATTGAACGTAATTACGCGACTAGGACACTTTTCATTCATCAGCGAACTGCGCTACTGAATCTGGTGGAGAAATATTTACCACCCAATTTTAAAGCTGTAAGGATACCTATGCAACCTTCGATTTGTACATTAGGCAGTCAATTGAAAGAAGCTGAAAAGGATGAGTTGTGTCCTAGGGTGCCGTTTCGGGAAGTAATAGGATCTCTTTTATATTTACAAAATTGCTCTAGACCAGACATCTCCTTTTCTGTGAATTTTCTGAGTAGGAAACAGGCTTCGTACACTATGCAAGATTGGCTAAACGCACTTTGTGTTCTTAGCTATCTTAAACAAACTAGTAACTATGGCATTTTATATTCTGGAGAAACAGATACCTTAACGGCCTTTTCGGATGCGTCCTTGGGTACTAGCGCTCTTAATAGTCGTTCAACAACGGGGTTTTGTATATATGTGTTTAATGACTTGGTGACATGGAAAGCTAAAAAACAAAGTCATGTTGCCCTGTCCACATGTGAAGCAGAATACATAGCCATGTCAGATGCATGCAAGGAAATCATTAGTTTACGTAGTTTATGCAAATTTCTGATAAATTCTGACATGACACCAACCCTAAACTGTGACTGTTCACCGGCTATTGCGGTTGCTATGACATTAGATAGTAAGACTTTGAAACATGTTGTGAGGCTTTGCCTTCACTTTGTACATGACTTGTATAAAGCTAATGAAATTACACTTAAATGGGTACCTGGTTCGGAACAGCAAGCTGATTGTTTAACTAAGGCGTTGCCGCTGGACAGGTTTACTCATTTACGTGATCTAATGTTATTTAAACCTGATTCTTGCGTATGATGATTTCCCACAGGAGTTCGGGAACCATGGCACTAAATCTGGATCGTCAAGATCTTCAAGTAACGCCTGACTACGCTTCGTCTGACTTGGGGAACCGCAGTGGACTGCCTGCTGTGCTCTACTGACTCGGACGAAGCATCTTCGTCGACTTCAAGACAACACAAAGACCTCCTCAAAAGGATCAAGAGGAACAATAACAAAATTTAGAATTCTTTTGAACAACCTCGGAAAGTGAGCACATTCCAAGTAAGACCTAAGAACACTTCCTATCTAATCACTATGACTCGATAGTGGTCTAAATTAACTTGACTTGATTAAGTATGTATACATCTATACCTATAAAAATTGAGGCTCCCTGAATCCACGTAATGGTGTATGAGCTGATTATTCGTATATTATGTGATCACAAATTCTTTCCCCTCGATATGGAATTGGTCAAGGGTGATTTTTGTGTTTAACTCTTTAGGTAAAGAGGAGGGAGTGACGAAATGTTGTTGGCTCTCTGTTTCTTTACCTAAAGACCACGCCCCCATCTCACGGGAATAGGTAATTGATGTATGTTCACACTGCTCCATACTATCTCTTATGTACATATGGATCCATGTTTGCTGATGCTCCTTTGTTTATCCGCCGCCACTGCACCTAGCGGAACCGGGTGTACATTAAACTTCACTTCTGCTCTGACGTCCGTAAAGACTGCCGTGCTATTCAACTCTTGCTTATTGCTTTACAAGCTCCTATTCAACTTCTCTGTGAATATAGTCCAACTCATCATTTGTGTACAGTATTATTATTTCACTAGTATTACATTAACGCGTACATTGTTCACGCACGGTTATACCAGCTATTCCCCAAGATAACCCAGGTGAGTTGAAAGCCAGATTATTAACGGATAATCCTTTGCTTTAACAGAATGGTATGATTATAATTATAGTACGGTCTTCATAGAAGACTGTTTGATGACACACCTCTTGTGTGTAAACGATGTTGCGGTGAATTTTTATGGAAAATTATTTGAAAAAATCCGCGAAGACAAAAACGGAGTTTTAGCCCTCTGCCGTTGGCTGCCCTGCGTCCCTCCCCGTCCCCCGCCATCTTGGGAGGAAGGGCTCCCCACTTGTGTTTTCACTCTGTTGCGTGTGATTTGAGCTCTCTCCTAATTTCGTGTTTTCTTTTATTTCTTCCCATTATCAGTTTTTCTAATATTGTTTGGATAAATTACGAGTTATTTATCATGGTAGATAAAATTTCCGTGTTGGATTAAGAGCGTCTGACATCTAATTCGTGCGCAAATACAGAGCCTCGTTGTGGCGTGGGTACCAGCGCCACGGTTAACTCGGGTTTTGTCGCTGTTCCTGTGTTTTTGTCATCTCAAACTCGACGCCGTCCCGAGATAGTGTCCCTTTTCGGGAGATCAGTTTAGACAACAATCCCCGGATTCGGACCGGGCCAGACACCATGGGTCGAGGAGGCACGCTCATTGATCGCAGGTGTGTGCTGATCACTAAGAAGGGTCTAGAAAACGACAATCCCGAAATGACACGGAAAGTCCTTGTCATCATCTTTCTCGTCTGATTCGTTGTAGTCGACCCCATTGGAGGAGGCCCGAAACTTCTTCATCTGAAGCTTTTCTCGGTCTTTCGGTTGATCTGGAGTCCATAGACGTCCGAGCTTCGTCGGTTCCAGCCCTCCCACAACAGTTGTGAGCTGTGATGGGGATCGATGAGACCCCTCCAACGGATCCGATCCCAATCCATCCCACGGTGGCACAAGTCTGGTGGGGCAATATGAGAAAAGGGATAGACAGGAAGACTTACTCTGAACTTCAGCCCA